>CM070546.1:55251902-55941902 GCA_036346405.1 Phyllostachys edulis | reverse complement strand
CACCATGGCGCGCGGTGGTACTAGCTATAGCGCTGTGTATGTATCAATACAGCAAGAACTCGCTTAAATACTACTAGATATGGAAGCATCATGCGGTGAGACAAAGAGACGCGTTGACGTGCGAGAGACGAAGAGACGCATTGCGTGGGAACCCAAGTGGCATTCAACATATCACAGGCACTTCCAACCATAAACTGTCTGTGATATAAAATTAAATTATCACAGATGGTTCTTATTAAAAACTATCTATGAAGTCTACAATAATCACATACGGTTCTTATTAAGAACCGTCTGAAAATTATCACAGACGGTTCTTATTAAAAAAACTGTTTGTGATAGATGATTTATCACAGACGGTTCTACCTATCGCTAGTAACATAGACGGTCGCGATTGTAAAACCATCTGTGATAATTACAACACTGACGGTTTCTAGGGAACTGTCTATGATGAGGCGTCTAGTATTGCCTCTTTTGTAGTAGTGCGGGGGGCGGCGGAGGAGGCACGCATGCGAAGGAGCTTGATGAAGGAGAGCGTGGAGACTGGAGAACCAGAAGAAGATGATGAGGATGGTGGTCAGCAGCTGCTTCGGCGACATAGAAAGCATTTAGGCCCGTAAAAATGATTTTGGTAATTAATGACAACAATGTGTTATGGGACTAACATGTATGCTAAGATGTTTTAAAAGGTTTAGTCCCAAATTTTGGATGATGTCATGGGAATGGCATGCAAAGACAACAAAAGATCGACATGGCTTAAGACAAAGGTATTATGTAGCCCAAGGACCCTTTTATTGGTGGAAAGACCGAATTTATAGGCTAGATGTCGTAGTATAAAGAGAGATCATGGCTAGTAACTTGAGGATTTATTTTGTGTCATCTTGGTCAACTAAGTCATACATGCATCTTGAACTGTAGTTGTTAGTAAAACTGGTATGACCGTAAGTATAACTGCGGTACTACCATCTTACAGTATAATCACACCTGAAGTGCCGTAATACCATGGTGCGGTAGGTCCGATTTCTAGTTGGCGGTACATTATTTTCTGAGAGCATGTTTTTTAGAGTTTTTCCTCCTCTAGAAATCGGTAGTACCGACAGAGCCGAGCGGTATTACCATCAAGAGGTAGTACCGGACCACATGAGTGCGGTAGTACTGCACCAAACCGTAACAGCGATTTCAAAAGCATTTAATGAACCCATATGACTGTCGAACAGTAGGTGCAGTAGTACTGCACCTGCTGAATTTTTTAGGGAATTTCTTCAAACGATCGTTTTCATGGTTGGGGGCTATAAATACCCCCTCACTAGCACCAAGCTCATAAATCCCGTCATTATTGAATACATTGGAGCCATTGGTGCACTCTCTACTACTCATTTGCTCATATTTCACATTTTGAGGTAGTTGAGAGCATTGAAGTGCATTTGCATCACTTGTTGATCTCTTTGGCACTTGATAGCCTTCAAGCAAGGGCTATGATTTATTACTCTTGGTGCTTGCCGGCACCTAGACGACATGGAGGAAGATTGTGCGCTGATCTCTTCAAGAAGGTTGTGAAGAGGCCCAGCACCGTTTTTGAGTGGTTTGGTGATCGTCATCTTCGGAGTGGAGGAAGAGCAACCCTAGTGGAATTGAGGTTCAATAGGCTCAATTTGTGGAGCCGGTCCAATTTGTTTGGGCTTACCTCAACGTGGACTAGTGAAGACCGACAAGTCTTCGATACCACGGGAAAAACATCGATTGTCTTTATTGCGATTTTCTCTCTTGTCTTTACTATTTCCGCATTTACATTTCTAGCTCTCAATTGTGTAGAATTTCTTAGCTAAAATTGTATTTAGTATCGATATAGACTTGGGTGTCAAAGTAAAAGCTTAGATTTTTCCTCTTGACTTATGGTAGAAATATCTAATTAGACCATACTTGTAAAAATTGTTAATTAGAGCCCAAGTTTTTAGAAACCTCCTATTCACCCCCCTCCTAGTCGGTCATCCTTGGTCTTACAAGTGGTGTCAGAGCAAGGTCTCTCTTTATTTTAGGCTTAACTATTTAAGAGAGAAAGGATGGCTAGTGAGGGTATGTCCATAGGGAAAACACCTTTATTTGATGGATCAAATTATGGTTATTGAAAAATTAGGATGTCTATTTATTTAAAGGCTATGAGCCTAAGCATATGGAGGATTGTAAGTGAATGTTTTGTTATGCCACTTGATCCTTCACACCCCACAGATCTTGAGGAGTAAAACTCTCACCTCAATGTTCAAGCGATGAACGCTCTTTTTGGTGTTTTGAACGTGGATGAGTTCAATTGAGTGAGCAACTTCGAAACCACTCATGAGATATGGACCACGCTCTCGAAAATCCATAAGGATACATCCACGGTTAAAGAGGACAAATTGCATAGGCTTCGGATCAAACATGAGACGTATACAATGTTTCTTTATGAAAACATCACCGAGATGTTTTCTAGACTTAACAACATTGTAAATGAGCTCAAGGGCCTAGGCACTAATCTAACCGATGTTGATGTTGTGCGCAAAATGCTTAGAGCTCTATCGGAGAAGTATGAGATGTTGGCGACTCTATTCCTCAACTTACCCGAGTTATCAAGAATGACACCAACCGGCCTCTTGGGCAACCTCATCACCAATTAATTGTACATGAAGGATAAGGAGGAGCTTGTAGAGCAATCCTCTTCCAAAAAGAAGATTATTGCTTTCAAAGCCAAAGCGGTATCAAGTAATGAGTCATACGATGAAGAAGATGACTCCGAAGAGGAGTTCGCTCTGATTGTGAGGATAATGAAGAAATTCATGAGAAGTCGCTCAAACTGGAGTGCAAATTTCGACAAGAACAAAAAGGGGCACTTCTCCAACGACAATAAGCGTTATATCAATATCTGTTGCTATGAGTGCGATGAGAAGAGACATATTGCTTCTCATTGCTTAACAAACAAGGATGATAAGGACAAGTCATCAAAGAAGAAGGAATTCAATGGGAAGAAGGAGCTTTTCAAGAAGCTTCACAAAGATGGCAAAGACGTGGCTCACATTGGGGAGTGGAACTTTGATGAGGAGTACTCTGACTCCGACGATGATGAATCTCCCAAGAAAAGGGGACTTGTCGGCATCGCAATAAAAGAGGCTCCATCAATCTTTTCTTCTCCTACATGCCTTATGGCAAAAGGAGGCAAGGTAAAATTCATTGACGATAGTGAGCCTACATATGATGAATTGATGAATATGCTTGAAGAATTAAATGAATTTCTTGGAAAGGAGAAGTCAAAATTTAAAGTCTTAAAGAAAGAATATCTCTCTCTAAAAGATTCATATGAGGAGCTAAAGGAAACTCATGACTCACTCCTTCTAAAAGATATTAATAAATCTCACTCAAATGTAGAAATTACTTGTGATATCTTAAATAAGATGCCTAGTGTAGAAATTGCTCCTAATATCATTTCTATTACTAGTGCTTCTACCTCTTGTGATTATTTGTTAGCCATGACATGTTGTTCTAAAATTGACTCTAATTCTTGTATGGCTAAGTCATGTGATCCATTGCTCATTGTTGAAAACAACAAATTAAAATAGCAAGTCACGAAGCTAAGTAAAAGCTTGGAAAGATATTTCAAGGGAAAGGTGTAACATCCCAATTTTCCACGCTTTAAAAATCTTTTGATTAGTTAGTAGTTGGAAAATTCACCCTTGAGATTTTATTTGAATTTTAACAAGCTTAACATGGACTTTCAGTATAAAAATAATTTAATATGATTAATGTCAACATCAACAATTGTCAAAACTATTTTATTTGGATTCTATATACTTGGATATATTTTCTAGAATTTGTCCGAGTTCATTTGCTATTTTCTTTTTGCCATTTGTATTTTCTGCTATTTTCTAAAAAGAAAATATAATTAAAATCTCATAATAGTCTCTGGGCCGAATATTCTTCCGCCCATTCCTATTCCTTCCCGGCCCAACCCACTCGGCCTTTGCCTTCGCTCCAGCCCGTCCGCTCGCGCTCGCCCTGCTCCTGCTGACCGGTGGGCCGCTGCGTCGTCTCCTACCTCCGCTCGTTGCCTTCGCGTGAGCTGCGTCTGACAACACCATGGCCGCTGTGTTCGAGTTCCATCCGACAACGACATATCCAACCGAAGAATCCTTTACCGATATGATCTCCGAATCCATTGTAATCCCCACAACTGATTCTACTCTATGGATATCATGGGGATATGTCTATGATCATAGGATGATGAAACAATTGGTAATGTTGCTTTTGGTTTGAAGTTTCAGCGCCGACAAAGTTTCGAACTGCTGTGTCTCAAAGCGGTTAGACCGGTTTCGTGTGGCGGTCGACCGTTGTGTGGCGGCCGACCGCCATTTTGCGGTCGACCGTTTTGTCTCGTTTGGTTTTTCGCTAGGTCCCAGGGGCAGTTAGACTGGCCAAAGTGGCGGTCTGACCGATTTTGTGCTGAACATTGGCCATTTTGGAAATTTGGCTTTGGGTTAGCCTAAGGACATGAGCTTCACTGCATATGTGTTGCATGTTGCATGTTTTCACTAACGTGGGTCAAGTTGTGAAGAACTTATTCCCGGATTCGTGTTTGCTTGTCTATTGCTGTGCAGGTGGCTTGGAGGTCAACGACGGTCAACGGCTAGGAGGACTGGGACAAAGCTTGGAGAGCTGAGGTCCAGAACGATCATGGATACCGGGTGAGGTCGAGTGACTCAAGCATGGCGCAGAATGGATGAAGATGACCGAATGGGTAGTTCGGTGCGACTGGTTGGATCAAGCGGCGCGGGGGTCGGTGCAAGTGCCAAGGTGGTTCGGTGGGAACCGGATGGGAGAGACTTGTCGACACGATGAGAGCCGCTGGATCAACCTACACGTGGCGAAGCATGGATGTGTTTTCAAGTAGTTTGGACTCGGTCTTCTAAAAGATCGAGAAGGGGTATTTTGGTAATTTCACCAAATACGCCTTGGTGACCTAATGTCAACGCGCAAGCAAGACAGGCGCCAAGAAGTGGATTAGGTCAAAAGAAGTGAAGAGGACGCTTTGAGATGCGTGCGTGTGTAACCCGTTTGTTTTGGGCCTTAACGGGAGCCCATTAGGGATAGTCTTCTAGAAGCTCTAGGCCTCATATAAATAGGAAGGGGGCTGTTCTCAGCAGCCAACCATGCACTTCATTGTAAACCCTAGTTTGTCTTAGGGCTTAAGGAGAAAGAGTAGAGGCTTAGGGTTCTAGGGAGATGTGTTGAGTTGTGTGCTCATGGATTGCGTTTTGCCCTCCTTAAGGGAGTGGCTGTAACCAGCAACCAATCGTGAATCAATCTATGGGTGATTGTTCAAAGATGAGTCCTCTTGTGTTTTCCCTTCTCTTTTGATGATTTTGGGTGCTTCCTTGATCCTGTGGTTTTTGGTTGGTTTCTTTCCCTCTTTTACCTTGATGTGATATATGGGAATACATCTAGGATCATCTAGATCATCAATCTCCCACGAGCAAGGTTTGGATCAAGTTTTTGGTTTTTGCCCGGTTTTGAACCCTCCTTCGGTAAAATAGAAAAAGGTCAAAACTTTAAAGTGAATCTACTCAATCTCTGCTTGGAATAGGTTCCTAATATCCTTAGGAAGGTGTGTTCCAAATTTCGTGAAGTTTGGCCTTACGGATCAAAAGTTAGACCGATTTGAGTTTCAGTTTTTGGGCTGATTTTGCTGTTCATCGTCAGGGGCGGTCTGACCGCCAATATCAGAGGTCTGACCGCTAGGCAAAATATTTGACCCGCCAATTTCAGAGGTCTGACCGCCCATCTATTCGAGAATTGAGTTTTTGGTATTTTTGGTTGTTTTGCTTCGGGGTTTTGATTGGATTCAATACAAGTCTTCCACTGTGCTTGTATATTGATCTTCATAGCTTTTATAGCTATTGGAGTGAAATTAGTATTGAATTCAATTAAGGTGAAAAAGTGTTTGTGCTCCTATTCACCCCCCTCTAGTCGCCTTTCCGGTCCGACAAGTGGTATCAGAGCCCGGTTAGCTCCTCTTATAGATCTTAATCGGTGTTTGGAGCCATGGCAACTGACAAGTATTCCACCAAACCACCTGTTTTCGATGGAGTTGATTTTGCTTATTGGAAGGCACGCATGCATGCCTACATCGAGGCTCAAGGGCACGCTATTTGGCTTAAGGTCAAAAATCCATATGTCGTGCCGAACAATGATGATGTGATCACTCCAGATGTTGAGGCTAATAGCAAGGCTCGGAACTTTCTGATCCAAGGTCTTAGTCGATCTGAGTTTGAGTGCGTGGCTCATTTGAGGTCTGCTCACGGGATCTGGAGGACCCTTTGTGACTACCACGAGGGCTTTACTGCGATCAACGAAGTGAGACAGAACCAGCTCAAGAAAGAATACTCAAAGATCGAGCAAAGGCCTGGTGAGTCTTTAGATGAGCTGTGGGGGAGGTTCTCCAAGATTCTTCATGATCTTCGCGCTGTTGATCTTGTTTTCACTGAGTCTGAGAACGCACGCCAGCTTTTGGGTGCTCTTGATGTGAAGGTCTGGGGGATGAAGATCACATCCATCAATGACAACACTGTCATGAGTGAGCTTACTACGGATAAACTCTACTCGAGGTTGAAGACGCATGAGATTGACTTTATCTCGCGTCTCCCCAAGACAGAGTCGATGGCTTTGGTGGTCGACCCATCTAAGGGTAGCTCGACTGATTCCTTTGATTTTGGCTCATCTGGTTTTTCTTTGTCAGCTTTACATTCTTTGAGTGATGAGCAGCTAGAGAAGCTACCTGAGGATGATTTAGCCCTCCTATCCACCAAATTCTCGAGAGTTTACAACAAAGTGAGAAACAGGAGGAGAGGTGGCCCTGTCACTTGTTTCGAGTGTGGTGAGCCTAACCACATTCGCTCCAAATGCCCCAAGCTAAAGGGCAAGGAGGAGAAGGACTCTCGGAGGCGTCATCAAACCAAAGACAAGAAAGGCAAGAAGCCCAACTATCGCAAGTTCGTCAGTCAAGTCCTTGCCGCTCTTGAAAGTGTTAACATGAGCGATGTGGACTCGGAGACGGAGGACGATGACGATGACTCTCATGGCAAGAAGAAGGCTCAGGACTTCACCGGCATGTGCTTCATGGCTAGAGACAGCCATGACGTCGACTCCTCCAACGACGACGACCTTTTCAGCGATCCCGATGAGGTCCGTCGTGCGAGGAAGGAGGACATATGGCTTGTTGACTTTGGATGTTCTCGACACATGACTGGAGATTCTAGATGGTTCTCCTCCCTCACACGTGCATCCGGCAATGATTGATCATATTTGGGGATGCTTCTACTGGGACCGTGACAGCCAAGGGCACAGTGCGCGTCAACAACAAGTTCATGCTCAAGGACGTCGCTTTGGTAAGTAAGCTGAGGTATAATCTGCTTTCTGTTTCTCAACTGCTTCATGAGGGTCTAGAGGTGAGATTTAAGAGTGGTGAGTGCAGGGTTATCGATTCCTCTGGTGAGCTTGTCTCTGAGATCTCTAGGTTTGAGAGAATCTTTTGTGCTGATTTCAGCTTCTCTTTTGCTTCTAGCCCTAGGTGTCTTGGAACTTCTGACTCCTATGATTTAGTGTTGTGGCATCGTAGGCTTGGACACATAGGCTTCGACCACTTGACTAGAGTCAGTAGCAAGGATTTGATTAGAGGTTTGCCTAGACTGAAGGCTGTTAGAGACCTTGTGTGCACACCTTGTAGACATAGTAAGATGGTTTCTGCTTCTTATCCACCTCTTACTCTAGTGATGACTGATGGACCTGGTCAGCTCTTGCACTTAGACGCTGTTGGTCCTTCTAGAGTTCAGTCAGCCGGTGGGAAATGGTATGTGCTTGTGATTGTGGATGATTACTCCAGGTATTCTTGGGTTTATTTTCTGGTTTCTAAGGACGAGGCATTTGGCTTCTTTAGAGAGTTGGTCCTTAGACTTGCTGTTAAGCTTCCTGGAGCTTTAAGAGCTATTAGGAGTGACAATAGGATAGAATTCAAGAATTCTTCCTTTGCCACCTTCTGTTCTGATAGGGGGCTAGAGCACTAGTTCTCTTCACCTAGAGTTCCCCAGCAGAATGGTGTTGTAGAGAGGAAGAATAGGACCCTTGTAGAGATGGCTAGGACCATGCTAGATGAGCATTCCACACTTAGGAGGTTTTGGGCTGAGGCGATCTCTACGGCTTGTTATATCTCTAGTAGGGTTTTCTTGAGATCTGTAATTGGTAAGACTTCTTATGAGCTTAGATTTGGTTATAAGCCCAAAGTTTCTCATTTCAAGATTTTTGGTTACAAGTGCTTCATTCTTAAACATGGCAACCTTGATAAATTTGAATCTAGATGTTCTGATGGCATATTTATTGGATATCCTGCTCATTCTCGTGGCTATCGTGTATTTAATTTTGACACTAACAAAGTTGTTGAGACTTGCGAAGTCACTTTTGATGAGGCTAGTCCTGGTACTAGACCCGATGATGCAGGTACACGGGTTTCTGAGAGCATCTTCATCGATGATGACTCTGAGGATGAGGACCCAATCCATCCTCAAGTCCCGTCTGACATGGTTGGAGAGTCTGCTTCTACTACACCAGCTTCAGATGAGCAGCCTCTTCCTACCTTCACCGACGATCGAGTGGCTCGATCCTACCTCCTGACCCATGAGGTAGAGGCCACTTCGCACCAGAGCCCTCTTCACATTCAGCGACGGCATCCACCTGAGCAGATCATTGGGGATCTCCATGAGCGAGTCACTCGCTCCAGGTTTATTTCTCCTGATTCTCATGCACATTCTGCTTTTGTCGCGTCTTTTGAACCCCGAGATGTCACCCATGCTCTTTCTAATGCCTCTTGGGTCAATGCCATGCATGAAGAACTTGAAAATTTTGAAAGAAACAAAGTCTGGACCTTAGTTGAACCTCCACCTAATCATAATGTAGTTGGAACAAAATGGGTTTTCAAAAATAAGCAAAGTGAAGATGGGTTGGTAGTTCGCAATAAGGCTAGACTTGTAGCTCAAGGGTATTCCCAGGTAGAAGGCTTAGACTTTGAGGAGACCTTTGCTCCTGTAGCTAGATTAGAAGCCATTCACATTTTGCTAGCATTTGCGGCATCCAAGGGCTTCAAGCTATTTCAAATGGATGTTAAAAGTGCTTTCCTGAATGGTTTCATAGAAGAAGAAGTCTTTGTCAAGCAACCACCTGGTTTTGAAAATCCCAAGTTCTCAAATCATGTTTTTAAACTCTCCAAAGCCTTGTATGGATTGAAGCAAGCCCCTAGAGCTTGGTATGATGCGCTTAAGAGTTTTCTGCTTAAAAATGATTTCAAAATGGGATTGGTTGATAAAACCTTGTTCACTCTTAGGCATGGCAGTGACTTTTTGTTGGTTTAGATTTATGTGGATGACATTATATTCGGTGGTTCTTCTCATGCTTTGGTGTCTAGATTTTCAGTTTCTATGAGCAGGGAGTTCGAGATGAGCATGATGGGCGAATTGACCTTCTTCCTTGGTCTTCAAGTCAAGCAACTGAAAGAAGGCACTTTCATTCATCAAAGTAAGTACACAAAGGACCTACTTCGGTGTTTCGATATGGGAAGCAGTAGGCCAATGTCTACTCCCATTGCCACGACCACTGTGCTAGACCCTGATGAGGATGGAGAGCCCGTGGACCAGAAGGAGTACCGTAGCATGATCGGCTCCCTCCTCTACCTCACCGCGTCGAGGCCGGACATACAATTTGCGCAGGTCTCGTGCACTCGATTTCGAGCTTCCTCGAGCCTCTCATCGTCAAGCAAAAGGTCGTCGATATTCAGTACCTCCAGACACTCTTGATTTTGGACTTTGGTATTCTTCTTCTTCTGCTCTCTCTATTCGGGCTTTTTCTGATGCTGATTTTGTCGGGTGTAGAGTAGATAGGAAGAGTACTTCTGGCACTTGTCATTTCTTAGGCACATCTCTTATCTCTTGGTCATCTAGGAAACAGTCCTCTGTTGCACAGTCCATTGCCGAGGCCGAGTATGTAGCTGCAGCCAGTAGTTGCTCTCAGGTTCTTTGGATCTTGTCTACTCTGCGGGACTATGGGTTGTCCTTGGGTAGTGTTCCTCTTTTCTATGACAACACTTCTGCCATTAACATTGCCAAAAACCCAGTGCAACATTCTAGGACTAAGCACATTGACGTTAGATATCATTTCCTTAGAGACCATGTTGAGAAAGGTGACGTTGTGCTTCATTTTGTTGAGTCTGAGCAGCAGGTTGCGGATATTTTCACTAAAGCTCTTGATTATTCTCGTTTTGCTTCTTTGCGGGGAGAGTTGGGGGTTATTAGTTCTCTTGGCCTGCTTTGAGGGGGAGTTTGCTCTTTTTGCATTCATTTGTATCATAATGCATTTTAAAATTCAACAACTTGCATTGTAATATAATCTTGTGGAGCTTTGATTATTATCCTTGTATGACTTGATTTCATGCTTTATACCCTGCCATGTCTTGTGCTAGTTTGCTAGAATTTTTTTATGGCTTTTCTTGTATAGCTTAGCTTTTGTCATGCTATCTTTATTATCTGTGAGCAAATTGAATCAAAACATGACTTGTTGGATCTTGTGACTAGTTTTGCTGTAGTGATCCTCTCATGATTCATGCCATGTCATATAGGCTTAATTGAGTCTTGAACTTATTCTGAGTTTTAAATTGAGCTATGATAATTCTTAAGTCAAGCAAATGAAAAATGAGCTTTTATGTGCGAAAAAACTGATCTCACCAATTCTTTCTCATGAGACAGCTTGCCATTGCACTAGGCATGAACTCAGGGAGAGTTTTGGATGACCTAGACCACTCTTTTAAGCTTTTGTTGCTTGGGATGGTCGTAGTGAGGCTTGAGATCTAGCACAATGCTAAGAAAACAAATTGGCAATTGGTTGAAGCCTAGGAGGCAGTTGTGGATGGCTCCTAGTCCAGGACTTGCTTTACTAAGATGAAACCAATCATTTTCAGCAAAGTGCTCAAAGTGCTAAATTCTAAATGCTTGAACCATTTGATTCAAAACTAAACTCAAAATGCTCAAAATTGACTCAATTTCTAGTTTCTGGTCTCCATTTTGCTTATAGACATGGCCTGACTCATTTTTGGATACCTTTAGTTAAACTGTGATCTTGAACATCATGTCATGCTATCAATTCATTTTATCTCAGATTATTGCTATTATGGATTTAGCTTTGTTGTACATGTTTTGCCATGATTGAACATAGCTTCTTCACATAATATGGCTTGGTGCAATACTTGTACAGTCTTCTTGGATAATCTTCATGGCTCCTTTTACTCAAGTTAAAAACAAAAACAAAAAAAATGAAAAAAAATGAAAAATTACAAAATTACAGCCATTCCATTCCATTCATGCTCTATCTTCTTCCATGCACCTTGATGAATTCATTGTCAAAGGGGGAGAAAGATTGGTCAAAAATGTTGTTTTAGAGTTTTTTGGAGTCTTAGGGAGGAAAATGTATTTTCTGTTTTTATTTGGTGATCATAGTGAGTGGGAGCATCGCAATTGCATTCTTTTGGTCTTATTGTCTTTTCTGAATTTGAATTGCAATTCTTGAAGACTCACAATGATCAAAGGTCAAATAGAACAATTGTTCTTTCATATGGACCTAAGTGAGATTTTTGGCTATTTTCTGGAAATTGGAGTTTTTGTGCTTTCTTTTGCCTTATCTCACTCACTTATGCTATTCTGGAGCCAGCTTGGTCATTTCCATTGCTTTCTCTTGCTAATGGACAAAGTTGTGCCTTTGTGCGAAAACGTCGAGTTCTTTAATTTTCAAACTCCAAAACTACATTTTCTGAGAGATTGCCAATGTGTTCATCAAGGGGGAGATTGTGGATATCATGGGGATATGCCCATGATCTTAGGATAATGAAACAATTGGCAATGTTGCTTTTGGTTTGAAGTTTCAAGCGTTTTCGACAAAGTTTTTGAACTGTTAGGTCTCAGGTGGTCAGACCAGTTCCTATGTGGCGGTCAGACCGGTTTTGTCTCGTTTGGTTTTTGGCTAGGTCCCAGGGGCGGTCAGACCAGCCAAAGTGGCGGTCTGACCGATTTTGTGCTGAACATTGGCCATTTTGGAAATTTGGCTTTGGGTTAGCCTAATGACATGAGCTTCAGTGCATATGTGTTGCATGTTGCATGTTTTCACTAACGTGGGTTAAGTTGTGAAGAACTTGTTTCCGGATTCGTGTTTGCTTGTCTATTGCTGTGCAGGTGGCTTGGAGGTCAACGACGGTCAACAGCGAGGAGGACCGGGACTAACCTTGGAGAGCTGAGGTCCAGAACGATCATGGATGCCGGGTGAGGTCGAGTGACTCAAGCATGGCGCAGAATGGATGAAGATGACCGAATGGGTAGTTCGGTGCGACTGGTTGGATCAAGCGGCGCAGGGGTCAGTGCAAGTGCCAAGGTGGTTTGGTGGGAACCGGATGGGAGAGACTTGCCAACACGATGAGAGCCGCTGGATCAACCTACACGTGGCGAAGCATGGATGTGTTTCGCGCAGTTTGGACTCGGTCTTCAGAAAAGATCGAGAAGGGGTATTTTGGTAATTTCACCAAATACCGCCTTGGTCACCTAATGCCAACCCGCGGCGCAAGACGGGGGGTCAAGAAGTGGATTAGGTCAAAAGAAGTGAAGACGACGCTTTGAGATACGTGTGTGTGTAACCCGTTTGTTTTGGGTCTTAATGGGAGCCCATTAGGGATAGTCTTCTAGAAGCTCTAGGCCTCATATAAATAGGAAGGGGGCTGTTCTCAGCAGCCAACTATGCACTTCATTGTAAACCCTAGTTTGTCTTAGGGCTTAAGGAGAAAGAGGAGAGGCTTAGGATTCTAGGGAGATGTGTTGAGTTGTGTGCTCATGGATTGCGTTTTGCCCTCCTTGAGGGAGTGGCTGTAACTAGCAACCAATCGTGAATCAATCTATGGGTGATTGTTCAAAGATGAGTCCTCTTGTGTTTTCCCTTCTCTTTTGATGATTTTGGGTGCTTCCTTGATCCTGTGGTTTTTGGTTGGTTTCTTTCCCTCTTTTACCTTGATGTGATGTATAGGAATACATCTAGGATCATCTAGATCATCAATCTCCCACGAGCAAGGTTTGGATCAAGTTTTTGGTTTTTGCCCGGTTTTGAACCCTCCTTCGGTAAAATAGAAAAATGTCAAAACTTTGACGGGGATCTACTCAATCTCTGCTTGGAATAGGTTCCTAATATCCTTAGGAAGGTGTGTTCCAAATTTCGTGAAGTTTGGTCTCGTGGATCAAAAGTTAGACCGATTTGAGTTTCGGTTTTCGGGCTAATTTTGTTGTTCATTGTTAGGGGCGGTTTGACCGCCAATATCAAAGGTCTGACCGCTAGGCAAAATATTTGACCCACCAATTTCAGAGGTCTGACCGCCCATCTATTTGAGAATTGAGTTTTTGGTATTTTTGGTTGTTTTGCTTCAGGGTTTTGATTGGATTCAATACAAGTCTTCCACTGTGCTTGTATATTGATCTTCATAGCTTTTATAGCTATTGGAGTGAAATTAGTATTGAATTCAATTAAGGTGAAAAAAATGTTCGTGCTCCTATTCACCCCCCCTCTAGTCGCCTTTCCGGTCCTACATACTCCTTCTCTCCTTCCAAATTCGTTAGAATTACCTTGTCTCATCTCGGATCCAAATTGTACTCCGCTGTCGATACGCCATCTCAGCCATGTGCCCACCCCATAAATAGCACCCCGAGGATCGCCTCAGCACCCTCATCCCGCACCCCTACCTGTTTCGTCTCTCAAGCCCTAGCGCCGCCGTATTCCAAGGTTTTAGGGTTTCAGCAAAGCTTCTTGTTCTTCGAATTGCGCCGCTAACGTTGTCACCTTGTCGTTGTCGACCATGCCATCATCATCGTTGTCATCGAAGCTACCTCCAGAACCTCTCCACGTCGCCGGAGTTGAATTCCAACAAACCCGAAGCTTCTTCTCCGCTTGAACCTCGCCACCGGCCACCACCGTCATCTTCGACCACTCGACGAGCACCTCATTGGATTCACAATAGCATTAGCAACATGTTGGTACCACTCATCGCCGACGAAGCCCCGCCATTCACCGTCAATCGTGGGGACCCGAGCCTACCGTGTGGTCGTAAATCTCCTACGACCGGTAGTCATAAGCCTCCTACGACCAGGTAGTCGTAGTCTTCTACGACCACGTGCACTCGAAACCTTCCGACCAGGTGGTTGAAGGCGTGGTCGAAAACGTTGAACAATACTCGAAACTTCTTTTTCAGTATTTTCCTTTGTTTTGATCTTCTGAGAGCCACATATTCTTCATCCGAACTCCGATTGCGCCTATTCAAATTTCTAAATTCAAGATCTATTTATTTGAGTTTTTTATCTCTATTATTTATTTGTATTGTTTATTTGCTTCGTTTGCGGGTAGACATTGATACTTCGGGGAACTTTGAAGAAGAAGGAGTGCTTCAAGATCAAGACCAATACCTAGATCTATTCCAAGGCAAGTTGTACCTTTGATCATATTGAACCCAGTTTTTAAAATTATTTTGATTCAAATTATTGCATCTACTTTAAGTATTTATTTAAATGCTTTTGGGTTTAGTTATTATCCAAATTGTTTATATTCACCTTGTCTGTTGTTATGTCATAATATTTTATCACCCTAGGTTGGTTATTATTTAGTTGGTATTATCATAGCACCGACGTGGGTTGTTAGATACGAGTAGATTGCTTAGCCATGCCACGAGTCATCATTCCATGTGAGTTGCAATTATGAATTTGACTAAGTGATTATGGAACTTTGTGTTAAAACTGTGTGTACTATATGTTATTACTTTATGATAGCATGTGTTGCACTTAGCCAACAGGTTGGGAAAGAATTTAGACTGAGGCAAGTTGTAATACCTCAAAAGTAATTCTGAAGGATTTCGAGAGAGAAACAAATAATCGGGAGAGAATTAATTTGAGTTAAGGGAATGACTGTTTAGAAATCGATTTAGGGGAAGGATCTTTTGGAGATTATTTAATTAAGCAGACGGAGGGGGGGTTTTCGTATTTGTTAGAGAACCTGGGCCTCGGGCTTTAGCCGGGAGGCCCATGAGTGGGCTGGCCGAAAGGCCTTAGGGGGGGCGGCTCAAAACCCTAACCCCTCCCCACCTCCTCACCTCCAAACCGCCCAACACCCTGGCTGCCACCCCCATCTAGGCTTCCCCCTGCACCTCCACCTCTCCTCTCCCCCTCCCCAAGACGCCTCATCCCCTTTCGGTGCCGACCTACCATTGCTGCCCTTGGAGCTCCCTGCTGCCGGCAGCGTGGACGGTGAAGAGGCCGTTGTGTGGTGGCCGGCCAAGGAGGAAGGAAGAGAAGGGAGGAGAAGGGAAAATAGGGGAGTCCACCAGCAGGTGTTCGTGATCCTCTACAGCTCATCGTGGGTAACCTTCGTTTCCCATTGATTAGATGTTTAATTAGTTGTTTTAGCAATGTCGGTTGTTTAGATCCCATTCTTTCCAGAAGTTTGAACGGCAGTTTTCATGTCTTTAGAAGCGGATTCTGTGGATCCCAATCTTAGAGATAGTTGGTTTATGTCCTTAGCTTTCCGTGGCCGCCAAGAACGCCCAAATCCGATTAACGGTCAGCGAGATATGATTTTTTTAGTGTCGCTGTCCTGCTAATCTGTCAGCATTCTAACAGTTTGTGGAAATTTGGGTTAAGCCATTAGTTAAATAAGAAATTAGAGGATCTTGATACAACGAAAAATGTAGGTAATTTTCATACCTTTCTATAAAGCTAAAGAACACAAGGTTTGGACACTCGTTGCAAAAGTTATGGTGGTTTTAGTGTACTGTCCAGAGAACCCGACGTGAAATTGATATCTTTTAAATTGGCTTGGTAGGGGTATTAGGTATCCTATTCAGAAGGGCCCCTCAATTAGGTTTAGTTGTAGAATTTAATTACTTTTCCGGAAAGTCCAAGAACACCTTATTTGGACCCCTGTAGTGAAAGTTATGACTTTTAGAAGTTGACTGTCCACCGAGGGGACAGATCGACGTTTATGAAATTGGGGTTGGGATCGAGTTAGATGCTTTTGTGAGTTTGTGATTATTGTTATATAGTTTGTTTTGGTCCGCTATTGCCGTCTTAGCGTGCGCTATAATTATTGTTTAGGTGGTAGATCGGTCCGGGGCAAGACTTTCGTGACGCCCCTCGTTCCCTCATGGTTAAGGCAAGTATAATTATGGATATAATAGATATTATCGAATGGCATTGATTGATAATTTCTATGATTATTTGTGTTGTTCATGATTGATATGGTGATATGATTGGTAATGATCATGGTTTTTAGTGCTATGAGTTATGTGTTAATCATGGATGTTTGAAAGTTGTGAAGTCTATGATTATGAGCTTTTGTAGTATGAATATGATATTCATATGCAATGTGGTTGCGGATACATGTTTGTATTAATTTGAGAATTCATACATATGCATCATATTGGCTTATTGAAGTCTTGGTCATGTGATGACCAAGCAACTCTTGAGGTCCCCGTCATGTTAATGACGGGCTAAAGGTCCCCATGCTTGTAAAGCATGGGCTTTGGTCCCCATACTTGTGGAGTATGGGCAATGGTCCCTGTGCCACATGGCACAGGTATGGGTGTGCATCGACGGATGCGCACTTTGCATTACCGGTAAAATGCAAAAGGGAAAGAGAAGGATAAAGATCATGTTGAGCATATTGCATAGCATGTGTGTGTAAATTAACTGATATGTGGTTTTGTGAAGTATAGTTGCTGAGTTACATGCTTGTATGCTGTTGATGCCATTTATTATATTTGCTGAGTCTTTGGACTCACTTCTTGTTGTTTGTCGTGTTTTAGGTACCTTTACGTGATCAGCATGCATGGGGGAAAGGAATGATTAGTCTTCTTACACTTTTGCACGAACTACCCACCATGGAATGAAAGGAAAATTAATTAGGAGATGAATGAACTGTTTAAAATACTCTTAATGATTATGGCTTGCTTGGAGTAAACTGTAATAAATGAATAGAAGTTTTGGATGCTCATGATCTATTTCTTAGATGTTTAGTTACTATGGATGTCATAGTAACGAATAGCCAGTTTTGATTATGTCTTGATCATTTTTCAAATTGGATTATCTTTATATATTATAACTGTTTGTTGGAACCTCCGGTATAGATAACTATACAAAGAAGGTTTTGCCGAAATTTTGTAAGGTGTTTTAGTTTAATTACGTGTAATTTATTTAATTTAGTAGCATTCCAGGCCTTTGTTTGGCTGGGGTGTTACACAAGTGGTGGACACTAAGTGATATAGTGGAGCTCAGTGCGTGGGATTTAAAAAGTGTAATACCCCAAATTCCGACTAGAGAGAATAATATTCGGGAGAGAGAAATTTATTCAATTTCGATTACAACAAAGTTTAGAGATGGAATTAAGTTCAAAATTCAGATTTCGACAGAGGTTTGGACCTTGGGCTTCCTGCCCAAGGCTTTGTTGGCCTTATGGGCCGGCCTTAAGAGGCCCATGAGAGGGGGGCGCCCCACCCCTTTTACCCTAGCCGCCACCCCCTTTGTTCCCCTTGGCCGGCCACCACTCCCCTCCTATTTAGATACTAATCTTGAATCTGTCTTCTATTTAGATACTTGAAGAATTTGTTCAAATGCTAGATTCACCTGTTTTTTCCTTGCTAAATTGTCGATATATGTATGAAGAGATGGATGAAGGTTGTTGTATTGACTTACGAAACCTTGTCTTATATATATTCTATTGCTGAAGTTTAAAGATATTTCATTCTAATTTCTGAACAAAAGGTAGAATGTTGAATCTCTACTCATATCTGTTTGTGTGTGCACACAGAGGTAGGACCATGAATGCTTCCATGATTAGATAAGCATCAATTGTTAGTAGTAATGACTAGGGTGCTATTAGTGTGTGCTATTTTGGCTTTCAGTGTCAGTAAGGGTAAATGAGCGAAATCTAATAAGTGATTTAAACTGGTGTGCTTTATGAAATTGTCTTGTACTAGTGCGAGCTTGTTAAAAAGAGATTTGTTTCAGCTTTGTGGCTTGCGCACTAGGTTTCTTTTCTAGAATGAGTTGTTATTACAATCTTATATGATGATGGAAATTTTATGACACGATTTGTTATGTTCCTTTTTGAAGATTTATTGATGTGATAGTAAGGTAAATTGAATGTTACAAAGAGTGAATGATTATTGGTGTTAATACAATGTTCAGTAATGTGAGGGTGATGTTGATTCTTTCATAGAGAAAGAATTTTGATCGTCTTTCGTGATATCTCTTAAATGAAAATATTTCAAAAAGTTGCATTCCTGATCTCTTGGTGTTCAAGATTTATGTGGTAATTGGAAGTTGTCGAGTAAAGCGACGTGTTGCAAAGTTCTATTGGTTCTTAAGTGATTCAAGTGACTTGATCTTGAATGCTCAATTGTTCTTATCTGTTAAGGTTTGATATTCTCTTCTTGTGAGGCCTATGCCCTCAAGTTTGGTCTCCTCTTATGTTTTCTGAGTTCATTACCTAATTGATTATTTCCCTTGGTCCTGTGTTCACTGCGAGTGGTAAATGTTTTTCTAGTTGGTGAAAATTGTTTCATTGTCTCTTCTGTTGAGAAAGAATCAACCAATTAGATTCGCAAGGGACTTTTGAGGTGTCTATTAATTGTCGTTGTGAGACCTCGGGTTGTAAGTTATCTGAGGAGTATTAGAGGATGAATTGGTTTTGTGTATGATTCTTGGAGAGAATCTCAGTTATACATGATGTTTGTCTTTAAAACTAAACTAATTGCATTGTTGCAATTAATAGAACCTATAGTGATTTGTGGTCCAAAGTCTTTTGTTCACTTTGGGTGGAACATTAGAATTATCGAAAGAATGGAAATCTTGATTGAGTATGATTAGATTGTGGGAATTTTATTCATCGAATCTGAGGGTTTCCCTAACATTTACACCAGAAGTTCATTCTAGGAGTTTTGGGGTTAAATTTGAGCTTTGCATTTTTATGCTAGAACTTTAGTCGCCCAAAGATTGTGTGTAGAGAAAATAGAAAACTGGCATATTCTGAGCAGTGGAATGATTGTTGATAGAAACCTTCTGATGTAGTACATGAGCGTTTGTACTAAGGATTTTGAGTTGTTTATTCCTAAAAGTTTGAGGTGATGTGATTGCGTGATATCTATTCTGAGGTGCTTTGGATGTCATCTGTCAAATCAATTTCGTTAGTAGAAGGAGTTGTCTAGAGTGTTTTGGTGGGATCAGTAGAGCCTCTCCACAAAAGTGTGGATGATGTATTTTGGTTTGAGCATAAATTTTGATGATGCTAATTTAAGAGATTTGTACTCGTGTGGTATGTGATGAATTCGAATTCCAAAGTTTGAGAGGAATTTTATTCCTAAAAGAGAAACTGAGCAAAATGATGTTTCCTCGAGTAGTGAAACGTTTTCTTGATTTTCGTTTGAGCTATGTGTTGTTGATAGGTGACTTTCGCAATTTGAGCTTGGTTTCATGATGGCAGGTATGATTCTTTCAAATTTAGGCAAAACAAGAGAAGTATTTAGTTTGGGCATTCGAGTGATTTCTCCTTTGGCTTCATGGTGTTCATTCGCACATTGACTAATTAGAAGGTGGAATGGTTTTCGTGATGAATTGTTAAATTTGGATTTGACCATTTTGTTGGAGAGTTGGCATTGCGTGGTTGCGATGAGAACTCTTTATTTTCAGTTGGATTCCCTTTGTAAAATAGTTGTTTAAAAACAAGTTCTGTTGTGCATTCTTGACTAAAGGAGGTGCTCCTTGTTATATGAAGAGTTGATTTATAAATGGGACAAGAGTTCCGTGTGTGTTGAGCATGTTTTGTGGTTTCGTACCAAAGGGGAAGTTGGCCCAGGTACATTGGTTCGTTTTCAGCAGTTGCAGGGATTAGGGAGTTGGCGTATCGCTTTGACCATCTCGGGCCATACGCAGGTACGCAACTTTTGATTGTTCTGGTACCGATTGATTACCTGGGAGATTTGGAGTTTGAGTTTCATTAATGTCGTTGACCATCGAGTAGAATCTTACCTTCGAATTTCTTCTGATGAGTGTACCTAGAAATGCCGGGTTGGGTGTTAGGATAGACGTTGTTTTACGTCATTGTGTTGTGGTCTCATCAGTCCGAGTGAGAGGCCGCTTGGGAGTTGGAGTTTTGCCTGCGTGAGCATTATCCGGATTTGTTAACAATGGATACATGGTTACCGTTGATAGTTCTCAGTTGTGATTGTTCTATCGGATAGAGTTATGCGAGGATTCGGGGTCGAATCCTGTTTAAGGGGGGTATAATGTAATACCCCAAATTTCGACTAAAGAGAATAATATTCGAGAGAGGGAAATTTATTCAATTTCGATTACAACAAAGTTTAGAGATGGAATTAAGTTCAAAATTCAGATTTCAAGAGAGGTTTCGACCTTAGGATTCCGGCCCAAAGGCTTTGTTGGTCTTATGGGCCGGCCTTAAGAGGCCCATGAGAGGGGGGCGCCCCACCCCTTTTACCCTAGCCGCCACCCCCGTTGTTCCCCTTGGCCGGCCACCACTCCCCTCCTCTCCCTTGTGCCGCCCCTCCAAGATCCCCTCCAAGCCGCCACACCTCCTGCCCAGCATCTCCATTGCTGTCCCCTCCCTTTGGTGCTGCCCCAAGCTGCCAATCGAAGCAAGGAAAGGCGAGGGAAGCCCTAAGGAGCTACCGGCCAAAAGGAGGAAGGAAGAAGGTGGGGAAGGGGGGTTTCTTTGTGAGGTTGATCAGTGGGTTCCTGAGGATCTGCAAGGGTAACGAATGATCTTCCCGCTGTTTTGAATCAAGTTAGATTCGTTTTGCCATCAAGTAGGGGATCATAGTACTGCTGTGTAGATCGGTTGAATCTGTCTATCTGTTGACGCATGGTTTTGAGTTAGATCCGAGTAGATTCAGGGATTAGTGTCTCCTGCATATAGATGGGAATTTTTATTAGCTTTCTAGAAAGTGCTAATTCACAATTTTTGGCTAAACGGTTAATTAGTTATGATTTTCGCAAGACTAGGTGCTCAATCAGTCTCAGGGCTTGTGCAGAGAACATAGATCTGTAAATTTGATCTTGGATACGGCCGAATTGGGTCTTCTGGTCTTCATGAGATTTGTAGGTATTTTCATTATGATTACAAAAAGTTAAATTTCATAACATTTGGATTTCTAGATCAAAAGATATGAACTTTAGAGACTAATGCTGTAATTTGTCTCTCTGTTGTGGACAGAAGAGATTTACTTGACTGTTTGCAACTTTGGTTGCACAGTGGGGATTTTTGTGATAATTTTATTGAGATATCTTGTTTGCTATAGTTTCCAGAGATTATCAGAACACTGTGTTTGGTAGTGCCAAACAAAAGTTATGAAACTCACAAGTTAGTAGTACTGAAGATGACAGATCGGTCTTCGAGTTTAAAAACAAAGGCTTAGATGAGCTAGTTTGATCTTTTGATCACCTGAGAAGTTGTAGCTAGGCTTGTGTAGGTTCTAGGAAAATTGGATTCATGGATTTTAGAGTTTTGAGTCAAAAGTTATGATTTTTTTCTTAACAGCTATCTGTTTGGACAGATTTGGGAATTTGAGAATGTTTTGATTAAATGTTCGGATTGCGATTAGGGACGCTTGTTCTCGTTTTGTTCTATTGCATTGCTGTACACTTTTGGTTGGTGTACTTAGTATACTGTTTTACGGCTGCCAGGTGGTGGTGAACCCTAGGGCTAGAGATTTCCATCGTTGTCTTCCGTATCATGGTTGAGGCAAGTACAATTGAATTGTCTTGCTTGTTGTTTGTTCCACTTGATTGATGAATATGCAATGGGTAATTTCGGTATTTCTTGTTTCCCTTCATAAATTATATACTATGATTCTTCGATAATATGTTTACGTTCAATATATTCATTCGTTCCTTTTTCGTGTTCACTACGGAAGTGGGTAGTGAAGTCCCATCATTCCAATATGGGCAAGTAAATTGTGTAATGTATTACTGTTGTTTGTTCATAGTGCCTTATGTTCAAGCCATGACTGAGTAGTATGGTCTGTGAGTAGGTTTAATTGATTTCTGTTTCATTCCATGTCGGTGAATACATGCTTCTTGAGTTTTCGTCTTACAAATTCATATATTCATTCATTCATACATTGTTCATGATTCACCCATGGGAGTGGGATGTAAAGACCCATCAATTCCAGTATGAGCATGTAAGACCCACCATTCCAATATGGGCAAATTGGATCCATGTTATGAAATATTCTTCACACGGACCTTGGATCCCCGTATTTTGGATAATGTGGGCCTGAGTGAACACCGACGGGTGTTCACTGGTTATACCGATATAAGCAGAAGTGGAGATTCATGCATTTCATTCATTCATATGATTTCTGCCATTCTACATTCATGTTCTATAATGTGACTGTCGTGTTCTTATTCACTGTTGTTCATATTATTCTCTTGTACTTGCTGAGTCGTGGACTCATTCTTGCCGTGTTTATTTGTTTTAGGTAAACATTGAGGACGGCATGCTTGGGAGGGAATAGTCACTGATCACTTCATTCACATTACAATATTCATTTCTAATTAAATGAACTTGTCATTATCATTCCTTCAATAAATTTTGGATTGTAATATGGAGTTCGATGGTTGATGTTATCATTCTTTATGATATGGTCGGATTGGTAATGGCTTAATGATCTTCGTATAGACTTTTGATAGTTTTATCATAATTGATTCAATATGATTGGAGGATAGAGTTTGATATGTTGTTGAATTCTAATTCAATTCTTATATTCATTCTATTAGATGTTAATATTTTTATGTCATTAGTTGAAAGATTGCTGAAATTGTTTCATATTATTGCGTAGTGTTAGACTTCAGGTAATATCTTGGCTTTCACATAGCCAGGGTGTTACAGTTGATATCAGAGCGGGCTTTAGGTCCGTGGTAATTAAAATATTAAATTGACACACTGTGCACAGTAGGTGGGATTTGGGTAATCCATTGCATCTGCGATTCTGATAGTATGTTTCATCATGTTAAATTGTTATTGAATTGCTTCTGTACTATCGTTCTTGTTGTTAATCTATGATCTGTTATGATCTTCTATATCTATGAATCTATTCTATGATTGTTATGAGATGATCCTGTATATTCATAATTGATTATATTGGTTGCGTGATGGTAACGGGTGATAAGAAGTTGATGTCGTGGTTGTTGCCCTGGGTTTTGTGTTGGGCATGAGTTCTTTAATGAAGATGTTGTCTTCCTTGAGCTTGTATTTGGTCTTCTGGTTGTAGTTTCTTGACGTTGACGAAATTCCTTTGATTGGTGGTTATAATGAAGTGGGCAAATTTCAATTAGTCTCTATTTGTTCTTTGAAACAAGTATTGTTCTTCCGACTAGTGTGATATTTCTGTTACTTGTGAACGTTGTTAGTTTGCAAGATTGATCTTTTCACGAAAGTTCTGTTTTTATTCCATGTTGGAAATCGTAACTCATTTATTCGCTTGGTATTTGGGCAATGGAAGGCTTCTTTTGCAAGTTCTTTACTATGTGAGAGTTTTGACCTTGCGTATTTCTTCTGAAAACTTTGAGAGTTGAAGTTAATGCCTTTCTTTTAAGAAAGAAAATGTTAAAACCCTTCAGTGATATGTTGTCCTACTTATCTAAGAGGTTTTAATTAAAAGAATTATTTGGTATGGTTTGAGTTATCAGGTTGGGTTGTTAGCATGGTGCAAATCAATGATTCTTAGCTAATGTCTTCAAAAGTGAAGTTAATTAATTTCAAGTTGTCCTGTAGTAGTTCTTGAAAATTTTGAATAAGATTTTGTCTATACATGTTTGGAACTCATGGAGTTATTAGGGAGTGTGAAGTAATAGTGAACTTGCTTGATCACTTCAACTGTTTAAATTTCTAAACTTGTTGAATAAAGTGGATTATTGATCTTAAGTAATTAATCTAACCGTTCGAGATGGTTAATTACGAGTGTGTTGGGCTATTGCCTTAATAGATATTAATCTTGAATCTGTCTTCTATTTAGATACTTGAAGAATTTGTTCAAATGCTAGATTCACCTGTTTTTGCCATGCTAAATTGTTGATATATGTATGAAGAGATGGATGAAGGTTGTTGTATTGACTTGCGAAACCTTGTCTTATATATATTCTATTGCTGAAGTTTAAAGATATTTCGTTATAATTTCTGAACAAAAGGTAGAATGTTGAATCTCTACGCATATCTGTTTGTGTTTGCACACAGAGGTAGGACCATGAATGCTTCTATGATTAGATAATCATCAATTGTTAGTAGTAATAACTAGGGTGCTATTAGTGTGTGCTATTTTGGCTTTGAGCGTTAGTAAGGGTAAATGAGCGAAATCTAATAAGTGATTTAAATTGGTGTGTTTTATAAAATTGTCTTGTACTAGTGTGAGCTTGTTAAAAAGAGATTTTTTTCAGCTTTGTGGCTTGCGCACTAGGTTTCTTTTCTAGAATGAGTTGTTATTACAACCTTATATGATGATGAAAATTTTATGACACGATTTGTTATGTTCCTTGGTTACTAACCTCGAAAGATCCAAACAAATTTGTGTACCTAGGAGAACTTGATTTTTGTTTTTTAGGTAAACTATAAGACCAGTGAAAAACATTGGGTACTTGATAGCGGTTGTACCCAACACATGACCAGGGACCGAAACATGTTCACCACATTCGAAAATGGAAAAGGAAATAATGACAAGATCACATTTGGTGATAATAGTAAATGGAAGGTAATAGGATTGGGTAAAATCGCTATATCCAATGACTTTTTAATGTCTAATGTATCTCTAGTTGAATCACTTAACTTTAATTTGCTATCCGTTGCTCAAATTTGTGATCTTGGTTTAACTTGCACATTCTCTCAAGAAGGTGTTTCCATTTCAAATGAAAATGATAACTCTTTGGCATTCAAAGGATCTCGATTTAGTAATCTCTATTTGGTGGATTTCTCTTCAAGTGATTCATGTTTAAAAACTTGTTTAATTGCAAAAACCTCTTTGGGTTGGCTTTGGAATAGAAGGGTTGCTCATGTAGGTATGATTCAACTCAAAAAGCTTTTTAAATATGACTTAGTGATTGGCTTGAAAGATGTGAAGTTTGAGAAAAATAGATTATATAGCGCTTGCCAAGTCGGAAAGCAAATTGCAAACTCTCATCCTTTCAAGAGTATCATGTCAACCTCTAGGCCATTATAGCTCTCACATATGGATTTGTTTGGGCCAACAACCTATAAGAGCATCAGGGGCAATAACTATTGTTTAGTCATTGTGAACGATTACTTAAGATATACTTGGGTTTTCTTATTACATGACAAAGCCGAAACCTCCGGTATTTTCAAAAGTTTTGCTAAAAGGGTCCAAATTGAATTTGATTTCAAAATCTAGAAAATTCGTAGTGATAATGGTTCCGAGTTCAAGAATACTAAAATTGAAGATTTTTATAATGAACTTGGAATAAAGCATGAACTTTCTACAACCTATACTCTGGAACAAAATTGAGTTGTAGAAAATAAAAATCAAACATTAATTAAAATGGCCAGGACAATGCTTGATGATTATAACACTTCCAATAGTGTTTTGGCGGAAGCAATCAATACCGCTTGTCATACCATAAATCGTCTTTATTTGCATCGGTTGTTGAAAAAGATTTCATATGAGCTTCTCGTTGGAAGAAAACCGAACATCTCCTATTTTCGTGTGTTTGGTTGCAAATGTTATATTTTACGAAAATGTGTCCGTCTTTCAAAATTTCAAAGTCATTATGATGTTAGATTTTTACTTGGCTATTCATCAAATAGTAAAGCTTATCAGGTCTTAAAAAAACTCTGGTTTAGTTGAAGAGACTCATGATGTACAATTTGATGAAACTAATGGATCTCAAGAAGAACAAGAAAATTTGGATGATGTAGGCAACGAAGGATTGAGGCAAGCAATGAAGAACATGCAAATAGGCGACATCAAGCCAAAGGAAGGTTTGAATGACTCACCATCCTCTATCCAAGTCGAACCTCCTACCGCATCCACGACGAACCAAATTCAAATTGATGAAGTGCATGACAAGAAACATGAATAACCACCAAACCTACCCCCAAAGATCCACAACGCAATTGCAAAAGATCATCCAATAGACGAAATATTGGGTGATGTTAGTAAGGGAGTCCAAACTCGATCTCGTGTTGCTTCTTATTGTGAGCATTACTCGTTTGTTTTTTTCTTTTGAACCAAAAAATGTAGACGAAGCACTCAATGACCCGGATTGGGTTAATTCAATGCATGAACAGCTAAATAACTTTGCCCGAAATGATGTTTGTGTATTGGTGGAAAGATCTAAGGAACATAACGTCATCGACACAAAATGAGTTTTTAGGAACAAACAAGACGAAAGTGGAGTGGTGGTAAGAAATAAGGCGACATTGGTCGCTCAAGGATTCACACAAGTCGAAGGTTTGGATTTTGGTGAAACTTTCACTGTCGTAGTTAGACTTGAGTGCATTCGAATATTACTTGTTTTTGCGTCTTGTTTCGATATTAAATTATTTCAAATTGATGTTAAAAGTGCTTTTCTAAATGGTAAAATATCCGAACTTGTATTTGTTGAACAATCACCCGGTTTTTAGGATCCTAAGAATCTAAATCATGTGTATAAACTCTCTAAGGTGCTTTATGGCCTCAACGCCTTAGAGATTTTCTACTTTCAAAAGGATTGAAAATCGGGAAGGTTGACACAATCTTGTTTACAAAAGTTAAAATGATGAATTCTTTGTATGTCAAATATATGTTGATGATATTATCTTCAGATGTACTAACCAAGAAATTTGCAAGGAATTTGGTGATATAATGTCTAGGGAATTTGAGATGTCTGTGATTGGAGAACTTAGCTACTTCCTTGGAGTTCAAATCAAGTAACTCATGGATGGGACATTCGTGAGCAAAACAAAATACGCGAAAGATTTAATTAAGGAATTTGTTATGGAGGACGCGAAGCCCATCAAGACTCCTATGGATACCAACGGTCATCTCGGTCTTAATGAGGGAGGTAAATCGGTACATTTAGAGCTTTATAGAGTAATGATTGGTAGTTTACTTTATCTTACCGCATCTAGACTCGATATTATGTTTAGTATTTGCATATATGCAAGATTTCAAGTATCACCAAAAGAATGCCATTTAGTGGCTGTTAAAAGAATTCTTAGATATTTAAAGCATTCCTCCAACATTGGCTTATGGTATCCCAAAGGTGCAAATTTTGATTTAATTGGATATTCGGATTCCGATTATGCGAGTTGTAAGTGGATAGAAAAAACACTTCGGGTATTGTCAACTCTTAGAAAGATCATTAGTTTCATGGTCATCCAAGAAACAAAATTCCGTAGCCCTATCTACCACCGAAGCCGAATATGTTTCCGCGGGTATTTGTTGTGCTCAATTTCTTTGGATGAGGCAAACCTTGTTGGATTATTGAATTAAATTCTACAATATGCCTCTTTTGTGTGATAATGATAGTGTCGTGAAGATAGCAAATAACCAGGTCCAACACTCAAGAACCAAGCATATAGATATTCGCCACCATTTCTTGAGAGATCATGTAAACAAAGGAGATATAGTTATTAGTGAAGGGATATGGGTAAGCTACGCTAGTTGGTAATTCCAAAATTCTACCACGTAAATCAGGAAGTCATGCAAGTAAGAGATCATAGATCGTTACAACTAGACGTGCAACAAAGAAGAGTTGGAGTAGAGTCATCCAACGTAAAGCACGTCGATGAAGTGGTCGTCATCAATCGTCCAATGCCCTCGATGTCGATTGTCTCCTCCAACAACTAATCACGTTCCTTGTTGAAGTCGTGGATCATCCTTGAGCGCAACAGAAACCACAGTAGCGCCTCTACGGTATCCACACGTCCAGGGGTGGAACGCCATATGCCGGTGTGCTAGCACTAATACGCACGATAGGGCTATCGAGAAGATGGCGGCTAGGGTTTCGGTGGAGCAACTTACGTTGTCTGTATCTCTTTTCCCAACAACCACATGCATCCCCTTATCCAAACTTGTTTGTTCCAACTCATTAAGTGTGTGACCTTATAGGTTCATGCTTAATCGGTTGTGACTCGGAAATTCTTTTCAACCACGAGTCGTTAGCAGTTCCTAGCAGGACACACATAATGATTCTGAATACACATAAATTATATCGGACGAACCTTAATGCAATATGATTTATGAGTAGGTCCATATCACTTACGACCAGCTCATATATCTATACGACCAGTTCATATATGGGCATGACCAGTTCGTAACTTCTTACGACCAGTTCACGACCAGTTAGTGATTATGTTTGACCAGTCTACGACCAGCTCGTATCTCCATATGACCAGTTCATATTTGGTCGAACTGAACGACCTGCCTGTGTATTCTCCCTTTACCTCACGATATCTGGTTGAACTCCAGGTGAGATAATTTATCATCCATGGACAGTTCAATACTTTCTCAATCAAGTGACGAATAACTTCATTTGGTCGACTCTTCGACCATTAGTCGCATGGCCATGCACTTTCTTTATCCGACCACATCAAGGAGCCTAGAGATATCTCTCCTGTTATGTTAGGAGGCGCAAATCTCACATCCGACCAGTCACACCCCTCCGCATATTTCATAGCATACCCGAAAGCTACCTTTATAACTACCCAGTTGCAGAGTAGCGTTTGGCAACCCTTAAGTGCACTATTACACATGTAGGAAACTATGCTGATCTCATGTCTAAGGATTATACATCATTATTGTTTGAGACCAACTGATGACACATAAAATCATAAAAATCCCAATAGTGTCTCAAGGTGGGTCAATCCAACACTATGTTCTCCAACATGTGTTCACATTATTGATTCGATATCCCTATATCCATGACTGGTGAAACATGGTCATCAATCAATACATATGCTGGTCGATAAGTCACTAGTGTTCTGACTAGTGACATCCGACTATGGATACATTTAGAACAACATCATATAAGTTAAAGAGCTTCACCAACAAGTCACATACTTGTTAATCTTTAAAACCGATGATTCATTCAAGGAACATAATGACATTTATTTAATAACTCATAAATATAGACATGATACAATCATCTCTATGATTGCCTCTAGGGCATATCACTAACAATTAGCCACATACAGACCGATGATCAATTAACCGATATCTTCACCAAACCATTAGATGAGAGCCAGTTTTGTAAATTGAGGAATGAGTTAAATGTCATAGATCATTCTAATATTGCTTGAAACTCATGCCTCATGTTATTTGCTCTTATTTGGAGTTCTTGAAGTTCTTGTGAAAATAATTTTAAAATCTTTCTCAAAATTCTCTAGTTTGATAAAAACTATGTTATTTGGGGTTTCTATTATCTATCTTATGCATAATGATCCTGATTTGAGTGATATATTAAGGATCATTTGCATCCCTGTTCAGCTCCTGATTCTTTAGGAAAAGTGGTACTACCGCGGTCACACCACCGATACTACCGCCATCTGGTACTACCGTGCCTTAAGTGTGGTACTACCACTCCTGACTGTTGGTCCCAGAAACGGTTGTGACCGACTCCTTATCCTTTGCTCTTCCTATTCATTGCAGTCCAACCGGCCATTCACTCTAGAAACCACCAAGTCTAAACTCTCTTCACTCTTCTCTCTTCTTCCTCAAAACTTCCAACCTCAAATCTTCAAGGGAATCTAAGGAAACTTCAAGTTCCTGCCATTCTCTAGTGCTTGGCAGCCTTTCTCATCCAACCCTCCAGGTAAATGCCCTTGGAATCATCTCCTAACTCTTTTTTTGTCATCTACCTAAATTTCTAGGGTTGAGTTGAAATCTTTTGGGTAAATTGGTAGAAACTAGTGTTTGGTGACCTATTATGTATGTTTTATGGATTAATCCATGCCAAACATCAGTTGAAATCGAGATTCAAAAGGAGCCCCAAAAACTCCCCACAAATGCGGTACTACCACTATACAGTGTGCGGTACTACCACAGGCCGATGGTATCGGTATGTTCATGTGGTACTACCACATTTGCTGAGGAATTTCAACTAAGTTATGCTAATTAGTTCAAAACATTTTTCAACTTGTTGTAATCTTCTTCATTTTAATAGCAAGAATGCCAAGGCCCTTGAAGGTGAACCTGTCGACTGCTATGACCCTCCAGCAACTCGTGCTGGATCTTCTCACCGCAAGGTGGCCTCCCAGAAGTCGGCATCAGTGAAAGCACCTACAACTCCAAGGGATGACAGTGATTCTAAAACCAACTCCTTTTTGCAAGCCATAAGGGCTCAAGATAGGGGTCAATCCTCAAGACAAGAAGAAGAAGAAGAGTCTGCATCAAGTGAAGAAGAAGACTATGAAGAAAGTGAAGAACATGACAAATGAGGATGAAGATATGGTTGAGGCCGAAGAACAACACATCAATCTGAGGCTGATTACAAGTGATGAGTATGTCATACTTCGTCACCCAAATAAGTTTGCCAAACCAAGGACTTCTTTGGATCCTCAATTCCATACAATATTCCAACAAGATGTCTTCAACCAACTATATGATCATCACCGGTTGTTCGCTAATCATAAGTATGTGGACTATGCACATCTTAACTCTCTTGATCGTTTCTCTAGTGCATACAGTCTATTCTTTGCTGTGGGCTTGCATAACATTGTTGCATTTTGATGTAACTACAATGAGGATATGATCAAACAATTCTATGCCACAGTATATGTATCCCCGGACTTTGAGTCTATGACATGGATGACAGGACATGAAAAGGTGGAGGCCACCAAGCCTGAGTTTAAACTAGCTCTAAGAACTCACTTAGAACGATTTGGAAAGGCTTATTCTCAAGCATCTCTTAGAACCCCGGCATGGTGTCAATTCTATGATGAAAATATTAGATACACACCCGGGAAGATTGCGGAACTCCTACCTTTGCCAAGTCTCACCAATCACATCATTAATCATACTTTTTTCCCAAAGAGCGAGAACTTTGATGCTATCCGAGGGCACACTTGGAATATCATAGATAGCATCATGAGTGGAAGAAAATTTGATATGGTTGATCTAATCATCAGGGAGATAGCTTCTTCTAAAAATGATAGAGTCAAACGGATATACTTTGCTCCCTACATAATGGCTCTTATCATGATAAAGACTCACTATCAAGGGGCACCCTGGAAGTTCACAAGCCATATAAGCCAAGGGAAGGAGCTCATGTTCCCTCTGTAGCCCCTTGTCATGCTCAAGAGGAGGAAGAACACGCTCAGGAGCAAGAGGATGCTCCAGCTGCTGATCCTATCTCAATTTCTTAGATTTATTCCATCGTCATGGAGATTCGGGATGCACAACATGAGACGAACTATCAGTTGGCCTCCTTAGCCCAGTGTGTGGGTGCGCTCGAGCATGCTTCTTCCTTAGTGGTGCCTCCTTTTCCACTTCGCTACCACCGTTGTCGCCGTCGTGATCCTTCTCCTCGGGAATGACTCTTTTTGGTATTTGATGCCAAAGGGGGAGAAGAAGAAGAAAAGATCAAAAGGAGAGAATGAGAAGAAGATGAAGTGACCTTATTACCTTTATTATCTATCTACTACTATTAACTATATGTGTGGACTTTTGGATATGTTTGAACTCATTCCTTGGACGTATGCATTATGACAATCTTATCTTGTAATAATCATGTTAATGCTTCTTGATTACCCTTGCTACAACTATCTAATTTGTGCAAAATATCTCGTGTATCATATGGCTAAACTTTTTGACTTAACATGCTTCCACAAATTCAATAAATAAAGAAAACTCCACCAAAATTGCATAAACACATATGCACATGTTTAGGGGGGAGTTTTGTTTATTTGTCAATCGACTTTTGTTGTAACTAATTCTTCATTTCCTTTGAGCCCATCTCAATAATTAATTACAAATCAAAAGTCAAAACAAGAAAATACAACTCGTGTTCAAACTTGAGGTATTTTCAAAATATTTTACTTCATTCACATTGTCTAGGTTGTCATCAATTACCAAAAAGGGAGAGATTGAAAGCATCTAAACCACTAAAAATGATTTTGGTAATTAATGATAACAACGTGTTATGGGACTAACATGTGTGCTAAGAAGTTTTAAATGGTTTAGTCCTGGATTTTGGATAACGACATGGGAATGGCATGCAAAGACAACAAAAGATCGATATGGCTCAAGACAAAGGTATTATGTAGCCCAATGATCATTTTATAGTTTTTTTTATCGATTTCGGTGATTGGTGCAAAGACCGGATTTATAGGCTAGATGCCGTACTATAAAGAGGGATCATGGCTAGTAGCTTGAGGTTTTATTTTGTGCTATCTTGATCAACTAAGTCATACATGCATCTTGAACTGCAGTTGTCAGTAAAACCGGTGTGACCGTAAGTATAACTACGGTACTACCATCTTGAGGTATAACTGCACCTGAAGTACGGTACTACCACAGTGCGGTAGGTCCAATTTTTAGTTGGCAGTACGTTATTTCCAGAGAGCATATTTTTTAGAGTTTTTTTCTAGAAATCGGTAGTACCGGTAGAGCCGAGCGGTACTACCATCAAGAGGTAGTACCGAACCATGTGAGTGTGATAGTGCTGCACCAAACTATAACAGCTAGTTCAGAAGCATTTATTGAACCTCATATGACCGTTGAACAATAGGTGCGGTAGTACCGGCCGATCAATGACGGTAGTACCGCGCCTATTGAATTTTTTAGGGAATTTTTCAAACGGCCGTTTGTGTGGTTGGGGGCTATAAATACCCCCTTACCAACACTAAGCTCATAACTCCTGACCTCGTTGAATACATTAGAGCCATTGGTGCACTCTCTACTACTCATTTGCTCATATTTCATATTTTGAGGTAGTTGAGAGCATTGAAGTGCATTTGCATCCTTTGTTGATCTCTTTGGCACTTGATAACCTTCAAGTAAGGGCTATGATTTATTACTCTTGGTGCTTGCCGGCACCTAGACGGCTTGGAGAAAGATTGTGTGGTGATCTCTTCAAGAAAGTTGTGAAGAGGCTCGACACTGTTTGTGAGTGGTTCGGTGCTCGCCATCTCCAGAGTGGAGGAAGAGCAACTCTAATAGAATTGAGGTTCATTAGGCTTAATTTGTAGAGTCGGTCCAATTCGTTTGGGCTTACCTCAACGTGGACTAGTGAAGACCGGCAAGTCTTCGATACCACAGGAAAAACATCGATTGTTTTCATTGCGGTTTTCTCTCTTGTCTTTACTATTTCCGCATTTACATTTCTAGCTCTCATTTGTGTAGAATTGCTTAGCCAAAATTGTGTTTAGTATCAACATAGCCTTGGGGTGTCAAAGTGAAAGCTTAGATTTTTCCTCTTGACTTGTGGTAGAAATCTCTAATTAGACCATACTTGTTAAAATTGTTAATTAGAGCCCAAGTTTTTAGAAACCTCCTATTCACCCCCCTTCTAGTCGGTCATTCTTGATCCTACAGACATCATCTTGCTCCCACCGCCGCCGTCGCTCACAACTCATCTGCATCTGCTTGTTCCTTCTTGATCTGGTATTTCTCTCCTCCTCCTCCTCCTCTTGTGTTCTATTGATTCCTTGATACGGTCCTTCCCCATTTTCGACTGTTCCTTTCATCTCCCCCGTCCTTCCGTGCGGTCACGCTGTCGCTTGTCCGTCCGTGCCCTCCTATCCTCCTTTGTAGTGTGGTGGGCACACGGGCATACCTGTGGGCGTGCAACGGGTACCTACGGACGACGGGCATGAACGAGGTTCTCTGCTCGTCACCCTTCACGGGCATACCCATGGGGGTGTTTTGGGCTGGCGGGTATGGATATGGGTGAGCCCGCGGGGTGTTTTGGGCTGGCGGGTACGAATATGGATGAGAATTATCCATACCTGCCATGCCCAATTGCCATCCCTATCCACATGTATGCAGTCCACGGCTTCCACAAACGACCTCACGTGCATCATGCTTAAGAGCTCCTATGCACCCAACGCCAACATGCACGTGTACAACACCAACATGATCCTCTAGTTTTTTTTTCTCTCCGGCCGGTAGATTCTTTTGTTTGATGCGCCAGTCATAGCAGCATCTGCTACTAGGGCTGTTCACTTCTGCACCGAATCGTACCGGTCAACTCGGTTTGATCGGTGTTCGGTATTCGGTTCGGTTTTCAGAAATATGATTTTTTTTTTTTTACTTCAGTTTTTTGGGTAAAAACCGGCTAAACCGAAATTACCGAAAAAACCCAAAATTACCTTCTCCGGTACTAGTGGTGCTCCCCACCTATCCTTCCAGATAGCGCTCTATCAGCCCAGCCGGCCAGCCCACCCTCTCCCCACGGCCCAACTACAGGCTGACATGCAGGGCAGTAGGGGCGCATGTTTGGGTACTCAGACCAAAAGCTGAGATGGCAGTTCACACCTCTAAAAAAGCCTGAGATGGTACTTGATGGAGACCTCAAGGACTGACCATCCCCTCTGAGATGGCAGTTCACACCTCTAAAAAACCCTGAGATGGCACTTGATGGAGACCTCAAGGACTGACCATCCCCTTGATTTGATCCATTAGTTGACTTGAATTGGCAACACTTGCATACATAATTACATATACTGAATCCTGATATACATGGTGCAGATCTAGAACCGGAAGCCATGGCAAGTTGGCAACTGACAACCAGTTCCAGAAACTAAAGAGCAGCAACACTGCAACTGTAATTTACTATCCTGCATGGACTAGTTCTTTGTAATTTACTTAGCCTATATCAAGTTGGTTTAGACCCACTAGTAGTGTAAGTATTGGTAAATATTGTTTATTTGTTCGTAATTCGCGTCAACTTTGGTAAATATAGTATTTACCGATACCATACCCAAAAACAATAGAATTTACCGAAACCGAACCATATTTTTAAAAACACCGTATTTACCAAACTAACAATCCCGTATTTACCTTATATACCGTATTTACCGAACCAAAAAACCGAACGAACTCCCTATCCGCTACATTGTCCTTTTCCATGCCATCCTCCCTCACCCCACTCTCGGCACTGACAAGTATTTTTTCAACCAAAAAAGAATTAACACCAATAAAAATGTTTACGGTTGTTAGACCCGTATCAAGACATTAAAGCAGCCGGAGCAATCAAGTCACGGAATAGATCAAAGCAAAAAAAACTAGATCGGAAGTTCATCCGACTTGCGGTTTTTAATCCGTTCAGTCTGCACCACGACGCCGCCGGCCGTCACTTATTCGCCACGGGCAGGCGTGACTACCTCATCTCATCGCTGCAGTCAGCGATCTGCTTCGTTGCCGCAGCCACGTCCTCCGCCTACCCGCGAGACCTCTACCTCTGCCCATTGCCGTCGTCGCAAACACTTGTGGGGCGAGGATGGCGGTGCTTGCCATGTGTCTATGGGAGAGAACCAGTGGCGGATCTAAGATTTTTAGGATGGGTGTTCGGACTTCGGAGCTATGTTGTCTAGGTATGCCGATACCAATACGTCGATACCATGAAATATCATTTCCCAAAAAAAAAACACCGATACTACGATACACGTGTATATAATAAAATACAAGAAAATATAGAAATTAATGATTTCATATGTAGAAATGGACGATATAAGGCAATCATAATAGCATGAATTAAACAACGAATTATAGATATCAATTATAGTTGAGGAGGTGGAAACTAGGAATAGAGCTATTTTGACTCCAAACTTCACATTTTACTAAGTTATATTGTTTTTGCAGGGTGCGGCCAAGACTTATGCTTGGTGCTTGGCCGTTGTTGTTTTCTCTATTTTTCTATTCTGGGTTGTAGCAGTTATACTGCTAAAACTTATTTTCTTCCTCTAATAGTGATTAGTAGAGCTCGTGTCTTCTTCTTTTTTTAAAAAAAAACATTGTGCTTGGTGCTTGATTGTTGTTGTTTTCTCACTTTTTTCTGTTCTAAGTTGTAGCAGCTAGACTGCTAAAATTTATTTTCTTCCTCTAATAGTGATCCGTAGAGCTCCTACTTTCTTTTTCAAAAAAAAAAATTGACAGTTGCATACCTTGGTGATCCCGCTCTTTTCCCGTCAGCAAGAACCCCATCTAAGAATGTTCCTTCTATAGAGCAAAAATTAGCATAAAAACATATGTAACAAGGGCCCAACTATATATTCATTGTCCAAGGCAAAGATTGTATTTTTGTACAACATCCATTGGAAAGAATCAAGAAAGCAGAGGAAGAGACTAGACTCCAGAAAGAACCGGAGCTGGAGCAGAGCAGAGCCAGGGAGAAGAAGTGGTGCGTGCGGAACACACCTAGATCTGGAGAGAGGACGATGATGGTGAGCTAGAATTGTTGCTCCCTTCCCGCCGCCATGCTCCCTCCCGGCCACCGCGTTACTCTCTTGGTGTCGTCCGCTCCCTTCCTCCTTATTTGTCGCGGTGCCACCCGCTTGCTCGCATCGCATCTCTGTTCGCTTGATCTTGGTGTCTTGCCCGCGACTTCGCTTCGCACCGCCTCATGCTTGCTTGCCGTCGCGACGTAGCGCCGTGTCCACCAACCGGGCTGGAGTAGGAAGGAAAATGGACCTAATTAATGTATTATATGGCCTGCGCACGAGGTGTGGGGAGTACGGGCTGAATTCATTTGCGGGCACAAATATATAATTTTGGTCTAACTAATAACATATACATCTAATATACCTATTATATACCAGATATTTTGCAAAAGAAAATGGGTGTTCAGTTGAATACTCTTGACCCATGGAGGGTCCACCCATGGAGAGAACATGGGAGATGAGACCGATTCATAGAAGTTAGAAGAGAGATGGTGGCCGGGTTCAACTGTATTTGGTTGAGGACTTTTCACTTGGGGTGTGTTTGGTTCGATGAATTATGATATATATGTACAAGATAGTCCTGAATATGTATCTGTTCTTGTATTTAGTTGAGTGAACCAAACCAACTCGTCCTGGATGGGGTCATACAAATTATGAGAATATTCCCTAAATATGATGTATTGAACGGTTCCATAAAAATAGGCGAACCACGCGATTACATAGACAGCGTGTCCCCTCTATTACCCTCTCTTCCTATCTGTATACGTCACTGACAAATGGGTCATGCCAATTAGTGGATAGTTAAAATAATTAATTTAGTTAAATACTTCTTTTGTAATTAAGATAAATTTAATAATCGTGCTAATATTTCAATTATTAAACGTGCTAATACTCATCCGTGTATACAACTCATTGAACTTCATCTCTCAAACTAAACACTATCTTGAACCATCCGATACCATCTCATTCATGCAACCAAACAGAATCTTGAATTATATCATCCCACTAACTTGAATTATATCATCCCACTAACCAAACATAAAAGTTATATCATGCCATCTCGGATCATCTCATGTATCATGTACCACCTCTTCTCATTCATCTTGTTTCACCTAACTAAACACATCCTTAATAACATACGGACCCATTGGCCAGCTCAGATGAATTCTTCCACGGCATTATATGTGTGGCAAAACCATCCTCTAAAACCAGGCTAAGTGGTTGTTTGCTCCGGTTTTGAAACTTCAAATGGTTGGAATATCCGGTTTTGTATTTGAGATGGTTAAGTGGCCGATGCGCAAAAGTTTAGGAGGTAATATGGACTTCTTCTCAAATGAAAAGACACCCAGACCCAAAGTGCTTTTTCGTTCTTTTAACATGAAACCTCTCCAATCTCCATCGCGCAGATTCAAGTTTAGACTGAAATTTGAATGGTGCAGTTATCACCGAGACGAAAGCATGTGATGACATCTTTGATCTAACCTCGATGGTGTGGTGTGTGTAGACTTTGTGGCAGATTGCCGTGGTCGTCTGAGCAGTACCATAGCTAGCTCTTCCGCTGAAGATGGCGAGACACTCATGTTCAACCATTCATGGAGTTTGACACGTGTCAGGATTTGCTAGCACGACACACAGAATCTTTTGTTGCCCCTGCTATGCAGTGTAGCACATGGAAATGTCCCAAGACTAAAGTGCGGCGGCCCCATTTTGTGCCATGTCAAGACTGCGTATAGAGAAGCAGTACACTATCGGACAGTAGTAGTATTGTGTCCATTGTGAACATTACTAAAACACCTCGAGAGCAATCCAGATGATCCCCATGGTTCCAAAATCCGTACGATACAATGGGAGAATCGAGCCTGTTGACATTAGCGCATATTGTAAAAAGGCATGATTGTATATCTTTCTATACCTGTTGTAGACATAATCAACTGAAGATAGAAAGAGATTAGACATAATCAATCGGCTGAAGATAGAAATCGCATATCTCTGTCGTATGCACTACTATTTGTATTCCTGTAGCGACACATCATCATAGTATATAAAAACATCCACTGGAACCCGGTTTTGGGTGTGGGCGACAATCTCTTTTCTTCATCCTCTCTTTGTTCTGAGTTTCTATATGGTATCAAAGCCACAAACTCTCATCAGATGATGACCACCAGTTCCTTGTCCTCGACGACTACAGGTTCCACCAGCGTTGACTCAGGCTCTACCACGGTCGGCCTGCTTCTATCCCCATCCTTTGGGCATCTCATCAACGTGAAGCTCTTCAAGGACAACTCTCTCTTGTGGCGAGCGTAGTTCATGCCCTATCTTCGCAGCCAACAGCTGCTAGGGTATGTTGATGGAACCATTGTTGCGCCCGAGAAGCTGATTTCCCAGACGATAGTGTCTGGCGCTATGTTGGTTGTCAACCCGACATATCAAGCATGGATGTTTGATTCAGTAGTGAACTAGCTGATTTTTTATATGGATGTTTGATTCAGTTGTGAACTCCATTTACTGTAAATTCAAATATTTGTTGCTGCTATGAAGTGCATGCATACTCTACAGTTTTCTTAGTTTGCTGATTGTGAGAATATAATGCTTCTATGTGACGACATGTGCTCTACTGTTTTCTAGGTTTTTTGGATGAGGTGGAATAATGTCTTCATATGACAATATATGTTTCCGTTTGTAGCAAAATGCACGAATCAAATTCGAAATAAAAGCGTCTATGTTTGTTGGCACGCAAATAGGACATGTCTATATCAGTAAAGACGTTATGTAAGTGTATCTACTAAACATCTCTACATACATAGACATGAATTTTAATGTCTCTATAAAGCGTTCTATATCTTATACACATGTTTTACAAGCATCTCTATGGTTCTTGACACAGTCCATGGGGAGACGCTCCAAGGACATTTTATAAAAACGGCTCTACGGTCCTCTAGAGATGAAATAACACGTCTCTAGCCTATAGATTTGACGTCTCTACATGGGTGTTGTGTTGTAATGGACTCTAGCCCGACGAGCGGCCGCTTCCCTCCTCCGACACAGCCCGTCGCCTCCTCTTCCACTGAAGCACTGCCTCCTCCACTACCCATCGCCATCTTCCTCTCCGGCCTGTCACCGGCTCCCTCCTCGCACCGCCGGCTCTAGTGTCTCCTCCGGCACTCCCTCGCACCGCTGACTCCAGCGCCTCCTCCGGTTCTCTAGCTTCCCTCCTCTCCAGCGACCGACGGTGTGTTTTGTCGTTGCTTTGTTGATACTATGTAGCTAGGGTTTGAATGTTCTATGTGATACTATGTTGCTGATTGATGAATGCAGTTTGAATGTTCTATGTGATACTATGTTGCTGATTGATAAATGCATGTAAAGTTTTATGTAGTTTAACCTACTGATATGTGTCAAGAATAATATTTAGACTGTATTTTAGATTATAGATTTACTTATTTGTGGTAAGAATATTAAGTTTATGCATGCTATTTCTAAATCAGTGTCTCGCTTAGTACCATTTTTTTCACTGTATGTTCTTTTGGCAAATCATATCAATGTTTATGTTTATAAAATCCTTTTTTTGTTTCATTGACTTTGATGTCCAGTTGTTTGATACATTGATTCAAAGTATGTTGTTTATATTTGCTTGAATGAACAAAAGAAAGTTAGTGCTATATTGGAGATTTCCTTGAGTAGTACGAACTATATATGCTTCCATTTGTTGTGAATGTATTGTCTATTGATGTGAATGTATCGTTTGATACTATTTGAGTAATAGATACTTTGCATGAATAGTCAGCAGTGTTAATTATATATAGCACTTCTATTTTTACAAGGCAATTTTAGTTAATTGGTTGGGTAACTTCTATTTTTTTGTATAAAATTTGTTTCCATATTATGTGCAAATTCTTCAATATTAATGGTATTTGTGCTAGATATGATGAGATTATAGCAATGGTGGGTGTTCTTGGGCATTGAGGGTGATGGTGGGTCTTCTACTTTATGATGAAGATGGTCAAATACTGAAATTGAACTGATAATCAATTCATATTTGAGCTCTACTTTGTTACTTACTGTTGTCATCTTGATCTGTTGTCAATCTGTCACCTTTGAGTGGAACTAGTTGTAAAGCATTTTGGCTCTAGTGGTTACTAGCAGTCCTGTTGGTTAGACCTTCTGTTGTCCAAGTAGTAGGCTTGCTGATCTTGTGCTTTGTATTCAGTTGCATTAAGGCTTTTCAAGTTCTGTGTATAATCAACATTGGTTCCCTGTTTAACCAAAAGTTTACTCTGTGATCTTTTGATTTTGAGGTCATTTGACAGTCCAGTAAAGTATTATTTAGAGCTCAAATTTTGAATCTGTATTGTCATGTTTAATTTATGAAGAGTATAGACAATAGAGTTGAGATGGCAAAGACTTGTTCTTTTGCAACTCTCCTTCTGAGAGCACACACTATCATCAATCATCTGTGTTTTATGCTGTTTATTGATGTGTTTCTGATGTTAATGTTGAGGCTTTCGGCTGTGACTCTTTGCCTTACCCTGTGCATGACTATACTACCCTCCCCTTATCCCCTTCACTCTCACAACTCACTATTTGGGTAACTTCTATTTTCTTTACTACGTATTCTATATTTAAGTTCAATGGGTAACTTCTATTTGTTTATATAATTAATGTGTTTACAAGGCAATTTTAGTTAATTGGTTGGGTAACTTATATAGATAGCAAGTAAGCGAGATGGCGTCTGCACCGTCTTTGCAGCCGGCATCGACATTGCCGAATGCGTTTGGATGTCCGACGGAAGTGATACGTAGGCGAGATGGCAGAGAAATATTGAAATTGCCTACGGGCCGACTGACCATCACGAAGGTCAGTGCCTCTGGGGTCCCTCTGAGACCCAAGATAGTAGTGGCGAGATTTCGGACCATCTGCGGGATACTTGCAAGGGAACGGATCCCAATCACCACACCAAGCTGGAAGTCTCTGACGGATGTACAGAAGGCCAGCTGTGGACAGAACTTTCATGCTTGTTCACTATCCCAAAAGCAGACCAGGCACGCGTGGAACGGCAGGCGTTGCTCATGATGGGACACGTGTGGAGGACCTTCAAGAGCACGCTTGTTATGAAGTACGTGAACATAGGTCGGACGCCCTTCATGAAGTATCAATTCTCATCGTGGGAAATATGGGATGCCTTTGTGGCTATGAAGACGACGGCCGAATTTTAGGAGCAAACTGCAGCGCACAAAGCTCTCCAGGCACAAAACACTCACCCCCACAAACTCGGCACCAATGGGTATGCGGGTAAAGCCACAGAATGGGCGGCGGAGGACCAGAACGCAATCGGGCCATTTGCTGGGATCACAGACGAGCGTGCCCTAAGCTGGTTAAGAGCGAGGGCAAAAGTCATGTCTTCAGGCAACATCTCTTTCACAAACCCGGTAGACGAGACAGTGTCCCAACGTCTGGTAAATATGTCGAACTACCTAGTTGTTAATAAGTCTACAACTTCATAGTGTCTATAATAACATGATGACCTCTTGCAGCATGCATTGACTACCGAATATTCCCATTGCTCCTTCGAAGCAGACAGGGAGAAAGATATACTATTTACGGCCTTGGGAAATAAGGAGCACCCGGTTCGTACACAATGCGTTGGGGTTTACGTACCTTGGAATGATGGATTCCGACACAACTCCGACACGTATAGGAGTAGGAAGAGATCCAAGGCCGAGCACGACGCTCGGTTGGAACGGGTGCTTATTGCAAAATTTCAAGGACAGATAACAAGATTGCGGGATCAAACGAATCAACTCCTCAGCTAGTCGCAAGCCGCCCCCAATATTTTGGGAGCTAGTCCTCCTCAACATCGGAGTAGCATCGCGTCCACTCCAAATTCTGAACATGAAGGCGTCCAATTACCTATCAACGACATCAAGGTAATGTACATCTCTGGAATGCACCAAAGATAGACCTATAGGACGCCTTAACTGATTGTGTGTCGTTTTGTATAAGCCGACACCCTGCAAGCTCCAAGTGAGGATGGTTGGGTCCATTTCTATTGAGACTGGGTGGGGGATGGAGTATCCATACCAGAAAGGGACAGTGCAGCATGGTGCCTAGCTGGCACAGGGTTACACTAGGGTCCAGGTGGACATGGTACATGACAATTTCATGGCCGTCCCGCTGGAGATTTGCCCGAACGAAGACATTAGAACACTAGGGGATGCTATGCACACTTTTATCCAGTGGCCCAAGAAGGACATCGTCCTGGATCCAGTAGTGTCGCGGTCTCGACATGACCATTCCTCTCCAACGGGACCCTCGATGACTCCACCTCAACCTTCACTTCAGAAGGCCACCTCATCGGTTCCTGTAGAGAAGACGCCGAAGGAACAAGAAAAGTGTGCCGCCGTATCGGTTCCCGAGTCGTCTCAGAGGAAGACGTGTAGCGGGCCAGTCGTTAAGGCCAAATCGAAATCGATGAACATTAAGGCGCCTCCCAAGCCCTTGAAATACTCCACCGGAAGTCCGTTGGCCACCGACACAGTATTAGCCTACGCTGGAGTAGGTTGTCAGGCTTTGCATGTTTGGTACATGCGGAAGACCAAAGAGAAGGGGTGCGATACTGGAATCACCGTCAGATACAAGGAGGAGCATTTCTTCAACGGGCCGGGCCACTTCGTCGTGGGCTTCAACGACTTATTCGACCTATTCAATCTCGGTGCCCTCGACACCTCGCTTCTACGATGTTGGACACTGTAAGTGTGTACAATCAAGTCTACATTCACGTAATACCGATAAATATCACAACTCATTGCTTATGTATAGATACATTATAAAAAAAGCATGGGAATTGTTCGAACCGGTGGGTTTCCTCGACCCACATGTGGTCTCTAAGCAAACCATCGAAGAAGACGCATCCTTCGTCGAGAAATACATAACGGCGGGATTGCTTGCTCAGGACAACAAGGATGTAATACCCCAAATGTATTCGAGAGAGAAGAAATAAATTAGAGAGAATGACCAATTAGGAAAGTGTTTTAACAGGAGATGAGAGGGGGGTTTACGTATAATTTGGACAACCTGGGCTGTGGGCTTCCGGCCCACAGCATTTAGGCCCAAGGGGAAGGGGTAGTGGCCACATAAGAAGGAGAGGGGGCAACCCTAGGGTTGCTACAGTAGCACGGCTACAGTACCGCCGCCGTGCTACAGTACCACGGCGTGCTACAGTCCCCTCCCCCCTAGCTTTCGCTACCGGCCAAGAAGGAGGAAGGGAGAAGCCTCCTCGGGTGCTGCCGACCAAGGAAGAGAAAGGAAGAAGGAAGGAGAGAAGGGAGGGGAAGCGGGATCGCGTGGTGTTCTTCGTGATCTACATCAGTTTTCCAAGGGTAACGATGGGTTTCTTCGCTGTTGGTTTCGTTTTAGATCTAATTCGTTGCGGTTAGTAAAATCGGTTGTTCTCTGGAATTAGATCGGTTCTGTCCAGAACCTTGCGCGACGGTTTTCATGTATTTAGAAGCAGAATCTGGGGATCCACTCTCTTAGAGATATTTGCATCATGTCCTTAGCTTTACGTGGCCGCCAAGAACGCCCAAATCCCATTAACGGTCAGGGAGATATGAATTTTCTAGTGTCGCTGTCCTGATAATCTGTCGGCATTCAAACAGTCTGTAGAAATTTGAGTTAATATATTAGTTAAATACGAAATTAGAGGATCTCGTTATAATAAAAAAGATGGGTAATTTCCTCACCTTTCCAGAAAGCTAAAGAACGTAAGGATTGGACCTTCGTAGCAAAAGTTATGATAATTTTAGTGAACTGTCCAGAGAACCCGATGTGATAATTGATGTTCTGTAGTTTGGCTTGATAGGGGTAGTAGATGGCAGAATTGGTCCAGGACATCTCTTAGGATATTGTATAGGACGTCGCCATCTTTCCACGAAGGACTAGAACACGTAATTTTGACCCCTGTAGCAGAAGTTATGATTTTATTAGTGGGACTGTTCTGCAGAATCGTTGGTGTTCTGACAGGTTTTAGTAATCTGGTTTAAACGACTAGTTAAAGGGGAAATCAGAGAAGCTCAGTCTAACCAAAGTTGTAGATCAGTGCCTCAGCTTTTCAGAAAGCTCAAGAACATGGGATTTGGATACACGTACTGAAAGTTATGGCATTTTTAGTGCTCTGTCCAGAGAGCATGACGGGAAATCGATGTTTTATTAACTGGCTTGGTAGGAGTATTATTTGGCCGATTCAGAGAGGTTCACCAACTAGACTTAGTTGGATAATTTAATTACCTTTCCAGAAAGTCTAAGAAAACTTTAATTGGACTTCTGAATCAATAGATATGAATTTTAGAAGTTGACAGTCCACCGAGGGGACAGATCGACGTGTAGGATTTGGGGTTGGGATCGAGTTAGACGATCTTCAAGTTAGCGATTGTTGTTGTATGATTGGGTTTGTTCCGCTACTGCTATCTTAGTATGCGTTATATTAATTACTCAGGTGGTGGACGGGTCCCGGGGGCGGCACCTTCGGTGCATCCTTCACTCTCTCGCGGTTAAGGCAAGTATAATGACGGTTATAATAGATATTGCTGATTGGCATTGTGTGTTCATGATCGTGATGATGGCATGTTTGATAATGTTCATGGTTGCTAGAGTTGTGATTTACGTGTTAATCATGGATATCTGATAATTTGTGAGTTCTATGTTGATGAGCTTTATGAATAGGATATTCATATGAAATATTGATGTGGATGCATGTTGTGATAATTTTGAGAGTTCTTACATATGCATCATGCTGAATTATTGAAGTCTTGGTCACGTGATGACCAAGCATCTCTTGAGTCCCCGTCATGTTGATGACGGGCTAAAGGTCCCCATGCTTGAAGAGCATGGGCTTAAATCCCCATCTGGCGTGGCGTATGGGCAATAATCCCATGCGGATAGTACGAGCATGCATGTGTGCATCGACGGATCGCACTTTGCATTCGGTAAAATGCAAAAGGAAAGAGAAGGAAGAGAATTGTCTTTTTGAGCATATTGCATACATGCATGTGTAAGATAGTTGATATGTGAAATTGAGAGGTTTAAATGCTGATTTACATGGTTGTTCATTGTTGATGCCTTTTATTATACTTCTTTGAGTCATTGGGCTCACCTCTTGTTTTCTTTGTGTTTTAGGTACTTCTTGCAAGAACGGCATACATGGGAGGGAGTAGGATTTGCTAAGGATGCACTCACTACCACACATTCTTTTAGAGATGATCATCATTAGTTCATACCTTAACAAAAGCAAACTGCTTAAGGAATAATTTTGGTTATGCTTGAATGCATTGAACTATTTGTAATAATGAGGGTGGTAAATCTTGATTATGCTTACTTATGCTTTAGCTGAATAGATTCACTATGGTTGCTTGATGGATTTTAGATATTGAGATATTGATAATAAATTATGCATCTGACGGAACCTCCGGTATACTTAGTTATACAAAGGAGGTTCTGCCGAATTTTTGTATGAAGTTTTAGTTTGTATATGTTTTAAATTATTTTTTTGTAGCATCCTAGGCCTTTGTTGGGCTGGGGTGTTACAGTTGGTATCAGAGCGGGCTGTAGGTCCGTGGTTATTGAACAACATTAATTTTGACACACTAAGCACAGTAGGTGGGGAATGGGTCAAGCATTGCATTTACGTTTCCGTTATGTCGCTTTGATCATTGTTGTTATGAATTGATTATGAATGCTTATTATTTGATTATTATGATAGCCATGCAACTATAGTTGCTGTTGAGAGGTTGAGGTCGTGGTTGTGGCCAGGCTTTACCGAGTTACACCACCGTTAAGTAGTATGAGATTAGCGAAGTGATTACCCCGAGTACCATAGTTACAGTCTTGTGGGTGAATTCCTTTAGAAAAGTTGTTCTCTTCTTGAGCTTGATTTAGACCAATTCAGGTATAGATGCGGATGGTGAAATTTGTTGGGATTTCACTTGGTCTCTATTGTGTCTTGGGAGTTCGCCCTTCTTATTGGAAGATCTGATTCATTTATTATTTGGGTATTCGGGATCTTGAAAGATTTACATTGCAAGTTCTTTATCATGTGAAAGCTTTTGCTTTATGTATTTCTTTTGGATTATTTGAGTTTTGAAGTTAATGCCTCTTTTTTCGAAGGGAGTTAAAATCCTTTTGTGAGGTCTTGATATGTTTAAGCGAAAGGTGTTAAACATAGAAGTTCATTGATAAGGTTTGAGTTATCAAGTCGAATCCGCAGCGTGGTGCATGATTGGTCTTAACCGGATATTTGGACTTGGAGTTGATTAATGTGATGTTGTCATAGAGTAATTACGATGGGTAGCGATAAAAGATTGTCTATACCTAATTGGGGTCGAAGAGTTATTAAGAAGTATGGAGCGTTGATGAAACTAGTTTGATCACTATGGGTGATAATTTTGGTAAGCTTCTCGGTAGACCGGATTTCTTTGGACTCAATCGATTAACCTAATCCATTGGGATGGATAAGTCCGAAGGTGTTAGATTAGTGTCATAGTGGATATTCATCTTGAAAGTTATCTTTTATGGATAAGTCTTGATCATATGTAATTGCAAGGTGCAATTATAATGTATTGAAGTAGGGTGTTGAGCATCACTAATAGATGAATTGATGGGATGTAGTTGGCGATCTTTGTTTACTTGATGGAAGAGTGGTAGGATAACAGTATATCTTTGATGAGAAGGTTGATCATTAAAATTGTTTAGGTTGCTAAACCGGTTGGATTACTTGACCTCAATGGATAAATTTAATTGTGAAGGAAGGGAGAGATGAGGATGTAATTGACTGTTGTCCTAGTGGATAATAATCTGGAAATTTCTATTAATTGGTTGCTTGTTGGTCTCATATTTGCTAGTGGGAACGCAGATAGAGAATGGACCATAAATTCTTCCATGAATGTATAATTCGTTAAATGTCTACGATAACCGCTAAATTGAGTTTGTGTACAAAATTAGTATGAGCATTGCTAATAGGTGAAGGGTTGAAAAAAAATGATTTATTCATGTGTGTCTCATGAGGATGACTTGTGGCTGTATGCCCTTGTTAAAAGAGTTGATGATAAAGATTATTGTTAAGAGTGTATTATTATTCTTGATGTTAATAAGATTGTCTACAAGGGATTGGGACTTGTGGGAGTGGTGATGATTCTTTTAGAAAGAAGGTAATTTGACTACCTCTCGTAATATCGGTTAAATAAAAAGTTTGGAGTTTTGCATTTATGAGCTTTTGGTAGTTTATGCTTAAATGTTTCTTGAGTTTCAATAGCAATGTTTTATTGTGATCTATTGATGTTTGAAACTCCCTTCTTGTGGGACATGTGCCCTCATTTGTGGTCTCGTCCTTTGTTTTTCGAGATCAATGCTATTTGACTATTTCTCTGGGCTTCGTGCTCATTGCGAGGAGTAGTGTTTCCTCGTGTGTTAAAATTCGTATTTGTTTGCTCTTTCCTATTGAGAAAAGATTAACCGACTTGGGTTGCAAGGTCTTATAAAGTGTAATGTGGCGATTGGTTGGTGGTGGTCAAGTAAATGATCGCAATGAGAATTTTGGGGCCAAGCTATTTGAAGAACGAGAGAAAGTGATTTGGTTTTGACCTATAACTCTTGGAAAGAGTTGGATTTAAATGGAATGATTGTCGTTGAAATAAAAGCAGATTAGTGTTACAACTAGTGGAACCCATAGCGAATTATAATCCAAGAACCTTCATTCATGTTGGAATGTTGGGATTATCGAAAGTCTGGAAGCTTGATCAATGTGTTAGGGTATCGCGACTGGGTAATTTTGCAAGGTTGGGTAGGTGATCTATGATGGTGTAGTTTAATGAGAATAGGATTAGCGAAGTAATCTAATCGTAATGTCAATTGATGGGATAGTAGGTAGGGTTTAGTTGTCGGCAGGTATGCCCTGGCTTTAGTGAATAACCTTCGGGGAGATAGAATTCTTCTAAAAGTTAATTTGGTCGAGAAAATATATACATGTGGATGATAATGATTGAGTATATTTAGAGTGTGGGAATTTTAGTGAATGAATCTAAGGATTTCTCGGTCTTTTATACGAGAAGTTTGTTGTAGGAGTCTTGGAGGTTGAATTTGGGCTTTGCATTTTTATGCTAGAACCTTGGTTGCCAATGATTATGTGTAAAGGTAGTAGAATAAGAGTGGATTCGAGTAGTGGGATGATCATTGATAGTATCCTTTTGGTGTAGTAAATAAGAGTGTGTGATGTGAATTTCAAATTGATTATCCTTAATGATTGAGGATGTGATGGTGGGTGAAATCTATATTGAGTTCTTGTTGGGAATTATTTTGTCAAAGTAATTCATTTGGTAAAGAAGTTGGCTAGAGTGTGATATTGTGAATTGGAAGAGTCTCTCTTTATAAGTGTGGATTTTATGTTCGATTGAACATAGCTTTGAGGTTGCCAATTTAAGATAAATGAGTTAGTGTGTTATGCGATGATTTGGGATCCTATGGTTTAAGAGAAAGTTAAATTCTTAATGTAAAGATTGTGGAAAAAGGGTGTGATCTTGGATAGTGAGATATTCTCTTAGTTCTTATTTGAACTATGTGTTTACAACTTTGTCAATTACAAATTGAGTTGGTTCTTGTCGGTATATGTGGTTCTTTCGGTTAAGAAAAAAATGGTTAATCTGGTTATTCGAGTGATTTTGCTTTTGGCTTATGTGGCATTTATTTCTAAACCGCCTACTTCAAAAGTGGAAAAGTTTTCTGGTAAATCCATTGATTTTGGATTGGGCTCTTCTAAGGAAGATGGTTTTGAGTTGGATGCATTATGACTCTTTTATTTCGGTTTAGTTCTTCGGATAAGTGAGTTGGCGGCGACTTCTTTGTGTGTCCTTGTTAAAGGAGATCTTGCTTGCATAGGTAAAGTGCTCGTCGAGAGTTGGAACAAGAGTCCCATGTGTTTGGTGCGAGCGGTGTAATTGGTGCCAAAAGGAAGTTTAACCAAAGGTGTGTTGGATAGGTTCGATAGTTACGAGATTTGTAGATTGGCGAATCGCTAAGACCTGTCTCGAGTGCATCGTGGAATATGCAATGTCTTGTATATTCCGTTGCTGAGTGAGTACATGAGAGGTTCGAAACTTGAGTTTTTGTTAGAGCTGTTGGCCAACAAGTAAGACCTTATCTTTGAGTACCGTGTCTTGAGTGTATCTATAAAGTTCGAGACTAATGTTGAGGTGTAAGACATTGGTATCCGTCAAGGTGATGTGATCCCATAAGTCCGAGAGGGAAGCAACTTGTGAATTGGAGTCTCGCATGCGCAAGCAGTATCCGGAATTGTTCACAGCAGGTACGTGGTAATGTTAATAAGCTATTCTTTGGCGTAAAGCGTGATTAGAATTCAGGGTCGAATTCCGTTTAAGGGGGGTAGAATGTAATACCCCAAATGTATTCGAGAGAGAAGAAATAAATTAGAGAGAATGACCAATTAGGAAAGTGTTTTAACAGGAGATGAGAGGGGGGTTTACGATAATTTGGACAACTTTGGTGTGGGCTTCGGCCCACAAAGATTTAAACAAGGGAAGGGGTAGTGGCCACATAAGAAGGAGAGGGGGCAACCCTAGGGTTGCTACAGTAGCACGGCTACAGTACCGCCGCTGTGCTACAGTACCACGGCGTGCTACAGTGCCCTCCCCTAGCTTTGCTGCCGGCCAAGAAGGAGGAAGGAGAAGCCTCCTCGGGTCTTTGCCGACCAAGGAAGAGAAAGGAAGAAGGAAGGAGAGAAGGAGGAAGCGGGATCGCGTGGTGTTCTTCGTGATCTACATCAGTTTTCCAAGGGTAACGATGGGTTTCTTCGCTGTTGGTTTCGTTTTAGATGCGAATTCGTTGCGGTTAGTAAAATCGGTTGTTCTGCGGGAATTAGATCGGTTCTGTCCAGAACCTTGCGCGACGGTTTTCATGTATTTAGAAGTAGAATCTGGGGATCCACTCTATTAGAGATATTTGCATCATGTCCTTAGCTTTACGTGGCCGCCAAGAACGCCCAAATCCCATTAACGGTCAGGGAGATATGAATTTTCTAGTGTCGCTGTCCTGATAATCTGTCGGCATTCAAACAGTCTGTAGAAATTTGAGTTAATATATTAGTTAAATACGAAATTAGAGGATCTCGTTATAATAAAAAAGATGGGTAATTTCCTCACCTTTCCAGAAAGCTAAAGAACGTAAGGATTGGACCTTCGTAGCAAAAGTTATGATAATTTTAGTGAACTGTCCAGAGAACCCGATGTGATAATTGATGTTCTGTAGTTTGGCTTGATAGGGGTAGTAGATGGCAGAATTGGTCCAGGACGTCTCTTAGGATATTGTATAGGACGTCGCCATCTTTCCACGAAGGGCTAGAACACGTAATTTGGACCCCTGTAGCAGAAGTTATGATTTTATTAGTGGGACTGTTCTGCAGAATCGTTGGTGTTCTGACAGGTTTTAGTAATCTGGTTTAAACGACTAGTTAAAGGGGAAATCAGAGAAGCTCAGTCTAACCAAAGTTGTAGATCAGTGCCTCAGCTTTTCAGAAAGCTCAAGAACATGGGATTTGGATACACGTACTGAAAGTTATGGCATTTTAGTGCTCTGTCCAGAGAGCATGACGGAAATCGATGTTTTATTAACTGGCTTGGTAGGAGTATTATTTGGCCGATTCAGAGAGGTTCACCAACTAGACTTAGTTGGATAATTTAATTACCTTTCCAGAAAGTCTAAGAAAACTTTAATTGGACTTCTGAATCAATAGATATGAATTTTAGAAGTTGACAGTCCACGAGGGACAGATCGGCGTGTAGGATTTGGGGTTGGGATCGAGTTAGGCGATCTTCAAGTTAGCGATTGTTGTTGTATGATTGGGTTTGTTCCGCTACTGCTATCTTAGTATGCGTTATATTAATTACTCAGGTGGTGGACGGGTCCGGGCGGCACCTTGGCGCATCCTTCACTCTCTCGCGGTTAAGGCAAGTATAATGACGGTTATAATAGATATTGCTGATTGGCATTGTGTGTTCATGATCGTGATGATGGCATGTTTGATAATGTTCATGGTTGCTAGAGTTGTGATTTACGTGTTAATCATGGATATCGATAATTTGTGAGTTCTATGTTGATGAGCTTTATGAATAGGATATTCATATGAAATATTGATGTGGATGCATGTTGTGATAATTTTGAGAGTTCTTACATATGCATCATGCTGAATTATTGAAGTCTTGGTCACGTGATGACCAAGCATCTCTTGAGTCCCGTCATGTTGATGACGGGCTAAAGGTCCCCATGCTTGAAGAGCATGGGCTTAGGTCCCCATCGTGTGGCGTATGAGCAATGGTCCCTGCGGATAGTACGAGCATGGGTGTGCATCGACGGATCGCACTTTGCATTCCGTAAAATGCAAAAGGAAAGAGAAGGAAGAGAATTGTCTTTTTGAGCATATTGCATACATGCATGTGTAAGATAGTTGATATGTGAAATTGAGAGGTTTAAATCTTGACTTACATGGTTGTTCATTGTTGATGCCTTTTATTATACTTCTTTGAGTCATTGGGCTCACCTCTTGTTTTCTTTGTGTTTTTAGGTACTTCTTGCAAGAACGGCATACATGGGAGGGAGTAGGATTTGCTAAGGATGCACTCACTACCACACATTCTTTTAGAGATGATCATCATTAGTTCATACCTTAACAAAAGCAAACTGCTTAAGGAATAATTTTGGTTATGCTTGAATGCATTGAACTATTTGTAATAATGAGGGTGGTAAATCTTGATTATGCTTACTTATGCTTTAGCTGAATAGATTCACTATGGTTGCTTGATGGATTTTAGATATTGAGATATTGATAATAAATTATGCATCCGACGGAACCTCCGGTATACTTAGTTATACAAAGGAGGTTCTGCCTAATTTTTGTATGAAGTTTTAGTTTGTATATGTTTTAAATTATTTTTTTTGTAGCATCCTAGGCCTTTGTTGGGCTGGGGTGTTACTGATTGGTATCGAGCGGTCAGTAGGTGCGTGGTTATCGAACAACATTAATTTTGACACACTAAGCACGATGGGTGGGGAATGGGTCAAGCATTGCATTTACGTTTCCGTTATGTAGCTTTGATCATTGTTGTTATGAATTGATTATGAATGCTTATTATTTGATTATTATGATAGCCATGCAACTATAGTTCTTTGTTGAGAGGTTGAGGTCGTGGTTGTGGCCCCAGGCTTTACCAAAGTTACACCACCGTTAAGTAGTATGAGATTAGCGAAGTGATTACCCCGAGTACCATAGTTACAGTCTTGTGGGTGAATTCCTTTAGAAAAGTTGTTCTCTTCTTGAGCTTGATTTAGGCCAATTCGGGTATAGATGCGGATGGTGAAATTTGTTGGGATTTCACTTGGTCTCTATTTGTGTCTTGGGAGTTCGCCCTTCTTATTGGAAGATCGATTCATTTATTATTTGGGTATTCGGGATACTGAAAGATTTCTGTTGCAAGTTCTTTATCATGTGAAAGCTTTGGCTTTATGTATTTCTTTTGGATTATTTCGAGTTTTGAAGTTAATGCCTCTTTTTTCTGAAGGGAGTTAAAAATCCTTTTGTGAGGTCTTGATATGTTTAAGCGAAAGGTGTTAAACATAGAAGTTCATTGATAAGGTTTGAGTTATCAAGTCGAATCCACAGCGTGGTGCATGATTGGTCTTAACCCAGATATTTGGACTTGGAGTTGATTAATGTGATGTTGTCATAGAGTAATTACCTGATGGGTAGCGATAAAAGATTGTCTATACCTAATTGGGGTCAGAAGAGTTATTAAGAAGTATGGAACGTTGATGAAACTAGTTTGATCACTATGGGTGATAATTTTGGTAAGCTTCTCTGGTAGACTGGATTTGCTGGACTCAACTGATTAACCTAATCCATTGGGATGGATAAGTCCAGAAGGTGTTAGATTAGTGTCATAGTGGATATTCATCTTGAAAGTTATCTTTTATGGATAAGTACTGATCATATGTAATTGCAAGGTGCAATTATAATGTATTGAAGTAGGGTGTTGAGCATCACTAATAGATGAATTGATGGGATGTAGTTGGCGATCTTTGTTTACTTGATGGAAGAGTGGTAGGATAACAGTATATCTTTGATGAGAAGGTTGATCATTAAAAATTGTTTAGGTTGCTAAACCGGTTGGATTACTTGACCTCAATGGATAAATTTAATTGTGAAGGAAGGGAGAGATGAGGATGTAATTGACTGTTGTCCTAGTGGATAATAATCTGGAAATTTCTATTAATTGGTTGCTTGTTGGTCTCATATTTGCTAGTGGGAACGCAGATAGAGAATGGACCATAAATTCTTCCATGAATGTATAATTCGTTAAATGTCTACGATAACCGCTAAATTGAGTTTGTGTACACACTACAACACAATAATCCTATGTTATACTTCGTAATGATGCGTCTCGAACTGACTATACCTATATATGTAATTCTATTTTTGCAGTGCTACCGGCAAAAACAAGATCACCTATGTGCATTTTATGTTTGCTGTCATATGGAGCAAATCATTAGTGAGATAAAGGATCCCGGCATTTGTCAATCTTGAAATATTTATTTCCTAATTATAAATTTAAATATATATGCTTACTACTTTACTCTTGCTAGCGACAGGGCTTATACATAGATTTAGATGCACTCGTTGCGAAAGAGATTGCGGACGTTCGAGGGAAGCTCTGCGCCTTCATCAAGACACAGATCATTAACGCCGACGGAGACTTTCACTCCGTCGACACCTCTCAACCACCTTTAAACAATTGATTCAATTGTAATCCAATTGTAACTATAGCGACAATACTTGAACAAATTCTTTTGTAATTTATTTTGAGTTGTAAATGATCACTTTGGGCTATCAACAATTGATTATCTGTGATGGTTTTCTGCATGCTTGTTTTCAGAGGGCATGGCTAGTAATTCCTGAGGCTAGCCAAAAATCAAACAAAGATTAGTTAGGTATAAAGAACTATCACATCTGTGAAGGTATAGTATCATTGACGGTTCTATTTACAAACCGTCTGTGATACGTAGAATATCACAGATGGTTCTATTTCCAAACCGTCTGTGATATGTCTCAAATCACAAACGGTTTGTAAATAGAACCGTCTGTGATATGCAACATATTATAGACGGTTTTTAGTGGAAACCGTCTGTGATACTAGCACTTCACAGCAGTTTCAACAAAAAACCGTCTGTGTTATTCCGTATCACAGACGGTTTCAATAAAAAACCGTCTGTGTTATTCCGTATCACAGATGATTTTTGAACTGTCTGTGATAACCACCTGTTATCATAGACATACAAATTCAGACGGGTCAAAAACCATCTGTGATGACGGTTCCGAACCGTCTGTGATGAGCCTGTCTGTACTAGTGCCTACATGCTTGCTGGCATGGATACAAATTATGATTCTTTGGTCACTTCTATTACTACTAGGCCCGACGAGCTCTCCCTCAACTACAACAATGTTGCTTTTCAAGCTCCTAGTTGTTTGGCCAACCTTACGTCAAGAGGCAGCAAGGGTAGACGATTGAATTTTCGTGGTCGTGGTCGCAGCTGTGGAGGACCACCGCGCACTGGCGGCCAAGGAGAAGGAAGCAAGCAACGCTAAAAAGAAGGGAAGCCTGTCTGTTAGGTCTGTCGAAAGGCAGGGCATGTTGCTCTAAAATGCTACCACAGATTTGACCATTCTTATCAAGTCGAAGAGGGTCGTGTTGCAGTAGTTGTGTCGTACTCCATCGACACCAATTGGTATGTTGATCCGGGAGCAACCGATCACATTACTAGTGAATTAGACAAGCTGAGCGTCTAGGAGCGATACCATGGCAAGGACAAGATCCAAACTGCCAGTGGTTCAGGTATGGCTATTCAACATGTTGGTCATTCTTTATTTCACACTTCTACTTATCCTTTGCTTCTAAACAATATCTTTCATGTTCCACAAGCTATAGTAAAAATCTCGTCTCCATCCAAAAGATTGCTCATGATAACAATATTTTCTTTGAATTTCATATGAGTTTCTTTCTTACTAAGGATCAAACCACGAGGAAAGTTCTTAGAGATGAGAGCGAGGACGGCATATACCCTCTATCATCCAATTATACTCCTTCTGGGAAGGCCGTCCTTTCTAGTATCAAGCTCACACTCGAGAGATGGCATTCGCGCCTTGGTCATCCATCCTTCTCCAGAGTTCATCGAATTATCGATTCCAATAATCTTTTATGTTCGGTAGAGTCAAATAAAAATGTGTGTGATGCTTGTCAAAAAACAAAGAGTCATCAGTTGCCTTTTCATTCATCTAATAATATTATTGTAGCTCCTCTTGAACTTGTTCATTCAGATGTTTGGGGCCTTGCTCGTACATCTGTTGGTGGCTATAAATATTATGTGAGTTTCATAGATGACTACAGTAAATTTACTTGGCTATATCTTCTGAAGCGTAAATATGATGCCTTGCACATTTTCATCCAATTTCAAACCCTTGTAGAAAGACTGCTAAACAAGAAAATAATTAGTGTTCAAACGGACAGGGGTGGAGAGTATAAAAAAAACTTGATACCTTTTTTTGTTGATAAAATTGGTATATCACATCGGGTGTCTTGCCCCTACACACATCAATAGAACGGATCAGCAGAACAAAAGCACCGGCATGTTGTCGAAACTGGGCTTTCTCTTCTTGCATATGCCACCATTCCTCTTTGTTTATGGGATGAAGCTTTCTAATCAGCTTGCTTTCTCGTTAATCGGCATCCTAGTAGAGTCATTAACAATGACACTCCTCTTGAACATCTTCTAGGTTCTAAGCGTGATTACAACATGCTTCACACTTTTGGTTGTGCTTGTTGGCCTAACCTTCAACCCTACAATAACCACAAACTTCAATTTCGTTCCCAACGGTATGTGTTCATTGGTTATAGCAATTTACACAAAGGCTACAAGTAGGGGTGAAAATGGTTTGGATAGTTTCTGACCGATCCAGATCGTTTTCGAATACGGATGCTATCAGCTTGGATATTTATCGGATAATGTCGGATTAGAAACAAATGCGGATTATTTTTGTCGGAAACAAATACAGATTCGGTATGGCACTTTTCGTCGAATACGAATACGACTTCTGATATCCAGAGATATTGTTTGAGGCTACATGTGCATTATCTTCTGAAAACCATTACTTTCTCGTTCGAAATCCAAATTAGTCAAATGAATAGGCTAAATAGACGAGATCTACAGCTTTGTATTTGTGAATATTTTCATTTGAGTCCGTTTAATGTCCCAAAAATATGTTCAAATGTCTTAATAGTATTTTGAACACCCGATATTTCTCCGGATTTTGCCGGAACATAACTCCTTTCATCATTCTTCTTTCTTGGGAGTCCCAAAACACAATCATTATGAATATAAATAAATAAATATTAATAAATCATTATTTTACAATGAATTATGCAATGTTTATTAGGTAGGCAATAGATATCGGGTAAGCAAAAGTGGTAAATAAAGTATATAAGGGAGAGCATATTGAGTTAATTTACATTAAAAACATGTTAGGGAGTGAATGTAAACATGTACATATATACTGAATTGACAAATATTTTGATTGTATAAACTAATTATTTGTTCTAGTTACTGCAATGTGAACAATTTAAGGGGTTTCATGTTCCACAAAATATTCGTGACTATATTCATTTCAATTCGTATTCACTCCGTATTTGTATTCGACATTATTTGTATTTGTATTCATATCCGGGATATTCGTATTTGTATTCACACCCGGGAAAAAATATGAAAAATATATGGTAGAGCCATTATCTGTCTGTATTTGATCCGTTTTCACCCCTAGCAAGTTTATATCTCTCGTGATCTAGTCTTTGATGAGGATGTTTTTCCTTTTACATCGTCATCTAGTCTTTGATGAGGATGTTTTTCCTTTTACATCTATCTATGATTAATTTGAGTTGTTATAATCTGGTTCCACCAAAATAAACAGTGTAAATCTTTGTCTTTTTCAATCGACTAAGGGTGCGTTTGGTTGGTAGGATGAGGTTGAATGGGATGGGATGGTACAGGTAGGATGGGATCGTCCTGGATGAGATGATACAAGTATGGTGTTTGGTTTGTGGGATAGGATGATACATGATTTTGTTTGGTTGGTGGGATAGGATGATCCTGGATGGTTCAAGATGGTGTTTGGTTTGATGAATGAGGTTGTATTTGGATTGCACTAAACTTTAGGATGTTATGACACGTGGGGCCCACATGATATTTTTTGCACTAAAATATGCCAAGAGTGGTCTTGTTTTGTTGATTAAATGACAAGGAACACAACGGTTCAATCGGATCGCAAATCGGATACTCAGTTTATGAAATATGGTCATTTGAAGCTTGTAAATTACGTTGCCACATCATCTTTTTTAATTCAATATGCTGTTTTGAAGCAATAGGGCTGCCTGGGAAAACTTGAACCAAATGGTTCGGTGTTTTTTTTGGAATGACATGATACAGCATCTTTGTAGAATATTCCATTCTTTGGAACCATTTTATCTCGGACCATCTCGTTCCATCCCACGAACCAAACATAGGTATGACCTCCTATTCATGGATCAGACCATCCCATTCCACTTGGTTCTTCAAACCAAACACACCCTAATGAGATTATTTCTATGATTATTTTTCTTTTTTAAGATTATTGTGGGATTTTCTTGCCCTCAAAATGAAGGAGGTGACTTGAAATCTCACCGGTTGTTTTTATTTATATATATTGGCAATTTTTGCTAGCGTTGATTAGAATATGTAAGAATCTGGTTTCTTCACTAAATTTTAACAAAATTACATTGAAATTAAAACTGACATTTCTGTTTTATTTTCTTACCATTTTTGGACGTAATGAAATGAAATTCCTGACAAAGCCTCGCAATAAATACCGTGGAATTTGGTTATTGCAATTATTTTTAGATCATGGTAATAAATCACAATATTGCAATGATTTAACTATATTATCGCAACAATAAGACATTGTTTGTTTGGGCTTAAGATTCAGCTTAAAAGAAAAAAGCCGAAGCCTGGCTTTTCCACCGGTGCATAGATGGACGACCATGTTAGGGATGTGTGTGTGTGTGTTAAGGGCTTAAGGTTCATAAAGAACGGCGCCCTTCACGAGCCCAATTGTTGAACTAGGCGTCTAGGCCTAACCAGGCCCATAAACACTCCCACGCGACTCCTCTCTCGAACGCTTCGCCGTCTCCTCCGACTCCGAGTTCCCCCGACTTCTCGCCGCGAGAGCGCTTCCCGCCGCTGAAGTGTTGAACCCTCCCTCCGCGAAGCCATCGACGTCAAATACGATGGCATCTTTCCCGCCGCCGCCTCTTCCTCCATCGCCCACTATTTCCTCCCCCGCGCCACCGCTGCTGGGGTCCGGTCCGGCGGTGGCAACGCTCATGGTGCGGCATCTCCCGGAGGAGATCCCGTCGATAGATGCGTTCCCTCCTCTTCCCCCACACGGCGCCACTTCCGTCCACCCCTGAGCTGGTGCAAAGTACGCGTCTCCTCTCCTCGTCACCATTTTCTCTAGTTTGTGTGGTGGTGTTTCGCATGTTTATAATTTATTTACAGTAATGTCGTTTAGCTAGTACGACAGGAGCAACTTAGGTGATGGTGAAATGGCGTACTGAGATAGCTATTAGTCTACTGGATATATGCTCAACGGTTTGTCGCCCTGACACACTAGTTCATGCGCAGGTATACATGTTTAAGGGGAAATTTCTAGTGTGTCATCTTTGTTTATCCAAACATCATGTCTAAACATAGAAACATTGATGGTTTTGTATACAGCTCATTATTTCCAGATAAGATTTTTTTTTTTTAAAAAAGCCATGTTTTGATGTCCATGGAACATCCAAGAGTTCCTGTCAAATAAGTAGATATGTTTGGGGTTATAGCATGCAGATGTGCAGAAAGAAAGAATGCAAATCGATCACACCTGGTATATACAGAAAGAATTCGAATTGATCACATCGAGCAAACAATGTGGTTCATATATTCCATGGACACTGTTACCTGTCAAATACCAAACTATTTCCTTCTTTTCTTTGGCTTGTTCTATGGTGTCTGTCGAGGATTCAAACCCAAACAACATAGTTGGAAGCTTCATTAATGGAGAGCAAGCACAAAATTTGACACCGACGGAGAGAATAAAAGGGACACGTGTGTTTTAAAAAAACGATGGTGTGCGACGGGATAAGACATATTCTCCCACACTTTGTATTAAGGTAGAAGTGGGGCTTGAACTTGTGTGGGTGGGTTCGCAACCTTGTGCGCCCACCATTTCACCCCAAGAGAAGGACAAGTGTGTTTATACATGTTTGGGGACGTGCCGGACACCCTAGTATAAATTTATGATTGTGTGCCTTGCTTTTAAAGATCTGAGCACTTAATAGATTTTTAGATTTTGAAATTTCAAACTGTATTTATTCAATGTACATGTTATCTCAAAGTTGTAAATATTACTTTGCTTCTATTTGGGCTGTGATATTTCCTTTGAAAAAAGGGACAATGACATAAGACTAATTTGATTGAAATGATCTTTTTTATCTTCAAAATCGGCACTTCTCACATAATTGATTTAGTTTATAAATAGTCATAATAACTAGCCTGTGCAAGTGTGTGGGTTGTCAACTATTTCTGTTATGGAGCAAGACACGAGGCGGCGTAGAAGGCGAGTGAACATGCCATGTACTGTAGCAGCGCGTGAAGTAGCACCGTTAGTTTCCATACGTGCTGATTGATTTCCTAGAATAAAGAATAGTTGATTAGTTAGATTATTTCGGGATTTCTTATCTATCAAGTTATTATTATGGATAGGATCTTATCTATTAGGAATGTTATTTTTAATAGTTAGAAAGATTAGATTGGATTGATAGGTTTCCTTATAGATTATTTCTTAGGCGTCAAGTCGGGTTGTCCTTATAAAAGGGATAGCATGTATCCATTGTCAATCAAGCAATGAATAAACCGTTCTTAGTCTCTCTCCCTCCTCTTCAACTAAAGCCTCAGAGCCTTAGGGTTGCATGACCAATCGTTCAAGGGCGAGTGCCCTACCCTCGGTCCTCGGACCTGTACCCAACCAACAACCACAACATTTGGTAGCAGAGCCACCCACCATAACTTTTGGTACCGAACTATCTCCCTTTGCCATATTGAAGGCTAGCAATGAAAAGATAATAGCCTCAATTGACAACATGATGGCCATCCTCGAAGAAACATGGGCATTGATGGTCAAGTTGAAGGAGCAGGAGGAGGTGTCATGTGCCATTGCAATGGTGGCACTACCATCACCTTCCTCAACGACGCCACCAACGCCACCCCAGTGGGTATCGCTGCCCTTGGTTGCACCCCCGGTGCGGCGCCGCTGGAGGAAGGATGCCGCTGTCCAGCAGCGATCTTTTCCACACGACCAGCCGATGTTGTGTCATAGGCAATGCAGAGCGCAGCCCTGAGGGGACAGCACCGTCCTTCCCGCCATCGTCACGCTCCAGGGCAGTAAGGGCGTAACTGCTGCCCCATATCAGTTGCCCATGCCGCCGACGTCTTCCTCAACGCCACAGCATGCTAAGGCATTTCTTCCTTGGGCGCTATATGTCGGAGTGTCGCTAATTTGCTCTCAAGCGAACCAACGCTGGTACCGGATACTCTTGTCAACATGGGTCCACCAAGGACTTCAACCATGGCCACCACCGTAGCTCGAGGACGAGATGCCTTGCCGCGAGGGGTGTAATGTTACGGAGCAAGACGCAAGGCGCTGTAAAAGGCTCGTGAACAGTTTCACGCACCTGTCGATACTGTAGCACCGTTATTTTCCATACGTGTTGCTTGATGTCCTAGAATAAAGAATAGTTGGTTAGTTTGGTTATTTTAGGATTCCTTATCTATCAAGGTATTATTAGGGATATTATTTTATCTATTAGGAAGGTTATTTTTTATAGTTAGAAAGATTAGATTGGATTGATAGGTTTTCTTATAGATTATTTCTTAGGCATCAAGTTGGGTTGTCCCTATAAAAGAGATAGCATGTATCCATTATCAATCAAGCAATGAATAAACAAAGTTCTTAGTCTCTCTCCCTCCTCTTCAACTAAGCCTTAGAGTCTTGGCGGTGATATGACCAATCGTTCAAGGGCGAGTGCCCTACCCTCGGTCCTCGGACCCGTACCCAACCAACGACCACAACAATTTCTAACAATCACAACATCGGTCTCCCTTTTAGTGTTTCAGGGTGTGTTGCGCTCTAAAAACTATTGTCATGGCAACTTATTGATGTATACAATACAAATTCATGTTTTTAGGAAAGAAAATGGGGCTGCCTTGGAGAGCTGTCTTCGAAGGTACAATACAAATTATAATATTAATGTTATATTTCCACAGAAATTAAAAAAGATTAATCTTAGACTTTGCTAGGAGTATATCTTTTCCATACCATATTGAGAGTCGAATTGAGCTGGCTTGGTCCATCCCTATTTGGCCGCACTTAAGTTGGCTTGCTTGAGCATTGTTTATGGCCTGTCCTCTATTTTGTTATATATCATAAAGAATTTAGACTAAGCTCAGATTTTAAAACATTCAGATCAACTATCACTCATTTATTTAGGCGGAGAAAGAAAAAAAGGTGAGCATAAGTGGAAGACAGAAGTATCACATGTCCTGGAAGGCATTTTGGATTTATCTGACATTTGTTATTTTCATATGGAGATCTGTTAATGCATTTTACGTGAACGTCTGTGAAAGCTAGCTCACCAGCATTAGTTCCAGCTCAGAAATATTTTTCTAAAAGGTTTTGTGCGTACCATGGGAATTGTTGATGTATTGACAAATATTCCCACCCCAAGCACCTCTCTGCCGTTTGCATAGGAATTAGCTTGTCTTATATTTTTCCTGTTTCAAAAAGGAGTCTAGAAACAATGAACGATTAAAAAAAAGGCACGATGAAGCATTTCACAAGTAACAGCTGGAGGTGTCTGTTGAGGGGAAAGCCACACGGCAAAGTTATCTGGCTCAGAAACAGTCTTTATATAAAGGATTCATATGTATCACATGAGTTATTTGCGTTACAAGAACATCTCCATCCACCATCACCTTCATCACACACCAATATAATTGGTCTTGCCCATTTTGCACACCAGAATTGAATAAACAAATTTTGCAATATTTTATTAAAAAGTGGTTTTATACACAGATATGCATACAATATGCACATTTGTAAACACAGTTAGTGGATAATCATATTTCTAATCCTTTGTGTATGGTTTGGGAAATATGTACTGCACTATGGGAGCTCATACTCAAGTACTCAATTCATCTTCATGAAATGAGAACTTTCAAAAGAAATTGAAAACTAGAAATATTTTCAAAAGAAATGTATTCTTTTGATACCAAGGCAAGGGCAAAATGGAAAAAACCAACAAAGGGAGGTTTACGGTGATGCTCTGGAGGCCACATAGGAGAATTGTGAACCTCGTCTCATCTCCTTTCCCTGCATGTATGTAATGCCAAAGGTGTCCAGCCTTTTTCACAGTTGTCGATGCCTTCACACAATGCACCCCCACCAGTCTACCCTCGTCCCCCTCTTTATAAGCACACCATCATCACCACACAGTGCAGCAATTGGAGCCACAAGTGCTATTGGAAAGCCAAGCACAACATTGATCTTTCAGTCACTGTTGTGTTCTATTTGTAAGTATACAGTTTCTTCCCATCTTTATTTCTTCCTTTATTTCATACCTGTGAAATGTTAATGATAAGATGGTGAAATGCTATCAACCATGTACTCCAAATGGGTCTGAATAACTGTTTTCTATGAGATTTTTGGGCTACAAAATTTAGTAAAATGCTGTGTTCTTTATCTTTGGTGTGGAAGTGTTTGTAAGTATGATACAACAAGATGGGTCCCTTGTTTTGTTCTTGGATCCTTTGCGTGCTGGAGCTTTCTCCATATTTGGATTTGTTATTGTTGCCAATAATGGATTGTGTCTTGTTGCATCAAGAAGACCTGATTTGATTCTAAAATCATGAGAATGGCATGTAATTTTTGCCATTTCAAGGTTTTCATGACCCTTGTACCTTGTTTGAGGAACACCCTTCTACAGTGTAATTTTTAAGAAGTGGTATATCTCAGTTTGGTCCTAAGGTCTCATGTTGTAGTGCATGCGAAGATGGCAGAAAAGTTATTTAACTTGATTCTGGTTTTGTTCCTTGATTACTAGGATCAAGGCCAGCAATTAGTTCACTTATTTACACTCTTGTCTTTATCTCTATTCCGTTGGAAAAGGTGGTGGTAGAATTTAGAAAATAATTGTGAGGACAGAAGATTGAGTCCATCGTAAATATTTTCTTGCTGTACAGGAATTACTTAATTCATTTATGTGAGCTGCAGGTGTATCTAGTAGTTGGAGTAGGCATGCAGTTCATGCTACCATTGGATGGGAACGCGTGTGCACAACCAATAAGAAGAGCTGGTGAGGGTGCTGGAAGTGAGAGGTTGATGGAAAGATTGAAGATTGAGGGCATCAAGCAGGAGAAAGCGTTGAGGAAGAGGTGCTTTGGTGGCAGAGTTGCTGGAACTGCACAATGTGTGCTCACTTCAGATGCTGGTGCAGACACTCTTGTAAGTATCCAACTCCCTTGTATTTGGTGGTATAGTGTTTTTCTATTAAATTGGTACTTGTAAAATTTTGTTCAAACTGGATAATTGCAATTGTTCGAGATTATAGAGAATTGTTGCTTTGATTGCTGCACTCAACAAAAGGAAATCTTGGTATTCTACAGTAGGAACTCAGAGAAATAAACTTTTGAATATGATTGGCCGTCTATTACATATCCTAGATCCTAGTTAGGAGATCTTGCATTTTATGTTGTCAGTTGTCTAGTTCTCCTCAAATATGTAATTGTCTATTCCATCCTTCATTTGACTTAGAACTCTTAGTTTATAGTCATATAAATTCTCTGAATTGTTTATCAATTGTATATATAAATGCATGATATATGTTCTTATATATCATTAATATTGAGTAATCTAACTGAGTCCAAAATTTACAGCATGTTCGAACACAATCCCCCCGAAAGAATTATGCCGATGCAAAACGTGTTTCTGCTGTCATTTTGGGTGGAGGCACTGGAGCTCAACTCTTTCCTCTGACAAGCACAAGGGCTACCCCTGCTGTAAGAGAAGCACCATTGAACATCCAATAATGATTAGTCTATTATACAGATAGTAAATTTCATATTCTATTTAGTCTTAGATCAATATGCTTAGAAGTATAGGATAGATTTGGAATCTCTTCCCATTTTCAAGAAGTGTTAAGTTTGACTTCTGTTCTTAAAGTTTTTTCACACGGTTTCTTGATTGCAGTAATTGTGCATAACAGGTAATTCATTTGCAAATAATCACTTACTATATCTTCTCCCTTACTATATCTTCTCCCAACCCGAGTCTAATAAGATACATTAGCCAATCATCAAACCAACATAACCATAAGACAATAAAGATGTTACTTAACAAGTTCTATACTTTTTTTTAACTGGCTGAAAGGCTTATATTTTTGGTTCTGATGTTCCTGAAGCCTTCAATTTTAATTATCACGTTGTCAAGGCTATCAATGACTAGTAGGTAGCTCATTAGCATCTTCCGCTAATGAATGGTCTAAATTTTTCGTTCTTGTTGTATTACTTAGGTTCCTATTGGAGGATGTTATAGGCTTATTGATATCCCTATGAGCAACTGCTTCAATAGTGGCATAAATAAGATATCTGTGATGACTCAGTTCAATTCTGCTTCTCTTAATCGCCATATTCATTGTACATACCTTGGTGGGAAGATCAACTTTACTGACGGATCTGTAGAGGTAATTTACCTCAATTTCTTATATGCTTGAGTGGGAATAACTTCTTACTATGACTTTTGCCTTGATGTTCAGTAAAAAAAAGGGGGAAATCACTGATTACTAGTAGACGTTAATTGAACTAATCTTGCCAACATATAGGTATTGGCTGCTACACAAATGCCTGAAGAACCTGCTGGATGGTTCCAAGGTACAGCAGATGCTATCAGAAAATTTATCTGGGTACTTGAGGTAATTAGTTTTCCCCATAAATTAGTGGAGATTCATTCTTCTAGCATATTTCTTTTACTTGGGATAACGAAGTACTACTTCTGTTGTGCACGTATTCAGGATTATTACAATCAGCTCGAAATTGAGCACATTCTAATCTTATGCGGCGATCAGATTTATCGGATGAATTTCATGGAACTTGTGCAGGTGGGTCATGTTCTCATTCTTTTTGCTTCGTGCATGTCTTAATTTTGGATTAACCAACTATTTTTTACATATATTATTTGCAGAAACATGTTGATGATAATGCTGATATTAGCATATCATGTGCTCCTGCCGATGAGAGGTAAATGAATTGTGGGGCATCCTGATTGGATGAGCATGTCTTTTGATTATCGAACATAAGAGATTTTTTTTTTAATTAATCCTTTTTTTAATTTTATTTTAAAGTTAACCTCCGGCGTACTTTATTTCCAATTCTGACTCCTTTGGTCATGCTACGGGTGGTAGCGTGACAAAACAACGCTGTCACGTCAGCCCGTATCTGGGGTATGCTTTTGTCACGCCACCACTCGTGGTGTGACAGTGTTGTTTGGTCACGCCAAGACCAGTTGCGTGACCAAAAGTGCTATTTTGGGGACATATCCCACGGCGTGACAGCATTGTTTTGTCATGCCACGGGTGGTGGTGTGATCAAAGGGGTCAGAATTGGAAATAAAGTGCGCCAGGGGTTAACTTTAAAATAAAAATTAAAAAAAGGTTAAATAATAAAAAAGTTCAACATAAGATGCATGTCATTTAACTTGCTTTCCTTTTTTCCCCCTTAAGCCGAGCTTCTGACTATGGACTGGTGAAGTTCGATAGTTCAGGCCGTGTAATCCAATTTTTGGAGAAACCAATGGGTGCCGATTTGGAAGCGATGGTTAGAAATTGTTCTCTCTCTCTTTGTTTCTTCCTTACTTTCCTTTTTTGTGGTGATCAATTCTTTCCTTGGTTCATCTATACTGTTGGCCTGTAAAGAAATGATCATCTAATTTGTCATAGAATCTAACACTTCAGCCACTGAGCATTGCAGAAAGTTGATACCAGCTTCCTCAGCTATGCAATAGGCAACACACAACGATATCCCTACATTGCATCAATGGGAGTTTATGTCTTCAAAAGAGACATACTTTTAGACCTCCTGAAGTAAGTACTTCATCTTGTGATAATCCAATTTGCTTCCTAGTTTGTCTTCTAATAGTGGCATTCTTAGGTCGAAATATACACAGTTGCATGATTTTGGATCTGAAATCCTCCCAAGAGCTGTACTAGAGCATAATGTGCAGGTAATTTTTTTTAAAATGTTTCCTCCACAATTTCCTTCATCTAGAAAATTGGTTTCATTTCCACTATTTTAATTCCTATCTAATAGGAGAGCAGATCAATGCACTTTTTACATTTTTTGTCTCCTCCATGCAGCATAAACTAACATTCAATGGAACTTTATTGTGTTAGGCATGTATCTTTACAGACTATTGGGAGGACATTGGAACAATCAAATCATTTTTTGATGCAAACTTGGCCCTCACTGAGCAGGTATTCTGTCATATACATATTGCGTACACTCAACATCATGCATGAGACCTTGTACCTGTCCATTGTTCTTCAGTTAATTTATTGTCCAATAGTTGATTGAAGCTGAACACAAATTCAACTCACATGTTTCTCCATTCCAGCCCCCGAAGTTCGAATTTTATGATCCAAAAACTTCTATCTTCACTTCACCTCGGTACTTGCCTCCAACAAAATTGGAGAAGTGCAAGGTATAAGTCATGGGAACACAGTTGTTACCTCAGATCACAACATATGCCTATCTGAAGTTTGGATTTGTTTCCGCAGATCAAAGATGCAATCATCTCTGATGGCTGTTTCTTGAGTGAATGTACTATCGAGCATTCTGTTATTGGAGTCTCTTCACGCCTTAGCCCTGGATGTGAACTCAAGGTAACAAGACTGTAAGCTCATATTTTGCACATTCTTATGCGCCAAATATTTATTTGGACAGGTGATGTCAAGGCTAGATTGATTCATAGGTACCATTTGAAAACCGGCAAGATTCTTATTTAATTTTGCACTTTATAATAATTACAGGATACAATGATGATGGGCGCAGATCTATATGAAACTGAAGAAGAAGCTTCAAAGCTACTGTTAGAAGGCAAGGTCCCAATTGGTCTAGGAGAGAACACAAAGATAAGGTGGGGCTTACCTGAACCAATGCATGCATATGTATTACTATCAGTACTTGCCAAGTACCTTGTTCCGCATATACCTGAGGCCTTCGTTTGATGATTTTTAGGAACTGTATCATCGACATGAATGCTAGGATTGGGAGGAATGTGGTCATTGCAAACAGTGAGGTGAGCGAGTACATCTAAATGACTCCAAATGTTTGTAGTTGTCTGTTCAGCACTGGTAACCATACGAGTTCCACTCTTTATGACAGGGTGTCCAAGAGGCCGATCACCCGGAGGAGGGGTACTACATAAGGTCTGGAATTGTAGTGATCCTAAAGAATGCAACCATCAAGGACGGATCCATCATATAGAACCGTACGAGCCTGCAAATCAAGCACCTGCCATCATCTTGAGAGGCCGACAAGCGCGACCATGGTAATGACGAGAAGAGGCGGGGCAGCAGAGTTGGATGTAATACGCATAACATAGCCTGCCATGGCTTAGTTGTCGTTCTTGGTTCCGTTATTTGCAATAGGCTCCCTGAGGAAGTTGCAGCAACCTTTTATGTACCTTCAGATTTCTGTGTATTATTTTGGATTGCAAGAACTCTTTTATCATATCATCCTAAGTTTTGCCACCGTGCGTAACACCCCTCCCTCTTAAGCCGCAACCTGTCTTGTATATAATTTAAGACTGAAATTGAACGTCGAGTACATCTGGAATAAGCAGGTACTAGGGAATTTGACTCCTTTTATTCCATTGCGGCCAAGTTAGGTCCCAAGTCCACTTAGGTGTGTTTGGATTGGCGCCATAGTTTGACATACAAAATTTCCGTTGTGCCTATCACTTTGGCCATTGTTTGGTGATGGCAAAAGTTTGGCTTGCCACGCTGATTCGGCAAGTCTTCGCCAACTCTTTGCAATCTTAATTACGGATTTTCATAGGTGATAAAAAAAAACCTTCATGACGTGTTGGTCATGTACACATGTATGGACCAAATGTGGTTCGTACAATGTTTTTTTAGGTGGGCGTGTGCATGTTCAGCCAAGTTTTTAGACATGGCAACACACCATGTTGTTAGCGATATGGCCTTGTGTACGTGTGATGTACCGGCTTGTGTTTTATCTATTTGTATTCGGTTGAGGCTTTATAATCCAGGTTGTTATATCGTGTATCATGGCTGATATATATATACATGACCGACACAGGCCTTAGAGCCTTGCGTCGCAATCTATCCTTCTCTTTCTCTCGTTCACGTTTGCACGGTATCAGAGCAAAACCGATCTAGGTTTGCTTGACTCCCTTTCCAGCCCACGATGAGCACCTCCTCTTCCACTGTCTCTCCCTCCTCTCCCACCCCCACCGACGCCTCCTCCCCATCAAAGGGGGCCTTTGGCACAGATGTCACAGGCTGTCGATGTGGCATCGATCAAGACTCACATACCCGTTGTGCTTAACCTCAAGTCATCCAACTACCGCTATGCTCGGCAAGTTTGGCTTGCTACACCACATCAATGGCAGCGCCCCTCCTTGTCCCCAAGACGCCAACTGGGCACAGCAGGATTTCATCATCTTGACATGGTTACGGCTCCATCTCGGACAACATCCTCGACCTCATCATGGATCCCGAGCAGTCATCACTTGCTCTATGGACGGCGCGGAATCTGCCTTCCATGACAACAAGGAGATCGGGCCATATACCTTCAGGCCGAGTTTAACACCTTGATCCAAGGCGATCTCTCGGTCACCGCTACTACCAAAAGCTCAAGACGTTGGCCGACGACGTTGGTCATCCCGTGTCCGACTCGGCGCTCGTCCTCGACACTCTTCGTGGTCTTGACCCGAAGTTCTCCAACGCTGGGTCGATCATCGCCATGAGCACTCCCTTCCCGGCCTTCGTCCATGCGCGGTCCATGCTTCTCCTCGGCGAGATGCGCTTCGATAGCGCAGCTAAGATCGTTGCTGCTGCTGCCCTCTTCACCGCCACCTCAGGGCAGCTCGTTCAACCGCCATCTTGTGGCAGCCGCGGCGACGGTTCCGGTAAGCCCGAGCGCAACGGCAAGAAGAAGTCGGCGCCGGCACCCTCCGTCAGCAACCGTGCCGCGCAGGCGCTCTCCGGCCTGCCCACTAGCCCCTGGGTTTGCGTCTCGCCGTGGTCCAACCCTGGTCCATGGGCATCCTAGGGCCAGCCCTGGTCCGGCGCTTGGCGTGGCCCCGACGTGCTCGGTCCGCGCCCCCGTCAATGCTGGCGCAGGCTTTCAACACCGTCAGCGCCTAACTGCGATCAATCTGGACTGGTTGTGTTTATCCTTCTGTATTCGGTTGAGGCTTTGTAATCCAGGTTGTTACACCGTGTATCATGGCTGATATATATACATGACCGACATCATGATTCGATTGGACGACAAAGGGTTTCAGCTCGACGGCGGCACGACAAGCTTGGGGGCGGAATTCGATTGGACGGTGGCATGATCAATTCGATGTTTGTGTGACAAGTTTGCGGCGTGAATCGATTGGACACACACCGGCGCAACGAGCTTGACGCGACGGCGATCTCTTGTGGTGTGCTTTGGTGGAAGCTAGCTTTAGCGTGCGTCCACAAGCAGAGACTGGGGGTGTTGAATCGGTGCATCCACAAGCCCGACACCGCTAAAATCTTCGACGAAGGGGCAGGGGCAGGGGACGACCTCGACCCGCTAAGATTTAAAAACGTATTATTTTTATTTATATATTACAGTTTTGAATATAAAATATGTATTTCTTTGTTTTGAAGCTATAATCACTACTACAGAAAAGGTCTTCATAGACGGTTCAAAAACGTCATCACAGACGGTTTCGTGAGCCGTCTGAGTTTATGGGTCGATGATGATATGAGGTCATTCTGAGCGGTTTTCGAACCGTCTATGATGCATGCTATCACGAGCGGTTATTAACTCGAAGCTATGCTCATGATATATGACTATCACAGATGGTTCGTGTTAAGCTATGCATGATATATATTATCACTGAGCGGTTAAGTATTACGAACAAATCGTGATATATAAATAAAACATCCAAGCAATGGCTACTTGTGCTTTTAAAATCGGCTTCATATATATATATATATATATATATATATATATATATATATATATATATATATATATATATATATATATATATATATATATATATATATATATATATATATATAGTCTCCACCACTTTGGAAGTCGTGAGGGAGGATGACACTGTTGCCATGGGTAACCTCTCATCAAGCCCTGCAAATTCATGAAGTGAGTTGCAAGAAAGCGGCGTGGACATACAATTATCACGGATGTCGTTGATAGGTAATTGGACTTGACATCAAGAAATGGTACAGTTCTCGATACATGAAGCCAAGTGGCTTCATGTATCGACAACCAACCATTAACTTCATGTATCGACAACTGACCATTTCTTGATGTCAAGTCAATTACCTATCGACGACATCCGAGGTAATTGTAATGTCACGCTTTCTCACACACTCTACTTCTTGAATCTGCAAGGGCTCGATGAGAGGTTGCCCCCCATGGCAGCTGTCTCATCCTCCTCACGAGCCACCGAAAGGGCTGGGGATATATATATATATATATATATATATATATGGGAACGTATCTAGTGCTAATGGCTATTTGGGTGATAAGGTGCTAATGCCAACTTAGGCCGTCCGATCTGGCTCGTGTGGCTCGGATCTGCAAAGGTGGAAAGCCCCAAATCACTTAAACCGTTTTGCACACAACCCCCTGCGGTTCCCGAATATGTTGCGAACTAGTCCTTACACTAAACCTACGCAGCTACGCTGTTCGCTCCAACCAAATCGAGGGGGAGCCGATTGAGCTCCCCATCCGCGACCTCTTCCCCGGCGCGCCGCCTCCTCCCCTCATTGCCCTTGGCGCCAAGCCTCCTCCCCGGCCTGGCGCCAAGCCTCCTCCCGGCCTCGGCGCCATCGCACTCCTCCCCGCCCCTAGCGCGTCAAGACTCCCCCGCTAGCCCCCCAGCGCCAAGCCTCCTCCCCCCGGCCTGGCGCCGCCTCCTCCCCGGCCCCGGCGCCGCCTCCTCCCACTGGCCTGCCCAGCCGCCCTCCCTCCTCCCAGCCCCTGGCCTGCCGCCGCCGCCCAGCCCTTGCCATTGCATTTGGATTGCTTCAAAACTGGATCTTCCAAAATGGTATGCATTTCTTTCATTCTATTTATCAGCAAGGAATGCTTCAGTGTCGTCTGGACTGTAATTTTTTAAGCACGCTATGTCTTCCCATGTTTCAGAGCATATGTGGAGATAAAGCCAACATTGTATGCCCCCAACAATGATGATTCAGTTGCAACCAAAGAACTGGAGACTCGAAGTTCTTAGTGATTGGACTGCACAATACAATGACTTGCACTTGACTCCCTGACTACCTGGAATGAAGTCTATATGCAAAACCTGTAGACTACCTGTCGATTTCTGAGTTCAATGGATGAACTCAGCATGAAGTCTACATGTAATGTCTGTTAGGTTTGAAATGTCTGTAATGTCATGTACTTGACTCCCTGACTACCTGGAATGAACTCAGAATGGATGCAATGAAGTCTTTTGCTGGCACTTGTGTTCCTATGTGTATTGATGGATGAAATGAAGTCTTTGCATGCTGCCATTACAGAACATTTGCCATTTGAGGAAATGAATTGTTGTACTGTGCATGTGAATGCTTGTGAGAATGCTTGTGGCTACTGACATTACATGCAAATAGACTAAGCGGCATATAGACTAAGCAGCATTTGAGGAACATTCCTGTGTGCTGCTTACATGCAAATGCTTGTTCCTATGTGCTGCTTAGTAGAACATTTGCCATTTGAGGAAGAATATTATTAGCATTCCTTGGTTTTTCTGGACAGCACCACTAAGCAGCATGCTGCCATTACATGCCACTCTTGTCAGCATATAGACTAAGCAGCATGCTGCCATTACATGCCACTCTTGTCAGCATATAGACTAAGCAGCATACTGCCATTACATTCCTATGCATCGTGAATGCTGCTTACATGCAAATGCTTGTTCCTATGTGCTGCTTAGACATAGAAACACGTTTGACATCAAACAAAAGGGGTATGATGACACAAAAAAGATCATAGCACATAGAAATCCTCAGAAGCATCATAGACATAGAAACACGTTTGGCATGAAACAAGTACAAGACATCAAACAAAAGGGGTATGATGACACAAAAAAGATCAGCTGCTGGTCCATGTCTCCAGCACCATAACAAAATTTGGAACTAGTCCTTGATGATAGCATCCACTAGCTTCACTTCTTCTCTTCCTTCTCTGCCTCAGCAGCCTTCTTTTGGACTCGAGTAGAATCACCAGCTTGAGACATGACCAAATTCGGTTACAAGTGTATTCAGACATGGCACAAAACACAATTTTATGGACATACCTTGCTCAATTTGTTGTCGTCCTCAAAGGGCAATTGCGGCTATCATGTTATGCCATCTCCTTACATGACCTACACATGCGTGGCACCTTTGTTTTGTTCTCCACATTCTCGTCTTTTTTCGCATCTGTCTTTACCTTCTGTCCTGGCTTTATTCTCTTGCATCTACCCTTGGAGTTAACATCGTTTGGTGCCTTTATGATGACTTCCTTAGGGATGGGACAACCTGCAAATGCTTCTATCTCTTCAGCTCTACTTACAACATTATCAGGAATCAGAGGAGTCACTTCTTCCCCAAATGTGACAAACCGATCCCTAAGAAATTTCAAGCCTTCGTATGTTCCTCCTCCACGGTGAATTAATTCCTCCATCTTGCTGCGTATTTCGGATGCCAACTTGTCTTTAGATGTTTCGATTGCACTCCTTGGTTTTTCTTGCAACAAATTGCCATCTCCATCGAAGATGTCATCCTTAGTTACCATTTTGGTCCACCTCTTTAACACAAATGGAATTGGTAGCTCCTTAAGTGATGGACTCTGCAACACACGGATGATATGGCGGCAAGGAATTCCAAATGACTCAAAGAACATACAAGAGCATTTGGCATCTTTTGTTGTAAGGTTGCAGCGTACCTCTCTTACCTTGTTTGAGTTATCGCTAACTATTGAGATTTTGTACCATTTTGGTCCACCTCTCTGACATATTTCCTTTTCTTTGACTCGACGTTGTCCTTATCTTTCTCAGACCGGAAGCCTTCTCTTGAGCACATCCATCGCTTCCGTCTCGTAACACCATTGACATCCGTATGCGGACCAACACGGACTCCAAACCCAGCTGAATGTGCATACGTCTTGTAGAATTCCTCAGCAGCGTCCAAGTCATCAAAAATCATCCCTTCAAATGGGTTGATAGCTGGGTCAACACAAGGTGTATAAGAAGAACCCTGCAATGCAAATGATTAAGTGTGAAGTATGATCGAATGACCGATAAAATCAAACATGTGCACACAACACGATACTTACTACGAATGGTGTGCCTCCGCTCTTTTCCGGGGTACGAAAATGAATTAATTGTTGGGGAGGTGAACTAATTTGAGCGACACAGTGCGCATTAAAGCTTCCTTGTCCCGGCAAAGCCAATGTCACGTTCTCATTGGCTATAGATTCCATGCCTGCTACATTGTGCCAAACACACAAAGCGAAACTTATATCTTCAACTATTCGTCGTAAGAGTTAATATGGACAATGAATCAAACATAGGAAGTAAACGTATCACAGTTAACATCGACTCGAAGGGTGCGTTCAATGTATGTCGATCTTGAATTCTAAGTCGATACAATGTTTCTTTTCGTAAATATTGTACTGGCTATTCGATTTAGTGTGACAAAATATGTTGCACATTAATCTATTCTATTCATGGCATGCACCGAAATGTGATACTTTCGAAGGGCGAGGGTGCGGATGGCGGCGGCGCGTTCAAGATGTGATACTGGTCAAAGAGATCGACGAGCGAAAGCGTTGCGCAGATTTAGGTCTCACAGAGGAGGGTCAGTGCGTGGCAAGCGGCGGCGCCGCTCTCGCCGCCAACAGCGCCGTCCGCTCCACCGACGCGATCTCCACCTTCCGTGCTCGCCCCACGGCTCGCCCAAATCCGTCGCGTACACGCCCGGCCGGCGACCGGTCACCGTCACCGCGCTCACCGACGCGTACTCAAGACGCGCCGCACCCACCGCGTCGTCCGGGTGAAGGAAAGGCCGCGGCGGTTGAAGGGTGAGAGGAAGCGCGCGTCCGGGTGAGAGGGAAAGAGAGCATGGCGGCGGTTCGAAGGTTGAGAGGAAGACCAGGGAAGGCGAGGCGTCCGGGAGGGTGCTGGAGCGCTGCGGCGGCGGTTCTGTCGGGTGAGAGGAAGGCGAGGCGTCGCGTCGTGGCCGGGTGAATCGAAGGGCATGCAGGGGTTTAGTGTAAGGACTAGTTCGCAACATATTCGGGAACCGCAGGGGGTTGTGTGCAAAACGGTTTAAGTGATTTGGGGCTTTCCACCTTTGCAGATCCGAGCCACACGAGCCAGATCGGACGGCTTGAGTTGGCATTAGCACCTTATCACCCAAATATCCATTAGCACCAGATACGTTCCCTATATATATATATATATATATATATGAAGACAGTTTTAAAGGCACAAGCAGCCACTGCTTGGAGGTTTTATAGAGAAGAGATGAGGAATAGAATGGTAGGTCGACGTATACGTACCTAGGACGCAAGGGAGGAGAACTTGACCTGGGACACAAATATAAAAAGTTAATTGCAGCCAAGCCCCATCCGAACCACATCGATCCCATGTAAGCTAACCAAGCACAAAGAACCGGCATCAATAACCCTCAGTACCCATCAGAGAGCATCAACCAAACCCACCATTTTACCCCATTCATTTTTGTCAATCTGAACCCACAGCATGAACTAAGCAAAATGCACAGAATGCACATACACCAATAGCCCTCAGTTTACACCATAGAGCAAGGGGACTATTAATATGAACTAATTATCAATTCAATTTCAGCATAAGACTATTAACATCATTACATCACAGAGCAAGGGGACTATTAATATGAACTAATTATTAATTCAATTTCAGCATAAAAATATTAACATCATTGAGCAATTCAAACCCGGCCACCACACCAGTAGTAGAGAGGGAGTAAGGTAGGGTGATACCTCAGTACAGCGCAACCACGGCGGTGACCCCACCACTAGCACAACCCTCATCCATCTCCTTCACCTTGCATAAATCACACAAACATCAGGACGCAACTTAAGGCTCAAGCATAAAAATCAAACTCAACAAAAGACATTAAGCTAACAGATCTAGAGGAGAATAGAGGTTTTAAGCAAGATGGGGAAAGCAAAGCCCAGCCAGGGCCCGAGTGCAGGAGGCCGATCAGGAGAACCAAGCCATGGCGGCGCAAGCGACACGCGAGGCCAAGCCCAATGGCTTGGGTGGCGGCGGCACCGTAGTTGTGGCACGACCCTTAAACTGCACAAGACACTACTATCGTACGAGTGTCTTGTGCAATTCAGAGTAGTGTCACAACCGGCGGTGACGGTGACGGTGACGGCGACGGCGATGGGATCGGGCGGCGACGGCGACAGACGAGAGTAAATGAGCTGGGGAGTGACGAGTTAGGGCGGGCGCAAACCCTAGCGGCGCTAGGGAGTGATGAGAGTTAGGGCGGCGCAAACCCTAGCAAATACTGGGAGTGACGAGAGTTAGGGCGGCGCAAACCCTAGCAAAGGGCTCCTACTAATAAAGATACTTATCACAGACGGTTCTATGATGGAACCGTCAGTGATAATTATCCTGAGCAGTTCCATTGGGATATGGGACATGTCACAGATGGTTCCATAATAGAACCGTCCGTGATATGTCCTATATCACAGACGGTTCCATTATGGAACCGTCTGTGAAATGGTTTTTTCTCAATTATATTTATCTTGTATATACACTTACATGACATGAATAAATTACATGTTTATGTCAATTTTGTCATTTAAATACTGCTGAAAATTTGCTTTAACTATATGTACATATACATACATACATATATATATATATATATATATATATATATATATATATATATATATATATATATCACAAATCGGATATATATAATTAATTAATTTGTTCCACTAAACCGCTCTCGATATAATTAATATTGTAACTTCACCTCCAAACTAGATTTTTTTTTCCACAAAACCATCTCTGGTATAATTAATATTGTAACTTCACCTCCAAACTACTTTTTTTTTCACTTTCGAATTCTCATATATATATGGCCAAACAGCGTGGCCAGTCGCTTACAAAAAGATTAAAAAAAGTAGAAACCTATAAATAAACAAAGTTTTTCTAGTGGCGGAGGTAGGCTGCTATCTCCGTCTTCAATACTTCAGAGGTGGCGTCGAGGCGGCGGTTTGTGATTGAACGATGCCTGAAATGCGTCCATCCACGCGACTCGTTCGAAAGTGTCTCCCGAAGACCCTCGGACTGTTGAACCAAAAAGAATTGAGCCCATAGGCTCTCTTCCCTTGCTTGAGGGGTCTCAGCCTAGTCGACTCGGTCGCCCGCCGCCTCGATTAAGCAGTCGCAGTGACGGCAAGCCTCCTGGAGACGTGCAATGTCGTTGTGGAGGACCACGTTGATGACATGGTAAACTCATCGAAAGTGGGAGATCACCCGGAAGACGCGGCGGAGGAGGATGCCAAGACGGCGGAAGGTGGCTGTCACCTACTCCGGCAAATCCTCGGACAGAGGAGTAGTGAAGACACTGTTGAAACAATGTTCTTCCGCAGCACCCGCCAACGTACATCGAGAGTGGTGCTCGTACAGTATGGCCAGGTAGGTCATCAATGCCGGCAACAAGGAAATAGAGGCAGCCATTTCTGTTTTTTTATAAGTAGTAGACTTATATGTGGGGATGATCATCTTCGAGGGCGGATGATCCTTTTTATAAAACATGGAATAAATTCGGAGCGTAAGATGAAGAGACGCATCGGGGAGCCAAGGCGGCGTTGATGCGACGAAGAGACACGTCGGCGACGAAGAAACTCATCGGGAGCTGTAGCGATTACCACATACGGTTATTGTTAAGAACTGTCTGTGAGGTTTCACAGACGGTTCGTTTTTAGAACCGTCTGTGATATGTAGAATTATCACAGGCGGTTCGTTTTTAGAATCGTCTATGATACTTCACAGACGGTTTTAGTTATGAACCGTCTGTGATATTACCTCTTCACAGACGGTTTTTAGCGCAGCCAGTAACACAAACGGTCTCTAAACCAAAACCGTCTGTGATTGCATGTAATACAGACGGTTTTGGTCAACCGTCTGTGATGAGGCGTCCAGTATTAACCTTTTTGTAGTAGTGAATTCAAGAAAAAGTATACCTAAATACTTATAAATTAATAAATATAGTTATATTTACATTTTAAAATATGCATATGAATTATTTTTCAATCCCATGGGATCCCCATAGTGGGAGGGGTCCCTGCGGGGGACAAGGCTAGGGTGAAGGTTGGCGGGGATTGAGGCGGGGTCGCGGGAAATGTCCCCCGCAACCACTTGCCTCATTGTCATCCTTGGAGTTTTTGGTCAATTTTGCATTGTTCGCACATGGAATAGAAAAAGTAGTCTCCTCTCTAAAAGAATTGCAAAAATGTCACCGCGGAGTCGCGCGAACGCGCCACGTAGATAAGTCCATGACCCAGGGGCCTGGAACACGTCGTCTGTGCCCTAGGGGCACGGTTTTGGCACGTCCGTCCCCGACACTGCCCTAGTCCGTCCCCCAGGGGCACAACAATGGCATGTCCGGCCCCCAGGGGCACAACAATGGCATGTCCGGCCCCCAAGGGCACAGACCCCCCCTCCCCGCGCACGATTTTGTTTTTTTAAAAAAACTAAATATGTGCTTTTGGTTGTCCCCCGCATGCACAAAAAACCCGATGGGTCGTATGCACGTAAAACTCAGCGCATCGGCGCGTGGGAGGGAATCCGATTCTGTCCCATCGCTTCACGGTCGGCCTTCACGTGGCTATAAAACCCAGCGATGCACTCTCATTCCTCCACACCAGAATGATTCCGCTCTGCATAGAGAGACAAAGAGGATCGATCGAGCAAGAGACAGCGCGATCGGCCAAAATTAGTTCCGATTCCACTGCCGATTTGAGGGTATTTAGAGAAGTGTTTAGCGATCATTTTAGTAGAGTTAGTTCGGCATCAAGTAAAGATCTTCTAGAGGAGGTAGTTTTTCTCGTATGCACTATGTTTATGAACTGTGTAGTTAGTGTTAAACTATTTAGTTGTAATTAATTAGCTGTAGTTAGTTAGTCATAAATATTTAGTCGTAATTGAAATAGTGGTTATTAAATAGTCGTATTTAATTAGTCGCAATTTATTTCACAAATTAGTTAGTTGTATTTAATGTAGTCATAATTAGTCGTAATTTTTCACTCGCCGTTAGTTAGTCAAAATTAATTACACGCAGTTTGTTAGTTGTAATTAAAATTCATAACTAAAATAGTTATATTTAATTAACCATCATTAATTAGGATAAATTAAATATTATTAATTAATTAATCGCTTAATTTAAAAGTCCTAGTTAGTAAGTCTTAATTAAAATAGTCATAATTAATTAGTTGCAATTAAATACTACATGTTAATTAGTCCAATTTATGGAGTGGTAATTAATTGGTCAAAATTAATTAATCGCAATTTATTTGTCCTAATTAATTAGTCGTAGTTAGTTAGACGTAATTAAAATACTAAAATAAACCTAATTAAATAACTATAATGAAATAATCCTAATTAATTAGGCTTAATTAAATACTATTAATTAATTAGGCGTAATTAGTGAGGCTTAATTAAAAATTGTAGTTAGTTTGTCTTAATTAAAATAGTTGTAATTAATAAACCATAATTAATTAGTCGTAATTAATTTGGATTAATTAAATATTACTGATTAATTAGTCCTAATTATGTATTGGTAATTAATTAGTCGCTATTTATTTGTCCTAATTAATTAAGCGTAATTAATTAGTCATCATTAGTTAGGCGTAATGAAAATAGACCAAATTAAATAACTATAATGAAATAATCCTAATTAATTAGGATTAATTAAATAATATTAATTAATTAGTCATAATATACACTACGTAGTGCGACCTATTTGTTATATTGTGTAGAGTAAATAGGGTTATCGTTGCTTTAGGTAATGTCGAACATGCAAGACTTGCTAGTATTTTATGCGATAGTCTCGTACAGGGTGGACTCGATGGGTTGGACCTGTTGAGATGCTAGTACAAGTTGGTTCAGGCAGATGGGCTCAATGCGATAAATATTCAGTAGCTTAGGAGTTGTATCCGGATAGAGTTCGACACGGAGGCAGCGACGAAGAAGCTTGTCGTCAAGGGGATCACTTGCACGAATAGGGGAGGGCAGGGCGTATGGGAGCTACTCAAGGTGGATGACAGTGTTGCATGGAGCTAGTACATGTAGATTGCTTCCCAGCCCGAGGCGGCAATATATGGGAAGCCGATTATGTACGTGAATTTCGTGCATAGGGTGCCAGCAAACCTTGATGATGTTGGTGCCTTAGGAAGCGGGCAACCGCAGGCGATGTGTGAAGACGGTAGCACAGAATGTGTTGTTTTAGAGAAGACTACGAGAGAAGACTTGCGTATAATAATTTGTGCAAAATGAGGGGTGGGACAATGGTGGTCAACCCGCATTGACTGCCGACCCAGGCTCAGATGGTAGCGAGGAGGATGCACCCTAGGCTAGTGGTCCGACCGATAGAATTGTGTCATCAGAGGTGCCTTACGTGGCATGCAAACTTGATCAATCAGTCCATACACCCGACGACCGCTGTCTGAGCATACTACATGTGCGAAAACATCCTCGTAAGCGAATCTTACACGCACATCGATTTTTCACACCTTACGTTGCATTCCACATATCCCTAACTTCATCCGCACATAATGGTAGCCCGAGATGCGTTGCAACTTCTTCAATGGATCGACGACCCAAACAAGTATGATAGGGCGTTCATCAAGCAGAAGTACATGTTAAACCACGCGATGCGATCCGAGACCTTAGAATGATAGAAACCTTACGTACCCGACCCTATTGAAGAGGCACTAGTCGACAAGGGGAAGACTCCTACTAGTGAGACTGATGGTCATCCTAGCACTCACTATCGCCGCCGTCACCTTGGCACACTCCGAATCGAAGAGGTAAGTGATGTTCAATTTGCATTCTGATTATTGATTTCGTCTGACGAATGTGCCAACATCGTTCAATCTTCCAACCCATCTTGCAGAACAAGGCTGCCTTCAAGACTGGCCACCGTCGCTTGAGAGCATTGATCTTCAGGAGGACCTCACCTATGTGGAGCAGCCAATCAAGATCCTTGGTGTCGCAGAGCGCATGACCAGAAGCAAGATCATCTATTCGTGCAAAGTCCAATGGAGTAATCACTCAAAAGAAGAAGCCACCTGGGAACGAAGAGAGGATCTAAAGGCCAAGTATCCCCACCTTTTTGCTGGCCAAGTCTGAATCTCGGGGTCAAGATTATCTTAAGAGGGCAGGTTTGTAACATCCTAGTTTTTAGGGCTTCTTGAAAAATTTTTGACCACCCTCTTGGTTTCGACTAGTGCCACTCCGTTTCAACCAGACCCGCCTGTCAGCCTTCTCGCCTGGTCATCGTATTCTTCACCGCGTCCATGTCGAGCCGCATCCGCTCTGCGTCACGGTCGCCGAAAAGTCATCGCCTCGGCGCGAATCCCGCCCCTTTTTTCCTCAGCGATGTGCGTATTAAATGATGTCACCTCCGTCGCGCTCGTTTTCCCACTTGTCTCCTCCCCCACCTGCCCCCATCCCCTCCCTCACCTGCTCCAAGCCCGTGCCATCTGGAGCTCCGCCCATGCCGCGAAGCTTCTCTGCTACTCCTCCTTTCCCCACCCAGCTCTCCCTCGCTCGCTCTTGTTGTTGTGGTTTAACCAAAGCCCCTAGCTACGAGTTCAAGCCACTGCACGTCTCCTCTCGGTCCTCGCCGCACCAGTGTAGCCCCTCCTATTCTACCCACGTCAATTCGTGTCCAGAGTTCCTTGGAGCAATCCCCTCACTCAATTCCAGTTTGTTTCGCAAGAGCCGCCGCATTTCCTCTCCTCCTTCAGTCTCGGCCGACCCCTTCATCGTTGTCCTTCTTCGCCTTTGTGGATATCATGGGGATATTCTCACGATCTTAGGATGATGATACAATTGGCAATGGCGTTGAAGGTTTGTCGAATCACTCGTTTTCGGCGGAGTTCAAGTGCTGTCCGGCTTCAGGCGGTCTGACCGGCCTGTGTGGTGGTTAGACCGGCAATGCTTCGGGTGAACTGGCTGGTGGTCAGACCGGCCTTTGGGCAGCGGTTTGACCGGTCATAAAGAGATTTTGGATTTTTGAGCCGGGCCAAAAATAGAGGGTGTAGGCAAGAGAGGAGATTCTACTACACTTGGTCTCATAATTTTTGGAGCTTCAAGTCTGTGGATATCATGGGGATATGCTCATGATCTTAGGATGATGAAACAATTGGCAATGTTGCTTTTGGTTTGAAGATTCACGCGTTTTCAGCAAAGTTAAAAGGCTGGTCTTTAGCCATTTTGGGAATTTGGCTTTGGGATAGATTGAGTTCATAGGCTATAGTGCATATATGTTGCATATTGCATATTTTCACTAACGTGGGTCAAGTTGTGAAGAACTTGTTCTCGGATTCATGTTTGCTTGTCTATTGCTGTGCAGGTGGCTTGTAGGTCAACGACGGTCAACGGCGAGGAGGATCGGGACTAAGCTTGGAGAGCTGAGGCCCAGAACGATCATGGATGCCGGGTGAGGTCAAGTGACTCAAGCGTGGCGCAGAATGGACAAGGATGACCGAGCAGGCGGTTGGTGCGATCGTTGATCAAGCGGTGCGGGTCGATGCAAGTGCCAAGTTGGTCGGTGGGAACCGGATGGGAGAGACTTGCCGACATGATGAGAGTCATTTGGATCAACCTACACGCGGGTGAAAAAGCGATTGTTTCAAGCTGGATTGGACTCGGTCTTCGGAAAAGATCGAGAAGGGGTATTTTGGTAATTTTACCAAATACCGCCTGGGTGACCTAATGCCAACCCGCGGCGCAAGACGGTGCGTCAAGAAGTAGATTAGGTCAAGAGAAGTGAAGACGACGCTTTAAAATACGTGCGTGTGTGACCCGTTGTTGTTGGGCCTTAACGGGAGCCCATTAGAATTAACTCTCTAGAAGGTCTAAGCCTCCATATAAATAGGGGTGGCTGCTGTAACACAGCCCCCAAGTACTCCATTTGAAAACCCTAGTTTGGTGTTAGGGTTTAGGGAAGAAAAGAGAGGCTTAGGCTCTAGAGAGATGGATTGTGTGTATGCTCATGGATTGAGCTCCTGTCCTCCTTGAGGGAGTGGCTGTAACCACGAATCATCAATCATCAATTAATCCTTGCAAGTTCTATGAGATGAGCTCTCTTCGTTCTTTTCTTGTTCTTGCACCTTATTTTGATGATTTTGAGTGCTTCCTTGATCCTGTGGTTTTTGGTTGATTTCGTGCCCTCTTACTCCTTGCTGGGACATGTGGGAATATATCTAAGATCATCTAGATCATCAATCTCCCACGAGCAAGTGTTGGATCAAGTTTTCGTGTTTTGCCTTGGTTTTGAACCCTCCTTGGTAAAACTGAAAAAGATAGAAACTTTGGCATGGATCTCTGTGATCTTTGATTGGAATAGGTTCCTAATATCTTAGAGAAGATGTGTCTCAAATTTCGTGGAGTTTGGCCTTACGGATCAAAAGTTAGACCAATTTTAGTTTTGGTTTTCGAGCTGATTGTACTGTTCATCGACCCTGAGGTCTGACCGCCCGTATGCTTGAGGTCAGTCTGTCCTGAGGTCTGACCGCCCGTATGCCTGAGGTCAGTCCGGCCTGAGAGGTCTGACCGCCCATTTGCCTGAGGTCAGTCCGGCCTTTTGATTAAAATTTTGGTTTTTGGTTTTTTGCTTTGGGGTTTTGTTGTGGATTCAACACAAGTCCTCTACAATACTTGTATATTGATCTTCATAGCTTCCATAGCTAATGGAGTGATATAGATGTTGAATCTAATCAAGGTGAAAAATAGTGAAAGCGTCTATTCATCCCCCCTCTAGTCGCATTTCCGGTCCTACAATTGTTATCAGAGCCCGGTTAGCTCTTCTCATAGATCTTAACCGGTCTTTGGAGCCATGGCGACTGACAAGTATTCGACCAAACCACCTGTTTTCGATGGAGTTGATTTTGCTTATCGAAGGCACGATGCATGCTTACATCGAGGCTCAAGGGCACGCTTATTTGGCTTAAGGTCAAAAATCCGTATGTTGTGCCAACCAATGACGATGTGATCACTCCAGATGTTGAGGCTAATAGCAAGGCTAGGAACTTTCGATCCAAGGTCTTAGTCGGTCGAGTTTGAGCACGTGGCTCATTTGAGGTCCGCTCACGAGATCTGGAGGACCTTTGTGACTACCACGAGGGTTCGATTGCGATCAAGGAAGTGAGCAGAACCGACTCAAGAAAGAATACTCAAAGATCGAGCAAAGACCGTGAGTCTTTAGATGAGCTGTGGGGAGGTTCTCCAAGATTCTTCATGATCTTGTATTTGTAGATCTTGTTTTCACTGAGTCCGAGAACGCACGCCAGCTTTTGGGTGCTCTTGATGTGAAGGTCTGGGGGATGAAGATCACATCCATCAATGACAACACTGTCATGAGTGAGCTTACCATGGATAAGCTCTACTCGAGGTTGAAGATGCATGAGATTGACTTTATCTCGCGTCTCTCCAAGACAGAGTCGATGGCTTTGGTGGTCGACCCATCTAAGAGTAGCTCGACTGATTCCTTTGATTTTGGCTCATCTGGTTTTTCTTTGTTAGCTTTACATTCCTTGAGTGATGAGTAGCTAGAGAAGCTACCTGAGGATGATTTAGCCCTCCTATCCACAAAATTCTCGAGAGTTTACAACAAAGTAAGGAACAGGAGGAGAGGTGGCCCTGTCACTTGTTTTGAGTATGGTGAGCCGAACCACATTCGCTCCAAGTGCCCCAAGCTGAAGGGCAAGGAGGAGAAGGACTCTCGGAGGCGTCATCAAGCCAAAGACAAGAAAGGCAAGAAGCCCAACTATCGCAAGTTCGTCAACCAAGTCCTTGCCGCTTTTGAGAGTGTTAACATGAGCGATGTGGACTCGGAGATGGAGGACGACGACGATGACTCTCATGGCAAGAAGAAGACCCAGAACTTCACCGGCATGTGCTTCATGGCTAGAGACAGCCATGACGTCGACTCCTCCAACGACGACGACCTTTTCAGCGATCCCGATGAGGTACGTCCTTCACTTACTAGTATGAAACGTGCTTTAGCCTATGCTGAAAAAAGAATGTATAAGAAAGAAAAAATGATTAGGAAACAGGATGCCATGATTGATGATTTGAACTTAGAGGTTGATAGGCTCAAATCCATTAATCCTGCTGATGATTGTGATTCTTGCTCTAGCTTGCTTAATGAACTAGCAAATCTGAAATCTGCTCATTCCTCTATTGCTAGTCAACTGAAAGATGCTTTTGATGAACTAGAAACTCTCAAGTCTAGTCCTGCTTGCATGAATGCCATTGCTTTAGATGTGACTACTGTTGATGCTATTCCATTATCTTGCTCAAACTGTGCTTTACTTGAATTAAAATTGAATAGTGCTGTAGAAGAATTGCAAAAATTTGATGCTAGTCACATGTGTTCTCATTGTGAGGATAGTAGGATTAAAATGAAGGAGATGACTGAAATGGTTCTTTATTCTAAAACTGCTTCATGTGAAAACTGTGTCAAACTCACAATTGAGAATGATGCTTTAAACAAGACACTAGAAGAAAAAGCTAAAATTGAACAATCCATATCCATGACTGCTTCCAAGAAAGTTGTTGACTCTAATTCTTGTGATCTTTGCATTGAGATTGGGCATAATATAGATAAGATACAAGAAGCTTTTAGAGTTAAGTTCAAAGAGCAGTTGGATAGGATTAGAGATAACTATTGTGTGTCTTGTGAGGCTTTGAAAGCCGAGGTAGTTCATTATAAGGAAAAGTGTGATAGGGCTAGCAAGTCAAATAAGTGTGTTTCTTGTTATGAACTAGCCAAACAAAATGACTACCGTAAAGAGACTCTTGAGAGATTTATTGGTGGGAAGAAGAACCTCAACATGATTCTAGACAAATCTAAGGTGAGTGTGAATAACAGTGGCCTAGGATTTAATTCTCTAGAGCATTCCAAGAACCATCCACCTAAGGTTGTTAGAGCTGTTGAGAGTGGCCTGTTTGAGGTAGAACCCTCTAAGCCATCCAAGATAGTCTTCAAATCTGCTGGTTTTGCCCAAACCACTTCTAGCAAGATAGGTGCTTCTACTTCATCAGGTCAGACCCTTCAAAAGGTCAAGTACCATTGCACCTTCTGCAAGAAGAATGGCCATATTGTTGAGTTCTGCTTCCGTAGAGCCAAGATTGAGAGGAAGGAGAGGATGAGTACCTTGAGAACCATTAGAGGAGTTTCTTCACCTGCTATAGTCTCTAGAACTAGGCAGCTTGTCTTTCCTGCTAGACATAGGCCTAGGTTCGTAGAGGACTTCTTTGACTCCTTTAGTGGCTCTAGGCAGCATTCTGGTTTAGGATTTCGTGAGGAGAGACCGCGGGTAGCATCTAGACAGAGGGAGTACCGACCTTTTGGTAGGTCGATTCGGAGAGGTCTAGGTGGTTCTCGTGTGCATTCTTATGATTTTTCTCCTAACCATTTTACTGCTTCTTCTACTGCTTTGCCCAAGCATCGTGTGACTCAGTACTAGATTCCCAAGTCTTTTATCACTAACCCTAGTACTGAGGCACAGATGTTTCCTGTTCGTGCTTTGTAGGTCCGTCGTGTGAGGAAGGAGGACATATGGCTCGTTGACTCCGGATGTTCTCGACACATGACTGGAGATTCTAGATGGTTCTCCTCCCTCACACGTGCATCCGGTAATGAATTGATCACATTTGGGGATGCTTCTACCGGGACCGTGACAGCCAAGGGCACAATGCGCGTCAATAATAAAGTCATGCTCAAGGACGTCGCTTTGGTAAGTAAGCTGAGGTATAATCTGCTATCTGTTTCTCAGCTGCTTGATGAGGGTCTAGAGGTGAGATTTAAGAGTGGTGAGTGTAGAGTTCTAGATTCCTCCGGTGAGCTTGTCTTTAAGATCTCTAGGTTTGAGAGGATTTTTTGTGCTAATTTCAGTATCTCTTCTGCTTCTAGCCCTAGGTGTCTTGTAGCTTCTGACTCCCATGATCTAGTGTTGTGGCATCATAGGCTTGGACACATAGGCTTCGATCACTTGACTAGAGTCAGTAGCAAGGAATTGATTAGAGGTTTGCCTAGGCTAAAGGCTGTTAGAGACCTTGTTTGCTCACCTCAGAGACATGGTAAGATGGTTTCGCTTCTCATCCACCTCTTACCTTAGTGATGACAGATGGACTGGTCACCCTCGCACTTAGACACCTGCTGGTCCTTCTAGAGTTCGGTCGTGGGTGGGAAATGGTATGTGCTTGTGATTGTGGATGATTACTCCACGTATTCATGGGTTTATTTTCTGGTTTCTAAGGACGAGGCATTTGGCTTCTTTAGAGAGTTGATCCTTAGACTTGCTGTTGAGCTTCCTGGAGCGTTGAGAGCCATTAGGAGTGACAATGGGATAGAATTTAAGAATTCTTCCTTTGCCTCTTTTTGTTCTGATAGGGGGCTTGAGCACTAGTTTTCATCACCTAGAGTTCCCCAGCAGAATGGAGTGGTAGAGAGGAAGAACAGACCCTTGTAGAGATGGCGGGACCATGCTAGATGAGCATTCCACACCTAGGAGGTTTTAATGAGGTGATCTCATCGCTTGCTATATTTCCAATAGGGTTTTCTTGAGATCTGTTATTGGTAAGACTTCTTATGAGCTCAGATTTGGTCATAAGCCAAAAGTTTCTCATTTCAAGATTTTTGGTTGCAAGTGCTTTATTCTTAAATATGACAACCTTGATAAATTTGAATCTAGATGTTCTGATGGCATATTTCTTGGATATCCTGCTCATTCTCGTGGCTATCGTGTATTTAATTTTGACACTAACAAAGTTGTCGAGACTTGCGAAGTCACTTTTGATGAGGCTAGTCACAGTACTAGACCCGATGATGCAGTACAGAGTTTCGAGAGCATCTTCATCGATGATGACTCTGAGGATGAGGACCCAATCCATCCTCAAGTCCCTTCTAACTTGGTTGGAGAGCCTGTTTCCACTACACCAGCTTCAGATGAGCAGCCTCTTCCTACCTTCACCGACGATCAGAGTGGCTCTGCTCCTACCTCCACAACCCATGAGGTAGAGGCCACTTCAGCACCAGGAGCTCCTCTTTGCATTCAGCGACAGCATCCACCTGAGCAGATGATTGGGGATCTACATGAGCGAGTCACTCGCTCCAGGTTCATTTCTCCTGATTCCCATGCACATTCTGCTTTTGTTGCTTCTTTTGAACCCCGTGATGTCACCCATGCTCTTTCTGATGCCTCTTGGGTCAATGCCATGCATGAATAACTTGAAAATTTTGAAAGAAACAAAGTCTGGACCTTAGTTGAACCTCCACCTAATCATAATGTAATTCGAACAAAATGGGTTTTCAAAAATAAGCAAAGTGAAGATGGGTTGGTAGTTCGCAATAAGGCTAGACTTGTAGCACAAGGGTTTTCCCAGGTAGAGGGCTTAGACTTTGAGAAGACCTTTGCTCCTGTAGCTAGATTGGAAGCCATTCACATTTTGCTAGCATTTGCGGCATCCAAGGGTTTCAAGCTATTTCAAATTGATGTCAAAAGTGCTTTTCTGAATGGCTTCATAGAAGAAGAGGTCTATGTCAAGCAACCACCTGGTTTTGAAAATCCTAAGTTCCCAAACCATGTTTTTAAACTCTCCAAAGCCTTGTATGGATTGAAGCAAGCCCCTATAGCTTGGTATGATAGGCTTAAGAGTTTCTTGCTCAAAAATGATTTTAAAATGGGATTGGTTGATAAAACCTTGTTCATTCTCAGGCATGGCAGTGACTTTTTGATGGTTCAGATTTATGTGGATGACATTATATTCGGTGGTTCTTCTCATGCTTTGGTGTCTAGATTTTCAGATTCTATGAGCAGGGAGTTTGAGATGAGCATGATGGGCGAATTGACTTTCTTCCTTGGTCTTCAAGTCAAGCAACTGAAAGAAGGCACATTTATTCATCAAAGTAAGTACACAAAGGACCTTCTTTCGCGCCGACATGGGAAGCGAGAGACCAATATCTACTCCCATTGCCACGACCACCCGGTCTTTGAACCTCGATGAGGATGGAGAGCTCGTGGACGGAATGAGTACCGCAAAGATGATCGGCTCCTCCTCTACCTCACGGCATCGATTTGGACATACAGCTTTGTTTGTGTGTCTGCGGCGCTCGATTTCGAGCTTCCTCGAGCTTCTCATCGTCAAGCGGTCGTCGCATATTCAGTACCTTGAGGCACTCTTGACTTTGGACTTTGGTATTCTTCTTCTTCGCTCTCTCTATTCGAGCATTTTTCGATGCTAATTTTGCCGGGTGTAGAGTGGATAGGAAGAGTACTTCTGGCACTTGTCATTTCTTAGGCACATCTCTTATCTCTTGGTCATCTAGGAAACAGTCCTTTGTTGCACAGTCCACTGCCGAGGCCGAGTATGTAGTCTATGACCGAGAGTTGCTCTCAGGTTCTCTGGATCTTGTCTACTCTGCGGGACTATGGGTTGTCTTTGGGTAGTGTTCCTCTTTTCTGTGATAACACTTCTGCCATTAACATTGCCAAAAACCTAGTGCAGCATTCTAGGACTAAGCACATTGACGTTAGATATCATTTCCTTAGAGACCATGTTGAGAAGGGTGATGTTGTGCTTCACTTTGTAGAGTCCGAGCAGCAGGTTGCGGATATTTTCACTAAAGCTCTTGATTCTTCTCGTTTTGCTTCTTTGCGGGGAGAGTTGGGGGTTGTTAGTCCTCTTGGCCTATTTTGAGGGGGAGTTTGTTCTTTTTGCATTCATTTGTATCATAATGCATTTTACAATTCAGCAACTTGCACTGTAATATAACCTTGTGGAGCTTTGATTATTATCCTTGTATGACTTGATTTCATGCTTTATACCTTGCCATGTTTTGTGCTAGGTTGCTAGACTTCTTTTATGGCTCTTCATGTATAGCTTAGCTTTTGCCATGCTAGCTTTATTATCTGTGAGCAAACTGAATCATAATATGACTTGTTGGATCTTGTGACTAGTTTTGCTTTAGTAATCCTCTCATGATTCATGCCATGTCATATAGGTTTAATTGAGTCTTGAACTTATTTTGAGTTGTAACTTGAGCTGTGATAATTCTTAAGTCAAGCAAATGAAAAATGAGCTTTTATGTGCGAAAAAACTGATTTCACTAATTCTTTCTCATGAGACGGCTTGCTATTGCACTAGGCATGAACTCAGGGGGAGTTTTGGGTGACCCAGACTATTCTCTTAAGCTTTTGTTGCATGGGATGGTCGCAGTGAGGCTTGAGATCTAGCACAATGCTAAGAAAACAAATTGGCACTTGGTTGAAGCTTAGAAGGCAGTTGTGGATGTCTCCTAGTCCAGGACTTGCTTTACTAAGATAAAACCAATCATTTTCAGCAAAGTGCTCAATGTGCTAAATTCTAAATGCTTGATCAAATTGTTTCAAATCTGAATGCTCAAACTCGACTCTTTTTCTAGGTTCTGGCTCAATCTCGCTTATAGACATGACCTGACTCATTTTTGGATACCTTTAGTTAATTTGTGATCTTGAGCACCTTGTCATACTGTCGATTCATTTAATCCTAGATTATTGCTATTTTGGCCTTAGCTTTGCTGTACATGTTTTGCCATAATTGAACATAGTGTCTTCACATAATATGGCTTGGTGTAATACTTGTACAGTCTTCATGGATAATCTTCATGGCTCCTTTTGCTCAAGTTAAAAACCAAAAAAAAAAAAGAAAAATTACAAAATTGCAGCCATTCCATTACATTTATGCTCTATCTTCTTCCATGCACCTTGATGAATCCATTGTCAAAGGGGGAGAAAGATTGGTCAAAAATGTTGTTTTAGAGCTTTTCATCTCAATGATCATAGGTCAAATAGAACAATTGTTCTTTCATATGGACCTAAGTGAGATTTTTTGGCTATTCTTTGGAAATTAAAGCTTTTGTGCTTTCTTTTGCCTTATCTCACTTGCTTTTGCCATTCTGGAGCCAGCTTGGTCATTTTCTTTACTTTTTCTTGTATTTGGACCAAGTTGTGCCTTTGTGCGAAAACTGCAAGTATTTTACTTTTCAAACCCCAAAACTACATTTTCTGAGAAATTGCCAATGTGTTCATCAAGGGGGAGATTGTGGATATCATGGGGATATGCTCATGATCTTAGGATGATGAAACAATTGGCAATGTTGCTTTTGGTTTGAAGATTCACGCGTTTTCGGCAAAGTTAAAAGGCTGGTCTTTAGCCATTTTGGGAATTTGGCTTTGGGATAGATTGAGTTCATAGGCTATAGTGCATATATGTTGCATATTGCATGTTTTCGAGAACGTGGGTCAAGTTGTGAAGAACTTGTTCCGGATTCGTGTTTGCTTGTCTATTGTTGCGGTGGCTTGCGAGTCAACGACGGTCAACGACGAGGAGGATTGGGACTAAGCTTGAGAGCCGAGGTCTAGAACGATCATGGATGCGGTGAGGTCAAGTGACTCAAGCGTGGCGCAGAATGGACAAGGATGACCGAAGCAGGCGATTCGGGCGTTGGTTGATCAAGCGGTGCAGGGTCGGTGCAAGTGCCAAGGTGGTCCGGTGGGAACCGGATGGGAGAGACTTGCCGAAACGATGAGAGCCGCTGGATCAACCTACACGTGGCAAAGCAGGCGATTGCTTCAACTGGATTGGACTCGGTATTCGGAAAAGATCGAGAAGGGGTATTTTGGTAATTTTACCAAATACCGCCTGGGTGACCTAATGCCAACCCGCGACGCAAGACGGTGCGTCAAGAAGTGGATTAGGTCAAGAGAAGTGAAGACGACGCTTTAAAATACGTGCGTGTGTGACTCGTTGTTGTTGGGCCTTAACGGGAGCCTATTAGGATTAACTCTCTAGAAGGTCTAAGCCGCCATATAAATAGGGGTGGCTGCTGTAACACAACCCCCAAGAACTCCATTTGAAAACCCTAGTTTGGTGTTAGGGTTTAGGGAAGAAAAGAGAGGCTTAGGCTCTAGAGAGATGGATTGTGTGTATGCTCATGGATTGAGCTCTTGTCCTCCTTGAGGGAGTGGCTGTAACCACGAATCATCAATCATCAATCAATCCTTGCAAGTTCTATGAGATGAGCTCTCTTCGTTCTTTTCTTGTTCTTGCACATTATTTTGATGATTTTGAGTGCTTCCTTGATCCTGTGGTTTTTGGTTGATTTCGTGCCCTCTTACTCCTTGCTGGGACATGTGGGAACATATCTAAGATCATCTAGATCATCAATCTCCCACGAGCAAGTGTTGGATCAAGTTTTCGTGTTTTGCTCGGTTTTGAACCCTCCTTCGGTAAAACTGAAAAAGATAGAAACTTTGGCATGGATCTCTGTGATCTTTGATTGGAATAGGTTCCTAATATATTAGAGAAGGTGTGTCTCAAATATCGTGGAGTTTGGCCTTACGGATCAAAAGTTAGACCAATTTTAGTTTTGGTTTTCGAGCTGATTGTACTGTTCATCGACCACGAGGTCGATCACCAGATGCTCGAGGTCGGTCCGGCCGAGGTCTGACCGCCCGTATGCCTGAGGTTAGTCCGGCCTGAGAGGTCTGACCGCCCATTTGCCTGAGGTCAGTCCGGCCTTTTGATTAAAATTTTGGTTTTTGGTTTTTTGATTTGGGGTTTTGTTGTGGATTCAACACAAGTCCTCTACAATACTTGTATATTGATCTTCATAGCTTCCATAGCTAATGGAGTGATATAGATGTTGAATCTAATCAAGGTGAAAAATAGTGAAAGCGTCCATTCACCCCCCTCTAGTCGCCTTTCCGGTCCTACAGAGTCAAAAGTTCTACTGGTTTAAAAATTCCAGTAGGTTTCGGATTTCCAGGGAGGAAATTTGGCTAAGTTCGGTAGGCGGTCGGGCCAACAGAGCAGTGGTGATCGGGCCGACCGCCAGGATCGTCGAGACTGAATAAATGACCCAAAGTTACATTACCAATTTAAATTAATTAAAATTATCAATTTATTGGATTTTACGAAATTTGAAAGAGTTTTATTGCTTTATTTAAAATTTTTAAAGTTTTAAAAAAATCAAAAATAAAATCTATTAAAGTTTTTTAAAGTTTTATTTGAGTTAAAGTTGAAAAATAAAACTTAAATTAATTTTGAGAAATTTTATGAAATTTTAAAAACTTTTTCCTAAATATTTTAAAGCCAAAATAATTTATTTGCAAAATTAAAAGCCAACTTTAAGTTGGGAATAATTTTATTAAGTCTAAAATGACTCTAAGAATTTATGAGAATTTTTCTAGAATTTTTGGATTTATTTTGCTATTTTCTAAATCTAAAATGAATTAAACTGATTACTTTAAAAGAAAAATCAATTAAAATCAGTGAATGGTTTTTGGGCGAATTGGCTCGGCCCAAAACCTCCACTTATCCTTTCACAAGACGGCCGGCGTTGCCTGCCCCCGCCCGATCCTCCTCCGCTCGCGGCCGTCGGATGAGGATCCGACGGCCAAGACATCCGCCGACGCCCTTTCCCTCTCGGCCTCGATGACAGTGGGCCCGCCAGTGCTTCTTCCTCCTGTCTCCTTCCACCTTCACCGCTTCATCGCCCGCCATTGCCGCCCGAGGCGAAGCTCATAAATGGCCGCCTAACCGTGAGACCGCGGAGATTGCGTGCGCCACGACTTCAGACGCACGCACGCCTCACCCCACTTCCTCCCCTCACGCGCGGTCCCGCGGTTTCTCGACCGCCATGACCGCTACCACGATCTCCTCCCCTCCTCCCTCGCCCTATAAAGGCGCCCGACTCGCGATCTCCTCGCTCATCAAACGCCTCACCTCTTAGCCCTCTCGCCAGAAGCGCCCCAATTTTGAGGTTGAGCCGCCGACCGTGTCGCCGTTCTTAAATCAATTCGGCGAGGTCAAGGACGGCCCGGCGACTTTGACCGCAAAGAACGCATCGCACCGTCGCCCGCCCGTGCGCACGCCGCCTCGCCGGAGCACCTCCCGAGCCGAGCGCGCCACCACGACCCGTTTGCGCGCCGCTCAACACCTCGTCGCCGCCACCATCTCACGCCCTAACGCCGCCAAGGTGAGCATTAGACTCCCCGCGCCCTTCTCTCCCTACCGGTGCCCTCGCCGGCCCTCGCCGTGCAGTGGTTCGCCGGTTCCTTGGAACCCGAGCGCCACCCCTCGCCGGCCCCTCGTGGCACGCCACCGTGGTCGCCACCTTGGCGCCAGTCGGCGCCACCTCGCCTCCTCGCGACGTGTCCGCCACGTGTGCTTGGCGTGGCAAGGTCCACCTCCTCGGCCTCAAACACCGTGGACTTAGTCCATATGAGTAGTGAGACCCACATGTGGGCCCCACATGTCGGATTTCATTTTAATTCCTTTAAATTTGGAAAATTCGTCGCGACGTCACCATGCAATAATTAGAATTTTCTATAGGAAAATAATTCGGGAAATTGGCTAAATAATGATTTAGGTTTAAATTTGTAAAATTCATAACTTTTACATCTTAGCTCCAAATTAGATGATTCAAATTGCTAAAATCTTAGAAAATTATTGTCTAACTAAATAAAATCTAAGTATTCAATTTGGAATTCAGTTTAGTCTTGTTTTAGAATTTAAAATTCATTTAAATTCCAAAGTTAGATCAAAATTTGTAAAATTCATATCTTTTGATTCCCAACTCCAATTTAAGTGATTCAAATTTCTAAAATTTTACAAAATTATTATCTAGCTAAATAAAATAGAATTATTTATTTTGAGTTATTTTGAATTGCCTTTTGAGTTGTTGTTTGAATTTCGTTTGAATTTGGGTCGTTTTCGCGTATAGACTTCGACGATTCCGGAGAGTTAGATCCTTCGGAGAATTTAGAGAGTCAAGACCTCAACGAAGGCAAGTTACACCCTTGACCATATTTGCACCCATTATTTTACATTATTTAAATTCTGTTTTAAATTATTATTGCATGCGTATTTATATTCAAGTAATTTAAATCCTTGTTTTAAGCTTTATAGTTATTCCCTATTCCATTGTATAGCCAAATATTGTCGGTATAGACTATATGGAGGACCATTCCGAATGTGATATATACTGGAGGTAGAAAGTGGAAATATTGGATTATAAGATAACATGATCGTTGGATATGAGATTAAATAAATTGATTTGTTGTTGAGGTTAAATTATAGAAATATATTTTTGGGCATCAGAATATTGGAGATGGAAGTATAGGATTACACAATTGATGGACATGAGATTGTAGATATACATTATGGATGGATATTGAATTATAGAATCACGTGATTATTGGGTATTAGATTATGTGAATACATGATGCTTAGATATTGATTATACAATTATGCAATTGTTGATTGTTGGATTATAGGGTAGAATAAGTGTTGGAGATTGAATCATAGAAATGCATTATTAACGGATGAAGAAATAAGTGAACGATGGATATTGAATTGAAGAGATAGTTAATTATTGATATTGGACTTTTAAGATTGAATTATAGAAGTAGTCATTGTAGAATATTGATTTGCTTGGATGTTGGATTATAGGATTAAATCTTGGTGGGATTATAAAAATAAAACTTGATTAGATCTTAGAAGTGGATAATTGTTGGTAATGGATTATCGAAGAATGGATTATAGAAATAGATAATCATTGGATATCGGATTATCAAAAATTGGATTATAGGATTACATAATCATCGGATTGATGGGTATTGAATTATTAGAAATAATTCATTAAGGATTAATGGATTGATAGATATCAGATTATAAAATTAGAGCATTATTGAAAGTTGGATCGATGGAAGTCAGATAATAGGAATAGACTGATATGGTGGATATCGGACTAATCAATATTGGAGTATGGGATTTTACAATTGTTGGAGTTTGGATGAACACAGTACGGATGGTTCACTTACCGGTCTCGTACCTGACAATACCTTGACATTGAATCCCTCACCCCTTGTCACCCTAGATAAAACCTAGTTGATACAATAGTATGAACTAGGATCATTTGAAAATGTTGCATAGACATGCTTAGACCAAAAATGTTGATTTGGGAAATTTCAGCCAAAAAAATCAAATATTGTTTAAATTGTATCCATGGCATTGGTGTGTTATGGAAGTTTATAAATGACTTTGAAAAATGAAATAAAGTGATGGTTTGGACTTGGGCGAAATGGATGAAAGGTTGGTGCAGGTTTATGCACGGGCTTAATCTGGTTAGGATTAAGGCCCAGGGTTTAAATTGGAAGTCGCCCAAGTCAATTAAGGACCGGCCTTCGAGCGTTCCTTTGCTATGCCTATAATGGGCTATGCCTCACCGTGCAACCACATGTCCTCAGTATGGGGAGTAGGACCTGGCTTAATAATTAGTGATACCTCATTGTTATTTGTGCCATTTGTTTGTGTGGGTGTTGGTTAGACAGTTTTCCCACCTGGCGCAAGAGGGGCTTAGGAGGATGGGTAGTCCAATGGAAGTGAAACCTTAGCAGCACGAATACTTTTGGGTAGAGCTTTGTAAAAGCCTTGGCATGTGCTCTAGACTGCTTACCTAAGGTAGTGGCGGTGGCATAGATATATGGGACAAACTAGAGAATTCGTGTCTTGTGGGTAAAGTGTACAACCTCTGCGAGAATGTAAAACTATTGAATAGCCACGTCATGGTCATGGACATGCTAGCAAAGCCACTCAAAGTTATACTTTGGTTTTTGGTTTCAAAATGATTTGACATAAATGATTTTGGATTTCTATCCACATGGGATTTAGGCGGAAAGTCATGTGATAGGAGGGTATCCTTCACCATTCATTATGGAGGTTATCCACACTATAAAACTGTTATTGAAAATCTGATTTTAGATATGGTATAAAAATGGCCTTGAAAATTTATACAAGTATTTAAAGAAAATGCTGCTTTATGCAAATTCAACCATATTAAGCTTTCCTTTGAGATATCCATATATGCATGTCATTCTGTTATTTGACGGGTGTAACTTGCGAGCACGGTAGTTGTGCTCATTCTTGCTTAATGCAAATAATTTCAGAGGAGAAGGACTTTGCTACCGGTGTGGATCTCGACGACTAGGCCGCTTCCCCAGTTGATTGCGTGGCGATTATTAACAGACCCTACTACTTCTTCGTCTTCATTGTGTTTATTTTATTGTTGGCATGTAAGCCTCCTTTGTAATCAACTCGTTGTTATTTATTAATAAAGTTGTGATATGATTTTGTTACCATATTTGTTTCTTGTGTGAACTAGCTACGATCATGGGACTAGTTGAGAAATGCATGAGAGGATTCGGAGTGTTAATCCGGGTCTTACAAAGTGGTATCGAGCCATATCGATCGAGGTCGAGCCTAGTTAGAATGGTCGTTAGTTGAAAACTTCAAAACTTATTTTATAACAAGAAAAAAAGAATAACTTGTTCTCTCCTCATCTTGGTCATCTATCTATAGCTTCTTCATAGCAATTCTTTCTTACCTAATTCTCCCTTCACCGTTTTATAATGTTAACTGGATCCTCTTCCCTTATAAACTTCTATAGGTGGTCAACACGTTCTTAACTCTTACGTTGGGGACTGCAAGACATGAAGCTTTCAAGAGGGCATCGTCATCAAGGATCATCGAAGACCGTGAATCGAGAATCGTTTTGTCAGCCAAGCCATATAGCTTAAGATTGCCCGGACTCATTCTGTGTACTGAGTTATTTCACCAAATTCATGATTATCAATCGAGTAGAACGTTGTATTTTAATTTGTATGGAGTATTTTATTTTGGTACGTCGTACGTAGATCTTTTGATCTTGTGTACAACGTTCTCTTTAATGGGTAGACTTCTCTCCTCATAGCTTTCTCTCTCACCCTTTGCTATTTTCCTCTTCTCTAACAATCCATTGGACTTCTGACCTATCGAAGCACTAGGAACTTGAAGGACGGTTTGGCACTTCAAAACTTCGAACAACTCAAGACCATAGACATGAAGCCAACTTGAAGATAGACTTTCTCTGTCTCTCAATTCACCTAAATACCGCCTTGGTGACCTTTTGCCAACCTGTGGCGCAAGACGGCGTAAGGAGAAGTGGATTAGGTCAAGAGGAGATGAAGACGATGCTTTAAAATACGTGCGTGAGTTAAACTCGTTTGTGTGTGGGCTTAACGGGTGCCCAATAGAAATACTCTTCTAGAAGGTTAGCCTCCACTATAAATAGAGAAGGGTGGTGGCTGCACCCCCTTAACCCTTTGGCTAAGTGAAACCCTAGTTTATTTTTCTAGGGCTTAGAGAGGAAAGTGGAAGGCTAGGGTTTTAGAGAGATGGATTGATTTGAGTGCTCAAGTGTTGAGCTTTGTCCTCAATGGTGGAGTAGCTGTAAACATACAATCTATCCAATCAATCCATGCAAGATTTGCCCCAAGTTGGGTTCTTTCTTATTCTTGCTCTCTCTTTGATGCCTTTGGGATTTTTGGTGTTTCTTAGGTTTTTATTTGGGATCTTGTTGTGACCTTGCTTGTTGGGATGTGTGAGATATGATCTAAGATCACCTTGATCATAATCCACCCTTGAGCAAGCTTTTGAATCTAAGTTTTGATTTTGCCCGGTTTTGGTGAAAGAAAGAGTGATTTTAGGGGGTTTTGCTCTTGAGGGCTTTTGGCTTGATTCTTCCTGTGATTGAGGATGCTAGGATGTACGGGAGACCATCCTTAGCCATCTTGGATTGATTCCTCTCGTGAAATCATCTCAATCACCGTTTTTGTATTTGGCTCGGTTTTAAAGCAACCTTCACTAAAACGGATAAAGGTCGGAACTTTGGCAACAATCTTCATGATCATTGATTGGAATAGGTTCCTGACATCCTAAAGAAGGTATATTTCAACTTTCGTGAAGTTTGAAGTCACGGATCAAAAGTTAGACCAATTTGTGATTTGGAGTTTGGGCTGATTTTACTGTTCATTGGCCTGGAAGTCAGACCACCATGTATTAAGAGGTCAGACCGATTTCCAAAGGTCAAACTGATTTCTAGTTGGAGGACTGACCGCCCAACTCTCAAGATTTTGAGATTTTATGATTTTGGTCTATTTGCTTCGGGGTTTTGATTGGATTCAATACAAGTCTTCCACTGTGCTTGTATATTGATCTTCATAGCTATCAGAGTGAAATTAGTATTGAATTCAATCAAGGATAAAAAGATATTGTGCTCCTATTCACCCCTCTCTAGTTGCCTTTTCGGTCCAACAAGTGGTATCAGAGCTCGGTTAGTTCAATCTTGATCTGAACCGGTCACTGAACTTGGCGATGGATAAGTACTCAACCAAGCCAGATATCTTCGATGGGCTAGACTATGCCTATTGGAAGAATCGCATGCGAGTCTTCCTTTAGAGCGAAGGACAAGCTATATGGGAGGTGTTCGAGCTCCGCTCGTTTTGCCTGAGGTTGCTTCGCTGGCTTCAGTAGCCCTCTTGGCAAACAACCATAAAGCTAAGAATCTCCTATATGCTGGGCTTGGTAGACAGGAGTACAATAGGATTTGCAACCTTGAGACCGCACATGAGATTTGGCACACCCTCGAAACTTACTGTCGGGACCCCGGGTATGCAACCCCAGGACCCTCTGTGTATTCTGAACTAGTCCCATGATTAGTAGCTAGCTCACACAGTTGCAACATTGGTGTAATCATAACCACACAACCAAACAAAAGATGAAGCAGACAAATTAATAATATTAAGCAAAAGAGACCTTATGGTCAAGTCTTACAACGGTTGCCACGCAGGGCTAAAGATAACAGAGTAAACTTGCAGCGGAGAACAAAACATCTGATGGAGGTCACCCAATATGCCCACCGGCAATCGAGTAAAGGATGTGACCTAATTTGCATAGTCTTCAAAGAAGTCTTCTTCATACAACTCTCAGTTCACTGGTTCACCCTCCTCTGTTGATTTAAACAGAGGGCGCAAAGCCGTGAGTACTTTGAATATACTCAGCAAGTCATAGGGAAATGTATACAAGTAATATTCATGCAAGGTTTGACAAGGATAGCTTTATGGCTATTTTGCAGAAAGCAATATTTGACAATAAATACAGTAAGTAGATTGCAAAGCACAATTTAAAAGATTAATACATAAGTAATCAATTTTCTTTGAAACAACTAGTGAACACCCTGCTCACTTTCCAACCATCAACCAACAAGATTCAACCAACCCATTCCAACATTATTGACAAAAGTTCTACCCCTTGCGTGAAATCACTAGGCATGTCCATAACCGGAGACCCGACTATTCGAATAGTTTTACACTCTACAAAGGTTGTACAACTTGACCCACAAGACACGAATTTCTCTAGTTTGTTCAGCATATATCTATGCCACCGCTCACTACCTTAGGTAAGCAGTCTAGAGTACATGACAATGCTTTTACAAAGCTCCATTTTAACTCGGATCTGCCCGCTGAGGTTTCGCCATTCTGGGCCCCCTCTTGCGCCGCTTATCAACCCTTGACAGAACTGAATCAAAACTTTGCTAATTAGTTGACCAGGTCTATCCCAGTCTAGACATGTGGTTGTACAATTAAAGCCCAGATCAATGGTTCAAGGTTAAGTCCTTAGTTGGTTGCTCAGACGAGACGTTTCCACATTTCAAGTGTGCGTTACGGCACCCACCTTTTCCACCACCCACTCGTCCGAGCAGAAATCATTTTCGTTCAACCCGGCCAAATGACCACCCTAGTCATGGCACAACATCTTTTATCAAAAGTGGCTCTGCCACGGTTCCATAATTCCTTTAGTCAAGTTCAATCATTCTTTGAGTATGAGATCATGAGTCTTTCGCATAACTAAAGCATTGGCTAAGCATAATACGGTACCCATGTTGGTATTATCATCATGTCCAACTAATAATTAACCATCCTAAGGTGTCCAAGGATTTATGTCATTCAAGGATACATGTCGTTCGCAATTTATCAAGGAGGCATAATGGCAATTAGGTAATTAACTAATCCCGAAACCATTTATTATAAAATTAGTCATGCATGTTTATATCAAACAATATACTTTTATAAAGATGGGTTCAATATGATCAAAGGTCTATGACTTGCCTTCGTTGAAGAGTAGAGGTGCTTCGATTAGTCGATTGCTGAAATTGTCCAAACGCAGGAATCTATACGTGCGAACAAAGCTAAATAAATAAAACAACTCTAAATAAAATTCAAATAAATACTAAATAAATACTAACAGGAAGACAAGTAATTTAGATGAATTTAGAAATTTTAATCACTCGAATCGGAGTTCGAATGAAGAAGTTATGGCCAAAAGAAGTTGGAAAAACACATAAAATGATGAATTTAGGGATTTCCTGATTTTCCGGAATTATTTTCCTAAAGAAAATCCGAAGAAAAGCCGCCTTGGTATTGATCAAGCGACACGTCGCAAAAGGTGGACGTGGCGCCACGCTGGCGCCGAGGTGGCACGCCACGTCGGACCGGCGGCGCTTCGGCCCAAAGGTTCTTGCGTGAGCAGGCGCTTCAATGACCGTGAGGCACCAACATGAAGAGGAGCTCACGGGATCTTGATGCTGCGCGGGCGGCGAGGACGCGGCGGCACGGGAGGTCGGCGGCGAAGGCTAAGAGCGGCGAGGCGGCGGCTCGGCAGCGATGGCGGGTTCCGGTGGGGCTCGAGGACGGGAGAGGCGACGGGTGCCCTCATCTTGGCGTCTTGGGGGTGAGGTCGGCGGAGGCCAGAGGGGCTTGATGGCGGCGGCGGGTGCAGTGGAGTGAAGCTCGGTGGTGGTGGCGAAAACTCCAATCGCGGCCGAGAGAGAGTGGAGAGAGAAGGGGAGGAGAGGGGAAAGAGAGAGGAGAGCGAGGCGCATCCGGGGCTCTCTTAAATAGGCGACTGGGGGCCCGGAGGAGGAGGGGGGAGAAAGCTTGCCATGCTGGCTTTAATGGCGGGCAAGAAATGGTGAGATCCATGGAGAAGGGGGGGGCAAAGGGCGACGGGCCAAGGAGGCGGGGACGGGCGCGACCGAAAGCGGGACAAGCTAGCGGCTAGGGGCGCGAGGAGCGGCGCTCGAGAGGATCAAGGCGCGCCGGAGTTAGGAGATGACGGGGGCGGTGGTCGACAGCGGGCCCGCAGTCACGAGAGAGGGAGCGACAACGGGGAGGGCGCGGCGAATGTGGACCGTCCGATTTCGACCGAACGGTGTCCGATTGGGAAAAGACGCCAGACGCTGATGGGATGGGGTGAAGCGGGCCGCGGAGGAAAACAAGAATGGGTCAAGGAATTCGCCCAAAGCCAAGGGGGGGGGATTTCTAATGTTTTCTGATTTTAATAAATACCAGAAAAGAAAAAGCGTTTTTAGGAAACAACTTAAGACGTCCAAAAATTCTAGGAAAATTCACAGAAATCCCTTGAATTATTTAGAACTTAGTAAAAATATTTTCAGTTTAACTATTGCTTTTAGTTTTTGCAATTAATTATTTTTAACATAAGGCAAAAGGAAAAACCAACTTAAAATCCAACAAAACTCAACTTAAACCAACTTTAATTAGTTCAAGTTTTAATTAAGTCAAATTAAACTGTTTTTAAAATTCTAAATTACAAATTAAGCTTTAGCGAATTAATGAAACCAAATGGTTAATTTTTAAAGCTTTCAAAATTTTCAAAAACTCAAGAAAATAGGGATGTTACAATCCTATACCCCTTAAAGGGAATCTCAACCCCGAGATTCAGGCTGACTAGAGAATAGGTGCGGGAACTCGGCCTTCAGATCCTCTTCACGCTCCCAGGTGGCTTCTTCTTCGGTGTGATTGCTCCACTGAGCTTTGTAGAAACGGAGGATCTTGCTTCTTGTCACACGCTCAGATACTTCCAAGATTTTGATGGGCTGCTCCTTGTAGGTTAGATCTTCTTTCAAGTCCACTGCTTCCAATGGCATCTGCTCTTCTGGCACTCACTGGCACTTAATCAATTGAGATACATGAAAGACGTCATGCACATCTGACAACTGAGGCGGAAGCTCTAACTTGTAAGCAACTTCTCCTCTTCTGACTAGAACTGGAAAAGGTCCAATGTATCTTAGTGCGAGCTTTCCACTGACTCTGAAGCGACGCATCCCTTTGAGAGGTGAGACTTTCAGGTACACATGATCTCCAGGTACAAAAGCTAAATCTCGATGACGGTTATCAACATAACTCTTCTGTCTGGTCTGGGTTGTTCTCAGCTTTTCTCTGATTGACCTAACTTGATCTTCGGCCTCCTTTAGGATGTCTGGTCCAAGCACTTGCCCTTCGCCTGACTCAGTCCAATACAAAGGTGTTCTGCACTTTCTTCCGTAAAGGGCCTCAAACGGGGACATCTGTAGACTTGATTGATGACTGTTGTTGTAAGAAAACTCTACATAAGGTAGCATTTGGTCCCAACTAGTCTGGTTCTCTAGAGCGCAGGCTCTCAACATATCTTCTAGGATTTGATTTACTCTTTCAGTCTGACCATCTGTCTGAGGGTGATAGGCTGTACTGAAATTCAAATTAGTGCCCAAAACGCTGTGTAGCTTCTACCAGAATCTTAAGGTGAACTGGGTTCCTCGATTTGACACGATTTTCTTTGGTACTCCATGCTGACATACTATCTTTGCCATATACAATTCTGCAAGTTTGTCTCCTGAGTAAGTGGTCTTGACTAGGATGAAGTGAGCAACTTTTGTTAGGCGATCTACAATTACCCATATAGAATCATATCTAGCTTTGGTTCTTGGCAGACCGGTGATAAAATCCATACCAATTTCTTCCCATTTCCATTCAGGTATGCTCAAAGGTTGCAAAAGTCCAGCAGGTCTCTGATGCTCAGCTTTAACTCGTTGGCAAACATCGCATTGCGCAATATACTCAGCAATTTCACACTTCATGCTAGGCCACCAATAAAATTCCTTGAGATCTTGATACATCTTAGTGCTTCTGGGGTGAATGGAGTACAAGGTTTCATGAGCTTCCTTAAGTATTAACTGTTTAAGCTCCTTCTGATCCGGTACACAAATACGCTTATCGAACCAAAGGACACCTTGCTCATCTTCTGAAAATCTTAAGGATTTACTCTGCTTCATGTTTCTCTTGATCTCCTTGATATCTGCATCTTCTTCTTGAGCTTTCTTGATATGATCCTGAAGAGTCGGTTGCACTTCCAGGGCAGCTAAGTAACCTTCTTCGACTAACTCGAGCTTGAGCTTTTGAAATTCTTCGTGCAGTGCTGGCTAACTTTCCTTGATCATTAGAGTATTGCAATAGGTCTTTCTACTTAAAGCATCTGCTACAACATTTGCTTTGCCTGGGTGATAATGAATTCCCACGTTGTAATTCTTGATCAATTCCAACCATCTTCTTTATCTCATATTCAGATCCGCTTGAGTGAAAATGTACTTTAAGCTCTTATGATCCGTGTAAACTTCACAGCGATTACCGATGAGGTAATGGCGCCATATCTTTAAAGCATGCACTACGGCAGCCAATTCTAAGTCATGAGTGGGGTAATTGGCTTCATGAGGCTTCAATTGGCGTGAAGCATATGCTACCACTTTCCTTTCCTGCATCAAAACACAACCGAGACCTTGACGAGATGCATCACAGAAAATCTCGAAATCCTTTCGTACATCAGGCAGAATCAGCATTGGGGCGGTGGTCAAATGCTTCTTTAATTCTTGAAAACTTTGCTCACATTCTGGCGTTCAAGCAAATTTCTTTTCCTTTTTCAGCAATTGGGTAAGGGGTCTTGCTATTCGTGAGAATCCTTCTATGAACCGGCGGTAGTAACCTGCCATTCCGAGGAAACTTCTGATCTGAGGTACTGACTTGGGTGACTCCCAGTTGAGCACATCCTTAACTTTGCTAGGGTTGACGGCGACTCCTTCTTCAGATATGACGTGTCCCAAAAAGGTAACTTCCTTCATCCAAAACTCACACTTGTTGAATTTAGCATAGAGGTGATGATCTCTAAGCTTACTCAGAACCAAGCGAAGGTGCTCTTCATGCTCTTCTTCACTCTTAGAGTAAACTAGGATATCGTCAATAAAGACAATGACAAACTTATCCAGATACTCCATGAATACTTTATTCATCAAGTTCATAAAGTAAGCCGGTGCATTGGTTAATCCAAAAGACATGACCGTATACTCATACAATCCATATCGGGTTGAGAAAGCTGTCTTCGGTATATCTTCCTTACGAATCTTCAGCTGATGATATCATGACCTCAAATCTATCTTGGAGAACACTCCGGCTCCTTTTAACTGGTCAAACAGATCATCGATCCTGGGCAGAGGGTACTTGTTCTTGATGGTGACTTCATTGAGAGAGCGATAATCCACACACATCTGCTGGGTACCATCCTTCTTAGGGACAAAGATCACTGAGGCTCCCCAAGGCGAAGAACTTGGTCGGACAAATCCTTTATCTTGCATTTCTTCAATCTGCTTCTTCAGCTCAACTAAGTCATCAACCGGCAAACAGTAGGGTCTCTTGGAAATGGGTGCGGTTCCTGGAACCAGGTTAATGACAAACTCTAGGTCCTTGTCTGGTGGCATTCCAGGTAGATCATTAGGAAATACATCTGGAAATTCTCTGACTACTGGCACATCTTCCACAGATAAAGCACTGACACTGCAGACTAAGGCTCCATCATGCTTTTCCGTAGAGGCTTCAAACTTTACTTTGATTCCATCTGGGTTGACCAATGTGATGCTTCTGTCACCACAATCCAACATTGCTTGGTGATTAGCAAGCCAATCCATGCCCAAAATCACATCTAAAGATTTGGCATTGATGATTATGAGGTTGGCTAGAAATTCTACCCCTTCTATGGTTACTTTAACCTTGGGGCAGCCTTGGTTCGTACTCAACTCCGAACCAGGTGTACGAATCAACATAGCATTTTTAAGAGTCAGAACCTTTAGCTAATGCTTTGCAACAAAACTCCGAGAAACAAATGAATGGGTAGCTCCAGAATCAAACAAAACTATAGCAGGTTCTGAATTTACTAGGAACTTATCTAGCACGACATCCGGGCCGTCGGGCTTCCTCCACCGTGGACGTGGTTCACACGGCCTCTCCGAAAGTCCGAGGGTCTTGGCCGGTGCTCTTTCGAGTGCAGGGTGCTCCACGCCCTACTCTCGGCACGGAGTTCGGTGGGTAGCTCGTGTTGAATTTGATTGGTGATGGTCCTTGCTTTTTATGCGCGATTCTTGGCATAATGTCGATTCTTGATAGTTGAAACAGGTGATTCCTACGGTAGGATTGTTGTTTCTTGGCTGCTGGTTGTTGGTGTTGTTGTTGAAGGTAGATGGGCGAGGTGTCGTTGCGGGGGTTCTGAAGGTGACAGGAGGAACGAAGGGGCCAGGGGGCTGCACATTCATTCTGGCTCTCTATGGGTGACCTTGATGAGCATTATGCTGCATCGACTTCCTTTTATGAGATTCCGCCAGTTCGCGACGTGACTCTTCTATGAGTATGGCCTTGTTGACTAGTTGCTGAAAATTGGCATAGTCGTTGCCAACGACTTGAACCTTCAAACTAGGGTTGAGTCCTCGCTGAAACGCTCGACGAGCATCATCGGTGGCAACATCCTCTTGAGCATAGCGTGAGAGTTGAGTGAACTTGTTGAGGTATTCACTTCTTGTGTGCTCCTTGTTTCACTCACGAAACTCATTTTTCTTCATTTCTACCTTTAAAAGTGATATGAGAGAGGCGGAAGGCTTCGTAAAATTCAGTCCAAGTGATGTTCGTGGTTTTCATGGGCGGTATAATAGTTCTCCCACCATCTCTGGCGGTGCCTTCCGGTGGTGTGTGGCATCTGTAACTTTCTCACGATCATCACACGGGTAATGGCAAGCTTCTTTTCGAGAGAGCGCACCGGTCATCTGCATCTAAAGGCTCGGAGGAGCTGGAGAAGGTAGATGGATGGGTCCTCATAAATTCTGCCACTTTGGTCGAGGGAAAGTGGTGGGGCGAGGTGGCACTAAGATTTGCTTGGTTGTTCAGTTCAAAGACGGTGAGCAGAGCGGCAGCTGTCTGATTCTGTTGAGTCATCATCTGGTTCATGTTCTGCATCATTGCATTCATCAAATGTGCCTGTGCTGTCATGAACTGTCCCAAACCCTGATCTGTTGTTGCGGCTGGGGTTGGTGGCATAACGGGGTCCACTGGTTTATCCTAACTTGCCAAGTTGCGGGTCTGAACCATTTGCACAGATCTTCTCAGGTTTAATAGATGAGAGGAAGAAAGCACAATAGGAAAGAGGGGAAGAGCACAAAGACGAGTAAGAAAAAGGGAGAAAGACGGGACAACCTAATTGGGGAAAGTCGGTTTAACCCAACGAACAATAGCCGGAAAGCTATAAGAGGCAACAAAACTCAAGCCAAAGGCCCTATCTATCAGACTAAACGATACTAAAATTGAAAAGGGTAACAACACTACTAATCTATCTTATGTGGGTAGGCGAATTCAAGCAAAGCTCGATTCTATAGTGATTATCGAGATAAGAGGGTCACTTTACATTCAGAAGCAAAGTTCAGAAAAGATAAGAAGTCACACCTTGAGAATGGAATAAGGAGAGATTAGCATAAGATGAGGAAGAATAGAGTAAGATGAGAGGAGAATACTATTCAAGTTAATTGTTGGATTGATTTATAAAATAAAATTTTGAAGTCTTGACTAAACGACCATGCTAACTATGGTTACGTCCTACAGTCGATATAGCTCTGATACCACCGCTGTCGGGACCCCGGGTATGCAACCTCAGGACCCTCTGTGTATTCTGAACTAGTCCCAGATCAGTAGCTAGCTCACATAGTTGTAACATTGGTGTAATCATATCCACACAACCAAACTAAAGATGAAGCAGAAAAATTAATATTATTAAGCAAAAGAGACCTTATGGTCAAGTCTTACAACGGTTGCCACGCAGGGCTAAAGATAACAGAGTAAACTTGCAGTGGAGAACAAAACATCTGGTGGAAGCCATCCGACATGCCCATAGGCAATGGAGTGGAGGACGCGACCTAATTCACATAGTCTTCAAAGAAGTCTTCCTCGTAGAACTCGTTGCTTCCAGGTTCTTCTTTAGCGACTGATTAACCAGAGGGCACAAAGCCATAAGTACTTAGAATGTACTCAGCAAGTCGTAGAGAAATGTATGCAAGTAATATTTATGCAAGGTTTGACAAGGATAGCTTTATGGCTATTTTGCAGAAAGCAATATTTGACTGTAAATACAGTAAGTAGATTGCAAAGCACAATTTAAAATATTAATACATAAGTAATCAATTTTCTTTGAAACAACTAGTGAATACCCTGCTCACTTTCCAACCATCAACCAACAAGATTCAACCAACCCATTCCAACATTTTTGACAAAAGTTCTACCCCTTGCGTGAAATCACCAGGCATGTCCATAACCGGGGACACGGCTATTCGAATAGTTTTACACTTTGCAGAGGTTGTACAGCTTGACCCACAAGACACGAATTTCTCTAGTTTGTTCGACATATAACTATGCCACCGCTCACTACCTTAGGCAAGTAGTCTAGAGTACGTGACAAGGTTTTTACAAAGCTCCATTTTAACTCGGATCTGCCCGCTGAGGTTTCGCCATTCTGGGCCCCCTCTTGCGCCGCTTATCAACCCTTGACAGAACGGAATCAAAACTTTGCTAATTAGTTGACCAAGTCTATCCCAGTCTAGACATGTGGTTGTACAATTAAAGCCCAGATCAATGGTTCAAGGTTAAGTCCTTAGTTGGTTGCTCAGACGAGACGTTTCCACATTCCAAGTGTGCGTTACGGCACCCACCTTTTCCACCACCCACTCGTCTAAGCATAAATCATTTTCGTTCAACCCGGCCAAATGACCACCCTAGTCATGGCACAACATCTTTTATCAAAAGTGGCTCTGCCACGGTTCCATAATTCCTTTAGTCAAGTTCAATCATTCTTTGAGTATGCGATCATGAGTCTTTCGCATAACTAAAGCATTGGCTAAGAATAATACGGTACTCATGTTGGTATTATCATCATGTCCAACTAATAATTAACCATCCTAAGGTGTCCAAGGATTTATGTCATTCAAGGATACATGTCGTTCGCAATTTATCAAGGAGGCATAATGGCAATTAGGTAATTAACTAATCCCGAAACCATTTATTATAAAATTAGCCATGCACGTTTATATCAAACAATATACTTTTATAAAGATGGGTTCAATATGATCAAAGGTCTATGACTTGCCTTCGTTGAAGAGTAGAGGTGCTTCGATCGTCGGGTCTGCGAAATCGTCCAAAACGCCGGAATCTATACGTGCGAACAAATCTAAATAAATAAAACAACTCCAAATAAAATTCAAATAAATACTAACAGGAAGACAAGGAATTTAGATGAATTTAGAAATTTGAATCACTCGAATCGGAGTTCGAATGAAGAAGTTATGGCCAAAAGAAGTTGGAAAAACACATAAAATGATGAATTTAGGGATTTCCTGATTTTCTGGAATTATTTTCCTAAAGAAAATCCGAAGAAAAGCCGCACGGGCACTGACTGGGCAGACACGTTAGCAAAAGGCTGACGTGGCGCCACGCGGCGCTGAGGTGGCACGGCCACGTCGGACCCGAGCGACGGCGCGCTCGGCCCAAAGGTCGCTGGGGAACGGCGGCGCTCCAGCCACCGGCGAGGGCACCAACGTGAAGAGGAGCTAATTGGGATGCTGATGCACATAGTAGCGAGGACGCGGCGGCACGGGGAGGTCGGCGGTGAAGGCGAAGAGCGGCGGAGGCGGCGGCTCGACGGCAACGACGGGGTTCCGGTGGGGCTCTGGGGACGGGGAGGTGCACACGGGGTGGCCCTCGTCTTGGCGGTGCCGGGTGAGGTCGACGGAGGCCGGAGGGGCTTGACGGCGCGGAGTCTGCGGAGTGAAGCTTGATGGCGCGAAAACTCAATCGCGCCGAGAGAGAGAGAGAGAGAGAAGGAGGAGAGGAAGAGAGAGAAGAGTGAAGCGATCCCGGCTCTCTTAAAAATAGGCCCGGAGGAGGAGGAGGAGAAAGCTTGCCGTCTGCGGCTTTAATGGCGGCGAGAAACGATGAGATCCGCGGAGAAGGGGCAAAAAGGCGGCGACAGGCGGCGGAGAGGCGGGACGGTCATGTGACGAAAGCAGGACAAGCTAGCGCTAGGGGCGTGAGGAGGCGGCGTGGCTCGGCGGGATCTCGGGCGAGGCCGATACCTGAGTGATCTTGGTGGAGGTAGGAGACGACCGGGGCGGCGGTGGTCGACAAAGGGGCCCATGGTCGCGAGAGGAGCGACAACGTGGGGCGTGTGACGTGGACCGTCCGATTTCGATCGGACGGTGTCTGATTGGGGGAGGCGCTGTGCACGGGGGGACGGGCCGGTGAAGCGGGCCGCGTGAGGAAAACAGTAATGGGCCGAAGGGAATTCGGCCCAAAGCCAGGGGGGGAATTTCTAATGTTTTCTGATTTTAATAAATACCAGAAAAGAAAAAGTATTTTTAGGAAATAGCTTAAGACGTCCAAAAATTCTAGGAAAATTCACAGAAATCCCTTAAATTATTTAGAACTTAGTAAAAATATTTTCAGCATAACTATTGCTTTTAGTTTTTGCAATTAATTATTTTTAACATAAGGCAAAAGGAAAAACCAACTTAAAATCCAACAAAACTCAACTTAAACCAACTTTAATTAGTTCAAGTTTTAATTAAGTCAAATTAAACTGCTTTTAAAATTCTAAATTACAAATTAAGCTTTAGCGAATTAATAAAACCAAATGGTTAATTTTTAAAGCTTTCAAAATTTTCAAAAACTCAGGAAAATAGGGATGCTACACTTACCATGAGGGATTGTCCCCAGATCAATCAAGTGCGCCAGACGGTCTACAAGCGAGAGTATAACAAATTCGAGATGCGTCCTGGCGAGAGCATCGATGACGTTTTTACTCGCTTTAACAAGGTGATCAATCAGATGAGAGCTGTTGACATTGAATACTCTCAATCTGAGAATGCCACCCACCTCTTGGCTGCAATCAACACCAACGAGTGGGAGATGAAGGCCACTGCCATTGAGGAGAACATCAATCTCTCTAGTCTCACTTTGGAGCTGCTTTATAGTAAGCTCAAGACTCATGAGATCAAGAGAGGTAGTCTTCCTAAGAAGGATAACATGGCTTTGGTAGCCGATCCTCTGAAAAGAATTTCTGATGGTTCTTCTGAGTCTTACTCTGGATTTTCTCTTGCGTGTTTACCTACAATTCAAGAAGAAGAGTTTGAGAGTCTTCCTGAGGCTGATTTAGCTCTTTTAGCCAAGAAAGTCATATGGGCCTATAACAATGTTAGAAACAAGAAGAGAGGTGGCCCTGTGACGTGCTATGAGTGTGGAGAGCTATATCATATCCGGGAAAACTGCCCCAAGCTGAAAGGTAAGGGCAACCGCAAGGATGAGAAGCCTGCCTAAAAGAAGCCTCAGGGGAGGAAGCCCAAGTATGATGTTGCCAAGCTCATGAAAGCTACTCATCGGGTCCTTGCCGCTTTTGGAGAGCAATCCATGAGCGATGTGGACTCCGGGAGCGAGGAGGACAAGGAGGAGGAGCTCCCTCAAGACAAGAAAGGGAAGGCCAAGGACTTCACCGGCATGTGCTTCATGGCTGACTCCGTCGACGCCGATGACAACGATGAGGCACCTCCATCCTATGATGTTCTTTCTGCTAAATGCGACACCATGTTTGAGCAACTCATGAGTCAAGATAAGGCCTTAGAGTTTATCATGGCTAGGAATAAGGACTTAGAGTCACAAGTAGATAATTTGACTTTACAACTTGTAAATGCTAGGACTATTAAATCTGATGAATGTTTATCTTGCCATGCTCTACACTCTGAATTTGCTAAACTGCAATCTGCTCATGATATTGCTTTGCACCAACTTGAAAATGCTAGGACTGAGCTAATCGATGTTAAATCTGCTTCCTGTGAAAAATGCTTAGAGTCTAGTAAGTTGGTTGCTTCTGGTAATGTTGAATCTAACTTTTGCTCTTTCTACTTAGAACGTGAACATGAAGTTAAAGACATTTTAGAAGCAGTTAGAGCTAAATATGCTAAGCTTAAGGACACAATTGAGTCTACCCCGTGTGCCTCATGTGCAGTCTATAAGCTTGAAGTTGCTTTTCTTAAGGAGAAACATGCTAGAGCCATTAAGGCTAAGATTTGTGAATCATGTGTTAACTTTGGAAAAGAAAATGCTTACCTTAAGGACACACTAGAAAAATTTTCTAAAGATAAGAAACAGTTAAACATGATTCTGGACACGTCTAAAACTCCTTATAAGAAGCAAGGGTTAGGACACAACTCTGCCCAGGACAAATCCAAGCCTAATGTCACTCAGGTCTTGGAAAATGGCTTAGTTGAATTCACAACCTAACTTGCAAAAACGATTTTCAAATCTGCAGGTTTTGTCCAACCTTCTTTTGAGTCAAAAGGTGTTTCCCCCAGTGGTACCAAATACCATTGCACCTATTGCAAGAAGAGTGGACATTTGGTTGAGTTCTGTTGGCGTAGGTTGAAGAACGCTAAGAAAAATATTGCTAGAATTCCATCTAATCTACCTAGAGCTTTTATGAGACATTGTCATTTAGAAAGGAAGAAACCTGGACTAGGATTTGTTTCGCATGCTCATCATCATAAGGTTCCTAGACAGGATGCTTCTCATGTTTGTGTAACTATTGCTCATAACAAAAATTCAAATAAAATTAAGGATAGCACCTCTGCTTTGCATACTACTCACAGACATGTGTCTCAGTACTGGGTTCCCAAGTCATGTTTAATTAACCCCAGTATTGAGACACATCGATCTTTTGTGCCTTGATTTTCAGGATCACCGCGGAAGGAGGAAGAACACGTGGCTCGTCGACTCCGGCTGTTCACGCCATATGACTGGAGACTCAAGATGGTTCACTTCCTTCACGCGGTCGACGGGTGATGACTTCATCACCTTTGGAGATGATACACAAGGGTGAATTGAAGGAACGGGATCAATCAAGGTGAATGACAGATTCATCTTGAAGGACGTCGCCCTTGTGGACAAGCTAAGGTACAACTTGTTTTCTGTTTCGCAGCTTCTTGATGATGGCTACGAAACTCGTTTTAAGAAAAAGCCTGTCGTGTGCTTGATTCTGCCGGTGAGCTTATTTTTGGGATTTCTAGAGTTGGTAGAATCTTTGGAACTGATTTTTCTGAATCTCTTGCTGGATCTCTCAAATGTTTAATTGCATCTTCTTCTGATATCTGGCTTTGGCACCGACGTTTGGGGCACATTGGTTTTGATCATCTGACTCGAGTTAGCGGCCTTGATCTCATGAGAGGTTTGCCTAAATTCAAAGCCGTCAAGGATGCTGTATGTGCGCCCTGTAGGCATGGCAAGCAAGTTGCTGCCTCACACCCTTCATTGACTATGGTCATGACTGACGGACCAAGACAATTGCTTCACATGGATACTGTTGGTCCTGCTAGGGTTCGGTCAGTCGGTGTCAAATGGTATATTCTTGTCATAGTTGATGATTTTTCGAGATACTCTTGGGTGTTCTTTCTTGCTTCGAAGGATGAAGGTTTTGATCATTATCATGATCTTGTTCTTCGTTTGGCTTCTGAGCTTCCTGGTGCCCTGAGAGCAATTCGCAGTGACAATGGCACGGAGTTCAAGAATGCTTCTTTTGCCTCTTTTTGTGTTGAGCACGGTATTGAGCATCAATTCTCTTCTCCACATGTCCCTCAACAAAATGGCGTTGTGGAAAGGAAGAACAGGACCTTAGTCGAGATGGCTAAGACGATACTAGATGAGTATAGCACTCCGAGGAGGTTTTGGGCCGAAGCTATTGCTATAGCTTGCCATATTTCGAATCGTGTCTTCTTGAGACCGTCTTTGGGCAAGACTTCTTATGAGCTTCGATTTGGTAGAAAACCCTCTATCTCACTTTTGAGTCTTTGGATCCAAGTGTTTTATTCTCAAGACAGGAAACCTAGATAAATTTGAATCAAGGACTTGTGATGGTTTATTTCTGGGTTATCCTGCTCATTCGAGAGGTTTTCGGGTCTTTAATGTTGAAACTAACAATGTCCAGAAGACATACAATGTCACTTTTGATGAGACTAGCCCGGGAGCTAGATCAGATGTTTCAGGTGACATACAGGTAACAGAGAGCATTTTTGTTGAAGAAGATGAGGATGATTTAAACATTGCTATCTACATTCTGTCGATGCTCTGTCCAAGCTCCAAACACACCTTCGATCGCTTCACCTCCAATTGAGGCTCCTACTGCATCTTCATCATCAGCAGTACCTACAAAGGTTGAGGAGATGCTATCTCCCCCAAGCGCTCCACTGCACATTCAGAAGCAACACCCTCCGAATCAGATGATTGGTAATCTTCATGAGCGAGTCACTCGCTCCAGGTATCATGATCCAAGTCTCTTCTCTCATTCTGTATTTGTAGCTTATTTTGAACCCTGTGATATATTACATGCTTTATCTGATTCTAGCTGGGTCAATGCCATGCATGAGGAGTTAGAGAATTTTGAGAGAAATAAGGTCTGGAACCTAGTAGAGCCTCGTAGTGGTCATAATGTGATAGGAACCCGTTGGGTGTTCAAGAATAAGCAAAATGAGGATGGTTACGTGGTTAGAAACAAGGCTAGGTTGGTAGCTCGTGGTTTTAGCCAAGTTGAGGGTTAGACTTTGATGAGACCTTTGCTCTGTTGCTAGACTAAAACCATTACGATTTTCGCCTTGCATTTCTTTGATCGAAAGGATTTAGGTTGCATCAAATGGATGTTAAGATTGCCTTTCTAAATGGTTTTATAGAGGAGGAAGTGTATCTTAGGCAACCCTTAGGCTTTGAGAAACTCAAGCACCCACATCATGTTTTCAAGCTATCCAAAGCCTTGTATGGTCTTAAGCAAGCCCCTAGAGCCTGGTATGATATACTTAAGACCTTCTTACTTAAGAATGATTTTGAGATGGAAAAGCTAGACAAGACTCTTTTCATTCTTAGGCATAGCAATGACTTCCTGCTTGTTCAGATTTACGTGGATGATATTATCTTTGGGGGTTCTTCTCATACTCTTGTTTCCAGTTTTTCTGAGACCATGTCCAGGGAATTTGAGATGAGTATGATGGGAGAGCTCAACTACTTTCTGGGACTTCAAATCAAGCAATGCAAGGAAGGGATCTTCATCCATCAGACGAAGTACACCAAGGATCTGCTCAAACGCTTTGAGATGGGTGACTGCAAGCTGATCGCCACCCCCATGGCGACTTTGACTGCTTTGGATCCAGATGAGGAAGGAGAAGCCATGGATGAACGCGAGTACCGCAACATGATCGGCTCCCTTCTGTACCTGACGGCCTCAAGACCGGACATCCACTTCGTAGTCTGCCTCTGTGCGAGGTTTTAGGCATCTCCGAGGACTTCACATCGCCAAGCCGTCAAGCACATTTTCAGGTACCTTCACTCTACCCTCCAGTATGGCATTTGGTATTCCTGCTCTTCGTCCTTGTCCATTCGGGGGTTTTCTAATTCTGATTTTGCGGGCTGTCGGCTAGATAGGAAGAGTACCTCTGGCACTTGTCATTTCTTAGGCATTTCTCTTGTCTCTTGGTCTTCTAAGAAGCAGTCTTCTATTGCACAATCCACTGTTGAAGTTGAATATGTAGCTGCTGCTAGTTGCTGTAGTCAGATTTAGTGGATGGTGTCCACTCTTAAGGACTTTGGGTTAAATTTTGCCAGTGTTCCTCTTTTCTGTGATAACACTTCTGCCATTAATATTGCTAAGAACCCAGTGCAACATTTTAGGACCAAGCACATAGATATTCGCTATCACTTCCTTAGAGACCATGTAGAGAAGGGTGATATTGTGCTACACATTGTGGAGTCCGAGGCTCAGTTAGCCGATATCCTCACCAAGCCTTTAGACCCAACAATGTTTGCCACCTTGAGGAGTGAGTTAGGGGTAATTTATCCCTATGGGTTGGTTTGAGGGGGAGTTGGATCTTTTCTGATCTTTCCTTGTTCATCTGATCTTTTCTTGATCTTCTTTTGAACTTGTTGATCTTTTTGATCTTTTTAGGCTTTTTGAGCTTTTCTCGCATCTCATTGTATCATATTGCATTCATATGAAAAACACAAAAAGATGCATTGTAATATAAGCTTTACTGCTTGTCTTTTGAAATTGTTGAAGTTTTGCTTATTACCCTCTTGAGCTTTGGTATTTCAATTCTTGCTCAATGCCATGTCTAGTTCTTTGACTTGCTAGAATTATCATGCTTTCACATGTGTAGCTAAGCCTTTGCTAAATGAGCTAGAACTCTAAAAAACTTGAACTAAAAAACTGCAATTTGTGGATGTTTTAGCTAGTTGCGCAATTAGTGCTCCTTTTATGACATTGGCCCTGTCAAAATTGCTTTGTTAGCTCTTGAATCTAGAATTGATCATTACATGATCGTCTTGTTCTTCTGAAAATCTAAAACTTCTCTTGTGCAAAATGAAAAATGAAAAATCAATTTCAAGATTGTCTTGTGGTTAAAATGTGCCAAACTATTCTCATGAGACTGCATGTCAAAGACATGAACTTGGAGATAGTTTGATGATCCAGATAATCTCATGGGGACTGCTTGTCAAAACTGACATGAACCTCAAGATTTGTCGCCCTGGTAGAAGCTTAGGAAGAGTTTGTGGATGGCTCCTAGTCCAGGATCTTCTTCACTAAGATATACCTTTAATCAACTTCTGGTCGAAACTTAGGAAGAGTTTGTGGATGGCTCCTAGTCCAGGATCTTCTTCACTAAGATAGACCATTAGTCAACTTTAATATTCATTGCAAATGAAAAATTGTTGAAAAATGGGCATTTAAGATAATTTGAGAAAAACAATTCAATTCAGGACCTGTTTGTCTCTTAAAGTGGTTATTATTAGCCTTTTGATCTCACATTGACATTTTGACATGGCCATTATCATTTTACGATCCCTGTTGATGAACTTGCTAAATTTAAAGTTTTGCTTAAATTGTTACAATTCATTGTTTTACATTGAGCCTTCTAGCTTAGCTTTGATATATATGTCTTAACATGATCTTTCTAGCACTTTCAGGCTTGATATGTTCTTGTGCAATATTAGAAATGCTAGCTTGTTCTTTTGGGTAATCTCCAAAGCTTCTTGTACTTAAAATTTGAAAAATACAAAAAAATAAAGCTACTCCATTGCATTTCATACATGCTCCTTCTTATGTTTTTTTCCTCATTTCTGCATTTATCATCTCTGGATGAGAGGAATGCGTGATTTCTTGATGACTCCATTGTCAAAGGGGGAGAAGAAGTAACAAAAATGTTAAAAGGGGAGCTATTTGGAGGAAAAAGGAGAAAAAAAATTTTCTTTAAAAAAATGATGATCATAGTGAGGGGGAGTATCTTATTTGCATTCTTATGATCTTATTGCCATTTCTGAACTTGAATTGCAATTCTTGGTTCCTCACAATGATCAAAGGTCAAATTAAACAATTGTTCTTACATATGGACCTTAAGTGAGATTTTTGACTCCTTTCTGGAATTTAAAGCTTTCTTACTTTCTTTTGCTCGATCTCACATGCCTATGCTATTTTGAAGCTAGCTTGGTCTTTTCAATATCTTTCTCTTGCATTTAGACCAAGTTGTGCTTTTGCGCGAAAATATCGAGTATTTTACTTTTCAAACCTCAAAACTTACATTTTTGGGAAATTGCCAATGTGTCCATCAAGGGGGAGATTGTGGATATCTTGGGGATATGCTCACGATCTTAGGATGATGATACAATTGGCAACGGAGTTGAAGGTTTGTCGAATCACTCGTTTTCGGTAGAGTTCAAGTCTTTGTCGAGCTCAGTGATCTCGACCACCTTTGTTCGATGGTTTGTCCGGCCAGTGTGGCGGACCGCCAAATCATGGCCGTCGGGCAATGCTTCGGGTGAACTAGCTGGCGGTCAGACTGGCCTTTGGGCAACGGTCTGACTGGCCATAAAGAGATTTTGGATTTTGGAGCTGGGCCAAAAATAAAGGGTGTAGGCAAGAGAGGAGATTCTACTACACTTGGTCTCATAATTTTTGGAGCTTCGAGTCAAAAGTTCTATTGGTTTGAAAATTCCAGAGGTTTCGGATTTCGGGGAGGAAATTTGGCTAAGTCAGTGGCGGTCGGTCGACCGCCAACAGTGGTGGTCAGACCGGCCAGGGGTGGTTAGATCGGCCAAAGTGGCGGTCTGACCGGTTTTGGTTTGTTCATCGGCCAACTTGGTGGCGATGATTGTTTGGTTAGGTCATATTTATGGGTTTCCATGCATATGTGTTGCATGATGCATGTTTTGACTAACGTGGGTCAAGTTACGAAGAACTTGTTCCCAGAATCGATTTCTTGGTCTATTATGGTGCAGGTTGCTTGGAGGTCAACGATGGTCAACGACGAGGATGATCGGGACTAGGCTTGAGAGCTGAGGTCTAAAATGATCGAGGATGCCAGGTGAAGTCAATGGATTCAAGCATGGCACAAAATGGATAAGGATGACCGAACGAGCAGTTCGGTGCGACGGGTTGGATCAAGCGGCGCGGGGTTGGTGCAAGTGCCATAGTGGTTTCCGTAGGAGTCGGATGGGAGAGACTTGCCGACATGATGAGAGCCGTTGATCAACCTACACGTGACGAAGTATGGAAGCGCTTCACGAAGATGGGACTCGGTCTTTGGAAAAAGATCGAGAAGGGGTATTTTGGTAATTTCACCTAAATACCGCCTTGGTGACCTTTTGCCAACCCGCGGCGCAAGACAGCGCAAGGAGAAGTGGATTAGGTCAAGAGGAGATGAAGACGACGCTTTAAAATACGTGCGTGAGTTAAACCCGTTTATGTGTGGGCTTAACGGGTGCCCAATAGGAATACTCTTCTAGAAGGTTAGTCTCCACTATAAATAGAAAAGGGTGGTGGCTGCACCCCCTTAACCCTTTGGCTAAGTGAAACCCTAGTTTTGTTTTCTAGGGCTTAGAGAGGAAAGTGGAAGGCTAGGGTTCTAGAGAGATGGATTGATTTGAGTGCTCAAGTGTTGAGCTTTGTCCTCAATGGTGGAGGAACTGTAAACATACAATCTATCCAATCAATCCATGCAAGATTTGCCCCAGGTTGAGTTCTTTCTTATTCTTCCTCTCTCTTTGATGCCTTTGGGATTTTTGGTGTTTCTTAGGTTTTTATTTGGGATCTTGCTGTGAGTTTTCCATGCCCTGTTCTCTCTCGACTAGTCGAAACCTCCTTTCGACCACGTCCCGTAGTTGAAACCTCCTTTCGACCATGTCCTATAATCGAAACCGCCTTCCGAGAGCTCGTTCCCCTTCGTTCGAGCTCCGCTTTAAATGATTCAAATTTCTAAAATCATCTAAAATCTAGACCTAGCTTTCTAAACAAAAATTATTTTATTTGGAGTTCCTTTGATTTTCTTTGAATTTATTTGAATTTGGCTCGTTTTCACTTGAAGATTTCGACGACTCCGGGGAAACTGATCTTTTTAAAGAGTTAGATCCTCAAGCATTCGAGCAAGACAAGTTACACCTTTGATCATATTGAATCCCAGTATTTTTAAATTATTTAAATTCTATTTTAAATTATTATTGCGTGCTTATTTAAATTTAAGTAATTTAAATTCTTGTTTTAAGCTTTATAGTTATTCCCAATTCCTTTGTATAGCCAAACTTTGCTATTAAATTAGTCATTCCTTGATACCTTAGTTAAAATCTAGTCGATACATTCGTATGAGGTAGAACATGTTGAAAAACTTTATGCTTAGACCAAGCTTCGACCAAAAGTGTTTAATTTGAGGAATTTAGCCAAAAATTCAACTATGATTTAAAATGATGCAATGGTATTGCTGTTACCATAGAAATTTTGGAAAATGATTTGACTTGTTAAACAAAAATGAATATTGGTTTGGACTTGGGCGAAATGGATGTTTGGATGGGTGCATGTTTATGCACGGGATCGAGTCATTTCTATGATCGAGGCTTAGGGGTTATTTTGGAAAGTCACCCAAGTCGGTTAAGGACCGGTCTTTGAGCCGCATCTTGCTAAGCCCTGTGGTGTACGACCACATGTCATGTGTGGGGCGGGACTTGACTAATTAATCTGTATCATTTCACCGTGGTCGTGCCATCCGATTACGTGGGTGTCTTTTACAACCTACTTTTATGTATTCCCACCTAGCACAAGAGGGGGCTTGAATCCGACAGGTTTCTATCCAAAAGAAACGAAACCTTAGCGAGGCGGGACTACGGTGGGATGGTATATTGTAAAGGCCTTATGATAATCTCTTAGTCACACATCTTCAAAAGTGTGTGAGCAGACATTAAGAGTGATTATCTCTTTGTGGGTAAAGTTGTACAACCTCTACAAAGTGTTAAGAACTATTCGAATAGTTGTGTCCATGGTCATGGACATGCTAAGCAAAGCCACTCAAAGTTAGATTTAGATTTTGTTTTTAAAAGACTTTATCAAATGGTTTATCCAAATGAGAATGTAGGCAGGTAGCAGGTAGCCATGTGATATGAGGGTATCCTTCACCACTCGTTGATGAATATTATCTGACTATAAAACTTGAGATTTAGAAAATGAATTTTAGATATAGAGTAAACTGCTTTAGAACTTAGTACGAGTATTTAAATGAAAAATATCGCTTTATGCAAATTGAGCCATATAAGCCTCCCTTTGTTGAATCTTTGCATGTATTATAATCTGTTATCGAGAGTAACTTGCGAGCACAATTGTTTGTGCTCACTCTTGCTTAATACAATCGTTGAGCAAGAGAGGGGTGCTACGAGGAGATTGAGAACTCAGATGACTAGGCTGCACCTCCAGACGATCGCCTGTGGCGAATCGTGTGGTCTACTTTACTGCTTTTGCTTTCGCTGTATTTTTACTTGTTGGCTCTATGCCCCTTTTGTATCAAACTTAAAGTATTTTGAATGAATTGCGCGTTATGATTGTTTTATCATCTTTTGTTGGACTGTGTACACTAGCTGTTCCTGGACTAGTGTATGAAGCACAGAGACCCTCAGGATCCTTCGCTCCTGAGTTCGACAAGAAGTTCGCCTTCGACTGGTCGTCTCCACCGCCTTCTTTTTCACCGCCGGCGAACCTCTCTCGCCTCATCCTTGAAACCTTGTGCACCAGGTCCCCCTCGTCGCACTTGTTCTTTGGGTATGTCCCTCGCCGTGGCGTAGAGTGCCAGCGAGCCAAGACCACAAGACCTGAAGCTGTCAAGAGGAGCATCCCCATGCAAGAAACACCGAAGACCGTGAGCATCGAGTAGAAGTGCTCTGATACCACTTCTTGTCGAACCTGGGAGCGAAGGATCCCAGATTCTTTGTGTTTCAAATACTAGTCCAGGAACAGCTAGTGTACTCAATCGAGCAAAAGTAGATAGCATAACCATACAACGCCATTCATTGATAATAATTAAAGTTTGTTACAAAAGGGCATCTGACCAATGAGCAAAATCTGTTGATAAAAGCGATAAAAAGTAGACCACACGATTCACCACAGGCAATCATCTGGGGGCATAGCCTAGACGTCCAAGTTCTCATTCTCCTTGTAGTACTCCTCTCCTGCTCAACAATTGTATTAAGCAAGGGTGAGCACAAACTGTTGGAAATATGCCCTAGAGGCAATCATAGAGATGATTATATTTCATTATGTTCATAACATTGGATAATGTGTTATCTTGTTCCTAGAATAATATTGTTAATATTTATTATCAAGTATGTGACTTGGTTGTGAAACTCTATATTTCTGCGATAATTATTCTTACACGATCCCTGGTCGTAAACATATGAGGACACATATGAATAGACTAGCATATGTATTGGTTGATGACTATGTTTCACGAGTCATAGATATGGAGATATCAAACCAATAATATGGACACATGTTAGAGAACATGATGTTGGATAAGACCCATCTTGAGGCACTATTGAGATTGTTATGAATCTATGTGTCATTAGTTGGTCTCAAGCAATGATGATGTATAATCCTTAGACACGAGATCGGCATGGTTTCCTACATGTGTAAGAGCACTCTTAGGGGTTGCCAAACGCTACACCGTGAATCGGGTAGTTATAAAGATAGCTTTGGGTATGCTCAAACATGGAGAGGAATGTATTTGGTGGGATATGGGATTTGCCCTCCTAACATAACAGAGAGATGTCTCTGGCCCCTCGTTGTGATCGGATAAAGAAAGTGCATGGCCATGCCACTAGTAGTCGAAGTGTTCGACCACATAAGGTTATCGATACTCGATCGAGAAAGTATTGAAGCAGTCCATGGATGACACAACATCTCACAGAGTTCAACCAGATATCGTGAGGCAAAGGGAGAATACATGAGTAGGTCACTTAGTTCGACCCACTTCCGATCGTCGTATGGAGATACAAGCAAGTCGAGGGCGGTCGAACGTAATCACAGAGTGGTCGAAACCAAATCGTAAGGAGTTACGAGTTGGTCGTGATCAAATCGAATCGGTCGTATAGAGATAGGACACGGTCGTAAGTGATGAGGACCTGGTCGATATCATATTGCATTAAGGTTCGTCCGATATAATTTGTGTGTTTTCGGAATCGATATGTTCGCTAGGAGCCGCTTCGACTCGTGATCGGAAGCGGTTTCGAATCACAACCGAACTACACATGAACCTCTGGTCACACACTTAACGAGTTGGAACAAACCAAGTCGAATCGATTCAGAATGTGTCCGGATAGGATCCGCCACGAGCACTATATAAGGAGGTGCATGAGGCTATTGGGATAGATCGTGAAACACCACCGAAACCCTAGCCGCCATCTTCACGAGAGCTCCACCGTGCGACTTAGGTGCCGCACACCGCGTTCGGTTGTTCCTTCCCGGACGTGTGGATACCATAGAGGCGCTACTACGATTGTTGCGCTTGAGGACGATCCGCGATCTTGACAAGGAACCGCAGCGTTCTTTGGAGGAGACGATCGACTCGACCACTACATCGACTTTGTGGGCGTTGGACGATCGACTCGACCACTACATCGACGCGCTCTTCGTTGGACGGTCGCTCCAACCCTTCTTCCGCTGTTCTGCGCGTCTGGTGGTAACGATCTATGATCATCTACTTGCATGGCTTCCTGGTTTACGTGGTAGAAATTTTGTTTGTAGCTATCGTAGCCTACCCGTGACCCAAAAGTGGTATCAGAGCCATCCTGCGTAGTTTTTTATCTGGATCGATCGCATATACTTGATATGTGGTAGTAGTAGATTGGATCTATTACTGGTCGATTTTGGTAACCTAGATCGGTTCATATAGATGGAGCGACCTAGACCCCGGTCGATAAGATCGTCGGTTTCTCGGTGGTAGTAGATGGGTTTACGAGGAGGTATGAGCTATAAGGACCAGATGGTTTATTGCACTTGTCCACGACGATCGCATATCACTCCTACGGCCGGAATTCGCCATCGGAGTATGCCGCAAATATGTGGTCGTATCAAGGCATTGATCGGATTGGTTGGAATAGGGCTAATTTGATTAACCCGATGATTTCCAAGGCTCGGATCGTGAATAAGATTCATGTTTGAATAGGGACCGCCGTCTTTGGGTATTCGTATCTGCATGGCGCTATAGGTAGTGTGTGCTCATGTCATCCGTTAGAATTGGATTACGTGCATAACTTGTTTTTGCAGGATTGATGTAAATAGTATGACCCATCTTGTTTCATGTATGAGATGCATGTATGCTTGTAATTTTCATGACCTGCGTGTCATATTAATTGCAACCCAAGGCTGTCTATAATTGTATAACGGCCTGCGTGTCGACTTGTGATGCTTCTTTACTCCTTGTGTTTCATTACTAGTGCTATTAGAAATAATGGCTTAGTGAGAGTGCTTGGAGGAGTCCACCACTTGAAGACATGGTGAACAGGATACATGGCGATGGAGATTACCATGAAGAAGGGTCATGCTATATCACAATGCAATTTGATTGTCTGTGAATGCCTTTACATTCCTGTTCATTTATTTCTATGCATGTTATTTTGCTTTAATTGCTTTTAATATGATAGAAGTAAAATTCCCTCACTTAATATTAAGTTAAATTGATGCCCTCCCAAATATGCCGCACCATCAAAAGTCATGTATTTTTAATGGTAGGTCTTGCCAAAGCAGAGTGCCATTAACTCTCCTTGACTAGATGGGTTTGTGTCAGACACTTACGCGCTGGCATTGGTTCAACTTAACAAGGTTATCATAACAGTTGTGGACCTTGGGGCATAAAGGTTGGGTCTTAGAAGCATAGAGATCTGCCCAACAACAAGAGTCATATAGTAGATATGATTAGCAAAGGTTGCTTACCGTTTTCACTAGTCTTCTAGCGGTGAAGCCAAAGCTCACTAGTTGATTAAATGATTATGGATCTTGAATCATTAAATGTCATAAGAGGATATGGTGTTTAGTGGGAGTATCTTTATTAAATTGTTTAATAGAAGTTACTTTAATGAACATATGTCTTAGTTTTGCATATATTTTTGTTGTAGATCATGGCACCAATCGTCAGTATCTACATCGCTTTTGCTTTACGTTCGATACTTGAAAAGGAAAAACTTAATGGAACAAATTTTGCGGATTGGTCCCATAACCCGAGAATTGTTCTCGGGCAAGATAAAAGGAACATGTTCTAGAAGAACCAATTTCGAAGTGCCTCTGAAAATCTGCTGCTTTGCTATTAAAGCGCCTATAAAAGGGCATGTGATGAGTCCCTTGATGTTAGCTGTCTCATGCTTCTTTGTTATGAACTCAGACCTTGAAGCGGTTTGAGAACATAGAGGCTCACGATATGATCGTGGCGCTCAAAGGCATGTTTGAGACACAAGCAAGAATTGAGAGATTTGAGATCTCAAAGAACTTGTTTGGATGTAAGCTAGTGAGGGTGGTTCGGTGAGCCCTCATGTAATCAAAATGGTTGGTTACACACGAGCTTGGAAAAACTTGGTTTTCCACTTAGCCAAGAATTGGCTCTGATTTGATTCTTGCTTCGCTTCACGAAAGCTATGGCGAGTTCATTTTGAACTTCCATATGAGCAGCTTAGACAAGAATCTCACCGAATCGCATATGATGCTTAAGGCAGAGGGACATTAAGAAATGCAACAATCATGTGATGATGGTGCAAAAGAGTACAAGCTTCAAGAAGAAGGCTAAGACTTGGGTCAAGAAAAGGGCAAGGCTAAAGTTTGGATGAGATCCAAACCGACAAACCTAAACCCAAGACTAAGTCGCCCGACTCAAGAGAATGAATGCTTTTCTTGCAAAGAACTAGGCCCTTTGGAAGAGGAACCGCAAGAAATACAGGTGATCGAGAAAAGGAATGGTGGGACTAAAACTTCCACTACAGTATTAATGTTATAGACATTTTTCTTGTCGACTCTTACGTTAACTCATGGGTATTTGATCCGGATCGGTTGCTCATATATGCAATACGATCGAGTCTAACAAGAAGTAGGATGATTGCAAGGGCGAGATGGATCTTCGCGTCGGGAATAAAGCAAAGGTTCTTTGCATTAGCCGTCGGGACTATGCCACTACTATTGCCTTGAGATTTATTATGGAATTGAATAATTGTTATTACGTTCCGACCATTAGTAGAAACATTATCTACGCCTCATGTTTGATGGCGAGAGGGTTATAAATTCATTATAGAGAACAATGGTTGTTCTATATTTTTGAATGAAGTGTTTTATGGCTATGCACCTATTTTGAATGGGTTGTTTATTTTAAATCTTGATGATGCATCGGTCTATAATATTAATGCTAAAAGGCTTGCCTAATGAAATAAATTCCACTTTTATTTGGCATTGTCGTTTGGGTCACATAAGTGAGAACGCATGAAAAAGCTCCATAATGATGGAACTCTAAACTCATTTGATTTAGAATCATTTGAAACATGCGAGTCTTGCACGGTCGGAAAGATGACCAAGACGCCTTTCATCGAGTCGTAGTGAAAGGGCGTCAAACCGATTAGCACTCATACATCTTGATGTGTGTGGACCAATAAGTCTGACGACTAGAGGTGGTTTTCAAGATGCTTCATTACTTTCACCGATGACTATAGTAGATATGGATATATCTACTTAATGAGGCACAAGTCGGAATCCTTTGAAAAGTTCAAGGAGTTCCGAATGAAATCTGAGAATCAACTTGGCAAGACAATCAAATCTTTACGATCGATCGTGGAGGTGAGTTTTAAGCCATGAGTTTGGTAATCATTTGAAACAATGTGGAATTGTTCCTGACTTACACCACCGGCACTCCACAATGGAATGGGGTGTCCGAGCGCGAACAGGACCTTGTTGGACATGGTTCGATCAATGATGAGCCAATCGGATCTGCCATTATATTTTTGGGGTTATGCTCTAGAAAGCGCCGCTCTCATTTTAAATAAGGTACCATCTAAATCGATAGATAAGACACCATATGAGATGTGGTGGGAAAAGTCCTAGTTTGTCTTTTCTAAGGGTTTGGGGATGTGATGTCTATGTTAAGCGTTTGACGTCGATAAGCTCACACCCAAATCAGATAAATGCTTCTTTATAGGATATCCTAGGAAACCAAAGGATATTATTTCTACAACAGGGAAGAAGACAAAGTTTTTGTTGCGAAATGGTGTCTTTTGGAGAAAGAGTTTCTTTCAAAAGGAGTCGATGGGAGAAAGGTGCAACTCGAAGAAATTAGGAAACATCTGAAAGTGTTTCAACTCCTATTGAACCTCTCTTGGATGAACAAATTGTTGTTGAACACGTAGACAAGGCACCGACCCACGTAGATTTAAAAGGCGCGTCAATTGCCTACAAGGTATGGGCATGACGTATTATTATTGAATAATGGTGAGCCTAAGACTTATGAGGAAGCGATGATGGACCCGGACTCGAGAAATGGCTTGGAGCCATGAAACCGAAATAGATTCCATGAGAGAAAATCGGGTTTGGAACACGGTCGATCCACTTGATGGTGTCAAAACCATTGAGTGCAAATGGATCTATAAGAAAAAGATTGATATGGATGGAAATGTTCACATTCATAAGGCTCGACTAGTCGCAAAAGGTTTTCGACAAGTTCAAGGAGTTGACTACGATGAGACTTTCTCACCGATGGCGATGCTTAAATCTGTTAGGATCATTCTAGCAATTCTTTGCATATTTCGACTATGAGATATGGCAAATGGATGTCAAAACAGCTTTCCTTAATGGAAATCTAGATGAGGATGTGTACATGACACAACCTGAAGGTTTTGTCGATCCAAACAATGCTAGTAAAGTATGCAAACTTCAAAAGTCCATTTATGGATTGAAGCAAGCATCTCGGAGTTGGAATATACGTTTTGATGAGGAGATCAAAAGGTTTGGTTTAAATCAAGAACAAAGAAGAACCTTGTGTTTACATGAAGGTTAGTGGGAGCGCACTTGTTATTACGATCTTGTATGTAGATGACATACTCTTGGTGGAAATGACATTAGATGCTAGAATCTGTTAAATCTTCATTAAGGAAAAGTTTCTCAATGAAAGATTTAGGAGATGCAACATATATCTTGGGAATAAGGATCTATAGAGATAGATCTAAAAGGCTAATTGGATTAAGCCAAGAAATGTACATAGACAAAGTGTTGAATCGGTTCAACATGCAAAATTCAAGAGAGGATTCTTGCCCATGGCGCATGGCATTAATCTTAGCAAGAATCGGTGTCCTCGACCAGCGATGAGCGAGACAAAATGAGTGATATTCCATATGCTTTGGCCATTGGATCTATCATATACGCCATGATATGTACACGACAGATGTATCATATGCTCTAAGTGTTACGACGAGATACCAAGTGATCCGGTGAAGGTCCTTTGGACGGTTGTGAAAAATATTCTTAAGTACTTAAGAAGGACTAAAGATATGTTCCTAGTTTATGGCGGCGATGAAGAGCTCGTTGTAAATGGTTACACCGATGCGAGCTTTCAAACCGACAAAGATGATTATCGTTCATAATCTGGTTTTGTATTCATTTTGAATGGAGGAGCAGTGAGCTGGAAAAGTTCCAAGCAAGAGACGGTTGCTGATTCCACGACAGAGGCTGAGTACATTGCGACTTCAAGTCGCAAAAGAAGGAGTTTGGATAAGGAATTTCATTCTTTGAATTGGGAATGGTTCGAGTGCCTTGAGCCCAATGGATCTCTATTGTGACAACAATGGAGCCATTGCTCAAGCTAAGGAGCCTAGATCCCATCAAGTCCAAACACATACTCAGCGTTATCATCTTATCCATGAATTGGTGGATAGAGGAGATGTTAAGATATGCAAAGTTCATACGGATTTAAATGTTGCTGATCATTTGACAAAGCCTCTCACACAGCCAAAGCATGAGGCACACACAAGAGCTATCGGTATTAGATACCTAAAATGATTGACTCTAGTGCAAGTGAGAGACTGTTGGAAATAAGCCCTAGAGGCAATCATAGAGATGATTATATTTCATTATGTTCATAACATTGGATAATGTGTTATCTTGTTCCTAGAATAATATTGTTAATATTTATTATCAAGTATGTGACTTGGTTGTGAAACTCTATATTTCTGCGATAATTATTCTTACACGATCCCTGGTCGTAAACATATGAGGACACATATGAATAGACTAGCATATGTATTGGTTGATGACTATGTTTCACGAGTCATAGATATGGAGATATCAAACCAATAATATGGACACATGTTAGAGAACATGATGTTGGATAAGACCCATCTTGAGGCACTATTGAGATTGTTATGAATCTATGTGTCATTAGTTGGTCTCAAGCAATGATGATGTATAATCCTTAGACACGAGATCAGCATGGTTTCCTACATGTGTAAGAGCACTCTTAGGGGTTGCCAAACGCTACAAATGAATCGGGTAGTTATAAAGGTAGCTTTGGGTATGCTCTGAAACATAGAGAGGAATGTATTTGGTGGGATATGGGATTTGCCCTCCTAACATAACAGAGAGATGTCTCTGGGCCCTCGTTGTGATCGGATAAAGAAAGTGCATGGCCATGCCACTAGTAGTCGAAGTGTTCGACCACATAAGGTTATCGATACTCGATCGAGAAAGTATTGAGCAGTCCATGGATGACACAACATCTCACCGAGTTCAACCAGATATCGTGAGGCAAAGGGAGAATACATGAGTAGGTCACTTAGTTCGACCGACCACCGATCGGGTCGTATGGAGATACAAGCAAGTCGAGACCGGTCGAACGTAATCACAGATGGTGAAACCAAATCGTAAGGAGTTACGAGTTGGTCGTGATCAAATCTGAATTGGTCGTATAGAGATAGGACCAGTCGTAAGTGATGAGGACCTGGTCGTATATCATATTGCATTAAGGTTCGTCCGATATAATTTGTGTGTTTTAGGGAATCGATATGTTACGCTAGGAGCCGCATCGACTCGTGATCGGAAGCGGTTTCGAATCACAACCGAACTACACATGAACCTCTGTGGTCACACACTTAACGAGTTGGAACAAACCAAGACGAATACGATTAAATGGCGTGTCCGGATAGGATCCGTCACAAGCACTATATAAGGAGGTGCATGAGGCTATTGGGATAGATGCGTGAAACACCACCGAAACCCTAGCCGCCATCTTCCTGAGAGCTCCACCGTGCGACTTGGTGCTGGCACACCAGCGTTCGGTTGTTCCTTCCCTAGACGTGTGGATACCGTAGAGGCGCTACTACGATTGTTGCGCTTGAGGACGATCCGCGATCTTGACAAGGAACTGCAGACGTTCTTTGGAGGAGACGATCGACTACGACCACTACATCGACTTCTTTGGACGTTGGACGATCGACTCGACCACTACATCGACGCGCTCTTCGTTGGACCAGTGCTCCAACCCTTCTTCCGCTGCTCAAGCGTCGGTGGTAACGATCTATGATCATCTACTTGCATGGCTTCTGGTTTACGTGGTAGAAATTTTGTTTGTAGCTATCGTAGCCTACCCGTGACCCAACACAAACAACTGTGCTCCGCAAGTTACACACAATAATGGATTATAATACATGCAAGGATTTAACAATGGGAGGCTTATATGGCTCAATTTGCATAAAGCGATATTTTTCATTTAAATATTATTGCTAAGTTCTAAAGCAATTTCACTCTGTAACTAAAATTCATTTTCTAAATCTCAAGTTTTATAGTGAAATAACATTCATCAACGAGTGGTGAAGGATACCTTCCTATCACACGGCAAACTGTCCAATTTTTCAATTGAATAAACTATCCAACAACCATTGATAAAGTCTTTTGAAATCAAAAAAATATATTCTAACTTTGAGTGACTTTGCTTAGCATGTCCTTGACCGTAGACATGGCTATTCGAATAGTTCTTAACACTATAAAGAGGTGGTACAACTTTACCCACAAGAGATAACTGACTTATAATGTCCGTCTGACACACTACCGAAGGTGTGCGACTAAGTCATTATGACAAAACCTTTACAATGCATCATCCCACTGTAGTCACACCTCGCTAAAGTTTCGCTTCCTTTGGATAGGAATCCGCCGGACTTAAGCCCCCTCTTGCGCCATGTGGGAATACACAAAAGTAGGTCATAAAGACACGCACGCAACCGGATGATACAACCACAGTGAAATGATACAAATTCAAATAAATTCAACTGAACTCCAAATTAAATAATTTTAGTATAAAAAGCTAGATCTTGATTTTAGATGAATTTAGAAATTTTAAACACTCGAATAGAAGTTCGAACGAAGGAGAACGGGTTCTCCAAAGTTTGAAAATACATGAAATGATGAAAAAGGGATTTTTTATATTTTTGGAATTAATTTTCTAAAGGAAAATCAATTATTGCGTCATGCTGACGTCAGCAGCCGGATTAATGAATTTTGGCCGGAATTATTTTCCTAAAGAAAATGGCTTAAGCCATTGACAAGTGGCCCCCACGGCCATGGACCGGGTCCACGGCCGCACAAAGGTCCACAGTGGACTTGGCTCGCGACACAGGGCCGTGCCACATGGGCTTGCCACACGGGCACACCACGCAAACCACGGGGGGCTGAGGTGGCGCCAGGTGGCCATGACGTGGCGGCCACGCGTGCCATGACAGACGGCGGCGGCTCGGGCGCGTAGGCTCGTTGGTGCTCTACACCACGATGAGGGACGTGGGAGGTACCCAAAGAACGAGTGCGATGAGGGGGACCTGGTGCATAAGGTTTCAAGGATGAGGCGAGAGAGGTTCGTCGGTGGTGACGAAGAAGGCTGCAGAGATGACCGGTCAAAGGCGACGCTGGGTCTCCGAGGAAGCTTCGGTAATGGGGAGGCGCGCACGGCGTGGCCCGAAATCGTGCGGTGCCAACGGTGGGGACAAAGGCGGTGGAGGACCCTCAACAACGATAGAATTGACGGCGGCGCGAGCTTCGGTCACGAAGCTTCAACGACGAAATACGCTGAGCACGGAGGGAGAGGGAAGGCGAGAAACAGGGGGAGAGAAAGAGGAGAAGGAGGGGCGTCGGGTGCTCGCATTTATAGGAGCTGGGGAGGAGCGGGGAAGGAGAAGGGCGGAGCGGGATTTGCGCCGGTGCGGCATGGGTGGCGGTATGGAGCGTTGGTAGGGTATGGGGGTGAAGAATCTAGACCCGCCATTATGAGTTAATGGTATATTTTGGTAATTAATGATAATTTTCATTTGGAACTAACATTTTCTATGAGTTGGATGAATAGGTTATGTTCCATGATGATGGAGACTTTGGATGACATCATGATTTGATCATCATCAAGTCAAGACTCGGGATGAAGAAAATCATCATGTGTTGATGATGTTCAAGTCAAGATCCCGAAGTGAAGAAGATCATCATGTGTTGATGATATTGAAGTAAAGAGCTTGGAGTAAAGGATGCATCATGTGTTGATGCATATCAAGATCTCGAAGCGGAGATGATCATGAGTTGATCAAGTCAAGAGAAGATACATCATGTGTTGATAGAGGTCAAGTGAAAGAGTGCATCATGGGTTGATGCATATTCAAGTTAAGAACTTGAAGTAAAAAAAATCATCATGAGTTGATGATTATCAAGTCAATGACCCAGTCTTGAAGTGAAGATGTGCGTCATCAAGCTTTAAGTGAATGTGCAAGGCAAAGGTATGACTAGCTAGGGCTAAGGATGTGTTCCTAATCTTTTACCGGTCTTGATGTTTGGTTGGAAGACCGGATTGCTAGTATGTTGCCGTACTATTAAGAGGGGTCTTGACAAGTAGCTTGAGAGTATCATGTGTTGATAGCTCGTTGTGCTTGCTCTAGCTCTCATTAGCATGTTGCCAATATTTGTGAATGTGTTTTGCAAATAGTTGAGGTTCATACATAATCCTTCTAGCATGTGACTCTAGTTTGCGAATGTGTTTTGCAAATGGTTTAAGTCCATGTACCTTATTCCTTGTGGTGTGATTTTAAAAGTTGTCAATTGTGTTTTGCAACTTATTGAGAATCTTGCCTTTAACCCTTGTTTGCATCGTGCATCAATTGGCAAATGTTTTTTGCAAATTGAGTTGAAGCGGAATGCAATATCTGTGTTTTCAAGTCTCTGGCAGTCTGACCGTAGGCTTTTGAGCAGTCTGACTAGCCCTTAAAAGGTTAACCGGGCTGTGTGCTGGTTCTTTGTTTTGGTGGTCTGACCGCCATGGTTGACCAGTCTAACCGGTGGGCCCCCAGTCTGACCGCCATGCGTTGGTCGGTCTGGCCGGACCTCCGAGTCATGTGACCCGGTCAGCTTTTTCTAAAAAATGTGTTTTTCTGGTTTTGGGTGCTGGTCTGATCGCCATGTGCTGTCCGATCTGACCAAACCTCCGGGTCATGTGACCCGGTCAACTTTTTCCATAAAATGCATTTTTCTGGTTTTGGGTGCCAGTCTGACCGCCATGTGTTGGCCGGTTTGACTAGACCTCCGGGTGAAGTGACCCGGTTAGCTTTTTCAAGAGAATGTGTTTTTCTAGAATAGCTCTTTGTTCTTATTGAGCAGTCTGACCGCACCCTTGGCGGTCTGACCGACCGTTGGTTGGCGGTCAAACCGGATATTGTCCAACGGCTTGTTTTTATAGCCATTGGAGCTAGGGCAGACTGACCGGCCATTGGTTGGTGCTCAGACTGGGCTTCCCTATTTTTCTGCAGTTTCTCCTCCAACGGCTAGTTTTTGTGTGTGGGCTATATATACCCACCTTGGTCGCTTGTGAGGAATGTTGCTGGTGCCATATTCTTTCTTTTTAGAAAAGGGCAAGTCCTCTCATCTCTTATGTGCATATGTTGCACTTAGTGAGCTTAGAGAGCAAACCCTATGTGCATGTGTTGCATTAGGTAGTAGATTGTGTATCCATTGAGCTTAGACACATGATTCGTTCAAGTGAGCGTCTCCGACTTGTTACTCTTGGTATTTATCGACACCTAGATGGCTTGGAGGAGTTGCGCCGGTGATCTTCTACAAGAAGGTTGTGAGAAGACCCACGTGGTTGTGAGTGATTTGGTGCTCACCATCTCCGGAGTGGAGGAAGAACAACCCTGAGTGGATCGAGGTGTTTATTCATGTTGGATCCGGTCCAAGTGGTTAGACTTACCTCAGAGGTGTTGGCTCGATTGTGGAGCCGGTCTAATTTGGTTGGGCTTACCTCAACGTGGATTAGGGGAGACCGACAAGTCTCCGAACACCACGGAAAAACATCATTTGTCGTTGTGGTTTGCCTTCTTGTACTTACATGTCTTTGTATGATTGCTATCATTATCAATAGTATTATGTTGTTAGTGCACTTAGTAAAGACTAGTTGATTTAGGTTTTAATTGTGCAAAACCATATTGTTACTAGTTTCCGCATTAGAAATCGGTTTTAGCCAAAGAAGTTTTTAAAACCGCCTATTCACCCCCATCTAGTCGGCCTCCTCGATCTACAAGTGGTATCAGAGCTTGGTCTCTCATTTATTAGACTTAACCGTCTAGAGAGTAAATGATGGCCACTAGTGATATAGTGCACCTAAGTGAAGCACCTTTATTTTAAGGCCATGAGCCAAAAAATATGGCAGATTGTAGATGTAGGCTTTTCTCCTCTATTGGATCCTCTTGCTCCAACTATTGAGAAAGAGAAATGATTACATCTCGATGCTCAAACAATTAACGCTTTATTTAGTGCTTTTAGTGTAGAGGTGTTCAATGAAGTATGCAATCTCAAAAACGCTCATGAGATGTGGACACAACTTCAAGATAATTATGAAGTGTCCACCTCAACCAAGGATGATTGTATAGAAGAGTGGATGTCGGGATAATAATGCTCAACCTCTAGCTCCGACAATGAAAAATCCACAAGCCCCTCCACATCAACTGATTGCTTGATGGCTAAAGGTAATAAAGAGGTAAATAATGATAAGCCTACATATGATGAGTTGATGGATATGTTAGAAGGGCTTAATGAATATCTTGGGAAGGAGAAGACTAAGTATAAGATTTTGAAGAAAGAACATATCTCTCTTCAAAACAATTATGATATGCTAAAAGAAGAACACGAGTCTCTTCTTCTCAAGGAATTGACTAAGCCTAAGGTGGATATAAGCATAACATGTGATTTGTTAGATGATATGCCATGTGTAGTTGCTAACCCTTGCATTACATTTAAGGTTAGCATACCCACTTCGTGTGATGATTTACTTGACATGCCTTGTTGCTAAAAAATAGACGCTTCTATTTCCTCTATGTCTTGTGAGACTAACCTTATAGAGACAAACAAAGAGCTCAAGGACAAAGTTACCAAGTTGAGCAATGACTTGGAGAAGTGCTACAAAGGGAATGTCTCTCTTGATGATATTTTGAGCAAGCGACAAAGTTTTCAAGATAAGAGTGGAATTAGCTTCACTCCCAAGAAAAGGGAGAATAGCAAGACAAGATACAATGCAAGACACACAAAGAAATATGTCAAGTGCTTTGGATGCAATGAGAAATGCCACAAAGCCTCGGTGTGTCTAAATCAAATGGATGTCAAGTCAAGACATTCAAAGAAGAAGCGAACCGGCAAGGATCAAGAGAAGAAGACAAGAAGAGGAAGTAAGAGCCCAACTTGCTACAATTGCTGGGAGAAGGGACATTTTAGTAAGGATCGTCCCAAAGGTATCTCTCGTAAGCCTATTATTTATAATAATGATTATTTGCTTATGAAGGATAAAAATGGCAATGTGTTTGCTAGATGTGTTAGTTCACATAAAGCTATTGCTAGGGCCATATGGGTGCCTAAATCTCTTGTGACTAACATTCAAGGACCCACCCGAGTTTGGGTACCAAAATATGCTTAAAATGTTAAATAGGTACTTGGAGAGGCATTGGAGGCTTGGCTCATTCAAATATAGGTGGATTCCACCATATGTCCAATTGGATCCAAGCTTGAGGATGATCATGTCATATCAAGAACCAATGCCATTTCGGTAACAAGTACTTACATTGAAGTATCTAGCCCCTAGCCTTGTGTAGGTTGCATTGCATTCCATGAAAATCTTTTCAAACAGGTATTCTTGCTCTTGTCCAAAAACTTCATTATTGAAATCTTGAGCAAGATGGTAGGTGTTATATTAAGGGGGAGTGCTAAATCATAATCATGTATATCACATCCCTAAGTGTGCCCAAATTGATTAAGAGCTAGTATTGTTTTTCAAAATTGAGCTTTTTAGTCAAAAGTCAAAATTTTCATAAATATTAGTAATCTTTTGAAAAACTAGTTGTAAAATGTATACAAATGCTATTCAAAGGTTTCCCAAAGTTTTAGCTCAAAAAAACCTATTTTAAGTGAAAATGAGTTTCTAGCCAAAATTTTAGATCATAGTATCTTGTTTTTGACATAAATTAGATTTTTATGCAAAATCTATTCTAAATTTTTTTTGAAAATGGTCCCAAAAGAAAAATCCTAGAGTTGGCTATTCTAAACCTTTTTTGGTATTCACAAGATTTTCAAAAGGCCAACCTAGCAAAAGTTATTTGATTTCGAAACTCGTCCAAAATCCTTGTGTGACCTAAGTAGGGGTGGAAACGAGCCGAGCCGAGCTGGCTCGAGCCAAGTTCGTTTGGGCTCGGATGAATAGTGAGCTCAGCTCGACTCGACTCGTTTCAGTATCGAGCTAGGAGAGGGGCTTGGCTTGGCTCGGAACTGAGCTCGAGCCAGCTCAAATGGGCTCGCAAGCTTGGTGTTCCTCCTGGTTCTCAATCAACAAAAAACACAAAACACAGTGGTCATCAAAAGTTCATGGTGATACAATCACACATCAAAATTGGACAAGGAAGCATCACATTCACATCAGAGATTCACAGCTAGGACCAAGAGGGCCTCCAACGCCGGTTCGCCGTGCCCTCCCACTTGGCGTCTTCTACATCGACGTCGTCGCCGGTTCCAGTTCTCCACCGCCTTGGCCTATGCCCTACACCATCGACGAGAACAGCAGCGCCGCCGCCACCATGGCTCCTGCCTTGACACTGTGAAGAAGCAAGCAAGCACCTCTCTGGATCCAGATCTGGATCCTCCACGAGCGCGGGTGAGGAGGGAGGAGGACATGGCGGCGCGGCGGTGGGGGAGGAGGAAGGAGGGAGAAGGGAGGAGGTGGGCCACGGTTGGGGAGGAAGAGGGGTGCGGTGGGGGAGGAAGATGGGGGAGGAGGTGAGTTGGCAGCGGTGCGTGGGGAGGAGGAGGGGGCAGCGATGGGGGAGGCGGTGGGTGGAGGAGGTGGATGGAGGCGGCAGGTGGAGATAGGGGAGGCAGAGGCGGCGGGTGGAGATGGGATGGGGGAGGCGCCGTCGGCGGGTGGAGTCATGGAGATGGGGAAGGGGAAGGGGAGGCGGCGGGTGGAGATGGGGGAGGCGCCGCGGCGGGTGGAGATGGGGGAGGGGGAGGCGCCGAGTGGGACTAGAGGAGGAGGCAGTGGGGAGAAATAATGGGGAATCAGGGGAGAAAGAGGGTCGGCCGGGGTTTTGAGGCAGTTGGCAACGGATGGATGGGCCTGGGCCTGGCCGCCTGGGCCAAGCCAAATGGCTCGCAAGCCGGCTCGGGCTCGGCTTGTTTGCTCGGCGAGCTGGACAAGCGGCTCAGCTCGGCTAAAAAATTCATGAGCTCGAGCCGAGCCGAGCCGTGATGAGCCCGAGCAGGCTTGTGAGCCTCGAGCTTTTTTTCCAGCCCTAGACCTAAGTAGCTACTTTCTAGCACTTAAGTGAGTTTTGCTATATGAGCCAAAATTATTCACATGAATATGTCCATAATGGTATTAATGACTCATACATAAAATTGGATGCTCTAAATTTCATCATATGCTCAATTTGGCTCTTTTGAAGAAGTTTCGTGAAAATAAGATTTTATTTACGAAAACAAAAGTTTAATTCATAAAAACTATTTAAGATTTGGATTTTCAAAGGCTATATAAATCGGAAATGCTCCAAATATGTTTATTTGGTTGATTGTGTGAAAGTTTGGAGCAAAATACAACATTTACATCTTTTCTCCAAAATCCAAACTGAAATCTGCTTACAGATTCAGTCTCAACCGGTCTGATCGGCTACCTCCCAGCGGTCTGACCGTTAGTCCTCCGGTCTAACTGCCCCTTGAACTCCAGTCTGACCACAAGCTCTCCGGTCTAACCGCACCTTGAACATCGGTCTGACCGCGAGCTCTCCGGTCTAACTACGTATTGAACTCCAGTCTGACCGGTAGTTGTTGTTAGCAACAGGAAATGGCCTATTTGATTAATTTCTACTTCTTTCGGCCACCTTGATTGCTTCCTTTGGTCAAGATGTTTATTGCTATCCTTGCAAGCTACCCTCTATTGTTTTTGCTTGATCACAAATGCAAATTTGTCATTTAAGTTGTATTCTTTCAAATGGTAGCTTCTCTTAATCATCTTGACCTCAGCATAAGATTCATCTTTACATGTGATATCATCTTATTCCTTCAAAATGGTATCTAATTTCATTCCTTGCTAGCCATATTTCTCTTGACCAAGCTCAAGTACTCTCCGTGTACGAGTGGATTCTCTCTTTCCCTCTTCTCTTTAGATTCTTTCTTTGAAGATCTTTTTGAGAGAAGTTCAAGCACTTTGTAATTTTAAGTCTTGTCAACTCGTGGTATCCAAGTGATGTTTAAGGACTATTTTTTAAGTGTGATCCACATATAGACAGTTTTGGTGCTTAATGTCAAAGGGGGAGAATTTGTTTGCAAATAATGGTCAAATGACAGAGTTTGAAGTCATCATGAGTTTTTGATGGATATATTTCAAAGAGATGACAAAGGAGATATTTGTTGGATGGAAAAAGCCTTTGTCGGTCAAAGGAGTACAACTTTTGTGTAAAGGGGAGTTTTTCCAAAAAGGGGTTTGTCAATGTTTTAGAACCGAACTTACGTCAAGATTGTTTGATTCGGAGGGTCTCCAAGACTCAAATCACGCAGAGAGAGGTGACACGGGGATTTTTATACAAGTTCGGGCTTTCTCCGGGGAGAATAACAACCCTACTCCTATGTTTTGGGCTTTGTTTAAAATAGGTAAACTATTATATGGGAAAACCTAATTTGCTATTTGCCCAAAATGGTTTATGGATCTTTATGAATGCATTTTTTCTCATGAGCATGAGCTAATTGTCATATCCTTCAATTACTGCATTCTTTGCATCCAAAATATAGATTGAACTCCACCAAGAGTCAAACATGAATATGTGCATTTTGTTTCATTCCATATATTTGAATGCACACATTTAGGGAGAGTTCACTCTATGTTTTGTCATTTCAATAGTATTGATCCCATTTTTCCATCCACTTATATTAAGTATCTCTACTTTGAAATGTATTCTTGAGTATATAAAGCTTGTGTAGTTGATATATACTCATATTAATTCAATTTCAATTATTTGCAAGACGATTGTCATCAATCACCAAAAAGGAGGAGATTGAAGAATCAAAACCCACCATTATGAGTTAATGGTATATTTTGGTAATTAATGACAATCGTCATTTGGAACTAACATTTTCCATGAGTTGGATTAACAAGTTATGTTCTATGATGATGGAGACTTTGGATGACATCATGAGTTGATCATCATCAAGTCAAGACTCGGGATGAAGAAAATCATCATGTGTTTGTGATGTTTAAGTCAAGATCCCGAAGTAAAGAAGATCATCATGTGTTAATGATATTGAAGTAAAGAGCTTGTAGTAAAGGATGCATCATGTGTTGATGCGTATCAAGATCTCGAAGAGGAGATGATCATGAGTTGATCATTAAGTCAAGAGAAGACCCATCATGTGTTGATGGAGGTCAAGTAGAAGAGTGCATCATGGGTTGATGCATATTCAAGTCAAGAACTTGAAGTAAAGGAAATCATCATGAGTTGATGATTATCAAGTCAATGACCCGGTCTTGAAGTGATGATGTGCGTCATCAAGCTTCAAGTGAATATGTAAGGCAAATGTATGACTAGTTAAGGCTAAGGATGTGTTCCTAGCCTTTTACCGGTCTTGGTGTTTGGTTGGAAGACCAGATTGCTAGTATAGGTTACTGTACTATTAAGAGGGGTCTTGACTACTAGCTTGAGTGTATCATGTGTTGATAGCTCATTGTGCTTGCTCTAGTGCTTGTTAGCATGTTACCAATATTTGTGAATGTGTTTTGTAAATAGTTGAGGCTCATGCATAATCCTTATAGCATGTGACTTTAGTTTGTGAATGTTGCAAGTTAATTTTTGCTTTAGAAAATAGTTTGGACACTCTAAGATGGCCGATCTAACTAAGGTCAAGATGTACAATCAGTATGGCTCAGATACCACCTCTGTCGGGACCCAAAAATGCAATTCTGGACCCTTTGTGTATACTACACTAGTCCAGGATCACGCTAGTGCACACAATGTCAACATAGATGAATATCGATCCACATAAGACGAAATAATAGCATAAATGATTAATTTGAATAACAAATAATCACTTTGTCCTTATGGTCGAGTTTACATTTATTAAGCCTCTTAGGGCTCACAATAAAGAAGTAGATAGCAGCGGAACAAATGAAACTTCAGCGGAATTCCATCAATTCGCCACAGGAAACCCACTAGGATCAAGACCTAATGATCAGCACCTTCATAGAACTCCTCCTCAAAAGCAGGCGAAGACTCCTCCACTTCTGTTAATTAATTATAGCAAGCATGAGTACACAACCGTACTCGCAAGTTATACTACAGAATGCAATGTATATATGATGGCTTATTCCAAAGGAATGGATTCTATGGTTCTTTTGCATAAATGCAACATTTGCAATTTGAATATGGATAATAGATTAAACACAATGTAAAACAAATAAACAATATTAATTTAACAGTTGTTTTCACAAAGAACACAAAGTCTAAACAAATTATTCATATAGCCATATGACTTAGATCACACAGCTCCCTTCCCAAATGTTTTATGAAAACTACCCCTCGTGTGAAATCCCCAAGCATGTCCAAGACTGCGAACACGGCTATTCGAATAGATTAATTAACACTCTGCAGAGATTGTACACTTTACCCACACGATATAACCAGTGTAGCAAGCACTAATCATAACAAAACTTTTCCGAAACTTCATCTCAACAATTGGCACTCCCAGTGTGCTTTACTGTTATACCAATTCAAACACAGTGCTTTGGTATAATACACACCGTTGGACAGGGAAGCGACAAACCGTCCCACGATGTAACTACCTGGTAGTTCACACCTCCACCCATCGCTGAGCTCCTAACCTACAACCTGAGTAATCAATGTCGAGACTCTGTAACTTACTAAGTTAGGCCCATCCCATCAGGCATATGGTCGTACAGTAAGGCTCAGTTCAATGACGCACAAAGTTAAGTTCTTACTTGACCAAGGCAAGACTTTCAATTTCTAACTATGTCACACAGATTATCATTCCCATTCACATAGCTCACTTGCCAACGTCTAAATCCTTTCCCATCCTATTGATTAAGTGCAACACATGCCACCAACAGGTAATGACGCGTAGTGCACACAGTTTTATCACAAAGTCCCATAATCACTTAGTCAAGTTCATATTTGCAACTCACATGAAATGATGACTCGTGGTATGGCTAAGCAATCTACTCGTATCTAACCAACCCACATTGGTGCTACCATAATACCAACTAAATAATGAACCAATCTAGGGTGATAAAAGATTATGACATAACAATAGACAAGGTGGATAAAACAAATTGGATAAATAACTACACCCAAAAGCATTTAAATAAATACTTAAAGTAAATGCAATAATTTGAATCAAAGTATTTTGAAAACTAGGTTCAATATGATCAAAGGTATAACTTGCCTTGGAATAGATCTAGGTACTGGTCTTGATCTTGATGCACTCCTTCTTCTTCAAAGTTCCCTGATGTATCAACTTCTACTGGCAAATGAAGCAAATAAATAAATAACAGAGAGAAAACAAACTCCAAAAATTAAATAAAAATCTTAGATAAATAGATCCTGGATTTAGATGAATTTAAAATTTTGAATGAGCTTAATCGGAGTTCGGATGCAAAAGATATGGTTCTCGGAAGATCAAAACAAAGGAAAATACTCAAAAAGGAGTTTCGAGTACTGTTCAACGTTTTCGACCACACGTGCTCGGAAGGAGATTCAACCACCTGGTCGGAATGTTTCAACTGTACGTGGTCGTAGAAGGCTACGACTACCTGGTCGTTGGAGGCTTACGACTACTGGTTGTAGGAAGATTACGACTGCTGGTCGTAGGAAAGATTACGACTACTGGTCGTAGAAGTCTCGACCACTGGTCGTAGGAGTTTACGACCACGCGATAGGCTCGGGTCCCCATGATCGGCGGTGAACGGTGGGGCTTCACTAGCGATGAGTGGTACCAACATGTAGCTGATGCTATTGCGAATCCAGTGAGGTGCTCACCGAGCGGTCGAAGACAACAGTGGTGGCCGGCGGCGAGGTTCAAGCGGAAAAGAAGGTTCGGCTGTTGTCGACGACAAGCACTAGTGGCGTCTTGTGGTTGTGAAGGGTTGTTGGAGGTAGTCCTGGTGACGGCGAAGACGACAGCGTGGTCGACGACAATGCAATTTGAAGAAACGAATGGCGGCGACAAAACCCTAGAACTCATATTGCGGCAGCGCTCGAGCTCTCGGGGCACGATGGCTTAGGGTTTCGGGATGAGGGCACAAAGACGATCCTCGGGGTGCTATTTATAGGGTAGTGATATGGCTGAGATGGTCTATCGGCGGTGGAGTTTAGATCGGATCCGCAACGAGATAAGGAAATTCAAACGAATTTGCAAGGAGATATGGGGTAGAATCGGTTGTGGGGATTACAACGGATTCAGAAATCGTATCGCCGAAGGATTCTTCGGTTGGATACACCGTTGTCGGATGGAACTTCTAGAAGCATCAATGGCGGACGTGAGCGGGCTCATGCGAGAACGAAGGTTCGAGGAGGACGAAGACGGTGGGGAAAGAAGGAGATGAGCTGAAGAGATTCGGCCCAGTTGAATTTCTAAGATTTACAATAGATTTTCTATTTTAGAAATAGCAGAAAATACAAATGGCAAAATAGAAAATGAACTTGGAAAAATTCTAGAAAAAACTAGAGAATATATCCAAGCTCATAGAATCCAAATAAAATAGTTTTGATAATTGTTGATGTTGACTTTAATCATATTAAAATGTTTTGATACTAAAAGTCCAAGTTAAGCTTTTTAGTTAATCCAAATAAAACTCAAGGGTGAATTTTCAACTATTAACTAAACAAAATGGATTTTTAAAGCTCAGAAAATTGGGATGTTACAAACCTCCCCCCTTAAAGGAATCTCGACCCCGAGATTCAGGCTAGCTAGAGAAAAGGCTAGGAAACTCGGCTTTTAGCTCCTCTCCATGCTCCCACATTGCTTCTCCTTCTGTGTGGTTGCTCCACTGAACCTTGCAAAAATGAACAGTCTTGCTTCTGGTACGACGCTCTGCAACATCCAAAATCTTGATTGGCTGCTCTTTGTAAGTGAGATCTTTCTTTAACTCGATTGAGTCCAACGGGGCTTGTTCTTTTGGCACACGAAGACATTTCTTCAACTACGAGACATGAAAGATGTCACGTACTCCTGCTAACGACTGTGGCAACTCCAACTGATAAGCTACTTCTCCACGACAATCCAAAATCTTGAACGTTCCAACATACCTAGGGGCAAGCTTCCTTTTGGCATGAAACCTTTTGACACCTCTAAGAGGAGTAACTCGAAGATAAAAAAAATCTTCTGGTTCAAATCTGAGATCACGACGACGATTATCAGCATAACTTTTCTACCTGGACTGAGCTATCTTTAATCTTTCTATGATCATAGACACTTGTTCTTTTGCTTCTTGAATAATATCTGGCCCGAATACCAAATGTTTAGCTGTTTCTGACCAATTCAAAGGGGTTCTGTAGGCATGACCATACAAAGCTTCAAATGGTGACATTTGCAGACTGGCTTGATAACTGTTGTTGTACGAGGCAAACTCTTGTCCCAACTAGTGGCATTAGCTAGAGCATAGGCTCTCAACATATCTTCCAATATTTGGTTCACTCTTTCAGTCTGTCCATCTGTCTGAGGATGATAGGCAGTACTGAAATTCAGATCAGTACCCAAAGCTTCATGCAAACTTTGCCAAAAACGAGAGGTGAACTGAGATCCTCGATCTGACACTATCTTCTTAGGCACACCATGCAAACTGACAATTCTTGACATGTATAGCTCTGCAAGACAATCTCCTGAGTAAGTGGTTTTGACTGGTAAGAAATAGACAAATTTAGTGAAACGATCAACTATTATCCAAGCTCAACGAATCCAAATAAAATAGTTTTGATAGTTATTGATGTTGACTTTAATCATATTAAAATGTTTTGATACTAAAAGTCCAAGTTAAGCTTTTCAATTTAACCAAATAAAACTCATGGGTGAATTTTAATTTCAACTATTGACTAAACAAAAAGGATTTTTAAAGCTCAAAAATTGGGATATTCTGTGACAGCACGGGAAGAAGACGGGAGGAAGAGGAGGCGACAGGGGGGCACTTTGTCACTGAAACAAGGAGATCTTGATGGAGGCGGGCTAGGAAAGGAACGAGCCAAGAAAGCTAGGCCGCGGGAGAGGAAGAGGAAAAAGGTCGGAAAGATTCGGCCCAAAAAGTGAAAAGGAAATTTGAATAGATTTTCATATTATAGAAAATACAACAATTCCAAAAGGGATTTAGAAAATAGTAAATAAAGTCCAAAAATTCTAGAAAAATACACAGAAATTCCTTGAATTATTTGGAACTTAATAAAATTATTTATAACTTAAATTTAGCTTTTAATTTTGCACATAAATTATTTTTAAATTTAAGGAAAATAGAAAAGGCCTTTATACAATTCAAGAAAATACTTAAAATACTATTTTTTTTTACTTTAGATCCAATAAAACCCATGAGAATTCAAATAAATAAAATTTTGAATTAATTAAAGTTTGATTAACTAATATTAAATGTGGATATCATGGGGATATGCCCATGATCTTAGGATGATGAAACAATTGGCAATGTTGCTTTTGGTTTTAAGTTTCATGCGTTTTCGGCAAAGTTAAAAGGCTAATCTTTAGCCATTTTGGAAATTTAGCTTTGGTTTAGATTGAGTTCATAGACTATAGTGCATATGTGTTGCATGTTGCATGTTTTCACTAACGTGGGTCAAGTTGTGAAGAACTTGTTCCCGGATTCGTGTTTGCTTGTCTATTGCTGTGCAGGTGGCTTGCAGGTCAACGACGGTCAATGGCAAGGAGGATCGGGACTAAGCTTGGAGAGCTGAGGTCCAGAACGATCATGGATGCCGGGTGAGGTCAAGTGACTCAAGCGTGGCGCAGAATAGACAAGGATGACCGAAGCAGGCGATTCGGTCTGTTGGTTTGATCAAGCGGTGCGTGGGTCGGTGCAAGTGCCAAGGTGGTCGGTGGGAACCGGATGGGAGAGACTTGCTTGAACACGATGAGAGTCATTGGATCAACCTACACGCGTGGCGAAGCGGCGATTGTTTCAACAGGATTGGACTCGGTCTTAGGAAAAGATTGAGAAGGGGTAGTTTGGTAATTTTACCAAATACCGCCTTGGTGACCTAATGCCAACCCGCGGCGCAAGACGGTGCGTCAAGAAGTGGATTAGGTCAAGAGAAGTGAAGACGGCGCTTTAAAATACGTGCGTGTGTGTTCCGTTGTTGTTGGGCCTTAACGGAAGCCCATTAGGTTTAATCTTCTAGAAGATCCAATTCTAAAAGGGTTTTAGGGTTGGTGGCTGTCATATAAAAGGATGGAGATGGGATATTCTTGTTGTTGCGCTTGCAAAGCCTTGTGGCGGCGCGCCTGTAGGAGTCCTCCCAGAAAAACCGGAGGCCTGGCGGCGGCTTGTCCTTAGCAGAAATAGGCTTGAGGCGGCCTGTAGTCTCGGGTGTGTAGACAGAGAAATCCAGAATCCAGCCGTTTGCAACTTGTGGATTTGTTCTGTTGGCTTCTTGTGAGTTGTTCCTTACTTTGTATGTGTTGAAATGCATTGATGTTGCATGGAGCTGTGATCCGGTTGTTTGTTGTTTGAAGATTTTTTTTATTCAGCTGCTTACATGATTCGAGTGAGTCATGGGGAGACACAAAAAATTGTAGGGGCTGGTAGCTGCATAGTCATACTTGTTGTGGTTTGAGAAAAACTAATCTAGTGTATCCCTTCTTGTTGGCTGCTGTTCCTTGTGCGTGCTTGTTTTGCTCGGTGCTGTGTGTTGATGTGAAAATCTAGTGTGTGTGGTAGATTGTCCCTCGGCAGAAAACTAGAGCCCCCTGGGCGGCAGCAGTAGTGATCGCCATTTTCGGTTCTTGCGGATTTGTGTTTTGCTGCATCTTGTTGATTAGTTTTTGCCTTGGGCTGCTTTCCTGATGTGACTCTTGAATCGATTGCTACTGTGACCTCTTTAGTTTATTGCTTGGCTGTGGTTTCTTTGTGCTGCTTGTCGGCTGGTTCCTTTTGCTTGGTTTTGCGTCGGTACAAGGAGGTCATGACCAGCTCGCAGTAGCGCTGCGGCGGCTTGTAGCGTTGTGTGCGCCCGCAAAATCTGGAGCCTTAGTAGCGGCAGCTATGCATGCTCTGTTCTGTAGACAGAGAAATCAAGATCCGGCGGTTTATTGTTTTGAGATTTGTTTATTTGACTGCCTTCAATGGTGAGAGTGAGGTGTTAATGTTAATTCCCATCAGGTTGCTTGTGCTCTGCCGTGAGAAGAGGTTTTGGATTTTGTGCATGCGGTTGTGAGATGTTTTTGGTCTTTTGCTTCGGGGTTTGATCAGATTTAACACAGGTCATCCGCTGTGCCTGTATACAGATCTTCATAGCTTTTATAGCTATTGGAGTGAAAGTAGTGTTGAGTTCGATCGAGGTGAAAAATAGAGAAAAGCGTCTATTCACCCCCCCCCCTCTAGTCGCCTTTCCGGTCCTACATTAAATTATTTTTATTTCTAAAATTTCAAGTTTAAGCTTTAACAATTCAGTAAAATCAAATGGTTAATTTTAATTTGAAAATTTTCAAAAAGCCTCAAAAATTGGGATGTTACAAGACAAGGGGAAGAGACTGATGCACCTCCAAGACTAATTTCGATCCTCCTTTTTTTTATTCCAAAAAAGCTGCGCGTGTATCTTAGGTGTTTTCCTGTTTGTTGATTCGTGCATGTTGTCATTTCTAATGCACGTAACCAACCTCTGCGCATTATGTAATTCGCAAATTACATTGTGAAGTCTCTCAAATTTATTCCGAAATTTCGACAATTTTATTTTTCAAATTTTATTCCCTAACTTTACTTGGAATGATGACGGACGACGAACTTCACATGAAATAACGATGACACTTGGGTGGGGGTTATTGTGCCCCTAGGGCCTGCCTAGGCCATTGCCGTGTCCCTGGGGTGCGGCACCCTATGTCATTACCCCAGAGGATAATCACACTTAAGCATACGGATTACTATTCATCTACCTGGTAGGACAACGCTCCGACGAATAGTTAGCCTTACCAAAGTTAACGCAACTGAACAATAAGATAGAAACTGTATTTTATTACAATAGTTGGCTACGCAAGGCTATGGTCTTTAATACAAGTATTTAATTACAACAGGAAAGAATTCCCCTCGCTTGCCTGCCCTGCTCCACTGGTCGTCTACTCATCCCACTCGCTGAATAAGAGGCCCACCTCGCCCTGATCCTCGTAGTAAGTGCTCTCGCCTACTGCGGACTCCTCGGCACATGTGTATCCTTCATCCCACTCGGGATAATTCTTGGCTGGACTAGGATTTAACAAAGGAGAATAATAGCAAGAATGAGTACTAGTGTACTCAGCAAGTATTTATTAGTAAGGATACATTGTATGACTCTTCTCTGTTCGTTATCACATTTTCTAGCTCATCTCTTTTTCTGGAAAATAATTCATCAAGATTTACGTGGCAAGTTTTATTTCTGAAAATACTACGTATCACTTGGTAAGAAGTTAAACCCCTAGCGATCACCGAGACTCTAATCCAAGAGACATGCATGAATTCATGATGTTATTTAGCACTATGCAGGCTTTGTATTATTTTACCCATAGCTACTCTGAGCTCTCTTTACGCTAGGTCTCCCGCATTTCCTTTGATGTGGTTTCGAGTTCAGAATATAGGACATTTTCCAAGTTACATGATTAAGTCTCCACCCATTACTTTTTGTTGGTGTCCTGGGGTGCTCACCTAGTCCTCCACCGAGTTCCAAAAATATTGGTTGGGCCGATCATCCCCGCACCCAATACTCCACCTTGTTGTACTATAGCGCATTGGATCCCCCACTTCCGAACTCTTCCTACTGGTCCCGGGTTCCTCCATAACTCACTCATGCAATATTACTTACCCGATGTGGAAAGCATAATTACGTAACAAGGTAGCATTTTCTGCCCATCGAAACAGGAAAATGGTTGGCACTTAAATACGGCATCTTATCCCAGTGGGAGTTTTGTTGGTCCTTATATATTAACCATATGTAAAGGGTCACACCTCTTCCCTCTTCTCTTTCCTGCCACAGGCCCCCTTTACCAGCCTAACATTTCTCTTATAGTACAGCTGCTCCTCTCAGGTGCACTGCTCTTTTCTTATTTCTCATCTCTTTTCTCTTTATCTCTTTTATCCGATTTGGTTTTGAGACATAGTTTTAATGCACATACATATATGGTACAACAATATAAATTTTACATTTAATATAACTAGGTTGATATTCAAGAGATAGGTTTGCCTTCGTATTCGTAGTAAAGATCAGCGTCAACGAAACCTGGATCAGCTACTCCTGCCTGTGCCGGGTTGTCTTTTGCAATTATACGACAGACGCGTATAATAAATAAATACTTAGTTGTTTCTTGTGCTACTAGGCGTACATTAATCAATTGATTCTCTTTGTTAGCATATTTTAATTTAATAAACTTTTTGGATCCCCCGCGAGGTTAACACTCTCCAACTGCGGTTGTTCTACGGTCTATTGGCTCTAGAATCATGGGTTGCCTATTCTCGCGTTTGTTAATAACGGACCCTGGCCAATTTGTTTTAGGGGTGATATTTACTGGGGGTTATTTAATTTAATTATTCTATCTCGATTAAATTATTTCTAACGCACCAGACTATTTGTCTAATTTAGTGAGTGCTACTGCTGATTAATTTAGTTATATAGTCTCATATTAACTTTTACACTTTTTCTCGCTTTTATTTTCTATCGGTCGGTCTACTGCTATTTTTCCTCACACGGTTCATAGATTTATATTTCTTGCAATTCGTCCAACACCTATAGGTGTACCGCGCACGCGCTTCACTTCACCAAAATTCATCTTTTTATCCCCTTTCCTTAATCCTACTTTCTTTTCCTAATCTCTATCTCTATTTTCCTAATCTACCCCTTTTCTCTTTATGTCTTTCTCTCTCTCCCTTATACGGCCGAATGCCTCCTAACCACTCATTTTCTTGCTTCTTCTCTTCTCTTCATTCCCCATTCTTCTTCTCTCTTTGTAACACCCTGGCTATGTGAAAGCCAAAATGTTACCTAAAAGACTAACATACAGCAACCCTACAGAATAATTTCAACTAACTTTAAAATAGTAACCTAAAAATATCAGTATCTAGAAGAATAGATACAAGAATTGAATCAGAATTCGTCAACAATTCAATCTCAAACATCTAATCAGATTGAGTCGATTATGATAATAATATCAAGAGTCTATACGCAGTTCACTAACCCATTGCTAATCCAACCATATCATGAAGGTTGATAATATCAACCATCAACCAAGCTTTTAATTCATGAATGACCTAATGCTAACAATCGAACTCAACATGAGCCTGGTCTGCTACTAAACTAACGTTCTAACCAATAAAAACTAAGATATTTCTCTAAAATCCGGCAGAACCTCCTTTGTATAGATGGCTATACCGGAGGTTCAAACAGTTTAATATAGCATCAATCACAATCAAATCCTCCAATTTAAACGAATCATCAAAGGACATCCAAAATATGCTAATCAACTAATGCATCAATGATCAGCATATCTACGAGGGTTAAATGAACTCAATCAACGAATGAATGAGAACATAAAGGAATCATCCATGATCACAAACAAAACATCCACCACGAAGGGTGGTCACAGAATCGAAACTAAAGTAATTAACAAGAATATGAATTGTGGATAATTGGGTTTGATTATTCATTGCGGTTAGTGATTATGTAACTTGCACCAAGTCTACCCCTTCCCATACATGTCGCTGCCTCGAGAGGTACCTAGCAAGCACAATACAACAAGTGTGAGTCCACGACTCAGCAAAGTGCAATAGTAAATCAAACATAGCATCATAAGTAGTCAAAGGGAATAAACAATCACCTCAAAACAGCAACATTATACCACGAATCAATCGCTTATGATAGCATTATAAGTAGTCAAGGGGATAAATCATCCCATCATGAATAACGGCATTATATACCACAAATCAATCTCTTAAGCAGAAATGCAATGAATATGCCATGAATGCAAAATACTTCACTTCTTTGCAATTACCGGTAACGCCGAGTATGTATCCGTCGATACATACCCTAAGCCTATGCCCTTTAGGCACAGGGATCCAAAGCCCACACTCCACGAGTGTGGGGCCCGCCCAATGCAATGCGGATCCAGGGAGGAAAGCGACCCTTAGCTACCACGTAGTCAAGGTTCAGAAATGAACATGCAGAAATGCAAATACGCATGTCCATTATCGTTATCATGATTCATCATTAACAAGGTAGCCTCATTGCTCACCTTGTCCCATCATTCTTGCCATCAACATATAACCATTATCATGCAAGCAACACCATATAACCAGTAATATGTACATATCACCATGTAACCATTAGCATGCAGCATCATGTAAACATTTCCAAGTAGTAAGCATCGTCATTAACCTATGGCATTTAAACTCAGCAACATTACCAAACAGTAAGCATCATCAACCAATTATGGCATTCGGGCTCATCAACATTATCAAGAAGCAATCATCATCAATAATGAAATATAACCGCTCATTAATACTACTTGCACTTGCCTCAACCGTGAGACAGACGACAAATGGTGGAACGCTCTAGCACCGAGTTCACCACCACCTCAATGTTAGCCACAGCCGAATCAACACCAACCATCATCATTCCCCTCATGCATAAACAAATAGAAATCCATGTACCACCACCATCATACAATGCAACAACTAAGCATCAATCAGCACAAGTAAAAGGAATCAACCTAAATGATCAACTCACTACTTTAACTTGCCAAAAGTTCATTACCTCTCTATTTCCACATAGCAGAAAAGTGCAGGTAGGATAAACTATTTATTGCCCCTCCCCTCAATTACCCAAGATATTTGAAACTATTCTCTTCACAGCAAAATTGCAGAACAAAAGTAGCCTATTGATCTGACAACTTAGCTTCTGATTAGTGGTGTCTTGGATACAAAAGTTAAAAGGTCTTTTCCTGGCGAAATAACTCAACAGGCTTAACACACCACTAGTTCTGTAAAAAAAACACCCAATGCCGGCAAGTATCTCAAATAAGCATTCATAGCACTTCCAAATGCTAGCAAATGTGGGTCCAGATCTCCATTGCCCACACATCTGGATGCGAGCAATATAACATGAGCTTGGAAAACCACCGGCATAGAGAACAAATAGCCCTGGTGGAACAGGGAGATAGCTCCCAGCAAGCCAATTTCAGGAGTTGCCCCTACCGCCGTCCCTGACCAAGAGAGTGCACTCAAAACTGCTCAAATCCCTCCTCACCTTGCACTGATGGAATGAAAAGGTGGGACATGAGCTCCAGCACGACATGGGGCTCACCCCAACACAAAGGGACCACAGTGGAAACCCTTGATCCTTGAAGTAGGGCACCATCGGGCCTGGTGAAGCATTTTGACAAACACGTGGTGGACAACATCAAAGGGAGGCCATCGGTGTCGCAGCAGGATCACGCGACGGTGAAGTGCCCCTGGACCGGCAGCGAAGGAGGGCAGGGGCGCTGGCTGAGACCTCCTGCTCGCGGTCGCGGCGGCGCACACGGCGTTGAGTGCTATCCCGGAGGTGAGCGCCGCGGCGGTAGTGACGTCGGTGAGCTGGTCGCGGGAGAGCGGCTCGAGGAGGCGGAGGGAGGAGACTACTAGCCCGACACCGTGGGCCGGGCAAAGGGTGGCGGCAGCTGCGATGGGGCGGTGGGGTGCCGAGGAATGGGGTGCACGCGGGCAGAGGAGCCGCGAGGAGGCGCTGGCGATGGCGGTCGAGAGCAGTGGGAGCTAGAGCTAGAGAAGGAGCCCAAGCGAGCCAAGCTTGGTCTAAGCCGGCAGCAGCAGCAAGTCTCTGGCAGAGCAGGACAAAGGCCGAGAACAGTGCCAGGGGAGGAAAAGGGAACGGGAGAGGTTGGATTCAAGTAGGGATAGGGGCGGCTGGGTGAGGGCAAGAAGCAAGGGGAACTAGGGTTTGGGGTACCAACTCCCTCTTTTATTTTCATCAGCTGCCAGCCCCATTATTGGTCCATGGGCCGAAGCCCACCTCTATTTCCCCCTCTAATTCTAAACTAATTCTTTAATTACTTACTCTAATTTATTAAGTACTCAAACAATTAAACGGGATATTACACTCTTTCCCCATTCCTTTCCTTGGTGCTTGCTTTGGTCTAAGCTGTTGCGCCATGGGGACTCATGGCGTCGCCTCATGCTTCCTCGGCTCGCCGCGCCGGCCACTGCTGTCGTGCCTGCGCTAACTGCTCGCCCAGCTTGGCCACCCGTGCCCTACGCCCGGCCCTGCCTCCTAGCTGCTCATTTTATTCTTGGTTTCCTTTTCCCTCACGTTCCCTTCTCTGGTGATAGTTTTGATTTATGGTGATTTATGCTCATGCATGGTGAATGTGCTGGAAGTGGGCTATCTTAGCTTAGCTACGGCGGTGGTTGTAAGGACCCCACCCGAGAGGACCCGGAGGGATCTCCCAGGACCACCCGAGAGGACCCGGAGGGATCTCCCAGGACCACCCAAGAGGTCCCCCAGGACCTCCCAGAGAGCCTCTAGGACCACCCAGGAGGACTCGAAGGTCCAACCGAACCACCCGGAGGTCTGGGAAGGTCCTCCAAGACCTCCCAAGAGGTCCCCCAGGACCTCCCAGAGAGCCTCTAGGACCACCCAGGAGGACTCGAAGGTCCACCTGGAGGTCTTAGTTCTCTGTGCACAATGAGCTAGTCCCAAGATCAGATCGCTAGCTCGCACAGACCCAACATCGGTGTCATCACAACCATACGATAAACTTAAGATGAAGCAGACAAATTAGCATTTATAGACAAAAGACCTTATGGTCAAGCTTGTTTACAGGGGTGCCACGCAGGGCAAACAACAAAAGAACACTTGCAGCGGAAAACAAAATACAGCGCGGAGCCACTCGGCGAGCCACAGGCTATCTAGTGGAGGACGTCCCCTAGTCCATGAGGTCTTCAACGAACTCCTCCTCGTAGTGCTCGGAGCACCCGGGGAGGTCTTCAACTGCTGATTAACCAAAGGGCACAAGCCATGAGTACTTTGAATGTACTCAGCAAGCCATAGGGAAATAATGCAATAACATTTATGCAAGGCTTGACAAAGTGAGTTGTAGGGTTAGTTTGCATAAAGCAGCAGTTAACATAAATACAATAAGTAGATTGTAAAGCACCAGTTGAAAAGATAATACATAAGTAACAAGTTCTTTGGAAACATCGCACGACCACCCAGCCATGAGCCCAGACTACTCACGACCACCCAGTCATGAGCCAACCCACTCGGAACAAAACCCAACGTTTGAAAGATCTACCCCTTGCGTGAAAGAACCGGGCATGTCCATCACTGAGGACGTGTCTATTCAAATAGATTTTACACTCTGTAGAGGTTGTGCACGTTACCCACAAGACACGAAGTCCTCTAGTTGGCTGGGCACCCGTCGATGCCCCTGCTCACTTCCTTTGGTAAGCAGCCTAGAGCTCGTGACAAGGCCTTTACAAAGGTCAGTCCTGACTTGGTTCTGCCCGCTAAGGATTCGCCATGCTTAGGCCCCCTCTTGCACCATTTCGACCACCACGATAGAACCGCATCAGGACCTCGCTAATTAGTTGGCCAGGACCACCCCACCCTGGACTTGTGGTTGCACGGGAATGACCCAGATCAATGGCGTACAAGGTTAAGTCCTTAGTTGGCTGCTCAAGCGAGACATTCCATGACCCAGTGTGCATAGCACTCACTACCACCCACTCGCCCGAGAATAAAACACTTTCTGGTTCAACCCGGCCAAATGACCATTCTGGTCTTGGCACACAAATATTAACAATAGTGGCATTGCCACAGTTCCATAATTCATTAGTCAGGTTCAACATTCTTTGAGTTATGAGATTTGCGAGACCAAACATCTACTAAAGCATGGCTAACCAATCTAGCGCACCCATGTTGGTATTCAAAGACATCCAACTAAGATAACCCATCCTACAGGTATCCAAGGGTACATGTCAACATGTTGTATTCAAACATACCAAGGAGTCATACTGGCAAGTGGTGCTTAACTATCCCCCAAAACCATTTTCTATAAAACTAGCCATGCATGTTTATAACAAAACAATATACTTTTGCAAAAATGGGTTCAATATGATCAAAGGTCTATGACTTGCCTTCACTGTAGAACTGAGCTTCTTCTGTTGAGAAAGCTGGGTCCAAGAGGTCTTCGGAACAGCTAGATCCTACACGTTTTCGAAAAGAGCCAAGCCAAAAACAACTTCAAAAAGAAAAACAAAGAACTCACCAAACTAGAGCTAAAAGAAAGCAAAGATTTTGACGAAGGAAAGAGGTGGAACCACTTCAAAAGAGAGCTTGAACAAAGGTGGCTGGGAGAGCAAATGAGAGTGAGTGAGAGGGAGCAAAAAGGAGGGCAAGAAGAGCTCCCAAGCACTCTATTTATAGCGGAAAACGGGGCCCCGGCGACCGGACGAAGTGGTGAGACTTGCAGGGGCTTGGTGTGGTTCAGCGGAGGCAACGGAATTAAATGCGCACGTCACTAGGAGGCAGTAATTTAAATGCGCACGTTGATACGGTGACGGCAGCATTTAATGCACGTGCCGCACGGAGAGAAAGAGGGAAGTCACGACTGAGAAGAGTGGTTGTGACCCAAAGGAGAGGTCTTGATCATAATGGAGGTCGTGACCGCAAGGGTGGTCTTCGCAAAAGACCAAGGAGGGTGGTCTTTACAAAAAAAAAACCACAGGAAGGTCCCGACCAAAGGAGGTCTCGACCAAAGGAGGTCGTGACAAAACGACAAGAAGAGGAGGTCGCAGCCTCACGGGGAGGTCACGGCAAAACGACAAAAGAGGAGGTCGTGGCAACACGACAAAAGAGGAGGTCGCGGGCTCAAGGGAGGTCGTGACCCAGAAGGGTGGTCTCTGCAAAAAGACCAAAAGAGGTGGTCTTTGCAAAAAGACCACAAGGGCGAGGGAGTCCTGGGGCAAGGAGCGGAGCTGTCCGATTTTGATCGGATGGTTCAACTAGGCGCGCTCGTGCGAAGAGAGAGAAAAGGGCTGATGGGCAGAGCGATCCAGACTGGGGAAAGTCTGGACCCTTAGATCCCAAACGAAGGGAGGTCTAGACCCTTAGATCCAAACGAAAGGAGGTCTAGACCCTTAGATCCAAACGAAGGGAGGTCTCAACAGTCAAGATAGAGCCAAAGGAGATCCCGACGGTCAAGACCAACACACGGGAGGTCTCAACAGTCAAGATGGAGCCAAAGGAGATCCCGACGGTCAAGACCAACACAGGGGAGGTCTCAACGGTCAAGATGGAGCCAAAGGAGATCCCGACGGTCAAGACCAACACGGGGGAGGTCTCAACGGTCAAGATGGAGCCAAAGGAGAACCCGACATTCAAGACCAACATTGGGGGGGGTCTCAACGGTCAAGATGGACACAAGGGAGGTCTCAACGGTTAGGATAAACACACGGGAGATCCCGACGGTTAAGATGAACACAAGGGAGGTCTCAACGGTCAGGATAAACACAAGGGAGATCTAAGGGAGCACATGAAGGTCTAGATGAACACGAGGAGGTTCAAATGAACACGAGGAGGTCCGAGAGAAAAGAGGAAATCAACCCGAATTTAGAGTTTCGAAGTTCAAGGATGTTTGAAACACAAACCCGAGCTGGGAACACCTCGGGGGTGGTCGTGACCTAAATGGGAGGTCAAAACCAAAGGAAGATTCAAACAGAGAAGAAGGTCTAGACCACAAGGAGGTCTAAACAGAGAAGGTGGTTTAGATAAAAAAAACAAAAAGGAGGTTTGAACCCCGTAAAGAGATTCAAACCAACAAAGAGGTCTGAAGGAGGTCTGAACTAAAGGGAAGTCCAACCAGAAGAGAGGTCAAGGGAAACTCTAGAGAGGTCCCGACTAGAGGGAAAATGCGACCAACAGGGAGGTCGCTAGAAAGAGGTCAAAAGAGGTTAAGGGAGGTCCAGAGAGGACAGATCAAATAGAGAGAAAGGAAAACAAGGCCAGAACTCGAACAACTCCAAATAAACCAAACTTACGCATTAGTTGAAGTTTGATTTAGTCATTTTAAACACTCGAATTTTCCAAAAATCTCAAGTTAAGCTTTGAACTCTCAACAAAACCAAATGGTTCTTTTTATTTTGAAAACTTTTAAGAACTCCAGAAAATTGGGATGTTATAGTGGTGCTGTCTAGGTATACTACTCTACTCCCCTCCCCTTTCTCCGTAATGGATTAGTTGGATGCTATGGTTATAGGATGAGCTCTCTGTGCCATGCTTAGTTCATGCTGGGTTGTTTAGTTTGGGCAAAAATAACAGTGGAAGAGAATAATGGTGGGTTTGTTGGAAATATGCCCTAGAGGCAATCATAGAGATGATGATATTTCGTTGTATCCATGATTTAATAAATGTTCCTTGAATATTGCCTTTGTGTTGATTAACAAGTATGTGACTTGTTTGTGAAACTCTTCACTTGTATGGTTATTCTAAAGATTGTCCCTAGTCGAGTTCATGTGAGGACACATGTGAATGATGGATTAGCACATGTATCGGTTGATGACCATGTTTCACAGGTCATAGACATGGAGATGTCAAACCAATAATGTGGACACATGTTTAGAACATGGGGTTGGACCGACCCAACATGAGACATAACAATTATACTTATGGTTCTCTCTACACAATGTGTACGCCTTGTCCTTAGACCCGAGATTGTCGCATGTACTTGAGATGTGAATCGACCTACTTAGGGGCTATCAAACGCTACTCAAAATGTGAGGGTAGTTATAAAGGTAGCTTTCGGGTTTGTCATGAAGCATCTTTGCGAGGCATGGTCGGTCGAGATGGGATTTGCCCTCTCTACGAGAGAGATATCTCTGGGCCCTCGAGTGATCGGATCGAAATGCATGGCCATGCTACTTAAGGTTAAGAGTTAACCTAGTAAGGGATTAGAATCACAGGATCGAGAAAGAGTGGTCACTTGGAGCTCGTAGAATATCGTGAGGCAAAGGGATTGGCATGTACATAACGTTGTGATGGTTCGTCCGATATGATCTTTGTATGCGTTTAGGAGTTGGCACGTCTTGCTAGAGACCGCTACCAACTATTGACCAAGTATGTATACTCGCGTCATGTCTAAACATCGTGAACCTATAGGGTCACACACTTAAGGGTGAAGCCTAATTCGGATTGGATCCGAATTAGACTGGGCATTGAGTCCTAATGGGCCTCTATTAGTAGAAGCCCATTGTAAGGACGTCTATAAAAGGAGGGCAAGGGGCGCACAGGTTTCATGATGAGTTTTTCGTGACACCATCAAACCACAGCCGCCACCCTCCCACGCCCTAGTCGCCGCGCGGATCTAGTAGTCCGGCGGCGGCGCTTCCTCCCGCGATGTGGATACCTTTGGGCTTTGCATCAGAAGCGTTTGGACGAACCGCAAGAGAGGAGGCAGACGTGGGGACGCCGCGACGAGGACGAGGAAGTAGTACGACTACTCTACCCCGACGTCTTTGCATCAACTTAGTATGACTACTCGCCCGACGTCTTTGCATCAATTCGCACTTGGCGTCTAGTGGTAAGACCGTGATCTATAACTCTGATGATCTTGGTTTCTGGGTAGAATTTTTATTAATTTGCGCTAGTGTAGCCTACCGTGGCCCTTGATTGGTATCGAGCGGTTCTTTGTCATGTTATAGGTTGAATTGATTTGCATATGGCGATATGTAAGTCGGTATGATCGATGTGATCGATTGTATAGTTACAGTAATGGATTGATCGACATGGTTTCGTGATCATCTTTGCTAAGGTCGTGAAACAACATACCCTACGGTCGGATTCGCCGCCGGGGTGAAGCGGTGACCGTAAAATCGGTTGCGGAATCACGAAGATCAATATGATTGGTCGAATCGGAATCTAGATTGATAATCGATGTTACGTGATCATCTTTGCTAAGGTCGTGAAACAACATACCCTACCGGTCGGATTCGCCATCGGGGTGAAGCGGTGACACGTAAAACCGGTTCTTTGCGCAAAGATCAATACAAATTGGTCGAATCGGAACAATGGTCGATTTGTGGTAAATGTGATTTGCCGATCAAAATCCTAAGTAAAAATTGCATAGATTGGATCTCTGTTTTTTACGAATGTCGGGACGCCGGAAGTCCTGATGGGCGCCGCCTTCGAACCCTGATGGGGAAACCCCTCGACCCCTTATCCGTAGATTGCGATTCTTTGCATAACTTGTTTTTGCAGGATGCATGTGACGATATGGCCTAATGTGTATGTGATGCATGTTTGTAATATTTTCATGACTGCGTGTAGTGGGTTAAACAACACTTTGGAGGCATTGTGTTGTCAAAGTATTGTATTAACGGACTGCGTCTTGACTTGTGATGATTCCTTGCATCCATGTATTTTATTACTAGTGTTATGAGTAATAGCTTATATTAGTACTCGGAGGACACATCACTTGGAGGGATGGCACACATTAACCATGGAGATGGAGATCATCATGGTGGACTGATTCTATGGCGATGAAGATCACCATGAGAAAATGGGCCATCTTGAGTCACTGGCGTGTGAATGCTATTCTGTTTGTTTTACTCCTATGCATGTTTGAATGGTAGAAGTATAACGATCCCTCACAAAATGTTAAGTTAAACATATGCCCTCCCAACTAAACTCTGCACCATCCCATGTCTTGTAAATTGATGGTGGGTCTATAAAATTAGGGCACCATCAACTTTCCTTGACTAGATGGGTTTGTATCGGATACCTACATGCATAAGGGTTGGTGAACTTAACAAGGCTATCATAAAGGTTATGGGCCTTGGGGCATAAAGGTTGGCGCAGGGGCATAGAGATGTCACCCAACAACAAGAGTCATATAGAGATATGATTAGCAAGGTGTTGCTTACGAATTACCTTGTCTCCTAGCGGTGATGCAAAAGCTCACTAGTAGACTCGTTAATTGCGGATCTTGAATCGCTAAGAATCAATAGAGGATGTTGATTTTAGTGGGAGTACATTCTATTAAATTTGTTTAATCTGATTTACTCTATCATGGTTTTATTTGTCTTAGTATTTTGCATTTCCTATTGTAGATCAATGGCATCTAGCAACCGCGACACCCTTTTGCTTTGCGATCGATTCTTGAGAAAGAAAAATTAAATGGAACAAACTATTGATTTGGTCCGTAACTCGAGAATTGTTCTCGGCGGATAAAAAAAAAACGTTACGGACACCCCAATCCCGGAAGAGCACGCTAACACTCTTGTGCTTCTTTGTTAAAGCGCCTACAAGAAAGCATGTGATGACTCTCTTGAGGTTAGTTGTCTTATGCTTGCATGCATGGAACTGACCTTCAAAAGCGGTTTGAGGATCGAAGCGTATGATATGATCATGGCGCTTAGGACATGTTCGATACGTGCCAGGTGAGCGATTCAATGTCTCTAAGGCTTTTACGGAATGCAAGTTAACGAAGGTGCACCAGAGGCCCACATGTGATCAAAATGGTTGGTTCTGATCGGACTTTGGATAAACTTGGTTTTCCAATTAGCCAAGAGTTGGCAATCGATTTCATTTGGCATCTCTTCCACCTAGCTATGGACATTTCATTTGAACTACCATATGCATGGGGTGGAAAAGGGCCTTAATGAGCTTTGTGGGATGCTCAAAAGCAGAGAGTGACATTAAGAAGTGTGCGAGGCCCTAGCCATGTGATGGTATGTCGAGAACAAGTCGACTTCAAGAAAAGGGTAGGAAGCCATGGGCAAAGAATAAGGGCAAGGCTAAAGATATGATCTCGAAAGCCAGCGCCTAAGCCTAATCTTTGGACACGAGCCGAGACAAGTATGCTTCTATTGTAAAGCGGCCCTTTGGAAGAGAAAGCGCAAGAAGTACACGGATTCCGAATGCAAGAAGAAGAATTTGGAAGTAAGACTTCCACCCAAGGTACACTTGTCATAAATGTTTTAGACATTTTCTCGTGATTCTCCTATTAACTCTTGGGTATTTGATCTGGGATCGCTTGCTCACATTTGCAACTCGATGCGAGGGCTAATAAAAGTAGAGGAGTCGCAAGAGGTGAAGTTGATTTTAGCGTCGGAAATAAAGCAAGGGTTCTTCTGCGTTGACCGTCGGCACCATGCAACCAGCTTCCTTCGAGATTTATTATGGAATTGAATAATTGTTATTATGTTCCTAGTATGAGTCGAAACATTTTATCCCCTCATGTTTGATGAGAGATGGTTATTCATTTGCAAGTAAAGACAATGGTTGTTTGATCTCTAAAAATGAAATGTTTATGGCTTTTAGCCCATTGTGAATGGGTTATTTATTTTAAATCTTGATGATCGCCCATCTTTAACATAAATGCTAAAAGACTTGACCTAATGATTTGAATCCCACCTATGTTTGGCATTGTCGTTTGGGTCACATAAGTGAAAAGCGCATGAAGAAGCTCCATGATGATGGTCTTCTAACCGTTTGATTTGAATCATACGAGACATGTGAAGCTTGTTTGCTTGGTAAGATGACCAAGTCACCTTTCAAAGGTTCTTTTGAGAGGCGTCGGACTTGTTGGAAATCATACATCTTGATGTATGTGGACCAATGAAACACATTGCTAGAGGTGGATTTCATTACTTCATAACTTTCATCGATGATTTTAGTAGATATGGCTATGTCTACTTAATGAAGCATAAGTCCGAAACTTTTGAAAAGTTCAAAGAGTTCGAATGAAGTTGAAAATCAACGTGCCAAGAAAATTAAGGCTCTGCGATCGATCGTGGTGGCGAGTATTTGAGTCATGAATTTAGCAATCATCGAAGAGTTGCGGAATTGTTCCCTGACTAACACCGCCGGAACGCCTCAAAGAAGCGGGTATCCGAGCGGCGAATCGGACCTTGTTGGACATGGTTCGATCGATGATGAGCGATCGGATCTACCATTATCATTTTGGGGTTACGCTCTAGAAAGCAGCACTTTCACACTTAATAGGGTACCGTCTAAATCCGTAGTTAAGACACCATATGAGATATGGACTGGGAAGAGTCACAGTTTGTCTTTTCTAAAGATTTGGGGATGTGAGGCGTTTGTCAAGCGACTAAAGTCGGACAAGCTCACACCCAAGTCGGATAAATGCATTTTAAGTGGGATATCAGAAGAAACCTTTGGATATTACTTCTACAACCGACTAGAGGGCAAAGTGTTTGTCGCTCGAAGTGGTGTTTTCCTAGAGAAAGAGTTTCTCAACAGGGAGACAAGTGGAAGAACGGTGCAGCTTGAAGAGGTTCAAGATGAACCAATCGGGGAAGACTCGACGAATGATGCCCACGTGGCGAGAACAAGTTGAGGAACCCATGGCAAAGGAAGCACCACCACCACGAAGGTCGGAAGGCTCCATGTCGCGAGATATGTTATTGTTAGACAATGATGAGCCTCGACCTATCACGGAAGCAATGATGGACCAGACTCGAGAAATGGCATATTGCCATGAGATCCGAGATAGCATCCATGGGAGACAATCAAGTTTGGAACTTGGTTGACCCTTTGATGGTGTTAAAACCATAGAGTGCAAATGGATCTATAAAAGAAGATTGATATGGATGGAAATGTTCATATCCATAAAGCTCGACTTGTCGCAAAAGGTTTTCGGCAAGTTCAAGGAGTTGACTACGATGAGACCTTCTCTTTGTAGCGATGCTTAAATCTATAAGGATCATTCTAGCTATTCTTTGCATATTTCGACTATGAGATATGGCGGATGGATGTCAAAAGCGGCTTTCCTTAATGGAAATTTAACCGAGGGCGTGTATATGATACTGACCGAGGGTTTTGTCGATCAAACAATGCTAGAAAAGTATGCAAACTTCAAAAATCTATTTATGGATTGAAGCAAGCATCTCGGAGTTGGAACATTCGTTTTGATGAAGTGGTCAAAGGGTTTGGCTTCATCAAAAGCGAAGAAGAATCTTGTGTTTACAAGAAGGCAAGTGGGAGCTCGCTCGTATTTCTAATCTTATATGTAGATGACATATTCTTGATTGGAAATGATATTCCTATCTTTCGAGTCGTTAAGACCTCCTTTGAAAAATAGTTTTTCAATGAAGGACTTAGGGAAGCGGCATATATTTTGGGTATTAAGATCTATAGAGATAGATCAAAAGGCTAATAGGATTAAGCGAGTACTTACATTGACAAAGTGTTGAAACGGTTCAACATGGGGAGGCAAAGAAAGGTTTCTTGCCCATGTCTCATGGCATAAATCTTGGCAAGACTCGGTGTCCTTCGACAAGCGATGGCGAGATCGCATGAGTAAGATTCCATATGCTTGACCATTGGATCTATCATGTATGCTATGATATGTACTCGCCAGATGTTTCCTATGCTCTAAGTGTTCTGGCGAGATACCAAGTGATCCGGTGAGAGTCCATGGACGGCGGTTAAAAACATCCTCAAGTATTTGAGAAGAACTAAGGATGTGTTCCTTGTCTACGGAGGTGAGGAAGAGCTCGTTGTAAATGGTTACACCGATGCAAGCTTCAAGCCGACAAAGACGATTACAAATCATAATCGGGTTTTGTGTTCATTTTGAGCAGTGGTGCGGTCGATTGGAAGAGTTCCAAGCAGAGGCTATTCGACTCTACAACGAAGTTTAGTACATTGCGCTTCAAGCGACAAAGGAAGGTGTTTGGATAAGGAAGTTCATAAGCGAACTAGGTGTGGTTCCTAGTGCGTGCGATCCTCTGGATCTTTATTGTGATAATGAGTGGGGCCATTGCGCATAAGCCAAGGAGCGAGGAATCACCAAAAGAACAAACACATCTTTGGGCGGTTTCATCTCATTCGAGAGATCCTCAATCGAGGAGATTTAAAGATATGCAAAATACACACGGTTTGAATATTTGAGATCCTTTGTGAAGCCTCTCCTGACCTAAGCATGAGGCACACACAAGAGCTATGGGTATTAGATATCTTCTAGATTGACTCTAGTGCAAGTGGGAGACTATTGGAAATATGCCCTAGAGGCAATCATAGAGATGATGATATTTCGTTGTATCCATGATTTAATAAATGTTCCTTGAATATTGCCTTTGTGTTGATTAACAAGTATGTGACTTGTTTGTGAAACTCTTCACTTGTATGGTTATTCTAAAGATTGTCCCTAATCAGAGTTCATGTGAGGACACATGTGAATGATGGATTAGCACATGTATCGGTTGATGACCATGTTTCACAGTCATAGACATGGAGATGTCAAACCAATAATGTGGACACATGTTTAGAACATGGGGTTGGACCGACCCAACATGAGACATAACAATTATACTTATGGTTCTCTCTACACAATGTGTACGCCTTGTCCTTAGACACGAGATTGTCGCATGTACTTGAGATGTGAATCGACCTACTTAGGGGCTATCAAACGCTACTCAATGTGAGGTAGTTATAAAGGTAGCTTCGGGTTTGTCATGAAGCATCTTTGCGAGGCATGGTCGGTCGAGATGGGATTTGCCCTCTCTACGAGAGAGATATCTCTGGGCCCCTCGAGTGATCGGATCGAAATGCATGGCCATGCTACTTAAGGTTAAGAGTTAACCTAGTAAGGGATTAGAATCACGGGATCGAGAAAGAGTGGTCGACTTGGAGCTCAATAGAATATCGTGAGGCAAAGGATTGGCATGTACATAACGCGTTGTGATGGTTCGTCGATATGATCTTTGTGTACGTTTAGGAGTTGGCACGTCTTGCTAGAGACCGCTACCAACTATTGACCAAGTATGTATACTCGCGTCATGTCTAAACATACGTGAACCTATAGGGTCACACACTTAAAAGTGAAGCCTAATTCGGATTGGATCCGATTAGATGAGCATTGAGTCCTAATGGGCCTCTATTAGTAGAAGCCCATTGTAAGGCGTCTATAAAAGGAGGGCAAAGGCATATGTGTTTTATGATGAGTTTTTCGTGACACCATCAAACCTCGCCGCCACCCTCCCACGCCCTAATCGCCGCGGATCTAGTAGTCCGGCGGCGACGCTTCCTCCCGTCGATGTGGATACCTTTGAGGCGTATTTGCATCTGAAGCGTTTGGACGAACCGCAAGAGAGGAGTGTCGTGGGGACGCCGCGACGAGGACGAGGAAGTAGTACGACTACTCTACCCCGACGCGTCTTGCATCAACTTAGTACGACTACTCTGCCCGACGTCGTTGCATCAATTCCGCGACTGGCGTCTAGTGGTAAGACCGTGATCTATAACTCTGATGATCTTGGTTTCTGGGTAGAATTTTTATTAATTTGCGCTAGTGTAGCCTACCGTGGCCCTTGACCACATGGGCGGACACGCAAGCAGCATCGGGCCGAGCCGACGCCGACGGCGGCATGAGGGCGTACAAGACGGGAACCAAGGGTCGTGAGCATGGCTTCCCGGCGAGAATGGGTGGTACTGAGGAGATAGAGGGGAACACGGGATCTCGAGGTGTGCTCATCGGTGCGAGAAGACAGCAGTGGCGGCCGTGGCGGCGTCGGAGCGGAGGAGGTGAATGCACGGCTCGGCGGCGACAAGCGCTAGAGGGCTCCTCCGTGAAGGTGAGGCGAGCACCGGCTTGGGGCGACACTGGCGAGTCCAACGGTGGCGGCGGCGACGCTGGGGCAACGGAGGCGGCGCAATTCCTCGTCGAACAAGCGGCGGCGAGATTAGGTCCTCAAGCTTCTACGGCGGCTCAAGGGCTCGGGAGGAGGAGTGAGTTGGGGTTTGGGAAAAGGAGGCGGTGCGATCCGGGGTGCCTTTTATAGGGCCGGGAGCTCCGGGCGTGGCTACGTGGAGGTCGTGGCGGCGATTAGCTATGAACGTGGCGAACCGCCATGGGATGAGAGGGGTTCTTGAGGTGGCGGCGTGGTCGTGGAGGTCGTGCGCACACGCGAGGAACGGGAGGTTGAGGCGCCCGTAGCGTGAAGCTTCAGCGTTGACCGCTCATAAGCGATTCGCGTCTGTCTGTCCGGAGAAGAAAGCGGCGAGGAAGGCGGCTCCGACAAAGCGGGCCACCTGGCGGCGAGGCGGGAGGAGGCGAAGGTAGGTGAGATCTGATCGTCACTTCGCGATCGGACGACCAAGGAAAGAGCAGCACTGGGCTTCACATGCGGAAAAAAGGAAGTTAGGCCGAGAGATTCGCCCAACACTATTTGGAGATTTAAATTAGCTTTTTCTTTTTAAGAAAATACGAGAAATTCAAATAAGCATTGGAAAATAGCAAATGATCTTGGAAAAATTCGGAAAATTCTAGAAAATATATCAAGCTCATAGAATCCAAATAAAATAGTTTTGACTATTGTTCATGTTGGAATTATTCATATTAAATTGTTTTGTTACTAAAGTCCAAGTTTAAGCTTTTGAACTAAATGCAAATAAATCCAAATGGTGAATTTTCTCCTTACCAACTATTCAAATGATTTTTAAGGTTCTGAAAATTGGGATGTTACAAACCTCCCCTTAAAGGAATCTCGACCGAGATTGGGCTAAATGGAGAAAAATTTGGGAACTCGTCTTTCAACTCTTCTTCACGCTCCCACGTTGCTTCACCTTCAGTGGTGACTCCATTGCACCTTGCAAAAAGCGAACCGTCTTATACGGTTCGGCGTTACGTGACATCCAGAATCTTGACCGGTTGCTCTTTGTAGGTGAGGTCTTCTTTTAGTTCAATTGACTCTAACGGTGCTTGTTCTTCAGGCACACGAAGACACTTCTTCAACTGAGAGACATGAAAGACATCATGGACTCCCGCTAGCATCGCGCAGCTCAAGCGATAAGCTACTTCTCCACGGTGATCCAAAATCTTGAACGGACCAACATACCGAGGGGCAAGCTTCCCTTTGGCATGGAACCTTTTCACACCCCTGAAGGGCGTAACTCGGAGATACACAAAATCTTCTGGCTCGAAAGTGAGATCACGACGACGATTATCGGCATAACTCTTTTGCCTCGACTGAGCTATCTTTAGTCTCTCTCTGATCATGGACACTTGCTCTTCTGCTTCTTGAATAATATCCGGACCAAAGACTGTACGTTCAGCTGTTTCTGACCAGTTCAACGGGGTTCTGCAAGCACGACCATACAAAGCTTCAAACGGTGACATTTGCAAACGGCTTGATAAGCTGTTGTTGTACGAGAATTCGCATATGGTAAGCTCTTATCCCAGCGGTAGCATTTGCTAAACACAGGCTCTCAACATATCTTCAATATCTGGTTAACCCTTTCGTCTCGTCCATCATGCGGAGGTGATACGCAGATCTTGAAATTAAGTGAGTCCCTAAGGCCGTGCAAACTCGCCAAAATCGGAGGTGAACCGAGATCCTCGATCGACACTATCTTCTTAGGTACACCATGCAAACCGACAATCTTTGACATATATGACTCGCCAGACGATCTCTGAGTACGTGGTTTTTTGGTAAGAAATGGGCAACTTTAGTCAAACGATCCACTATTACCCAAATCGAATCGTAACCCGAGTGAGTCTTGGGTAAACCGTAATGAAATCCATTCGATTTCTTCCCACTTCCATTCTGGAATCTTCAAGGGTTACAAATGAACCTGCTGGCCTCGATGCTCTGCTTTAACTTTTGACACACGTCGCACAAGGTGACGAACTCTGCGACGTCTCGTTTGATTCGCCACCAAAACCTATTCTTAACATCCCGATACATCTTAGTACTACGGGGTGAATCGAATACTTTGAGTCATGGGCCTCCTTCAAAATTAGCCGCCTCAATCCATCAATATCTGAACGCAGATCGTCCATTGATCCACAAGTATATCCTCGATCATCCTTTGTGAAGTCCTTGAACTTCCCTTCATCATCTTCTTCTTAATGTCGGAGAACTCGAGTCTTTCTATTTGAGCTTGAATCTGCTTCTCCAAAGTAGTTGCACTTCCAAGTTTGCTACTGAATCCTTGAGACACTACTTCTAGCCGACAGGAATTCTTCTTGTAGTTACGAACAAGGCTCTTTCACTTCGAGCATTGCGGTGACTCTTCTACTCAAAGCATCTCCTTGCGACATTGGCCTTACCGGGATGGTAATGGATTCCAAGATTATAATCCTTTATCGACTCTAGCCATCTCCTCATCTCATATTCAGATCGACCGAGTGAAAATATATTTCAAGCTCTTGTGGTCTGTGTATACCTCACGGCGATTCGATGAGGTAATGACGCCAAATCTTCAAAGCATGTACCACGGCAGACTAATTCTAGATCATGGGTAGGGTAATTTTCTTCGTGCGGTCTTAAGCGCCTTTGACGCGTGAAGTTTACGCTCTTCCTTCTTGCATCGGGACACATCCTAATCCTTGACGCCAAGCATCACAATAGATATCAAAATCCTTGCGAATATCTGGCGAGAATCAAGATCGGGTGAAGTCAAACGCTTCTTCAATTCTTGAAAACTTCCTTCACAAGTGGGGTCCAGTAAACTTTTCTCTTTCTTCAACAATTGCGTAAGAGGTTTAGCAATTGATGAAAATCCTTCAATGAAACGGCGATAATATCCTCGCTAATCCCAAGAAATCGCGAATCGAGTAGTGGTCTTGAAACATTCCCAATGTAATATAGCTTTTACCTTCTTTGGGGTCAATTGCTACTCTGCAAATTGTCATTACATGACCAAGGAAATCCACTTCCTTCTTCCGTAAATCACACTTGCTAAACTTAGCATACAATCGATGCTCCCCGAGCTTCTCGCATTAATCTCGGTGTTGGCATGTTCTTCTTGACTTGGAGTAAACCAAAATGTAAATCGATGAATACAACTACAAATTTGTCCAAATACTCCATGAATACCTTATTCATCATGTTCATGAAATAGGCGGGGGCATTAGTCGGACCAAAGGACATGACCAAGAACTCATAATGTCCATACCGCGTTGAGAGCGGTCTTAGGTATATCCTTGGGACAGATCTTCAATCGATGGTAACCTTGATCGCAAGTCGATCTTCGAGAACACTCGGCTCCCTTCATTTGATCAAACAGATCATCTATCCGGAGGCAATGGGTACTTATTCTTAATAGTGACTTCATTGAGAGACCCAGAGTCGATGCACATCCTCATGCTTCCATCCTTTTCTTGACAAACAAGACCGGTGCTCCCCATGGCGGCGCATTTAACTAGGCCTCACAAAACCTTTCTCCAAGAGTTCTTCTATTTGCTTCTTCATTTCCACTAACTCATCGGCTGGCATCCGATAAGGTCTCTTCGAGATGGGTGCTGTTCCTGGCACTAGATCGATGACAAACTCAATGTCACGATCCGGTGGCATTCCTGGTAACTCTTCTGGGAATACATCTGGATACTCCTTGACGACTCGCACATCTTCCAGCGCGACGGTCTTCAGGCTATTGACTATCAAATGCCCATTACGCACTGAGGTAGCTAGGAACTCCACTTTGTTTCCTTTGGTATCCTCGATTAACGACTCTTGACCACAATCTAGCACGGCTTTGTGCTTGGTTAACCAATCCATGCCAAGGATGACATCTATGGTTTGGGTGTCTAGAATAATTAGGTTAGCTAGAAACTCAACTCGACTATGAGTAACTTAGCCCTAAACAACCCACATTAGAACTTAGCTCGCTCGGTAGCGATCGACTAACAGAGTACGCTTAAGATGCATAACTTCCAATTTATTCTTGGTTGCAAAAACTCGAAACAAAGCGAATGCTGAAGCTCGAGAATCAAAGCGAGCAGGCAGTCTTGAATTCACTAGGAACTTACCCAAGTCTGACGCCTGGTGCTTCTCGGCTCCTTCCAAAGTGACGTGATTAACACGACCTCGACAACGGACCGAGGCGCTCCTCTGGTTGATGGTTCCCGAGAAACTCCTTGGTTGTTCTGCGTTGGGGTCTTGGCGGTGTTGCTCCAAGGTTGAAGCGAATTTGGAGTGATAGTTCCTTCGAGGACACCGATTAGCAAAATGCCCGGCCGACGGCAATTGTAACACACTCTTGGTTCACTCACGGTTGTTGTTCACTGGGGTGGGGTTGATTGGTGTAGGGTTGCGAGAATTTGAACAAAAGGACGAGTCTTTGAAAGCGTCGAGGTGTCTGAAAGAACTCTGCTGGCCGACACGATTAAACTGCTGTGGCACTACTCTTGCCCTCTGCTGTTGTGGCTGATGGCTTCCTATTTGAATCATCCTACGCTATGTGGTCCTCCAATTCCTTGCGTTTGTCTTCCATATCCAATGCCTTGTTAACCAACTCCCGAAAGTGCAGGAAGGTGTGGGCAAGCGATCGACTTGCGACACGAAGTTCAATCCTTCAAGAAGCGACTCTGGCGAGACCTGTCGGAAGCGACATCCTCTGGAGCATAGCGAGCTAGTTGGGAGAACTTATTCAGATAGTCGACATCGACATGGTCCCTTGCTTGAGAGCGCTTGAACTCATCCTTCTTGGATCCATAATGCCTTCAGTACATGATCTTGGCGAAAAGTCGGAGAATTCTTCCCAAGTGATATTCTGCGGTGCTCCATGTGTCTTGTGCAGTTCTCCCACCACCGCCAGCCTCGCCCTCCATCGATGGGTGGCATACAAAACCTTCTCATGATCATTGCATTGGGTGATCGCAGCTTCCTCTCAATCACGCTGAAGCCAATCATCGACCTCTCTTGGCGTGACATGTCCAGAGAAAGTTGGCGGACGGGTCCTCATGAATTGACCAACTTGGATGGTCCCCGATGACCATGAGCGATGGGGCTCCTCCACGGCGATTGTTGTTGATGTTGTTGTTGTTGTTCATGGTGCGCATCTGGTTCATCATCGTATACATCATCCGAGTTTGTCTTTGCCATGAAAGCTCAAGTTACGCAAGTCAATAGGAGGTGCTTGGGGTGGCACTACTCCTGTAAGGGTTTGCTCATTGCCTGCTGATCCTTGGGCTCCGGATCCACTTGCGGCAGTATGGCGAGTCTGAACCATCTGGTGAGGTTCCATGGGTCAGATAAGGTAGAGAGCACAAGATGAGTTAAGAACTAGACGGGGGAAGTAGATTAAACCCAACAAACACAGCTCAAGAACTTGAATGAAATAATCTTCATTAATAGCTTAATAGCATGGCTGCAACAAATGCCTAAGGGCTTTTGCAGCTCACACTTGCACACAGGGAAATAAAGCGAACCTAAGCACACAAGCTACCGCCTAAAGGGCGACTCTGAAAAGGGAAACCGGCTAAGCCTGACTAGACTGGAACCTAAACTAACTACTCCTCGAGAAAGCCTCCAAAGCCACGGCGACGCAGCTCTGCTGGTGTATACTCGAAATGAGTGGCATCTCTCGAATCGGTTACGATGCCCGGATCGTGCAAAGCAGAGAGCGCGTCTTTGGCGCAGTGTCTGTTAGCTCCTCTGGTGTCTTGAGCTCACCGATCCTCTGGAATCTCTTCGGATCTTCTTGACTTCTTCCGGTTCTTGGATCTTCCTCTTGATCGTCCTCTAGCTCATCTTGTAGTAGAGAGCGTGCTCTAGTCTGGCGATCCTTTCTCGGCTTCTTCCAGTTCGATAGGCGCACCTCGGCTCGGTGGCGGCCATCTCCAGCGACTCCTCTGGCGGCAACCGTGAATCGTGCGATGCACCATCGTGGCATTGCCTTCCCCATTTGTAGAGCGGAAAGTGCGCGGATAGCTCCCCTGAGCGGCTACGGGATGGTAGCGGAAGACGGTGTTCGCAGTTCTTCGCGTAGATGTGGCGAACTCAAGTATGGCCAAGCGTGATGACTCTGGATTCCTTGCGTGAAGGTGATCCTCCGGTGAGATGTCCAAAGGTCGGTTGCCTCTAGTGTTCCTCTGGCGTGACCGTCGGTGGCGGAGACACACCACGATCTCGTCAGATTGACCATGTACTTGCCGCCACGATACATTGGGCGATCGAAGCCTCAAGTGTCTGCAGTAGCTTCCACGACTCTGCGGCAAGTCCTCCGTTGCAATCTCCAAAGGTCTCGAAGGTAAGGCATCTGTCCAAGACAGGACAAGAGGTAAGAACCACGTTAAAAGCAATGGGAGAGGAAAGAAATTGTAGCAATAGATGAGTCAAGAGAGATATAAGAGGAGTTAAGCAATTCATTTAGTCTTGTAAGTTAATTTTCTTTTAGAAAATAATTTGGACACTCGAACGGCCAATCTAACTAAGGTCTAGACTCTACATCAAGATGGCTCGATACCACTTTTGTCGGGACCCAAAACTACGGTTGGGACCCTCAGGTTTAATGCACTAGCCGGGATCATGCTAGTGCACACGGTGTCAACAAAGATGGCAATCATTCCATACAAGCTTAATAATAACATAAGCGGTTAACTTTGATTAACAAATAATGGTTTTGACCTCAAGGTCGAGTTTACAAATCTTGAGCCACGCAGGCTAACATAGGAAATAAGCGGCGTGAAACATAAGCGGTAGTGGCACCCCATCGATTCGCCACGCAACCATTTGGGATCAAGACCTCACGATCGGGCACCTTCGATGTACTCGTCCTCAAATCTTTGGTGAAGACTCCTCCTCTGCTTGATTCGTCAAAACAAGCGTGAGTACACACCGTACTCGCAAGCCACACCACAGAAATGCAAATATATACATATGCTGGCTTTTTACAAAGGAAGGCATTCTGTGGCTCTTTTGCATAAATGCAACTTTTGCAATTGAATACAATTCAATAGATTAAAGACAGGTAACACAAATAGACAATAATAATTTTAACAAGTTATTTCACAAAGACACACACTGACCCTAACAAAGTTATTCACATAGCTAGATGATTTGTTCACATAGCTCCCTTCCCACACAGTTTTATGAAAATCTACCCCTAGTGTCAAATCCCCGAGCATTGTCCATGACCGCGGACGCGGCTATTCGAATAGATTAAGTTACACTCTGCAGAGGTTTGTACACTTTACCCACAGGATACAATTAGTGTAGCTAACACTAATCATAACAAAGCATTTCAGATACCTTATCTTACTATGCTAGGCCCGTCTCAAAACAGACATGTGGTCGTACAGGAGCTCAGTTCAAAAGAGCACATGGTGAGGTCCTTAATTGACCAAGGCAAGACTTCCACAAGCTAACCAAATCACACAGACACACAGATTATTATAGTTCACATAGTCCACACAGTTCACACATCCACCCTTTCACACAGTTCCCACCACTTGCCTCAGTTCAAATTCTTTTACCACCCCATTGGTTTTAAGTGCAACACATGCCACAAAGACACATAGTACACATGACTTTTATCACATAGTTGCATATTCACTTAGTCAAATTTATATAGCAATCTACATGACAAATGGTTCGTGGCATGGCTAAGCGATCTAATCGTATTAACCAACCCACGTTGGTTCTACATGATAACCAACTAATTATCAACTAGGGTGACAAGGAATCAAGGCATAACAATTACACAAGGGAGGCATACCAATTTGGATTTAACTCGCACCCAAAAAGCTTTTAAATAAATACTTGAATTAAGATCGATAATTTGAATTAAAATACTTTTATAAAACTGGGAAGCAAAATGGTCAAGGGCATAGCTTGCCTTGAAAAGGATCTAGGAATTGATCTTGGTCTTGGAAAGGTCCTTCTTCTTCAACTCTTCCGGTGACGTCGAAGTCTACTCATAAACGACACAAACAAACAAACTAAATGAAAACCAGAAGCAAATAACTCCAATAAAATAAATAAAAAGCTCCAGTAGATAGATCTGGATTTTAGACGAATTTAGGAATTTGAATGGATGGATTTGGAGTTAGGATTCAAAAGATATGAATTTTACAAGTTTTAACCTAACTCTTGAAATTTAAATGAATTTCTAAATTTAAACAAAATCAAATTTAAATAATTTTGGTTTGATTAGCTAGATCTTAATTTTATATGAATTTAGAAATTTGAAACACCCAATTTGGAGTTTGGATGCAAAAGTTATGAATTTTACAAATTTAAACCTAAATCTGTTATTTAACAATTTTCCGAATTGTTTTTCTAAAGGAAATTCTAATTATTGCAAGGTGGCGTTAGCGAAGGATTTTCGGAATTTAAAAGAATTAAAGAATTAATCGACATGTGGGACCCACATGTCGGTGACCCGACTCCACGTGGACCAAGTCCACCGAGCCACCTGATCCGGCCGCTCGGGCGCCACGTGGGCACTCACGCGGCGCGCCTGCCGATGACAGCTTGGCGCCACATGGGCGGACACATAAGCACGGGGCAGCCGACGCCGACGTGGGCGGCGAGCGGCGGCGCCAAGACGGAACCAAGGGTCCGTGACAGTCAGCTCATGCGGCGAGAATGGGTGGTCTGAGGAGATAGAGGGAACACGGGATCTCGAGGTGTGCTCATGGTGCGAGAAGACGAGCAGTGGCGGCCGTGGCGAGGTCGGAGCGGAGGAGGTGGTGCGGCTCGGCGGCGGCAATGCAGAGGCTCTCCCATGAAGGCGAGGCGAGCACCACCATGCCACACCTGGCGAGTCCAAGCGGTGGCGGCGGCATTTACAGCAGGGGCAACGGAGGCGGCGCAATTCCTCGTCGAACAAGCGGCGGCGAGATTAGGTCCTCAAGCTTCTACGGCTCAAGGGCTCGGGAGGAGGTGAGTTGGGGTTTGGGAAAAGGAGGCGGTGCGATCCGGGGTGCCTTTTATAGGGGGGAGCTCCGAGGCGTGGCTACGTGGAGGTCGTGGTGGCGGCGATTCGCGGAACGTGGTATAGCCCGCCATGAGGATGAGAGGGTTCTTGAGGTGGCGGCGTGGTCGTGGAGGTCGCAAGACACGCGAGGAGAGCAGGGAGGTTAGGCGCCCGTAGCGTGAAGCTTCAGCGTTGACCGCTCATAGCGATTCGTCTGTGCTGCGTCCATGGAGAAGAAAGCGGCGAGAAGACGGCTCAAACAAAGCGGGCCCTTTGGCAATGAGCAGGGGAGGCTAAGTATGTATGAGATCTGATCGTCATTTCCATGATCGGACGACCAAGGAAAGACGGGCCCATTGGCTTCAGTGGAAAAAAAGGAAGTTGGTAGGAGAGATTCGCCCAACACTATTTGGAGATTTAAATTAGCTTTTTCTTTTTAAGAAAATACCGAAATTCAAATAAGCATTGGAAAATAGCAAATGATCTTGGAAAAATTCGAGAAAATTCTAGAAAATATATCCAAGCTCATAGAATCCAAATAAAATAGTTTTGACTATTGTTCATGTTGGAATTATTCATATTAAATTGTTTTGTTACTAAAGTCCAAGTTTAAGCTTTTGAACTAAATGCAAATAAATCCAAATGGTGAATTTTCTCCTTACCAACTATTCAAATGATTTTTAAGGTTCTGAAAATTGGGATGTTACAGTTACAGACTTACATGTACTTAGTACTCATAGATTACATACAATTTATTATAGGTTTATAAAAGATAGACAAACAAACTTTGCATAGTTATCTCTTCAACAATTCAAATACAAGTATTACTCCACACATGAATACGGGATTTGAAATGAAAATTATCAATCTGATTTGTGCAACAAAGTCTCAGATGAATGGCTCAATGACTTGATGGTGTACTACACTGAGCGAGAGATATTCAAAAGCGTTAATGATAAAACAATTATGGATCGTTTTCAACAGATGAAATCTCGTAGAATGTACTTACCTCCTACTCCTAGTCATAGCTAGCGGTTTTGTTGTATGTTCCATACTTCCATTTCATTTCAATGATATGTCCATTAGCTAGGTACTACCTTAAGTTTATTTTAGATTCTCGCTTTGTCGCTTGTTTATCTATGTATAAATTTGGATTGCATTAGACATTCAAATATATTATGTATGTTTGGTATGATTTTATCATATTAGTTTTCTTCCATAAGTAACTGAGCACCCCTCTATTTTTATCCTGCGTACGCCACTGGCCACAGTCGTGCTTGCCGAGTCGGCCGAGCTGGTCCACCGTGCCGAGGTGGCAGCCCAAACACGGCCCAAGGTCTCGTGTCGGGCTGGCATAGCTCATAAGCACTATAGACCATGCTGTACTTATACCGGACCTACAGTATCGTGCTTCGTGACGACCAATAGGCCCGGCCATTTGGCCAGCTCTATCTCGCAGTCTCAGTAGTCTCTCCCTTCTACCCTCCTCTCACATCCAATCCCCTCCCCCAGTCAGCGCCGAAAATGGCGAGGTCGAAGTTGAAGACGACAGCTGGCCAGTGAGCACCCCAGCGGCGCCGGCTCCCAACCAGGGCGGTGGCGCGCCGGCGAGCACCTGAGCGGGCGACCACTTCCGACTAGGGCGGCGACGGCTAGCGAGCGACTAGGGCTGACACCGGTCTGCTTTTTTTTTTCTTGGCATCTACTCGTGTGCGTGGTTTGGCAGCCACGCTCTCTTTTTCTCTGTGTGTGTTGTGTGTGTGAGACCAAGCAGACGGGGCAGTCGGCGCTTCGGCGGTTGGCAGTTGTCGGCCAGCCAGCGAGGGAGGGCGCAGCCTGGCCAGATCTGGACGCCACCACCATCCTCTGACCACGGAGCCACGGAGGAGCGGAGGCGTCTTCTTCCACGGTTCCGTTCCATTCCTCTGAGGCTCTGACCTCTAGATCTGGGCGCCGTTGCCCTCCGTACCGGTGAGGGGTACACCGGCGCTCCGGTGCGGAGGAGTGCACGCCACCGTCGTCCTCCTCACTGACATCGACGTCCTCGCCGTTATCGCCATCGTGGTCTCCATCATCCGCGCCGGTGTACCCGCCGCCGTCTGTACCAGTGAGTAAATCGAAATGCCGAACCGAATTATTTCAGTCTGCTAGGTTCGGTTTCTTATTTCAGTCTGCTTAATTCGGTGGCCATCTTTCAAAAAACGAAATGTTTTTTTTACCGAATAAACGGAACCGATTTTACCGTATAAACTGAATGTCCACCCCTGCTAGGTGCCATGCGTTTGCTGTATGACATAGTAATAATCTGGCTCTTATCTTTGATGTATTCTCTGTTGCTCAGTTCCTTGTCCATTATTATGTGGTCTTGGTCTCTGTGATCTGTTTTGTTTGTGATGGTCTTATCTGATCTCCTCTGTTAGGCATATGCTGGCTTAGTTGCTTTATCTCTATTATCTTCCCTGATTGTTATTTTTCTGTAGGCCCGACAAAAGAGTTATTTTGCTGTAATAAGAATATATTTGACTGTTCTTGTGATTTATCCATCATATGGTGCTTCATTATTAATTATTCCTATATAAAAAAGATACAGTTTTTTTTATTGAAGCTGAGCTTATAGAGCGACTGGGAATTTTTTGTTAGGCAGCTCATCCAAGATTTGAATGACATTACTCAGTGTCTGCAGCATTAAGCTTAAGCCTCTAACTCATCTTTCAATCATGTGGGAAAACCTCGGGGTATTGAACTTGCATTGCTTCTTGCTTAAATGGTTGGAGCATGTGGTGCCTGAAAATCCAAAAGTTTGGGATGTTGTGGTTTTGCCCTGCAAATTTGCTTTACGCTGTTTGTAGTTGTAGAATAGGATTATCAGTTCTTGGTCTTTCGCTCTTGTTCTAGCATTGCTTCAAATTTGAGGTGATGATTTTGACGCATTTTTTGTATGGATTAATCTGATTGATCTTGAAGTTTGGTTGAATTTTCTGGAAAATTGGAGATGTAAGCTTTTGTTTCTGTTAAGAATAGCGTTTTTTTTTCTGGATAATTTTAGCTGCGCTTATACAGTTAGCAACTTGTAAACAGCTAACAAGTTTGTTTTTTGTTACATATTTTTTTAGTTCAAAGCTATGATAATCAAAATATGGTTTGATGCAATATGTTTCAGTTTTCTTTTGAGAGTCGATATATTTATCTCCTGTTGCTAGGTTTACATCTAAAATTCTACTTCTGGTCTGTTGCTGTAATGCTATTTAAGAAAATGTGGGTTATTCCTCTTTACCGTTAGTGATGATATCCTTATTGGCATTCCATAATGTTGGCTGAGTTCATAATATACACTGACTATTCTGTTCTCAATCTTTATTTCTTGTCTAGGTTATCAAGATTTTCCTTCCTTTTTGAAAATGGATTATCCTTCAGACGATGATTCAGAAATTAGTGATTCTGAGATTGATGAATATGAAGGCAAAATTTATGCACGCCTGATGTCAGGAGATTTAAAAGTTAACAATGGTGAGAGTTACAGTTGCCCATTCTGTTGCGGCAAGAAGAAGAAAAATTACAGTAGACATAATCTTCTTCAGCATGCCTCAGGAGTAGGTGCAGCACCTAATCGACAGGCAAAAGAAAAGGCAACCCACCGTGCCCTTGCCAAGCATTTGAAGAATGGCCTTGCTAAATCCCCCGAGCCACAGTCACAGCCAAGTGCTCTGGAGCTACGACCTCTTCCAAACAGAGATGAGAAGTTTGTGTGGCCCTGGATGGGTGTTCTAATTAATGTGCCTACTGAATGGAAGGATGGGCGCCAAGTTGGAGAAAGTGGAAATCGTTTGAAGGAGCAACTATCACGCTTTTGCCCACTGAAGGTCATTCCTTTATGGAATTTTAGAGGTCATACAGGGAATGCTATTGTTGAGTTTGCAAAAGATTGGAATGGTTTCAGAAATGCACTTGCCTTTGAAAATTACTTCGAGGCAGAAGGATATGGTAAAAGGGACTGGAAGCAAAAACAGAATCAAGGGTCAAAACTTTTTGGATGGGTTGCAAGGGCTGAAGATCACAGTTCTCCAGGGCTAATTGGGGACCACTTGAGAAAAAATGGTGACTTGAAAACTATCAATGATCTTGAGAATGAAGGAGCACGCAAAACTGACAAACTTGTAGCTAATTTAGCTAACCAAATTGAGGTTAAGAATAGGCATTTACAGGAGCTTGAATGTAGATACAATGAGACAACTGCATCACTTGAGAAGATGATGGGGCAAAGGGAACAACTCCTCCAGTCATATAATGAAGGTTTGTGTTATTTTTTTCCTACTTACCTGTATCATTATGGTCTCTGTGTCAGATTCATGTATTTCTATCCTCATCAGCTCCAAGTTTTCAATTATTAAAATATCACTTAAACCTGATCACTACCAGAAATTCGCAAGATGCAGCAGCTAGCTCGCAGGCATTCACAAAAGATCATGGACGAGAATCAAAAGCTGCGTTCAGAACTGGAGTCCAAGATGAGTGAACTTAATGCGAGATCCAAGCAGCTTGATGACCTTGCTGCAAAAAGTGATTATGACAGAAGGAACCTTGAGCAGGAGAAGCAGAAGGTGTGTGATTTCTTGCATCTTGTCTTCTTTGCTACCTTTTTTTAAAAAAAAAAAATTGGAAGAGATTTGATTTTTTGAGTGTGTTGTTTTCCTGGTAAATTGTGTGTAATGTTTATTTTCTGTTGGCAACTGTTTTTTATTAGTGATCATTGTGCATTTTATTAGTTCGGTATCCTTTTACATACTGTGCGAAGGTACTATAGTGCGAAAGGTTAGGCCCTACCATTTATAAATATGCATGCAACTTATGTAATTTTGTTGTTGCTTGAATTCAGAATGCTATTAAAACAAACCATCTTAAGTTGGCAACATTGGAACAACAGAGAGCTGATGAGGATGTGCTTAAGCTTGTAGGAGAACATAAGGTATGTATCCCGGCCCCCTTTGTGTGATATTATGTTTTAGTTTGTGAACAATATGTTTTGTATGGAAGTCTTACTGTACGGAAACTGCAGAGAGAGAAAGAATCTGCTTTAAACAAGATCCTGAAGTTAGAACATCAGTTGGATGCAAAACAGAAGCTTGAATTAGAAATACAGCAGCTGAAGGGCAAATTGGAAGTGATGAAACATATGCCAGGTGATGAAGATTCAGCATCAAAGAATAAAATCAATGAGCTGAGTGAGGAGCTGCAAGAAAAGATGGATGAACTGGATGCAATGGAGTCACTTAACCAAACTCTGGTTATCAAAGAAAGAAAAAGCAATATTGAAATGCAAGAAGCTCGGAAAGAGCTGGAAATTGTAGGTTAAGTCGATCAAATTGTGTGGTGTTTACTGTGTTATGTTGTTTCAGTTTTGAGATATCGAGATTGATGTGTTGAATGTTGTGCTTCAGATTTTATGGTCATTTATCTTTTGATCTGCTGCATGTTCCACAGGGCTTGCTTGATCTGTCAGGTGGCCGGGCACATATAGGAATCAAGAGAATGGGTGAGCTTGATCTGAAAGCATTTTCAAATGCTTGCAGACAGAAGTCGTCGAAAGAGGATGCAGAAGTTACCGCAGCCATTCTTTGTTCAAAGTGGGAAGCTGAAATTAAAAATCCAGATTGGCACCCTTTTAGGGTTGTCATGGTTGGTGGGAAGGAGACGGTATGAATCTTTATTTGCAACCACTGCTTCTACATACTTCCATAGCTTACAGTTGTTGAGTTACAGTTGTTGAGTTACTAGTGGTACAAATATGTCCTGTAACATTTGTTAATTTGCTTTGAAATGTTTAAATATCTTCTCTTGCATATATGTTTTATTATTTTGGAGTAGCATTTTTATGGTTTTATTTTGTTTTGTAGTTGCATTTTTTTGTTGGAATGCTTTGTAATGACGCATACACAATTTTGTCATCTTGCATATTGTTAAATGCTAGCTCCTGCGCCACCATACTGTGCTATTTACAATGATTTCCAGGAATTCATATGGATATTGTCCTATAACCTCATTACCTGTGGTTATTTCGCATCTGAGTCAGTGCATGCTGCTTTGTAGGAAATGATTGAGGATGACGCAAAGCTTCGAGAATTAAAAGAAGAGCATGGTGAAGAAATCTATGCGTTGGTGACGAAGGCACTGCATGAAATTAATCAGTACAACGGTAGCGGCAGGTATCCTGTAGGAGAGCTGTGGAACTTCAGAGAAGAACGGAAGGCGAGTCTGAAGGAGGCTGTCCAGTTTGTGTTGAGACAGTGGCGAACGAACAGGAGGAAGCGTTGAGCCCAGTTATTCGCTGTCGTGTAGTGTTGTTTGCTTTCCACGTGCGCTGGACATCATTCTACTCTAGCATTAGTGCATTTGAAATCTGTAGCGAGGATGAGGCGCTAGACCATGACTATCTATCTATTCCTTGTTGGACATAAGTTGAATAGTCCTATTGCACTATCAGCATTAGTGAACATGCTTTTCAGGCAGTTTGGTTGATGGCCAAAATGAGCCAAATCAAAAATTTGGCGTTGCCAAAACCTGGACAACGCCAAATATTGGTAAAAAGAGCGTTGTTTCGATCGTAGGTAAGTCAAATTTTGGCGTTACCAAAATTTTAATGAGTGGTTTCTTCATCCTTAGATTGACCGCATATGATATTGGATTTTATTGGATGGCCAAAATGAGCCAAACCAAAAATTGGGTGTTGCCAAAATCCGGGCAAAGCTAAATATTGGTAAAAATAGCGTTGTTTCGATCATAGTTAAGTCAAATTTTGGTGTTACCTAAATTTTAGTGAGCGATTTTCTCACATTTGGATTGACCATATATGATATTGGATTTTATTGGATTACCAAATTTTCGTGGACGCTAACAAATTTGGGTAGCAAACCAACACACCACCCAGCCCCAAAATAGGCATGCAATGGAACAAGCAGACGCAGTGGAACGTGAAGACTTGCAGTTCCTGTATCCATGGAATCTGTGTGAGAAGTGAAGCTGCACATATACATAAAGCATTCCTTGGAAGGCGGACGTGGCTACTGCCTACTTTAGTATGTGCCAGTCTTTATGTGGTCCGTAGACCGCAATGTTGGCTAACGCTTGATCCTGCAGGTGCTTTGGGCAGCTAATTATTCTGCCCGATTACTTCGGGAGGTAACTAAACGTGCATTTGAACCAGCAGTCAAGATGTTGAGGTGCTGGCTAATTACGAAGCACTACTAGCAACAGAAACAGGTCACCGTCTTCGATTCTTCGTGCCTGTGTGTGTGTTGTGACTTTTGTCTACGGTGATATGATATCCTTTGTTGTTGCTGCTGATTAGACTGTACCACTCTCTGCTCCGTCATGTCGTATCTACCGCAAATTCGCAAGCGACCGAGTCCGTGCCGCGGGCGTACATGTGCCGTTGTGCGGCTATAATGTGTGTGCTGATAGCGCGCGCGGCGTGCTACGGAGACCACCTTTCTCATATCGTTAAACTCTTCGTAACCATCCTGAACGTGTAGTTACAAAGTAAAAAAAAATAACATCACAAGCAAACTAACGATGATAAAAAAAGCAAACATTTATTACAACAGTTAGGGTTTAACAATCAGTTTAGACAAAAGCATGGGCATCCAAGCCCAAATATAATATATTACAATTCAAAAGTACTTCCGAACCACAGGCACGTCTAAGCTTGATTGAGACCTAGTACTAGTAATCGTCACTATCCAGTGGCTCTTCCTGATCATAAAGATCAGTTGTTTCTTTTCAAAGTTCTTCTGTTGATGATTAGCAAGAATGAGCACGACAGTACTCAGCAAGTTACATGAAAAGTCCAACTTAGCTACTTGATAGGATAAACAAATGATTGGAAAGGTTTTATCATAATAGGTGTATGTTGATGCATTATTTTGAGTTGAAAGTAGTATAATATTTAAAGCAGTAAAACAATAATAAATACAATAACATGGGTTTTCAACATCTGTAATTATCAACTTAACATCTGTAAAATTCTACTTATGCCTTATATATTGGAATCACCCATGAACACAACTTTATTAACCGGAAGCACGACGTATCCGAATACCTTTGCTTTTACTCTACAAAGTTGCTCTTTACCAACAAGATACCTCAAACTCATACTATCAAGCTATATACACGCAACATGATAGCGTGCGACTGAGTTGAGATAACATAGTTTTTTCACTTCTTAACCTTTTTAGTCTCCACCTGGTAGGTTCAAGGTCAATGCAGCCATCGGGAAACCACCAGCCAATGGTGAAGTGCGCAGTCCGATACTGACTGGTCTATACCGTTGTGTAGTTCAGTGAGTACTTTAACCGGCCCACTCCTAACTCACCCCCAATCCGCGGCTGCTCTATCAAATAAGAGCAGTTGACATCCTGTAGATATTTAATCGGAAGAGCAGTATACTAAGCCATGTTGGATAAACCAAACTCATGGTTGAGCGGTTTCTGTATCTATTATTTGGCATGAGATTTTAATCCTTACTTGTCATCTAGTGAGGCAATGGACCAATTACCAACAAGTGGTTGTCCACCTCTTGATCTCACCTCTGACTCGCTTTTATCAAGTATATTGGATTGTCCAACCTCTTGGTCTCAACCCTCAACTCTTCACCAAAACCTATTGGCGCATAGCCAATATTCCTTATCAGTATTTATAAGCGCATTATGTGACAATGCCGAATATTTGCTATTATTTTATGTAACCCTAACTTGTCAAGTTGAATATGACCTACAAAGAATAGGAGGTTGTGGGTGTATGCGGGTGATAGGATTTATCTAAATATCATGTCATTCGAAAGTATAATTGCAATAACAAAGTAATTGGCTTAAATAATGAAATTAATAATATAAGTACATAAAATATATGCTCAAAATGATCAAATGAATGCAACTTGTCCCCTTGTTCAAAGTCTTCAAAATTCTCTGTCTCTCCCGTGTCTTGTCCGGCATTCTCCGGAGCTTGATCGTCGAAGTTGGAAACCAACGCAAAAAAAAAAAATCAAATAAAATATCTGGGCTCAACAAGGAGCGAGCTAGGAACAACATGCATCTAAAATAAATTCGAAGAAGAATTAAAAGAGAAAGGTGGTGTGGCAAATAGAATTTATTGGGTGCTTGATCAGGTTAAACCACTACTATAGAAAAGGTCTTCACAGACGGTTCAAAAACATCATTACAAACGGTTTCCGGAGCCGTCTGAGTTTATGGGTCAGTGATGACATGAGGTCATCACAGACGGTTTTGGAACCGTCTATGATGCATGCTATCACAGACGGTTATTAACTCAGAACCGTCTGTGATATATGACTATCACAGACGGTTTGTGTCTAGAACCGTCTATGATAACTACCTATCACAGACGGTTGCCATCGAAAAATTGCTCATCCCTTGTATGCCACTCGTTCTCAACTTCTCTCCTATTTTTGCCACTCCCGTGAGTTGACCGAGAACTTGGCCGTTGACTTGGGCGAGAAAAGACGATTTTGCCCCTAAGTATGCTGAGATCTTTAGGGAATTGTTTGACATAGTAATATAGTTCCAAAAATTAAAAATTTTTAGAAAAAGTTCCTGACGTAGTGTAGATTATTGTGTAATTTTTATAGGGTTTTATTTTCAATATGTTTTTCTCTAAAAATCATTCAAGTTACAACCGAAATTTGAAGTGGCATCATGTATTACCAACCAACCATTCCTTGATGCTTGATGTTAAGTCCAATTACCTATCGACGACATCCAGGTAATTGTATGTCCACGCGCTTTCTCTTGTAGTCGTACTTCTTGAACTTGCGGTCTCAATGAGAGGTTGCCCGTGGCACTGCCTTATCATCCTCACGACCATGCCAAAAAGTGGGACTATATATATATATATATATATATATATATATATATATATATATATATATATATATATATATATATATATATATATATATATATATATATATATATATATATAGGCCGGTTTTAAAGGCACAAGCAACCACTGCTTGGAGGTTTTATAAAGAAGAGATCAGGAATAGAATGGTAGGACGTATATGTATCTGGGACGCAAGGGAGGAGAACTTGACCAGCATGGACACGGTTACAAATTAGCCTAACCTTTACAAATCTGAAAAGTTAATTGTAGCCAAGCCCCATCCGAACCACATCGATCCCATGTAAGCCAACCAAGCACAAAGACCGGATCAATAACCCTCAGTACCCATCAGAGAGCATTAACTAAACCCACCATTCTGCCCCATTCATTTTTGTCAATCTAAACCCACAGCATGAACTAAGCAAGATGCACAGAATGCACATACACCAATAGCCCTCAGTTTACATCATAGAGCAAGGGGATTATTAATATGAACTAATTATCAATTCAATTTCAGCATAAGACTATTAAAATCATTACATCACAGAGCAAGGGGACTATTAATATGAACTAATTATCAATTCAATTTCAACATAAGACTATTAACATCATTGAGTAGTTCAACAGCAAAACAGTAAGACCAAGGGTGTCCAAACCGACCACACCAGTATGTAGTAGCCCTCGGTATCCATTGCAGAGCACTAGCCATTTTCATCACAGAGCAAGGAGGGTAGAGACAGAGGGGGAGTAAGGTAGGGTGATACCTTAGTACAGCGCAACCATGGCGGCGACCCCACCACCAGCACAACCCTCATCCATCTCCTTCACCTTGCATAAATCACACAAACATCAGGACACAACTTAAGACTCAAGCATAAAAATCAAACTCAACAAAAGATATTAAGCTAATAGAGAGGAGAATAGAGGAGGATGGGGAAAGCAAAGCCCGGGGGCGGGGCAGAGTCACGAGGAGGTCGAGCAAGAGAACCAAGCCATGGACGCGGGCAGGTAGTAGGTGCAGGTGGAGGTGCAGTGGATTGGGTGGCGGTGTCACCGTAGTTGTGGCACGACCCTGACATTGCATAAAACATTCCTATCATACGAGTGTCTTGTGCAGTACATAGTGGTGTCACAGCCGTGGCGGCGGCAGCGGCGACGGGTCGGTCGGCGGCGTCGAGGTGGGGAGGAACAGACGAGAGTAAGTCTTGTTGGGAGTGATGAGTTAGGGCGGGCGCAAACCCTAAGCGTGAGGGAGTGACGAGTTAGGGCAGGTGCAAACCTAGCGGCCGCTAATAAAGAGACTTATCATGACGATTCTATTATGGAACCGTCGGTGATAGTTATCCTGAGCGGTTCCATAATAGAACCGTCAGTGATATAATCCCATATCACGCACGGTTCCATTATAGAACCGTCGTGAAATGGTTTTCTCAAGTATATTATCTTGTATATACACTTACATGACATGAAGAAATTACATGTTTATATGTCAATTTTGTCATTTAAATCTTCTTGAAAATTTGCTTTAACTATACACACACACACAAACACAAAACACACACACACACACACATATATATATATATATATATATATATATATATATATATATATATATATATATATATATATATATATATATATATATATCACAGATCGAATATATATAATTAATTAATTTGTTCCACTAAACCGTCTCGATATAAATTTAAAAAGTACAAACCTATAAATAAGCAAAGTTTTTCTAGTGGCGGAGGTAGGCTGCTATCTCTGTCTTCAATACTTCGTGGCGGCGTTGGCATCGGATGGTTCGTGATCGAACAAAGCACAAATCGTCCACCCCGACGCAGCTCGTTCGAGTGTCTCCAAGACCCTCGATGCAGTGAACCAAGAAGAATTGAGCCTATAGGCTCTCTTCCCTTGCTTGAGGGTCTCATCTGGTCGACTCGATGCATCTGCCGCCTCGATTAGAGCCCAAGTCACGGCAAGCCTCCCGGAGGCGTGCAACATCATTGTGGAGGACTACGTCAATGACACGGTAAACTCGCCGAAAGTGGGAGATCACCCGGAAGACACGGTGGAGGAGGATGTCAAGACGGCGGAAGGTGGCCGTTACCTGCTCCGGCAAATTCTCATAATGAGGAGTGAAGACATTATTGAAACAGTGTTTTTTCGCAGCATCCGCCAACATACGGCCGGAGAGTTACTTGTACAGTACGGCCAGGTAGGCCATCAATGCCGGCGACAAGAAAACAGAAGATGCAGCCATTTCTGTTTTTTTATAAGTACTAGAGTTATATGCATGTGGGGGATGATAATCATCTTCGATGGCAGATGATCCTTTTTATAAAAACAAGGAATAAATTCAGAGCGCGAGACGAAGAGACGCATCGGGGAGCTGAAGTGGCGTTGATGCGACAAGAGATGCATCGGCGATGAAGAAACTGATCATCGGGCTTCAATTGGGAGCTGTAGCGATATTATCATAGACGGTTATAACAAAAAACCGTCTGTGAGGTTTCACATACGGTTGTTTGTTAAAAACCGTCTGTGATATGTAGAATTATCACAGGCGGTTATTGTTAATAACCGTTTGTGATACTTCACAAATGGTTTTAGTTATAAAACGTCTGTGATATTACCTCTTCACAGACGGTTTTAGCGCAACCGATAATACGAGCGATCTCTAAACCAAAATAAATGCGTGATTGCATATATCTGAGCGGTTTTGGTCAACCGTCTGTGATGAGGTGTCCAGTATTAGCCTTTTGTAGTAGTGAACGGAGTTGAAAATAGAATTCGCAGGCTCAAAACGGTCGAAATGGACACATTATGTCGAAAATAGGTTTAGATGAATAGTGACAGTTTGTACTGTTTATGGTGGGTTAGGATTTATGAATAGTAGTAGGCCTTGGGCTAACGGGTTGGGTTATGAACAGTGTTGGCTTGCATAATACTAGGCTTGGAATAGTGATCATTCACAATGTTTGGCCAAGCTCAACACATGGTTGGGCTCAAAGCCACTAGGCTGGGCCAGAAGGTCTAGCGCAGGTGCGGTTTGAGCTGTGTGGCCAAGAGCCGAGGTGCGCTTGTGAGGACCCCGGCTTATTTGGCTTGTAATGCTTAGTCTACCATTGACCCTAGCATCACAAACAAAATAACCCATGTCTTCGAGATATGTATACTTCCCAGAAATGCAGTATACACACCCCTTTACAAAATCATGCATCAATTCCATTCAAGACATAGAACCAAAGCACGAACTAGATTAAACAGAAGACATACATAATAGAGTTATTACAAAAGGGGCCGACCGGCTAAATAACAACTAAGAGAGATAGATAAATAGCGGAAGCAAAGGCCATAAGATGGCGATAAATAAATACCAATTAGTGTGCCTTTAACCCACAAGGCAACCAACCGGGCCACCAACCTAGTCGTCAAATCCACCGCACATCTCACAAAAGTGAATCCCTGGGGGATCAACCTCCTCTGCAACAAATTAATTAAGCAAAGCAAATGAGTACAAAAATATACTCGCAAGACTTACGTGTAGTGTAACAGACCTATACATATGCTACATGTAAGCTTATTTAAGTGGAGGCTGTAGGTTGTTTTCAGCATAAAGCAAGTTTTCATTTGCAATAATTAAATAGATTCAAAGCAGTTTTACAATTCGTTTTTAATTTGCAAATAACAGCGAGACAACAACATAATAACAATAGATAGATGACAACAACAACCCTGAAAGTGACTAACCCAATAGTCACCACAACAATAGCATGAATTACCCATTCATACCACCCACATCAAGTTTTAATTAAAAGGTTATAGTCTAACTCTCGAGAGACCTCCCCAAGCGTGTCCATAACCTAGGACAAGGCTATTCGGATAGTTTGAACCCTGCAGGGGTGTACCAATGTACACAAACGCCAGACCGCCTTTTCGTAACATGATTAAGCACACTTCCTTTGGTATGTCGGCACAGCTAAGTCCTACAAGACATTTCCAATGGATGATGCTGATTAAGAGTCGTGACAACCCGAAGGGTAGGATGCACCGGCCCAGCCTAAGCAACTGCGGGTGCTCCCAATCCCTATAAAAATATTTTAACCACCATCGACTCATAAGTAACACCCCCCAAAGTACTTAGTCAAGAGGGGTTTCCAATACCCTCATGTGGTTAGCACGCAAAATTGCTTGGTTTAGTGTAACAAGATATTCGGTCCTTGTTGACTTAGGCACCATTCCACACACCAACAGATCACCCATCATCCATTGAGCCCAAGTCCAAATAGTTTTCATTTTCAGTTTTTGACTTTACAAATTAACAAAGCACAAGTGCTGGACATAATGGAATAATAATTAGATTTGTGTGATCAAGATCATCGACTAAGTCGATAACCGCCCAATTCTACCGTAAGCTAAGCATTTCTAAGCAATATCAACACGTAATCTACTAAGTGACAAGAGCTCATCCAACGAACTCTAATCACAGCAAGATATTCCTAGGAATAGTAGTAGAGATTGAACATTTACCTACAGAGTATGTATCTATAGGATCAACTAATCGACAATAATTTAACAACAAAATAGAGCATGCATACATACACTTTGCAAACAATATATTAGACTTTGAAAGTAATGGGATTAAACATAATCAAACTGCTTGCCTTGCTGAATATGCTCACTATGTTGTAGAGGAAAGCTCTCGAGATCAACGCACTCATCGGCACCTAACGAAAAAGCGAAAAAGAACCGATAAGAATGAAGAACACCGAAAAGACTCTACAGTCAACTTTCTTCAAATGCACTGAAATTTTTACAGCACCAAGAGCATGATTGTTAAGGAATTTAGCAATAAGAACCAATCAATTTGGATTCTCAATGCAAAAGTTATGGCCAAAACAAATCTGCTCAGCCTGGAAAATGCTGGAAAATTCAAATCGGTTACTGTTCATCCGATTTAAATTCTTTAGCACAATTTTTCAAAGAAGTGTTGCACCTGGGATTTTTATGGTAATTACAGCACCTCATGAGATGAATAACACAATTAGATTCACCTCATTTGGAGCTAGTATGCATTTTCTATGATTTTTCAAAGACATGCACAAGAGCACAAAACAAAATGCACCCACCAAGATTTTAAAAATAGTGGAATACATAAAACCTATTCTACCATTTAGTACACTAATAGAGGAAGCCAACAAAATTGGATTCACTCAAAAAGAATCTATAGAGAAATACTTATGCATTTTACAAGTTGAATGCAATTTTTAGAACAACAATTAAAGCCTATTTCTAAACCAATTTACCAATCCATTTTCTGGAGCTGAACTAAACTTAAAACCATTTTTAGGTTAAATCTGAGTTTAAACCAGAGCTAACAAAATTTCAATCAACTCAAATGGAGCTAAAATGAATTAGTTATGCAATTTTGAAGTTTATTACCTTTTTTAGTTCACAATTAAATCTCTCGGAAATTTCCTAAATTTGAATCGACGTGGAAAAATCTGGGCCGTTGATCTTGCATCGCACGGACCAAGATGAATGGGGCGACATGCGCACCCGCGCGAAATCAACAAACGTGGACCGTTGATCTTGGATCCAACGGTCCAGATTGAATCTCGCGCGTCGCGTTTGAACTCACGCGAGCGAAAGGGGGCAACGACTGTGGACCGTTGATCGCGAGATGGACGGCTCACGATGAACGCCACACAGCGCACACGCATAACCTACGCGAATCTCCGCCGTAGATCAAGCAATGGACAATCCGAAGCAATCGAAGAAGCGGAACGCTCCCGGGATCTAAGCCGTAGATCAAACGATGGACGGCTCACGGCGAACCACGTCGCGCACGCGCACGCACTGTGCCGGCGCGTCCGACAACACAACCCGACGGCTTCCACGGCTAATCGCCGGCGACCTAAGGCACGGCGGCACGAGCTAAGGCCAGCTATGGGTGCGCAATAGCAACGCGCACCATTGGTACCACTCACACCACGGTGATGGCTCGAAACGCGGCTAGCCGGAGAGGGTGGCGCGCAAACAAACCGAAAGCAAACGCAAGGAGCTCATAGCGGTCCCGAGAAGCGGTGCTCGAGCAACTATGGACTACCGTGGAACTACGAAGGACGCGAAAAGGCACCGAGGAGGCTGGTGTGCGTGCGAAAGCACCGTGGATTCGTGATTTACGGCGACAACGTGGGGAAGACAACCTGAGCATCCAGAGAGGGACCGCGTCATCAGGATAGCTCCAACATGGCTCGAGGATGGTCCCAGAGCGGGCAATTGGAAAATGGAGCACTCACCGGCGATGAAGAAGAAAAGGGGGCGATTTCGGCAGCGAGCTCCAAACTTCAAATTCAAGCCGCTCCTGTAGAAGCAACCCGAAATTAAGTTAGGGGAAATGATCACCGAGATGAGAGACTCAAGCTGACGCAAAGAGAGAGAGAGAAAAGCCACTGGGGCACTGCCTTCACCAACGAGCTCGAAGCTCAATAATGGCGGCCGAGGGCTTCGGGTGTTTTGAGCTCAACAAGCACAGCGGGTGCAAGCTAGAGCTGCGGGGTGGTGAAAGGAAGCCAAGGGAGGGAGTTGGGAGTTTAAGTAGCCGGGGCGCAAGGAGGGCAACGGCAACTCTCTCCCACGGTCAAGCCTGCCATGGAGACGCTAAGCGCGATGGGAGCAGGTGAGAATGGCAACTTTGAGGGAGAAGCACTGGCGCGTATTTAATGCTCCCACCCGTTGGTGAGGACATAGAGGGGACGCAACGCTACGTTGCCCACGCCAGCTCTGTCCATGGTGACCGCGCGAGGCAGCGACCGAGGAAGGAGACGACGCGCCTGGCATCCGATTTTGATCCAACGGCTGACCTGCACCCGGGCGATCGCGACTCGAGCCCAATAGCGCATGAGGTGGTCGAGTCGAACCAACAGGCATGGCGCAATAACGACAGTTGGATGGAGATCCAATGGCTCACGCGAGATCTTGGTTGCACAGCTCCGGGCAAACGTGGGCGGTGCGATAGAGATCTAACGGCCCACGAGGCGCGCGCCAAAACGACTCGGTTAGTACAGTTAGGCGGTTGGGTCGAGTCAAGTCGGAATTGGCTCAAACCCGAGGAACAGTGAAAACCAGTTAGGGTTTAAATTTGAAAGCTGAGTTTGGAAGAATTTTTAGAGGTAGCAAACTAACTCCAAAAATTCTGAAATTTGTACTGGAGCTTCCTCACTCCAGGATTAACCTTACATAAAATTTCCAGAGATTTTCATGCACAGCATTTTTCTCCAAAAATTTAATAAATCTTGTTCTAGGGTTTGACCAAGGTTCAACTGGTTTGACTGCCTCTTAAAAATTATCAAATAATTTCTAAAAATTATGAAATTTTTCAAAGGTGTCACCCAGCATCCCTAGAACCAAGAAAAATTATTTTCAAGAGTTGCACACAAGATTTTTAACATGGAGGTGATGACTTTAGTCAATTGGGAATTTTGGTTTTTGATTTCCCATAATTCCTTGACAAGAATTACAGAAAAGTTCAAAAGCTTCAAGATGCAAGAAAAGTTTTAATTTCTACTCATTTTCTTATATTTGAAACACACACCCATATTTGGGATGTTACAGCGCTCCTAGGCCGAAGAAGGTGGCGGTGGCGAGCATCACCACAACGTGCACAACCCATTTTTTTGGGCTTTGTGTGGGCGATGGTGGCTTGGGAAGGGGTGGTCATCGGCAGTGATGCGAGATCGGAGCAGAGGAAGGTGGCAGTGGCAATTCGGCGGTGCTCCGGCCAAATTGGGCGGCGCATGAGCACCGGTGGGTGAAGAGGGACTCGAGGAAGGTGGCAGCGAGGCTTGGGATGCACCGAGGCTAGCTAGCCATGTGAGCCATGGGAGACGCAGCGGTGGAGGGTGGTGCCGGCGAGGTGGTAGCGGGGATAGGGTCAAAGGAGGTGGGGGAAAGGTTGAGGGTGATGGGGCGGTGGTCGTGACGGTGTCAGGAGAGAGAGGTCAAGATGGTGGTGGTGGATTGGAGTTTTAGCTCACCAAGGAAGAAAGAGGGCAGCGACGAAATTGAAGCAGATGACCGGAGCTGGAGGGGAAGAAGGGTGATGATGAGGTTGTGTGGAGGGTGATGAAGGGTTTGATGCAGCGGGGTAGCTTTATATAGCCGAGATGAGGCGGTTGCGGTAGTGGCTGGGCGAGGTGCGCGCGGCGGGGTGGACGGCGGGGAGTAATCGGCGCCATGCAGGGGCAAGGTGGCGATACGACAGTGTCACGATGGCAGTGGCACCTCACTGGCGTGAGGGCGCATGCTAGCAAGGCCGGGCACAGCGAGCAGGTGTGATGGGGGGGGGCACGAGGCGCGGTGCAGGTGAGGGCGTGTGGCGGGTGGAGCTGGTGCGCGTATTAATGCACTGCTACATAAAAGGTCATTACAGACGGTTCAAAAACGTCATCACAGACGATTTCATGAGTCGTCTGAGTTTATGGGTCAGTAATGACATGAGGATAGCATGAGCATGTTGTTCAACCGCTCGCGTGATGCATACTATCACGCAGCGATTATTAACTTGGAACCGTCTGTGATAGTTGACTATCACAAACGGTTTGTAGATGAAACCATCTGTGATAGCTGACATATCACAGACGGTTTGTAGATGACATCATTTGTGATAGCTGACATACCATAGACGGTTTGTAGATGAAACCATCTGTGATAGCTGATGTATCACAGACAGTTTTCTCTAAGGGACTGTCTGTAATAGTCTCTTCTCTATAAAATCTCCAAGCAGTGCCTGCTTTTGTCTTTAAAACTGGCTTCATATATATGTGTGTGTGTGTGTATGTATGTATGTATGTATGTATATATATATATATATATATATATATATATATATATATATATATATATATGTATGTATGTATGTATATGTATATGTATGTATGTATATATGTATATATATCTATGTATGTATGTATGTATATATATATATATATATATATATATATATATATATATATATATATATATATCTATGTATATTTATGTATGTATATGTGTATATGTGTATATATATATAGATATATGTGTGTGTACACATATATGTATATATATATTCGTAGTCCTTGTTACCTAACTCGAGGCCTGAATTCAGCTAGCTAGCTCACTCCTTGGCCGTTCATCCTAAATGTGCAGGTGGACCACAACCTATTTCGTCGAACCTGACACACTGAAGTGTGTGATTTGTTTCATGCCAATCCTTTAAGTGCTTGTAGAATCCTCCTAAACCACGGCCTCAAAAGTAATAGCAGTAGAACTGAACTTTAAGTTATTAATTACGAGCCGAAGCTGAAATTAAAAATCCAAGTTGGCATCCATTTAAGGCTGTCATGGTTGATGGGAAGGAGACGGTATGAATCTTAATTTCTAACTATTACTTCTACATACTTCCCTAGCTCCATAGCTCAATTGTTGAGTACTGCGCTTTTTTTAATACCGAAATTACACACTGTGCTTGGGTACTACAGGGCTGAAGTTTTGGCCAGTACTTTTAGAAATAGGCACACTGTCTTAATTTTGTTGTTGCTGTACTCGGAGTGCTATTAAATCGAACCATCTTAAGTTGGCAGCGTTGGAACAACAGAAAATTGATGAGATTGTGTTGAAGCTTGTGGAAGAACATAAGGTATGTGTCTTGGCCCCTTCAGTATGATACTATGATAGATGCTTTAGTTTTTCAGTACTATGTTTATGAAAGTCTTATTGTGTGGAAACTGCAGAGAGAGAAACATCCTGCTTTAAACAAGTTTCTGGAGTTACAACAGGAGTTGTATGCAAAACATAATCTTGAATTAGAAATACAACAGTTGAAAGGCAAATTGGAAGTGATGAAGCGTATGCCAGGTGATGAAGATTCAAAATCAAAGAATAGAATTGATAAATTGATTGAGAAGCTGCAAGAAAAGATGGATGAACTGGGCGAAAATGAGTCACGTAACCAAACTTTGACTATCAAGGAAAGAGAACGCAATGATGTGTTGCAACTAGGGATGCAAACGGAGCAGATACGGACGGATATCGCTCATCCCGTATCCTTTTCCATATTTTTTCTCGGATTCGGAATCGGACACGGACAGTGCCGGATACGAATACGAATGCGGATAGTCTCGGTCACGAATACGAAGCGAATACATGCCGAACCGAATACGGATTGTCTCGGTCACGAATACTTATTCGGATATTGCGTGAAAACATATACCATATATATCGCACAAATAAATATCAATCAATCATACTACATGTCCAAAATGCGACTAGATTAGTAGTTTAACAAACAAATTTAAATATATCACACGATAACATAGGCTATTTAAGCAAGTAGTAGTAAGCAGTAACTACTAACTAGCAAGTAGCAAGTACATGATAGGGGCTAGGTAAGCAAGTAGTAAATTTTGATATTTTGATCAGTCTCTGGCCAATAGAATTTTGATATTTTTTGGCACAAATATAAATGTGCAAAAGGATGATTAGTCGGTTTGTTTTCTAAGGAATGTGCAAATGTACATAGGCCAAGGAATGCTACGATCTAGTAACTTCTTAGGGTTTGTATTGATAACTTGCTAATTTGTGCTGTGATCTCAAGTATAACTTGCTAATTTGTGCCTCTTATATATTCTCTAAAGTGAGTGCAAAAACACAATCAAAGAAAGAACCATGCCATCATTTTTATCGCTCTACCATTATTTAGATGTATAAGTATAACCAATGAACAATAATACATTTATACCCTCGATTCAAGGCCTAGCTTCCTCACGGAAGTTCTAGGTTGATAAAAGTGAATTGATAATTGTTGCAGTACTATACGATGATGATATAGGGGGAAATTTAATAACATTGCTTGCTCTGGAAGGAGATGGCCATGTCAACAAGCTTACTGTTTTCAAAGCACAGCAAGTGGAATACTGGACAATTGCTTAATGATTGTTGACTCATTGGAAACCTTCAACGGATTGTATAATTATAATTGAATTGCACAAGCCTTTAACCCTTTAGTTATCAAGATGGAATTATGGAATTATCCTTAAAAAGATTTCAAATGAGTAAAGAAGTGTATAATCTAAGATTTAGGATTGGAGAGAGAGAATTGTACTTTAACAATTTGCTCACCGCGACCTCGGAGAAAGACCTCGTGAACAGTTAAAAGCCACTTCTGCAGTCAAGGCATCCCAAACACCATCGCTTGAAATAATAAGTCGGCCTCCAGTAGTAGATAGCTACACAGAATAGAAGACATGTTAAGGTTTTCATAATCTGGAGATCAAGTTAACATGAACAATAACTCATATGAAATTATGTGATTAGTGCCGATACACTCAAAAAAATAGAGTATAAGCCTAAAATTGTCAATGAACTCTAAAACAAGGTAAATAACTAATAGTTTTTTTTGTACAAAATAACTAATAGATTTTTTGAACCAAGACATCACAATAGATTTGTGTAACTGATGTGACTTCAAAAGATACAAAGGAACAGAGAGTGCATGTAGCTTCAAGTTGCACGTAGTTGCAAAGACCAGAGCTAGTATACAGGTGGAAATAGAAGAAATTTTGATCATGGGGGAAGAAATAGTCACTGTGCAAAATATATGGTAAATTGCTAACTAACTAAGTATTCACTAGACATGCCTGCAGATGGAAATCAAATGAGTAAATACCGAATGGAGATTGGAAGATAAAATAAATGTTCCTTACCAACAGATCATTGCAAAGCTGAGATATGCCCTCCACCATGATCATATCAGCATCAGGTTCTAGCAACATAACAAGAGATATTTGCTCCTGAGAAACACATTTTGAACATTTACATAGCCATACCCAAGAGATATCACTTTTATACTTACCTTCGCAAAAATCAGTAGCTGCAACATCGATTGCTAGAATGATGCAACAAGCTGCACATCAAGGAAAAGAAAATGACGTTGCACATGAGACTCAAAAAGAAATTAAAAAAATCCATCAGGTCTGTTGTTACCTGTTTCATGACACGGTTCAGTAACTTCAGTGTGATGATTATAGAAATATTTGATATCTAGGTGAAAATCTAAAATATTTTTACAAAGAAGCATTGATGTTATATTAGGCAACAGAAAAAAAATGCAGGTCATCTGCTTGTAATAAGTTAATTATGTTGAATAGCATAATTAAATTCGAAACAATACAATCATTCCATGTTGATCACCATAAATATGTTATTGTTAAGATGTTTCATGATAAAACAACATAATCATTTGACTAACCTCCTGAAGAAACAAGTATATTGAATAGGGGTCTAATGTAGGTCCAACACGTAAGTTATCCAATTTTGATACATATCTCTGGAGATAAGTCAAACTTTGGCCATTCTATTCCATTCTGGTTCAAATAATCGCATGTATAATATAGCTTTTCAACACATGAACATTGCCCCCCATAACAAAAGTTCAAACTCTCTTTGTAAAAAAAGAAGAAGAAAGTTTGACTCTCCACTCTCCAATTTGAATGTTTAGAACATGACACCATAGCCCATCCTCAAATTTGTAGTCCTTGAATGTATAATTAACAAAAAAATCCGCATTAGAACTCCTGGTCCTGGATCCCTTGTGTGTCTTTAATTTGCTGCCTCATGGATTAGAGTAGGTATGTTGCCCCTATGCGATTATGGAAGATATCAACACTGAGTAATGGGTGAAGATAGGGTATGTATTGCAATAAGAAATTACCTTGATATCTTTTAAGGAATTCCCTAGATGGTGCAATTAGATCATTATCTGCCTGCACATAATCAAGTAAGCATTAAAGTTATTACAGAAGAGATAAGCAAACCTTTCTAATATATCCATGTATGAGTGTATGACTACAAAAAGAGAGAGAAAAGGAAACCTGATTAATCGTGTCGCGTCATTTTAGCAGAACATGCAGAGTGATAGATAACTTGAATCATATCCCTGCAGATATAGGTGTCTTGTACTTAAGTAATACAAAGTTAATAAAATGTCGTAATGAAAATGTTGGGCATCATTGCGAATAAATAAACTGAAGTATCAAACATATGGTATGCAGCTTACCAAACACACCCCTTGACATGAGTTCAATTCATCATATTTCTTCACTTCACAAAACAAATTACCAGCATACTTCAAATCCAAATCTTCCTGTGGCTTCTGTTGAGGAAACAACCAGGATGAGATTCGCTACTCCTCTAAGGATGGATCGATAATGAATTAATGATCAACGCCTTCCGACTTCCGAGGAGTTCCTGAAGCAAAATACATCTCCTTATTTGCTGAGCAAGGATTCGCATGGCCTGTTGCGTGATAAGCTTTCCCTGCATGAATTCCTGAACAATCATGCACAAACATAAGGAATTTATAAACAGAAAGGAAAGAACAATGATCAAAGCATGCATCAGACTAACAAATGGATAGGTTTTTTAATTCCCAAATGACAAGTTTAACAAGCACTCCTTTGCAAACTGCATTGTAGGAGAATCTACACAATGATCTTTTCTAGTGCGACTAACAAATTAAGTCCCGGCCAATATATGTCTTGAAAGATCTCTTTGAAACTGCTGTTGGCCGCACGACGGAGGGGCAGCCGCAGTGTGACGGCAGCAGTGGGGAGGCAGAGATGAGGGAGGGAGGCGGGCTGCGGGCAAGGGGGAGGGAGGCGAGGAGGTGGGAGGCGGAGGCGCGGCGCCAGACGGGACTCGGGAGGCGGGTGGGGGGAACACTGGACTGGAGCCTGGAGGGGTAGGGTAATGAAATTAGGGTTGAGGGCTGACCGGCTGTGGAGGAGAGGAGGGACCGCGGAGGGAGGGCGGCGCGGGTGTGTGTGAGTGTGTGACTGTGAGTCTCGATCGAGAGAGAGAGAGAGAGAGAGAGAGAGAGAGAGAGAGTGAGAGTGAATGAGATTGAGGACTAAGGAGTTTTGGCCTTTTGGCGCCGGGGGCGGGCGGAGGCTTGCCATGACCCCATGCGCGTCTTGGAAAATTGGTCGCGTCGTGAGGCGAAAAATCGGATAGCGATCGGTAATATCCGATTTCAACACCGGATAGTTCCGAAAAACCGGATACCTGATTATCCGTATCCGTATCTGTATCCGGTGGGAAAAAAACCGAATCCGGATCCGAATCCGGAAAAAAAATCCGGATATCCGAAAAAAACACCCGAATTTTGCCCATATTTATTCGGTCGGTCGGTCGGTCGGGAATTATCCGCTCCGTTTGCACCCCTAGTTGCAACGCGCTCGGAAAGAGCTGAAAAACGTACGTTACTTTTTTTTGCCGATCAATTTACCCGGTGTTTACCGTGTTCTATTTTTTCGGTGATGAATTCTACGTGTTTAATGTTATGTATTGGATTTTCTGATCATTCATCTTTTGATCTATGGCATGCCCAGGGTTTTCTTGAGCTAGGAGGTGGCCGAGCACATATAGGAATTAAGAGAATGGGCGAGCTTGATCTCAAAGCATTTTCAAATGCTTGGAGACAGAGGCCGACAAAAGAGGGTGAAGTTACTGCTACCATTCTTTGTTCAAAGTGGGAAGCTGAAATTAAAAATCCAAGTTGGCATCCATTTAAGGTTGTCATGGTTGATGGGAAGGAGACGGTATGAATCTTAATTTCTAACTATTACTTCCCTAACTCCATAGCTTACAATTGTTGAGTGCTGCCTTACTGGTAGTGGTAGTCCAAACCTGTCTAGTAACATTTGCTAATTGGTTTTCCTAAATGGCTACAATTTTTTTTGATGTCTGAGATTTTCTCATCTGATCCACATTAAAGAAGAAGCTCCTTACCTCGCGAGACGTTCACGGGAGCAACGTTTGAACCGTGGCGGACTGGGAGCCTAAAGCTCCCCTGTGCCACTACACAGTCCTCCAACAACCATGCCCCCTGCACAGTCCGGTAAGGCTCTGCGGTTCAAACCCCAGACCGGCTACTTACATCTTTATATTAGAAATATATGATTTGGTATTTTGGAGTTGTGTTTTGATGGTTTGTGCATTGTAGTGGAATTATTGTCAGTGCTTTGTACTGGTGTTTATACAAATTTGTGAACTTAAATATTTCTAAATGCTAACTCCTTACCACCACCATACTGATGTACTTACTATAATGTCCTGGAATCGATATGGATATTGTTCCGTAAGCCTCATTAGGAGATTGGCTTTTCTGTCCTTCATTTCCCTGTTTAATTTGGTAATGAATGTATCCTCGATCTCTACCTTTTTTTTGTTTGTAAGCTGTATCAATGTACCTTGCATGACATCTGGTGCTGCATGCTGTGGTGCAGGAGAAAATTGAAAGAGGAGCCTGGTGAAGAAATCTACGCATTGGTGACAAATGCACTGCGTGAAATCAAAGAGTACAATCCTAGCGGCAGGTACCCTGAACCAGAGCTGTGGAACTTAAAGAACAACGGAAAGCGAGTCCGAAGGAAGCGGTCCGGTTCGCTGCAACAGTAGCAAACACATAAGCGCATCTCTAATAGTTAGAGATAATATTGTCTCTAATATATGCTACATCATCTTTAAAGACAACATCTCCAATAGATAGTCTCTAACATACTCTCTAACATTTGTATTTTATAATTTTTCTTTGAAACGATTCTACATGTCAACTAGAGTATATTAATGTATCATGTCTTATTCCACATGCACGACCGTCTCTTCAGGAAGAGACGACCTATGTTCTCTCTCCTCCACATAAGATTTTGTTGATGTAGCATAGCTAAGAAACGATAATAAATACACTATTAGAAATGTCCTAAGAGCATCTACAACAGACCACGTCAGCTGTTACTAAGGAGTTGCCACATCAGTATTTAGGTGATGTGGAGGAGAGAAGGTGAGGAGAGAAGGTGATGTTGTTTCTAGATGAAGAAACTAGCAAATTGTTAATACCAAGACACAAGAAACAACCAAATACTCTATTTGAGACTTACTTGTTACCTAAAAACGCATTTTCTAGGTCCCACTGTCTTAAAGCAAAAATATCTATCAGATCATTTGTTCAACTTGACTGCATTAGTGATATGATAAATGAGCTAAAATATGTAGGTCACAAAGTTATACTTCATTATTGATAATCAAGAATCATGCACATTTGTAGCAATTAAAGTCTTAGACATAAACTCAAGAATCAATCCATTAGAAGACTTGTCTTATTTTATTAAGTTAAATACTCTCTCTCTTTTTAAACAAACTATTGTAAATGCTCTAAGATTAAGCCCAATTACTGGTTGTCGGGTGCTGCGCTGTCTCCTTTCCACCTGATCTAGACGTTGGAATAATATTCTGCTTCGGCATGTGTGCGTTCAGAGAATCAGTCGGTACTACCACATGATGATGATGCACTTATCCCTAGACCTAAGTTGGAGAATACATGATGATGCACCTATCCCTAGACCTAAGTTTGGATTCTCCTATTGCATTATCAGCATTAGTGACTTTCTTTTCGTCCGCGGACACACCGGGGATTTGTCGGTAAACGGACCCCGTAATAACCTATATTTGAGGTAATTCAATAAATTTATCATATGTATCATATACAGATATATGTAAATTTAAGGGAAAATTGGTTCACCATCGTCTATTTCGGGCATATTTAGATAAATAACACCGCTTTGGTGACATAGTGCAAAATAACATCGCATCCATTAGTTGACGTTGCATGGGTAAAAAGACAAGTATGCCCTCCCGATTCTACCTGTCCTCCCTAGCTGATGGGCTCTTCCTCACTTCCAACCCGCACCACCACGGATGGCCGGCGCGACACATCGAGGGAGCCAAGGAAGATATCCTCCTCCCCAGCCTCCTCGTTGTTGTGGTCCTCCCGAAGGTTGTCCATCCTCTCCCCCTCCTCCCGATCGCAGAAGCCACCGGTGTATTCGCCGAGGGAGGGGAGCACGCGTCGCCGCAACTAAGCATGACCCGCGCGCACCACGGCGAGGTAGCACAGTTGGTGGCGAAGAAGCTGAGCCGGATGGGGGAGGAGAGCAGCCAGACTGGCGGGGAGGAGGACAGGGAAGAGCAGGGGAGGAGGGAGCACGCACCGCCACGGCTGAGCACGACCCACACGCACCACGGTGAGGCAGTGCAGTCGGCGGCGGATGGGGGAGGAGAGTAGCCAGACCAGCGGGGAGGAGGGTGGGGAAGAGCTGGGGAGGTGAGGGGAGCATGCGCTGCCGCGGCTGAGCACGACCCGCACACCACAGTGAGGAGGCGGAGAAGCTACGACGACTAGGGGAGGAGAGCAGCCAAATCGATGGGGAGGAGGACAAGGAAGAGCAAGGGATGTGGGACACTCTCCTGCGGTTGTGGTGGCTGACCACGAGGTGTTGTGGTTGCGGCAATGTGGGGAAGGTGAAGTCGTCATCTTCTTGCTCCAGCACCATGGCAATGGGCATGGGCATGGTTGCCGCCTCGGCAGGAACTGGACCAATGCAGCCACTGGCGCGCCCACCTCCTCCCCCTCGGCAGAAACTCGTTGGAGCCCTTCCTTCGCCGGAGAGAAGGGGAGGAGTGTAGCCCTTCCTTCGCTAGAGAGAAAGGGAGTAGAGAGGACGAGTGGACGACACTGTTGGCCAGTGAGGAAAAGGGTCGAGAAGAGAAGAGGGGTAAAACGAGTATTAAAGTTATTGTAATACCCCGGATATCAAATAGAGAGTATATAATATTCGGAAGAGAAATATATTCAATATCGAGTGCATTATGGGTTAGAGAGGGATTTGTTCTATCAATGAAAATATACCCAACGGAGTTTACTAATTAAAATAGGGGGTTTTCCGTAAGTCTTTGCCAACCTGGGCCTGTTGGAGATATGCCCTAGAGGCAATCATAGAGATGATGATATTTCGTTGTATCCATGATTTAATAAATGTTCCTTGAATATTGCCTTTGTGTTGATTAACAAGTATGTGACTTGTTTGTGAAACTCTTTACTTGTATGGTTATTCTAAAGTTGTCCCTAGTCAAAGTTCATGTGAGGACACACGTGAATGATGGATTAGCACATGTATCGGTTGATGACCATGTTTCACGAGTCATAGACATGGAGATGTCAAACCAATAATGTGGACACATGTTTAGAACATGGGGTTGGACCGACCCAACATGAGACATAACAATTATACTTATGGTTCTCTCTACACAATGTGTACGCCTTGTCCTTAGACCTAAGATTGTCGCATGTACTTGAGATGTGAATCGACCTACTTAGGGGCTATCAAACGCTACTCCGTGAATCGGGTAGTTATAAAGGTAGCTTCGGGTTTGTCATGAAGCATCTTTGCGAGGCATGGTCGGTCGAGATGGGATTTGCCCTCTCTACGAGAGAGATATCTCTGGGCCCCTCGAGTGATCGGATCGAAATGCATGGCCATGCTACTTAAGGTTAAGAGTTAACCTAGTAAGGGATTAGGATCACGGGATCGAGAAAGAGTGGTCACTTGGAGCTCGACCAAATATCGTGAGGCAAAGGATTGGCATGTACATAACGTTGTGATGGTTCGTCGATATGATCTTTGTGTGCGTTTAGGAGTTGGCACGTCTTGCTAGAGGCCGCTACCAACTATTGACCAAGTATGTATACTCACGTCATGTCTAAACATCGTGAACCTATAGGGTCACACACTTTAAGTGAAGCCTAATTCGGATTGGATCCGAATTAGATGGGTATTGAGTCCTAATGGGCCTCTATTAGTAGAAGCCCATTGTAAGGGCGTCTATAAAAGGAGAACAAGGGCGCATGGATAGGGCGATGAGTTTTTCGTGACATCCTCAAACCACGGCCGCCACCCTCCCACGCCCTAATCGCTCGCGCGATCTAGTAGTCGGCGCGGCGTCGCTTCCTTCCGACGTGTGGATACCTTTTGAGGTATTTGCATCAGTAGCGTTTGGACGAACCGCAAGAGAGGAGCTCACGTGGGGCCTTGCGACGAGGGCGAGGAAGTAGTACGACTACTCGCCTGACGTCTTTGCATCAACTTAGTACGACTACTCGCCCGACGTGCTACATCAATTTCCGCACCTGCGCTTCTAGTGGTAAGACCGTGATCTATAACTGCAGTGATCTTGGTTTACGGGTAGAATTTTTATTAATTTGCGCTAGTGTAGCCTACCCGTATCCCTTCAGGGCCAGCCAAGAGAGAGGGGCACCCTCACCTCCTAAACCCTAAACAACCCCCTCCTCTCCCCAGGATGCGCCTCCACCCCCATTAACCCAGGCGCCGCCTTTTTTTTCCCCCGGGTGCTGCCTTCCCTCCAGGGAGTTGTTCCCCATGGCGCCGCCTCCCCCGGATTTGGCGCTTCTCCTGGCGCCGCCGTCGATTCACCGCCTCGGCCCCGGGTCTCTCTTCCTTGGCGCCGCTGCCTCCTCCCGCTCCTTAGCGCCGCCGCCTCCTCCCGTTCCTTGGGGCCGCCGCCTCGTCCCGCTTCTTGGCGCCGCCGCCCCTACCCGTTCATGGCGCGCCGCTCAGGCCCAGCCCAACCCGCCGCCTCGGCTGCTGCGCCACCTCCCCCTACCGCTCGGCTCCTGCGACTCCCCCTCATAGCGCCTTAACGCTCTCGGTCGCGGCACAGGGGCAGCGCGCTCCGTTCTTGCCGCGGTTGGCCTAATCCGCCCGCCTCGCGGTCGTTCTCGGCGCCGAGTAGAAGCCGCGTCGTCGTGGCCCTGCCGATCCAGGCGATGACCCCTCGCCGGGGCCGGCGCCTCCGACTCCGCAAAAGCTCCCACAGTGACGTTCCACCCAGTGGCCTGCCGCAGCGAGGGCGGTGAGGGTGGCGAGGTGTTCGTCGTCGACCTCCTCGCCGTGCCGCTCGCCAACCTGTGGGTGCCACTGCGGGAGCTGTTCAAGCAGCCCAGGGTGCTCAAGGCATGGTAGGAACGAGCTAGGCCTTGGCAGTGATGTTACTCCTGACTATGAATCTCACTCGGGTAGGATTCCTTTTCAGACAGCTAAGTTAGAACTTACTAGTATGCTTTTAGTTCAGATTGCATTGTGAAAGTGAAATCTTGTTGAAGTAGGAATGCTCGGCGAAAGAAGCCCTGTTCTAGTTCAAGCAGGTTCTCATCTACCTCTCCGTCACCTTCGCTGTCGCCCTCGACTGCGACGCCGGATTCGATAGGGTGGAGCCTTTCTTGGATGTCACCAACGTTTATTGCTACCTGAAGGGCCATGATAGGCATAAGAGGCTCCCGAAGGAAACCAAGAGTTTGGCAGCCATTGGTGAGGAACTACTGAATGTCTCTTTGTTTAAGCATCTTTGGCCATAGAAAAGGTTGAACCAGAAGAGTTTCCCACGACCAAAATTCTGTTTGAATTGTTTAGTAGTTGTTTCCCTTATTTCAGAATCTGTTCATTACTTGTTCTACATAGCCCTTTCCATATTAAATGGTTGGTGATGTCCTAGAGTTTGGTTCTCCTACTATGCTTCTCAAGAGTGAGTTAGTTTTTACAGAAGCTGACATGGCCAGTGCGTTGAAATCTGTAGGTTGTGGTTGACTAGAACCTGATCTTCTTCTTGCGTATGGTCCTGCTAGATGCCATCTAGGTTTTCCTGCGTGGAGATTGCGGTATGCTGAGTTTATGCATATGGGACCACTAAAATCAATGAAATATGGTGCCATTGTGAAAGCCTTCTATAACTTCTCAAAGAAGCACCAAAACTATGAGGATGGGAAGGGCAAAAAACGTGGTGGTGAACCCCGATGCTAGAGCTTTCCGCTGTTGCCTTCCGTTTCACGGTTGAGGCAAGTGCAAGTAGTATTAATGAGTTCTATATTTCATACTTGTTGTATACCATAGTTGATTGTTGATGATTGCTGCTTGGTAATGTCGTTGAGCGTGAATACCATAGTTTAATGATGATGTTTCATGATGATGCGTAAATGACATTGTTTATATGGTGATGCTTACATGATGATACGTACATGACATTGTTTAAATGATGATGCCTACATGATAATGGTACATGATGATGCGTAAATGACATTGTTTATATGGTGATGCTTACATGATGATGCGTACATGACATTGTTTAAATGATGATGCCTACATGATAATGGTACATGATGATGCGTAAATGACATTGTTTATATGGTGATGCTTACATGATGATGCGTACATGACATTGTTTAAATGATGATGCCTACATGATAATGGTACATGATGATCGTAAATGACATTGTTTATATGGTGATGCTTACATGATGATGCGTACATGACATTGTTTAAATGATGATGCCTACATGATAATGGTACATGATGATGCGTAAATGACATTGTTTATATGGTGATGCTTACACGATAATGGTTACATGTTGATGGCAATAATGATGAGATGAGGTGAGCAATGAGACTACCTCGTTAATGACGACAATGATGAATCATGATAATGACATGGACATGTGCATTTGCATCGTGGCAAGAATGCGTGAGCCAGGTCGGTGAGAGTCATGTAACTAATCCGGTGGGGTCGGTGAGAAAGTTACATGACTAGTCCGGTGTGCTCACATTTTTCATTGAGGTCCCCGTCATGCATTGGATGGGCAATGGGTCCCCATCATGCATTGGGCGGAGCTTAGGTCCCCACACTTATGGAGTGTGGGTTGAGATCCCGTGCACGAGGGCACGTGCTTGAGTATACATCGACGGATGTACTACTCCGCATTACCGTAATTGCAAAGAAGTGAAGTATTTCGCATTCATGGCATCTTCATTGCATACGCATAAGTTATAGATTTCTTTGTTTAGCATATGATCTTTGGCATAAGAGATGGATTGTGGTATATAAGGTGGCATTACGATGGGGAATGTTTAATTCCTTTACTTATGACGCTGTCATAAGAGATGGATTTGAGGTAATTAGCATTGTATTCATGACGGAATTGTTGTTCCCTTTGACTGCTTATGATGCTATGTTTGATTTGCTCTTGCACTTTGCTGAGTCGTGGACTCACACTTGCTGTGTTGTGCTTGCTAGGTACCTCTCGAGGCTTCGACTTACATGGGAAGGGGTAGACTTGGTGCACGCCACACAAACACAACTCACCCTGAATAACCTGAGCCAATTATCCACAAATTCATACTATTGATAATTGCTTTAGTTTCAGTTTTGTGGCCATCCTTCGTGGTGGATGTTTTAATTGTGGTCATGGATGATCCATTTACGTTCTTATTCATTCGTTGATCGTGTTCATTAAATTCTCGTTGATGGATTAGAATGTTTGGTCGATGGTTTATTGAGTTGTTGAAATTAAATGATTTAGTAGAGTCTCAATAATTTGTAATAGGGTTGATTAAAAGGATGCCCTTTTGATTATGCCATAGCTGTTTAGATTATCCTGGATGTCCCTTGATGATTCGTTAAAATTGGATGATTTGATTGTTGAATGGGGCTATATTAAACTGTTTGAACCTACGGTATAACCATCTATACAAAAGAGGTTCTGTCGGATTTTAGAGAAATGTCTTAGTTCTTTTTGGTTAAAGCACTATTATTTGAAAAATGGTTGAAAATATTCCGTATTATTGCTGTTTGTTAGTCTCTTAGTAACATCATGGCTTTTGCATAGCCAGGGTGTTACAGTTATATTCTCTCACAGCATAAATCCCTTGTTGTTAAAGACAACAGAAAATGTGACGGCGATGTCATTCCTAATATTTTCGAGTGTTCGTGATGTCATTTGGCATTGCGTCACTAAAGTGGTGTTATTTATCTAAATATGCCCTAAAGAGATGCTACTGAACCAATTTTCGCTAAATTTAATGGTACATGAGATGGTAGGACAATATTAAATGATTTATATACTATAGATTATGGAGTACAAAAATATATTAGGTTACAGACAAAACACCAATGTTTTATACATGTAGATGTACCTACAATTCTACATGTATACGAGTGTTTATCGAGATATGATGGGGATCGGGGATGGGGAAGTATTTTGGTCCCCAACCCCATAGAAGGTATCAGGGAGAAAATCTTCCCACACCCACCCGTTAAGGGCTTCTTTGGGAGGCCTACTCCTGACCAGGATCCACGTAGATTAGCCAGGAATTTGAATAAAAATCCTGATCTATCCATGTGGATGGATCGAGATTGTGGTCCAATCAAGCAAAACCTAGTAGGGGAATTCCCCATGGGTTCCGGGGAGCGGGGAACAGGGTTCTAAATTTCGTCGAAATTTCGCACATTTCGCTGGGAGCAGAATTTTTGGGCTTTCGGTCAAAATAATTCGTGTCTATTTGAATTTTGTGTCGGCCTGCTGGCTGCTGCAGCTTCTCCCCACCCGGCCCAAAAGCCCACCATTGCCTGGCCTTACTACTCCTCTCCCGTGTGCCGGCTTGCCCTAGCTGCCTCTAAATTCCAAAATCCTCAAATCCTCTGGAGCACCAGGCCTTGAGGCTGTGTGTGAGAACGAGGAGGCGGCGACTGCAGGCTGCAGTCTGACGGAGTGGGAGCACCAGCGGCGCGTGGGACCAGGAGCACCAGTGGTGTGCGCCGAGAGGGAGTAGGATCGTCGGGTGTTTTATTTGCTTTAATTCAGACCTGTTAGTTGATGTTGTCTTCTTTGTGATGTTGTCTTCTTCTTTGTCTTTATTCTTCTTCTTTGTCTTTATTTCGGTCAAAATTCAGCCAAAATTTGATCAAATTTCAAATGCAGATTTCGCCCTTTTGGCCGAATTGAAATTTCGCCAATTTCGCCCATTTTGCCTGGACCCTAATTTTTTGACGAAACGAAATCCTTAACCCTGGCGGGGAACATTGCCATCCCTACTCACGACACCTTCACAATGCGCCAGCTTTCTCCCGCTCTTATTCTCCTGCCTGCAAACCCAACCCAGTCCTGAAGCATAGCCCAAGAACAGAGAAGGAGCAGCAGCCATGGTGGTCGAGACGCGCGTCAACACCGCCAACGTCAAGTTCAACATGCTCCCCGAATCCAAGGGCAAGGAGCCCGGCTCATCGTCCTTGCACATCCGCTGCAAGGTCACCGACAGGTACGCCTCTCGCCGCCTCCGCAGCAACGACCGACCCTTCACCAAACGCCACCGTGACCCATCCTGGACGACCGAGGATTGTTAGAACTTTAATTCTTGATCTTAACCTGATGATCAAAACTAACAGGATCACATATGTGGTAATTGCAACACACAATTCAATCTATAAACGCGGAAGCATACCTGATGATGATGCCATTGCCGATGAAGAATTGATCTGAAGTAGTAGATGAACAATTGTTTTGTCTACCTAGGGTTTGGTCTTTCCCAGCAAGAGGTAAGCCACAAACTCCAACTACTGATGGGGATAGGTGGTATGGCAAGAGTTACCCTGCTGGGAGGACCTGACCCCTATTTATAGCCTTTTGGCATAGAATCCTATCCCGTCCCATAATTAGAGATAGATTCCAAATAGGTTTCTACACAGATTTAAATCCAAGTCCATATTTATCCTTAATAGATACTCTGGCTCTTAATAATATTAATTGATCACTTTATATATTTGAGCCAACCAAAATAGATAGCTGATATTTATTTAAACTCATGTGGGTCCACATAACGGAAATTAATCCAACAATCTCCCACTTGGACCAAATGAGTAAATACATATCAAAAACTTTATGAGCTCTAAAAATGCTATCTATGTCATGAGCATCTTTAAACCAATCCAGTCCATCAATTATATCAACATAGGATCAAAGCGGTCTTCGTCACTTTAAAGCATAACTAAACCCATCAATGGTCACATATGTCAACATAAAAGAATGACATGGATCAAATATGGATGTGTAGCATGGAAATTACATGCAATGTGATCATGACATGCCTATTTCCAACTGGTCCAACTTATACCTTATGAGATCAAAACATCTTCTCAAAACCAAAGGAGAAGACATGAATTCAGAGTAAAAGAACATAAACTTTATTTCTCTAGAGAATATAACTGAAGGTATTTATACTAAATTGATATTGTCTCATGAGCACAAGAAAAGAAAATTACAAACTCCCACTAGAACTGAATTCCATAAGTGAAACCACACCCATATGAGCAACATGCTCATGGAACACTTTAGGTGTCAAGCCTTTAGTGAACGGATCCGCAATCATAGAGTTTGTACCTATATGCTCAATTGACAATTTGCCACTCTGAATTCTTTCTTTCACAACTAGGAACTTGATGTCTATATGCTTAGACTTTGACGAGCTCTGTTGTTGTTAGAATACATAATCGCAGACTTGTTGTCACAATACAACTTTAGTGGTGCATCGACTGATCCAAAATTAGCACCACGCGTGACAAAGTTACGCAACCATATCCCATGATTTGAAGCCTCATAGCAAGCAACATACTCATTTGCCATTGTGGACGGGCAACAGCAGTGATGCTTAGCGCTTTTCAAGAAACCGCACCTCCACCAAGTAGATAGATGTAACTTTGAAGTGGATTTGCGAGTATCTTGGCAACCAACAAAATCGTAATCGAATACCCAATGATCTCCAACTGATCGATTTCCTATATGTGAGCATGAAATCCTTCGTCTTTTGCAAATACCGCAACACCCGCTTTCTTTGCGACCCAATGATCCAATCTGGATTGCTTAAATACGCTTAGCATTCCAACAATATATGCTATATCCGGTCTAGTGCAAACTTGAGCATACATTAAGCTCCCTATCAAAGATGAATAGGGGATGTTCTGCATTTTCTTAGCCTCAAAATCATTCTTAGGACATTGGCTAAGACTGAATTTTTCACCTTTGGCCACAAGGGTATCTAAAGGTTTACAGTTCTGCATACCAAATCTTTGCAATACCTTATCAATATAGTTCTTTTGTGATAATCCAAGTACACCTTGAGAGCGATCTCGGTATATTTGAATTCCTAATACAAAATAAGCATCACCAAGATCCTTCATCTCGAAATTTTTAGCGAGAAATTTCTTGGTTTCATGCAACAAGCCTATATCTTTACAAGCAAGCAATATGTCATCAACATACAGAACCAAAAATATGAACTTACTCCCACTGAATTTATGATACACACAATCCTCAACTGTATTTACCTCAAAACCAAAAGAGATAATAACATCATGAAATTTGTGGTACCATTGCCGGGAAGCCTGTTTGAGCCCATAGATGGATTTCTTTAATTTGCATACCATTTGCTTCGGGTCAACGACCACAAAGTTTTCTGGTTGCACCATGTAAATCGTCTCATCAATGTTTCTATTTAGAAACGCTGTTTTTACATCCATTTGATGAAGCTCAAGATCAAAGAATGCCACAAGTGCCATAATGACCCTAAAAGAGTTTTTGAAGAAACCGGAGAGAAAGTCTCTTTATAGTCTATGCCTTCCTTTTGAGTATATCCTTTAGCAACAAGACGAGCCTTATATCTTTCCACATTACCTTTCGAATCCCGTTTGGTCTTAAATATCCATTTGCAACCAATGGGTTTCTTTCCTTCTGGCAATGGGACAAGATCCCAAACGTCATTGTCCTTCATGGATTTTAACTCTTCATTCATGGCATTGATCCAATTAAGCGAATTTGGGCTTTGCGGGGCATTTTGGAGATTGATAGGATCTTCTCCCAAAATTTCACTACAAGCCTCATTCTCTGAAGAAAGATAATGTAATCATCGGAGATTGCACTTCTTCTTTCTCTAGTGGATCTCCTTAATAGCCTTGGTTCTTGAGGTTGATGAGTTTGTTCTTCAGTAGGAACATCATTTTGTGGAGGAACCTCATGGACATTATTTTGAATTATATTTTCCTCAATAATAGGGTAAAATAACCCGATCCGATCATTATTGGGAATAACCAAAGGAAGAAAATAAATCTCCTTGAAACTTCTTCAAAAATAATGTTCCTAACCATATCTCCCCTTCAAACTCAACATCCTCAAAAACGGGCATTTCCGTTTCAAAAATTGTCTTAGTAGTGGGATCATAGAATTTGTAACCCTAGATCTTTCGGAATAACCAACAAAATAGCTACTAACAGTTCTTGAGTCAATTTTCTTTCGTTAGGCACATGCGGCCTTGCCTCGAATGGACATCCCCGTGCGTATATGCACGATGCTAGGCTTTTTGCCTATCCATTGTTAAATGACGGGTTTTGTTAGTCACTTTAGTTGGTACTCTATTGAGTAAATAAGCTGCAGTTTTCAATCCTTCTCCCCAGAGAGACTCTGGTAAGGTAGAATGACTAATCATACTCCTCACCATATCCTTAAGAGTCATGTTTTGCCTCTCAGCAACACCGTTCATGCTAGGAGATCCCGGCATGGTGTACTGAGGGACGATCCCGCATTCCTCTAGGAATTTAGCAAAAGGTCCTGGACGTTGTCCACCTGATCCGTCATTTCTGCCATAGTATTCTCCACCACGGTTAGATCGAACGGCCTTAATTCTTTTGCCAAGTTGGTTTTCCACCTCAGCCTTAAAGTTTTTGAACACATCCAGGGACTGTGACTTCTCATGAATAAGATAAATATAACCATATCTCGAGAAGTTGTCTATGAACGTGATAAAATACATTTGACCATTCCAGGAAGCCGTAGGGAATGGGCTGCAGATATCCGTATGTATCAGTTCTAAGACATCTGAAACTCTATTAGCACTTAACTTCCTTATATTTTTTTGTTTCCCCTTTATACAATTAACACAAATGTCGAAATCTGTGAAATCCAGGGGATCCAAAATTTCTTCTGACACAAGTCTCTTAATTCTCCGCATGGAGATATGACCTAAACGCTTGTGCCACAAGGAACTTGATTTCTCATTAGTAAATTTTCTCTTTATACCACGAGAAACCGTATCACGAGGACTTCACTATATGAGGCAATAGTATCAAGCAAATATAGGTTGTCATGCCAAATTAAAGAACCGTACCAACTTTATTAGAATTCGAAAAAGACTAAATAAACCATTTACGAAAGAACAATTATAACCCGATTTGTCCAATACGAAATAGAAACCAAATTCGCCTAAAAGGCGGTACAATATAAGTCTCTTTCAAATCCAGATAGTATCACATCTTTAATGACAACCTAAATGTGCCTATAGCCTCAACTTCCACCTTCTTGCCATCGCCTACATAGATGAATCTTTCAGCATCACTTGGCTTTCGGCAGTTCAGGCAACCCTGCATGGACACACTGATGTTAGATGTTGCACCGGAGTCTAACCACCAAGTGTGTTCGAGCCACGGTTAAGTTAACCTCGAGCTAACCATAGCAAGAATTGTACCTTTCTTGGCACGCCAAGTGTGATATTTGGCACAATCCTTCTTTACGTGACCATCCTTCTTACAAAAGAAACAAGCCATTTCAGGACCTTGTTTATTCATTTCTTCTTTATGGATGGGACACTTGCGACTTCTTTGCTCTTCCTCTTGTTATTCTTGACTTTAGGGGTTATAGCCAAGTGAGCACTTTCATTCTATCTTGTTTCCATCTATCCTCCTCTTGCACACAATAGGAGATGAGCTCATTAAGGACCACTTGTCCTTTTGTGATTATAGCTCACCTTGGCTGATTAAAGTGTGCGAGAAGGGATATCAAAATTAAATGCACGAGCAAATCCTCGAGATAGCTCTAACTTGAGTGCCTTTAATTTGAAACAAGATGAGACATTTCCATAATGTACTCCTTATGTTTCCTTTACCCTTATACTTCATTGAGATAAGTTTTGCCAAAAGCGTACTTGTTTTGACCTTTTCGTTTTTGGCAAACCTTTGCTCAAGACTGTCAAGAAACCCTGAGCGATAATGGCTTCGTTACGATGTGCTATCCCAAAAACTTAGGAACAAAGACGCCTCATGATCATAAGACTCATGCGATTTGAGCGATCCCACTTCTCGAGACTCCATCTTTTCTTCAATGGGTATTAGCCACAAAGCGGCGGGTTGTTCTTTACGAAGTGCAAGGTCTAGATCCATTACCCCAAGAACAATCGAAATGTTCTCTTTCCATTCTTTAAAATTTGCACCAAGAAGCATAGGTATGGAATTGATGCTAGCGAAATATTGGGCGAGATTTGCGGCTGAAATTAAAGAAATTAAATGCTCATATTAGGACATGAATAACAAACTTAAGGTTTGATTCAAAATTTGGTATATACCATCACGAAGATACCTAGCGCTCCATTAATATTTAGTCTTTGGACAGAAATATTAACTTGCAAGTGGTAACCTTGATGTAGCAAACAAATACTAACGATAAATCTGTCAAACAATATGCCTTACTTTGGTCCGACTTATTGTTCACATGGAAACTTGATGGTATTACGTATTTTATTGCCACAGTTGCATATATAATTCGGCCAAATATTGACTTTCCTTTGGGCCAGTCAATAGATGCATGATCTATACATACAAAAAAATGCCTAGTTGTTCTGAATAAATTAACCTACATAACAGAGGTTGCTTTGGCAACATAGAATTTCAATTAACCTATGCAGAACACTAGCTGGCCAAATTTGAATCAATCCAATCATTTATCAAAAGAGTGTATATCTTGATATTCCACAATATATACCACAATGCATATTTACTGATTAAACTGATATGTCAAGAGTAATCTAAAACAGCAAGTTAATACTCAGCCTAACAGAGGATTCATCCAACATGACAGTGTTTTGAAAAACCAATTTCAGTACTACACCCTTACGGCAAACAGAGAACTACTCATCCTCAGTTCAGAACTGAAAACACAAAAGTATCTGATCCTCTGGAAAGACAGAGACTTGCAGCAAGATATGAATTGACAAAAAACAGAATAGCAATTGACAATAACAGAATCAGTACAGCAGAGCTACCTATCATTATCCCAATTGATAGATTAAACCAGAACTGAGATTGATACCACATAGTAACTAACTTGCTCAGATCAACAATTTGCATTAACCCACAACCGGCAAAAGGGCTAAACTAATGATGATCACAATTGTCTCCGATGGATACCAGAAACAGCAAGCAATAAGCCATATTAACCCAGAATATTGATCAAATAAATTATCAGGAATAAGCAGTAAAGTAAAAGATTAATCCACAAATTATCCTTATGCTAATCTAAAACCAGAAGCATCTCAAAAACAAACCAATGGCGGTACCGAAGCAGCCACCGATGAAATCTTTTGTAGAGGCTCCTCGTAAGCAGCGGCCTCAAAACCCTCAGCTTTGCCCTGGCAGCACACTTGAATGTATGCATGTCGTGGCGCGGGATGAGACTTGCGGATCGGTCGCTAGAATCCAAGGAGGCGGCGAACTTGCAGATGCGAAGCGACACGGTCGCAAGAATCCAAGGCAGCGGAAGCCCGAGCCGGCACTTGCGGCGAGCATCGCGAAGCCAGAGGGGCGACGAGTCGGGCGAAGGTGGCTCATGGCGGCCTGGCGGCGGTGAGTCCGGACGGCAGCGGACCACGTGGCGAGGGCGAGGCGGCTTGGTGCTTGTGGCAGGCGGTGGTGGCAGCAGCGAAGCAGAGGCGGCAGCGAGAGGACACCCGAGCGCCATCTGGTTTGCATGCTACCTTAGGTAGCAGACTAACCGGATCTAAAAAAAAACTTGATCTCCCGAGGAGGCTGCTGCAAGGGAGACCGAAGAGAGCTTCTGTGGCGGCGGCGTCTTGAGGACACGTGGGCGGCGCGTGGAGGCGGCGTTATCTGGACGGTGCTCGGTGGCGGCAGCGATCCGAACGCACAGAACGAATCTAAAGGGGAAAAAGACCGAGGCAAGCTAGCAGCAGCAAAAGCAACAAACGGCTTCACACGGGCAAGAACCGATCTGATCTATTGCCGAAGCTACACGAAAAGGCCACGATCCAATCTATTGCAAAGGAAAAAAAACTTCGAACGGGTTGCAAAAACACACATACAATAGCTCTGATACCAATTGTTAGAACTTTAATTCTTGATCTTAACCTGATGATCAAAACTAACAGGATCGCATATGTGGTAATTGCAACACACAATTCAATCCGTAAATGCGGAAGCATACCTGATGATGATGCCATTGCCGATGAAGAATTGATCTGAAGTAGTAGATGAACAATTGTTCTGTCTACCTAGGGTTTGGTCTTTCCCAGCAAGAGGTAAGCCACAAACTCCAACTACTGATGGGGATAGGTGGTATGGCAATAGTTACCCTGCTGAGAGGACCTGACCCCTATTTATAGCCTTTTGGCATAGAATCCTATCCCGTCCCATAATTAGAGATAGATTCCAAATAGGTCTCTAAACAGATTTAAATCCAAGTCCATATTTATCCTTAATAGATACTCTGGCTCTTAATAATATTAATTGATCACTTTATATATTTGAGCCAACCAAAATAGATAGCTGATATTTATTTAAACTCATGTGGGTCACATAACGGAAATTAATCCAACAAGGATTGCTGCCCCGTCCACGACCCCTCCATCTTCCTCCGCTCTGAGGACACTCGCCGCCAGTACAACACATCTTGGCCCCATCTTTGCTTTGCATGACATCGACCTGTCGCTCGACAACTGGGAGTCGGAGCTCCCGGCCGAGCATGTCGCGGGCAGGCTGCACCGGTTCGCGCGCGGGAAGGACGAGCAGGGCCGCTGGCTTGGCGGCGGCGCGCAAGGATACCGCTTCGATGTGGACCTGCACGGCTGCACCTAGAGGTCACGCTCGTGTTCAGCGAGCTCCGGGCGCTGCTTCGGGCGTGCACTGAGGGCGTGATGCATACGGTGGTGCCGGGCTAGGATCCCGTGAACCTACCGTGCGCGCACGCCTTCCACGCGCACTGCGTGCTCGAGTGGTTCTACAAGGGGAGCACGTGCCCGGTGTGCCGCCATAACCTGCGCGGCCTGGTCGCCACGCCCTGGACCGCCCCGGCAGAGGCAGCCTCTGTTGGGTTTGAGCACTCACTTAATACTCAACGCTATCCTATGGAAACAACTAATACGAGAGAACACTCTGGAGCTACACTAGAGTACGACGGAGAGAACCTCTATTCTCTTGTACTACTAAGCTCTATGAAGATGAAACACAGGGAACACCGGAGACACAACTCGACTTGTGTCGTTTTGTTCCTATTCAACTTAAGCAAACCGATTACAGAATGGGTATTTAAAGATACATGAGCTAATGAGCCTACGTGCGCCACTAGCCACTACCTGGATCGTGGGTGTGCATGCAAAGCACTAACTAGGTGCAGGTCCATAACCACTTCCTACATGACAATGCACTAACTATCCATGACCACTAACTGCATGCAAACCAAAGTACTAACTAGGTGCACGCCATGACCACTTCCTGCATGCAAACCTGAACTAACTAACTTCACCACTAATGCATGCACTCCTACAACATGCAAATACGTGCAACATATACATGCAACAAGATTAAACACTAACATTCTCCCCTAATCTTGTTACACTAAAACAGGGCTGGTTCGTCGTCAGAGTCCACCTTGACAAGCAGCGCTTGCTTCTTCTCCTCCTTCAGTTCGGTGCATTCCCAAGAGAAATGACCGTACTCACCGCACCCATAACACCTCACCTTAGCCTTGTCAAATTTGCCATGCTTGAGCCCATCCTTCTTCTCCTTAGCCCTCCACTGAGCCTGGGTGAGCAGCAAATGCTCCTCTTGATCCTCATCATCTTCGTAGATCTTCACACGCTCTTCAAAAGATTTTAGCCGACCAAATACCTCCTGTGCCATCATCTTCTTCATGTTGCCGAATTGCTCGATGGTGGTGGCAATCGGTAAGAACTTCCGCGAGACGACCCGAAGGATCTTCTTCACGACTTCCAGTTCCTCTTTCTTCTCACCAAGAATCCTCATCTGGCTAACAATGGTTGTCAACCGTGCAGCAAACTCATCCATGCTTTCCTTCTCCTTCATGCTTAGCTTCTCAAGCTCCCTCTTCAACATCTGGACTTTTGCCCTTTGCACACGATCCGTGCCCATGTGCATGGACTTGATTGCCTCCCATGCCTCCTTTGTTGTATCCATCTCCATGATCATGAGGAGTGTCTCCTCGGAGACGCCTTGGTAGATGGCCGACAATGCCATCTTATCATGGCTCTCGTCGATGTCGACGTCGCCCTCCACGGCGTCCCATACACCTTGCGCGATCATGTGCACCCTCATCTTCGTCTTCCATGCCGCGTAGTTTGTACTCGTCAACAACGGGTACTGGAATGGTATGGACACCTTCGCCGCCGGCGCCTTGGATACCACTATCTCGCGGCTGCCGTGCTTCCTGTCATTGCCCTCGCTCTGATACCAAATGTTGGGTTTGAGCACTCACTTAATACTCAACGCTATCCCGTGGACACAACTAACACGAGAGAACACTCTAGAGCTACTTCGAGTCTGACGGAGAGAACCTCTATTCTCTTGTACTACTAAGCTCTATGAAGATGAAACACAGGGAACACCGGAGACACAACTCGACTTGTGTCGTTTTGTTCCTATTCAACTTAAGCAAACTGATTACATAATGGGTATTTAAAGATACATGAGCTAATGAGCCTACGTGCGCCACTAGCCACTACCTGGATCATGGGTGTGCATGCAAAGCACTAACTAGGTGCACGTCCATGACCACTTCCTACATGCAAACCAAAGCACTAACTATCCATGACCACTTCCTGCATGCAAACCAAAGTACTAACTAGGTGCACGCCATGACCACTTCCTGCATGCAAACCTGAACTAACTAACTTCACCACTAAGGGCATGTATAGTGGGTGACATCAGCAGTCTATAATCTTTGCCACGTAAGATTTTTAATGACGTGGATGAGATAGAACAAGGAGAGAGAATGAAGCTGTCTATCATGCAACAGACAGTCTATAAAAACCCTTATAGACAACACAAAACACCATTGTATGAGTTGTTGTCTATAACAAATATTTTTTCCAAGCAAAAACTAAAAGATTGTGGGATCTCATATAGACAACTTAACAGACAACTCATTATATGAGCCATCTTTAGTGCTGTCTATAGATGACATGGATAGCTGATATAGACACCAGTTGTCTGTACCATTGTATATGCCCATGCACTCCTACAACATACAAATACGTGCAACATATACATGCAACAAGATTAAACACTAAGGGTCTGTTTGGTTGCTCGCATCAAGCCTGGCTCGCATGAGATGATCCGCAACATTGGTGTTTGGTTGCCTGTTCGTGCGTCAGGGCCTGGCCCGTCTGATGCAAAAAAAACTCCCTCGGGCCTGGCTCGGCACATACGCGAAATGGGAGGATCTCTCGCGAGCCAGGCCCGGCGCGTGCAAATGCTCCCCCTGCCTTGGCCCTCCGCGTGCATACAGCCGCCCCTGCCTTAGCCCTCCGCTCCCGACCGATTCCGCAGCGGCCTCTCCTCTCCCCTCCAGCGGCGGCCCCTCCAGTTGCTTGCGACCGATTCCACAGCGGCCTCTCCTCTCCCCTCCAGCGGCGGCCGACGGGTACCCTTGGGTTCCTCCCTAGCTGCTCTCCTCCTCCAGGCGCAAGGCCGTCCTCCTCCTCGCTACTCTCATTGCTCTCGCCAGCGGAGGTAAGATCTGCGGACGGTGCTCGGCGAGTACCCATTGCCCCGGCCCGTGCCCCTCTCCCATGTTGTGCCTAGATCTATACTTGTTGCATCTTTGATTATTTGGATTTGTAATTATTTTTAGTTGATTAGACCCTTGTTAGTTCTTGATCTGTACTTTCTGAGGATGGTATGCCACTGGAGCGTTCTTGATCTGCATACTTGTTTAATATGAAGCATCAAATATCTATACTTGTTGCATACTTGTTTAATATGAAGCATCAAATACCTGATCTGTTATGGTGGGACAATTGATACTGCAGTTCATGAGGATCAGGCCAGGCTCATGAGTCAGAGATCCTGCAGTTCATGAGGATCATGCATGAAGTGGCAGAGTCAGAGATTCAGGCCACATTTGTAGATACTACATAGCATTAGTGGATACTGCATGGTAGGACAATTGTCCTACAGATCAGGCCAGGCTCGGGGCTGATTGTGGCCTGAATCTTGTAGATATAATCTGTAGGACAATTGTGGATACAATCTGTAGGTCAATTGTGGCCTGAATCTCTTACCCTTGTTTGTCTAGTTGATATGTACCCTCTGCATACTTGATCTGCACTTTCTTCGGTTGATACTAATTTGTGTAGTTGATCTGTACCCTTGTTAGTCATTCCTCCATTGTTAGTCATTTCTGGTACTCTGCATACTTGATCTGTACCCTTGCTAGTCATTCTACTCTTGTTAGGCATTCCTAGTAATCTACATTATTGATCTGCATACATTATTGATCTGCATACTTGATGTGGCAGCCATGGTAGACATGCATAACTGATATATTGGTTTATGTATTTGGTTCGTAGATGGATGACTTGGCGCGTAAACGACAACTCCTAATTGCGAGGGGTGCTAGTCTAGTTGCTGCCCTGTGTGCTTACATGCTTGCCATAGTTTGAAGAGCTAGTGCTAGACAGTCCACTCCTGTGATTACGTATGGTCCTATGGTAGAAAGGGACATAGCTCGGCAATCGAACCTCCAATGGATCTACAATTCTGATGACACACATTGTTTAGAGTAACTTAGAATGAGGAGGGCCCCCTTTTTCCATCTCTGTAATTTGTTTTGTGCAAGACAGCTGCTCCGAGATAGCATTAATACCTGTGTTGAGGAACAAGTGGCCATGTTTCTCCTCGTTGTTGGCCACAACCATAGGTTTAGGGCTTTGCAGCCAACATTTAGGAGATTCATTGAGACCATTAGCCGGTACTTTTAGGAGGTTCTGTTTGCTGTTAGGGAGTTGCGTAACGAGATGATCCAACCACCCTCCACTGAAATCCCCACTAAAATCCAAACAAATAGGAGGTTCAATCCCTATTTCAAGGTAACAATATGCTTACTCAACTTGTAGATAGGTTTGAGCTGGCCTAAATTGCTTCCATGTATGTTAGGACTGCATTGGTGCAATTGATGGAACTCATGTGCTCGCAAGGGTTCCTACAAAAGTCTCAGCAGCCTTTAGGGATAGGAAGGGCACTACTAACCAGAATGTCATGGCTGCTGTTAACTTTGATCTTAAGTTTACTTATGTCCTTACTGGTTGGGAAGGGTCAGCCCATGATGCTCTCATACTTGCTAATGCATTGGAGAGGGACGATGGCCTAAGGGTCCCCCAAGGTATACTAGATAATTACGTAGAAATTTATGTTGGTTAAAATTTTGTCACACTTATGGTAGTAATGTATAGGGTTCTCTTATCATTTGGTAGGCAAATACTACCTTATGGATGCGGGATATGTTGCTCGACCTGGCTTCCTTCCACCATACCGAGCCACTCGATACCACTTGAGAGAGTATGGTGGAAGGAATTACCCTCGGACTGAGAGAGAATTGTTCAACCTACGACACTCTTCTCTGATGGTTTCGGTTGAAAGGGCCTTCGACACGTTCAAGAACCGATTCAAGATTGTTTACAATAAACCTTTCCACCCATTCAAGACCCAAGTCAAGTTAGTTCTTGCATGTGCTATCCTACACAATTGGATCCTTCAATATGGACTAGACAATTGTGTCCCACCGGAGTCTACGTGGGATGCGAACCCTATCGATGAGGAAGGACACAACGACATTGCACAAGATAATAGGGCATGGGCTCAGATGAGGGATGACTTGCCTAGGGAGATGTGGCAGAATAGGGGGTCCTATCATGTGTGATGGTGTTGCACTTTGTCATTTGGACTTTGTCATTTACACTTTGTCATTTGTACTTTGTCTATTAACTGAGACTATTGGATGCATGCAATGGTGATGATTTCTGTATTACCTCCATCGTTGTATATGTTCTTCAGCATTGTATTTGATTCCTATTTTTATTATTGTGTGTGCTAACTTGGTCCTTGTTGCACTAAAGGGGATGGCTAACTTTGGTGATGATTTGGGGAGAAACAATGGGCAGCGGGGTAGGCATGCTCTTCGCTGGACAAATGCAATGTCTGGCTTCATGCTTCGACGCCTGGTTGAGCTCATGGGGCAAGGTGTTAAGACCGACAACGGGTTCAAAGAGGTCCATCTAAACCAGGTTGCTAGGACTTTGACTGAGGACACGGGTGTTGAGGTCAGTGGAACTCAGGTCTACAATCATCTTCGCAAGTGGCGTGCAAAGTGGGTGAAGATTACTAGGCTTAGAGACATTAGCGGGTCACTTTGGGATGACAACCTTTGCATGATCCACCTTGATGAAGAGCACTATAAGAGATACATCAAGGTCAATACAACAGTAACAACTAACATCCAATACTTGTTTGCTTGTCTCTAACACTAACATCTAACCTCCAATCCAACTTATAATCTTATAGGACCACCCCAAGGATGTGGACTACCTCAATGCCCCGCTGGACAACTACGTTCAGATGGCCACTATCTTTGGTTCAGGACAAGCCACAGGGAGGTATGCCATGGCCTCAAATGAAGCTCCAGGGGTTCCATCCGAAGCTCGACGACCGCCTTCAACAATGGTATCGGCTGAAACGACTCTTGAAGGTGTGTCATTTGGTGATGGGCTGGGAGGTGCTAGTGGTGCTGGCATGGGAGGTGCTACTGGTGCTACCGGTCAGAAGGTTTCGGATTTCCAAGTTGGAATTTTCGCTAAGTCCCAGATGGGCGGTCAGATCGTATGGTGGCGGTCGAGGCCGGCGAAGTCGACCGCCAAAGTGGTGGTCTGGCCGGTTTTGGCTTGTTCATCGGCCAACTCGGTGGCGATGATTGTTTTGTTAGGTCAAGTTCATGGGTTTCATTGCATAGATGTTGCATGATGCATGTTTTAGCTAACATGAGTCAAGTTGTGAAGAACTTGTGTCCGAAAATGGTTGCTTGGTCTATTGTTGTGCAAGTGGCTTGGAGTCAACTATGGTCAACGATGAGGAGGACCGGGATTTGGTTAAGAGAACCAAGATCCAGAACGGTCATGGATATTGGGTGAGATGGTTGGACTCAAGCAAGACGCAAGATGGACAAGAACCATAGAAGGCAAAGTTTGAGCAAAGGCCTTTGTGAAGGTATGTGCTCATGCCTCATCAATTATGAGAATTGATGATTGTGCGTATCGTGCGGTGCTACGTAATGGTTTGCTTGTTTGTGATGGTTGTAGAACACCGGAGCTAGGTCATGGTGAGGCGGACTAGATCGGGACTAGGTTAGGAGAACCGAGGTCCAGAACGATCGAGATTGTGCTGGAAAATGACTAAGGCTAGCGGAGTGCTTACAAGCCGAGAAGACAAGGAACCGGAGCGGAAGCTACTGGTGGTGAGACATGTGGTGCGCCAAGTGACTTGGTCCCAGTTGCAAGCAAGGACGGTTCGGTGGCATCTGGACGCGTGAGAGGCTTGGCGGGAAGTCATTGGAATCACTTGGATGAAGACGGAATATAGGAGATGCTTCGAGGCGAAGGAATCGCACAAGGTCGGTAGAGGGGCATTTTTGGAAATTGTTCTATACCGAAAAAATGGTAAGTGGTGGTGTGCGAAACCACCTTCTTGGCTTTGGCTATACCGCGGAGTGGGACGGTGCATGGAGAAGCGGTTTAGGTCAAGCGAAGATGAAGACGGCGCTTTGAGATGCGTGTGTGTTGAACCCGTTTGTGTGTGGGCTTAACGGGTGCCCTAATGGAATATTCTCTAGATGCTGGCCTCCACTATAAATAGTGCTTTGTGTTGGTTGCACATGGGTGGAAAAACCCTTCATTTGGAAACCCTAGCTTTTGTTGTTAGGGCTTGGAGAGATTAGTGGGAGGTTAGGGTTCTAGAGAGATGGATTGATTTGAGTGCTCAAGTGTTGAGCTTTGTCCTCCATGGTAGAGTGGCTGTAAACACACAATCTATCTAATCAATCCATGCAAGATTTGCCCCAAGTTGAGTTCGTTCTTATTCTTGCTCTCTCTTTGATGTCTTTAGGATTTTTTGTGTTCCTTAGATTTTTATTTGGGGTCTTGCTGTGATCTTGCTTGCTGAGACGTGTGGGGTATGATCTAAGGTTATCTTGATCATCATCCACCCACGAGCAAGCTTTTGGATCTAAGTTTTGATTTTGCCCGGTTTTGGTGATAGAAAGGGTGATTTTAGGGGGTTTTGCTCTTGAGGACTTTTGGCTTGATTCTTTTTGTGATTGAGGATGTTAGGACGTATGGGAGACCATCCTTAGTCATCTTGGATTGATTCCTCCCACGAAATCATCTCAATCACTGTTTTCGTATTTGGCTCGGTTTTGAAGCGACCTTCACTAAAATGGATAAAGGTCGGAACTTTGGCAACGATCTTCACGATCGTTGATTGGAATAGGTTATTGGCATCCTAAGGAAGGTATGTTTCAAGTTTCGTGAAGTTTGGAGTCACGAATCAAAAGTTAGACCTTTTTGTGTTTTGGAAGTTCAGGCTGATTTCACTGTTCATTAGGCTGGAGGTCAAACCGCCCCATGGAGCGGTCTGACCACTAGACTGAGAGGTATGACCGCCCAACTCATTGTGAATTGAGTTTTTGGTGTTTTTGGTTGTTTTACTTCGGGGTTTCAATTGGATTCAATACAAGTATTCCGTTGTGCTTGTACTTTGATCTTCATAGCTTCCATAGCTATTGGAGTGAAAACGTGTTGAATCTGATCTAGGAGAAAAAGTGATCGTGCTCCTATTCACCCCCCTAGTCGTCTTTCCGGTCCAACAATAATTAATTTCCAAGCATTAGCGAATCAACTGCCTCACCACTTTAGTGATTTGAAGAGTGTGACCAAGTCGCATGTGTTTGTATGCAATGCATCGGAGAGGGTTAAAATACCGAAGAAAGTTGAAGGTATCTCTAATCCCATCCTAAGGCCTCAGAAAGGAGGAGAACTCTGGCCCCTTGAATCCTATGTAACCAGGGACGCCTGGTAAAAAGGATAAGAAGAAATTGACACAGCCGATCACTGAAGTTCCCCAGAACCAGAAGGGGGGCCAGTTGAGACCTGGCACAAGTATGAAACCTTTCAGGAAAAGACATACCAGATTTGAACATTCCCATGGAGGGAGATACCAGCATGGATGTGTGCACACACATCGGAGCTGGAAAACTAAAGGGACTTGCCCCCATAATTGAAAGCAGCGATGAGCAAGTAGAAGCATTAGAAGAATTGCCCTTTGAAGAAGTAGCTATAAACTTTGTGCCCATGGGAGAATCTAAGACAACAGCCAATGTCGACATTTACTTTGCAAAGAAAATTGCCACAATCATCGATCTTGATCCAGAACCTTCATCGCTCGCTGAATGTAAGAAAATATCAGATTGAGAAGATTGGAAGAAGGCAATAGAAACAGAATTATTGTCTCTGAATAAAAGAGAGGTGTTTGGGCCTGTAAGCCACACGTCTCCCTATGTGCACCCCGTAGGGCATAAGTGAGTATTTGTTCGAAAGAGAAATGAACATAAGTAAGACTCGTTGCACAAGATTTTACTCAACGTCCAGGAGTTGATTATGAAGAAACCTATTCCCTGGTCATGGGCGAAATTACCTTTAGATATTTAATCTCAATGGCAGTAAACTTGAATTTAGAAATGAAATTGATGGATGTGGTAACTTCATACCTTTATGGAAATTTGGATTCAGACATTTATATGAAGATACCTGAATGTATGCCTGTCCCGAACTAAAACAGAGCAAATAGAAATCTATATAGTGTGAAACTCATAAAGTCAATGTACGGACTTGAGCAATCAAGCAAGATGTGGTATAATCGGTTGAAGCGACTTTCTATGCAAGAAAGGCTACACGAACAATGAGAATTGTCCTTATGTATTTATACAACGATCTCAGGATGAATTTTGTATAATCTCAGTGTATGTACATGATCTGAATATTATCGGAACCTTGGAAAGTATTAAGAAAGCAAGTTCTTACCTGGAGCAAGAGTTTGAAATAAAAGATTTGGGTAAAACCAAATATTGCCTAGGCTTACAGCTTGAGCATGCCCCTGAAGGGATACTTGTGTATCAGTCAACCTACACTCAAAAGGTGTTAAAAGGTTCGACGTTGAAAAGGCGTACCCTTCGAAAGTGTCGATGGTCGAGAAATCTTTGTAGTAAGACAAGGATCCGTACAGACCTAGAGAAGAGGGGGAGGAAGTCTTGGGACCAGAATTTCCATGCTTAAGTGCAATAGGAGCACTCATGTATTTAGCAAACTGTACTAGATCGGACATTGCATTTGCCGTGAACCTGTTAGCAAGGTATAGTGCAAAACCTACTAAAGGCATTGGCAGTGAATAAAGGACATCTTTTGATATCTCCAACGAAGCAAAGACCTTGATCAGTTCTACAGAAAGAACCAAGACCTGTCTATGAATGGCTATGCAGATGTCGGGTACCTGTCGGACCTGCATACAGCCAAGTCGCAAACAGGCTATATATTCTTATGTAGTCGAACTGCAATTTCATGAAAATCGTCTAAGCAAAGTCTTGTATCAATTTCAACGAACCACTTGGAAATCATAGCACTATATGAGGCCTTACGAGAATGTGCTTGGCTTCGGTGAATAATTCACCACATCTAACAGTCATGTGGATTGAATACTGCGCAAACCCCCACTATTATCTATAAAGATAATGCAGCTTGTGTTGCACAAGTGCAGATGGGTTATGTGAAGCGTCGACTCATAAAGCAAATCAACACCTAAGTTCTTCTATGCTCATTAATTGTAAAAGATGGACTAAATTAAAGTACTGCATACTAAGTCATGTGAAAATCTTGCAAATTTATTCACTAAGTCACTTCTAGCATCTAGCTTTGAAAAATGCATACTTGGAATTGGAATGATGAGACTTAGAGAAGTGCATAATTCAGGGGGAGAATCTTCATGAACTTATTATTGAAACTTAATCATGAAGATTGAGTACCCAAAGAGTAAATCCTGGAGATTAGATGAAATTTAGTGGATTGTACTCTTTTTCCCTTGATGAGTTTTCCTAAAGTTTCTCGGCTAAGGTTTTTAATGAGGCAATTCGTGCAACGCATCAGAACGTATATCATATATTCTTTCTCCAAATTTTTCCAACTGGATTTTTATTAAGTTTTGATGAGACATGAACATATGAGGATGGGCGTCCAAGGGGGAGTGTTAGGAAATCATAGGTTTAGACTAGCAGCCAGTCCATAGGTGGGCGCCGCATCCAAAACCCTAGCAAAGTCTTTAGCCTATAAATAGGGGGTGCCAATCATTTTAAAAGTTGATCGCTCGATAAAGGAATAAAGAAGAAGAATACTCTCTACACCTTTATCTCTACGTATATTCAACAGTAATACATGTAGTCGTTCAATAACGTGCCACCGACCCACCATACGTAATAACATAATTCAGTGTGTTGGAAATTAAGCGTAGGCCGGTGTGGTCCTCTTTCCTCTTAATGCGTGCTAAACTGAAGCTGCCAAAATACAGAAAGCTTCTCTGCGTCGATGGTCAACGGTTGGTAAGCATGCGATGCGACTCCTCTGCATCAGCCAAGTGGGGCTTAAACTGAAACAAACTAGACTAAATAGCGGAGCGCTAGTTTTAAGTAACCAACGTCTACAAATTTTAGAGTGGAAGACTATGCAGCATCGGCGTTTCAAGCGCAGAGTAGAAGGCCTGAAAGGAGGATACACTGGCCAGTGCGCGTGCCATGCACCTACCTAACACTGGCGTTAGGTACGATACGAACATGAAGGTAGCGCTCTCCGGCCGCACGCGCGCGCGCTCACGACTGGTAGCAATTGACCGTTAATTGTACCCTCCTCCGGTGCCCCTTGCCCTTATATATATAGTCGACGAGGGTCGTTGAGCGGTTTAGGAAGGGTGGTAGTACACAGTTCAATTCCAAGCAGGGAGATAGAGAGGTGAAGGGCGTGATGAGCGGAAAAGGGCCGGTGGTGGTGACGGGAGCGTCGGGTTTCGTGGGGTCATGGCTCGTCATGAAGCTCCTCCAGGCGGGGTACACGGTGCGCGCCACCGTACGCGACCCTTGTGAGCTCTCCCTCTCACTCACACACTTTTTTTTTTCTCTGTCGTTCACTCGATGGTAATGTGGCCAATTTTATTTTTTTTCCAGCGAACGTTAGGAAGACAAAGCCGTTGCTGGAGCTTCCCGGATCGAAGGAGCGGCTGTCCGTCTGGAAAGCCGACCTGAGCGAGGAAGGCAGCTTCGACGAGGCCATCAAGGGCTGCACCGGCGTCTTCCACGTCGCCACGCCCATGGACTTCGAATCCAAAGACCCCGAGGTAAGCAAACCATCCGGGTCAACTGTGTGAATTGCTATCAGACATTAATCAGTGATCGTAAATAAATGTCATGTCAAGGCGGGCCTGAAAATGCTATGCCAGAGTTAGGAGCTGGCCCGTCAAAAGCACAAAACAAGGCCAAGCCTGGTGACGGCTTAGAATCGAGGCCCACAGCCAGGAGCTGGACAAAAGGATCAAGAGGAGTCGCATGTAAAGATGAAAAATCAGTATTGGAAAAAACTAAACTTTGAACTTACAAGTTGATGGACTAGAGGTAGCAAAATTAATGATTTTTTTCTCCTAATATGTAGTATAACCTACTAACTTCTTAACAATGTATATATAGATACCAAAACGGAAGGAGGGGCACGGCCCAGATTGGACTACATGAAGCTTTACCCCTGCACAGCCAGCCCTTAAAAATTAGGGAACGACTAGGTATCAGACGTCTGATAAAAATGCTCCCATCGGACGCCCTGACTGCCCTCCGATCTCCATTACACGAGCAGTTCGCAGCCGTCTGATCCACCTCCCACAGCTGCGCACAACCACGACTCATGAACAACGGCAATTCATGAACCCATGCGAACCGTGCACTAACGCCTCGGAAGCGGCCGCCTCAGCGCTCACGTAGCGCAGACGCATGATGGCCGGCCGGCGACCTGATCTATGCCCCCTGACCAGTCGGGCATTGGCTGACCCCTAAATGCCTCGCACGAACTAGCTGCCACTTGTACAGAAACACTACAACTAAAAGTTGAAGAGAAGAAGTTGCAACATCCCCTAACAATGGTTGCAACATCACCAAATCAAAACTGCAACATTCTTTTTCTACTGATGCAACATTTCATCAAAATCCAAAAATCAATAAAAGGGGAGAGGAGACCGAGCCATAGGCGAGCCCGAGCGGCCGAAGGTCGAGCGAGCCGAGCTGGGGCGGTGTCGGCAGGGAGGGGCGGAGGAGGCGAGGCCTAGGCGGTCTGACGACACTAGGGGAGGAGGAGGCGCCGGGGAGGGTGGCGACGACACCGGTCTGGGCGACGGGCCAGGCATAGGCGACGTCAAGCTCGGCGCGCACGAGCGCGCTAGTGCGGTGCTCTTGGTAGACGAGCTCTGGGTCCTGGTGGATGCGGCGCCGCAGGCCGCGCAGCCACCCTGCTAACTCCGGCTCACGAGCCGCGTCTAGCATCGGACGCCTCCGCAGAGCCCGATCGCTACGGCATCGGCTCAATCGGCGCAACCCCCGTGCGCGTGTGTGCTGCTTGCTGGAGGCTATGCGTGTGTGCTGCTGGGTTGGAGAGATAAAGCAATGAGTGGTTGGGAGGAGATAAAGCAATGGGTTGTTGGGAGCATGCGGGATAGAAAACGTCCGAAATTTCTAGAGCCCTGTACATACGCATATTATCAATTAAGATTGGTAACTAGAGTTGGTCCTCCCCAAAAAAGCAAAGTTATCGATACCATTCCGGTACCAACCATACCGGTCGATATATACCGTACCTTCACCTAAAGCAGTACATAAAAACCTGTGTACGGTACCGGTGCCAATACCTGCCATACCGGCCGGAATTGAATACCGGTTGTTTCGGTACCGGACATAACGCTAGTTATGTCGTCAACATCAGCCCAAAGGCCCAGTGGGCCTAGTGCTACGGCAAGCACAGGCGCGACTATAATTACATGTTCTTCTCAGGCAAGAGAGGATCTATTTCATAATTAATGTTGTCTGACAGCCTCACCCGATTTCTGCTACTGCCATCGTTTCATCATGATCTAGCACAAAAATGGAGTAGCAGCGTTTGTACCGACCCGGTCATGTAGGATTTGCATCTGATCATGTAGGATACTGTGTTGTATTTAACTCCGTCTTGAGCTTATGAACTCATTGAACTCTATATATATGTATTCAAAACAGGCCTAAATTTCCCTATGTGCAATATCAAGCTAGCGACGTGCATTATTGCTTTACTATCTATGCTGGTTCTTTCCTCTCAAAACAAAAAAAAAATACGCTGGTTCTGCTGCAGAATGAGGTGATCAAGCCCACAGTGGAAGGGATGCTGGGCATCATGAGAGCCTGCAAGGATGCCGGCACCGTCAAGCGCGTCGTCTTCACGTCCTCCGCCGGGACAGTCAACATCGAGGAGCGGCAGAGGCCAGTCTACGACCAGGACAACTGGAGCGACATCGACTTTTGCCGCCGCGTCAAGATGACCGGATGGGTGAGACTTCTACTCAATATGTGCTAGAGTAATAAACGAACGTACGAGAGATGATTGCTAAAGCAACAAGTGCAATATTGCTTGGTTCTGTGAATCAATCCGGCAGATGTACTTCGTGTCCAAATCCTTGGCAGAGAAGGCCGCCATGGAGTACGCCGGGGAGAACGGCCTGGACCTGATCAGCATCATCCCGACGCTCGTCGTCGGCCCGTTCATCAGCACCGGCATGCCGCCCAGCCTGGTCACCGCCCTGGCACTCATCACAGGTACAACTAAACAAAGTCCAACTCAACTGCAAAAGCAATCTGACACACTGACAGCAACATCGTTAGCGAGTCTTACGGAGAGGCATTGGCAGGGAACGAGGCCCACTACTCCATCCTGAAACAGGTGCAGCTCGTCCACCTGGACGACCTCTGCAACGCCATGATTTACCTCTTCGAGCACCCGGAGACGAACGGCCGCTACATCTGCTCCTCCCACGACGCCACCATCCACGGCCTCGCGAGGGTGCTCGCGGAGTGGTTCCCAGAGTACGGCGTCCCGCGAAAGTTCGGAGGAGTCGACGACGACCTCGAGCCTGTTCGCTTCTCATCGAAGAAGCTCCTTGACCACGGGTTCAGGTTCAGGTACACGGTGGAGGACATGTTCAACGCCGCCGTCCGGACGTGCAGGGAGAAGGGCCTGATCCCGCTCGCCGCGGCCGAAGGAGACGGCTCGGCGCGTGCGTCCGGCGAGCCGGAAGCTGTTCTTGTGAGGGAAGGTCCAGCGGTTGGTGCTGAGATATAAGCGCTAGGTGCATACCTGCTAAGCTGTCTACATGAACACTAGCGCTGATGATTTACTTCTTATCCCAGTTTCCTTGAACCTGTGAACAAGCGTCGATGCATGCATAATTGCAGACATTGGTACTGAAATTGATCATTGTATGGCATTCCCTGTTCACTTTCTACTTCAGATGCATGAGATTTGGAATAAAAAGGAGATAATATTCTGTGCTCATATCTTGATTTGAGATCTCGTAGATGTCAGGGTAGCACCCCCAAATTTAGAAGTTGTTTTAACAGAACCCTGTAATTAGTTGGACATTATGGACAAGGATAAAAAAAGGGTTTTGCTAAACAACATTCGAATGTTTTCTTTTATTAAAATAGTTGAATATTCATCTGTTCGATATGCTTTGAGATTTGTCCTTCTTATTTGATGAATTGAGTCCAAATTTATTATGATTTTTCTTCAGAACATAACGAGTTTACCATATTACCGTATTTTGTTGGTATAAAATTTTATTTTTTGTCTTTGCTTTTGCTCAATCTCTCAAAGTATATGTTAGATTTTGAATTATGTGATGGAAATATGAGTTGCTAAGACTTTTGATAATAATTACAGTGACAAAAACAAAAAATACATAAATAATTTACTATAATTTATGTATAATGAAGTTATAAATAAACTAAAATTTAATTGTTTTATACTAAAAAACAGTCGGATCTTATATACACGGACCTAAAAAATCGTGTAATCGTCTCGTTGTCGTCGTCAGTAGGATTGGTAAAAAATATCGGTCCGATTTCTTTGTACGTTTTGATTCTTATCCATCATTGAAAAATATTTATGTATTTGTGTTAATTGAGTAATACACATGTTTCCCTGTTCACTTACAACATGTAGGTAACCGGTCAATTCCGGCCGGTAACCAACAAGCGGTTACCATTAGAACATTCAAATTTCAAAATTACATTTGATGAAATTTGACCGGTTTAAAACCGGTAGCCGCTGAAATTTTTTTTATTAAATAATCTTTTTTTAACTTTTATTTTAAAGTTAACCTCCACAAGACTTTATTTTTAAAATAACCCTTTGGTCACGCCACCACCCATGGCGTGACCAAACAACACCGCCACGCCCGGTTTACGAGCAAACTCTTGTCACGCCATGGGTGATGGCGTGACAGTGTTGTTTGATCACGCCATGAGTGGTGGCGTGACCAAAGAGATTTTTTTGCGGACTTATCCTATAGCGTGACAAGAGTTTACCCTAGCGTGACAGTGTTATTTGGTCACGCTATGGGTGGTGGCGTGACCAAAAGGGTTATTTTTAAAAATAAAGTGCGCCGGAGGTTAACTTTAAAATAAAAGTTAAAAAAAGATTATTTAATAAAAAAAGTTCTAGCCGCTGGTAACCAGGCGATAACTACTACCGGGGAGGGTGTGGTATCTTTTTGTGTCCGGGTTTTGAATCCTTGACTATGGAGTGCAGAAATTCTTAAAACTAGTTTAAAGCAAAAATGGGAAACGATACATAAACCGTTATCAGTTCTTTTTTTTAGACTCACAAACCTTTTACTAGTTCTAACTTCGATGTCCTCCCAACCGCAAGCCACGGACAACCTAAAAATTATCTAGTCTCTTTGCATTGCTTGAAGCAATTTGTGCTCTACTATTTTCACGAGATAAAGAATCAGGGATGCTCTACTATTGAATTGTTTTGGGTCAAAAATGGCCGGAAAAATGTTCTCTAGAACCACATATTTACATCGATATAAAAAATAATAATGATATGTCTATAAATATTAACCCAAATTCCTGTCCCCCAGAAAAAAAAATGAAAACAACCGCCTATCTTCCCCACTAGCTAGCGCTCTTCGGAATTGAATTTGTTCCAAGCTTCCTGCACAATGGTAGCACAAAACAATTAGCCTGTGTCTATTGCAATAAGTAAATACACATTGAAGAATACGGTTATCAATTTACCCATAGATAACTTGATTTACTAATCACTACTCAGAGACATTTTCCAGGTTTTTACCAGTTGGGTGTTGCAAGAGATTACAATTATAAGCACATGTTTCTTCTCCACAAAATGTAGAATTTTTTTAGGGGGGCTGGGCAGTGGAAAGACATTAGCCATCGCAATTTTGACGTAGTTAAAATACTTCTTGGTTTCCAGCTAGACTCCATTGGTGATCCTAAATGCGTAACATGCACACATTTTTAATTTCTCCCAATAATTTAATTCATGAAATACTGGTCAAGTAAATGAATAATGTGATGGTTGGTCAGGATCTGTCAAAACTCAATAAAAAAACTGGGGTAATGAGCTAAAATTTAGTCCCCAAATCAATCAAGAACTTAGGAATTCTCACCTTAAGCAAGATGGAGATTTTCCAAAACTGGAAATAACTATGCTTTAAACCAGGGATCAGCTAACCGGACCGGAGTAGAATCCTGGCCCCCCTCCGGTACCGGTTACCGGTCAAACTGATTGTTTTCCGGATAAAATTCATTCAAATTTGATTAAAAACCATTCGAAATCTGAAATTTTTTAATTTGGATTTGAAAAAACCGCCGGGATCCCATTTCCCGGCCACCCTCCGGTAAGCAATTACCGGCCGGTAACCGCCGGGTTTTCAATCCCTGCTTTAAACATCAGATTTAGTCGGGTGAGCGATTGAATTAAATCATTGGTTGCTTAGCATTGCAAAAGTTCGGGTTTCCATTTGGTGATAAATAAGGTAATAGCAAAGACCTTAGAATTAGAATGTATATTGGACAAATTTCTGCTGGTGGCTAGTAGTAGTTTTCAGTTGGCTACAGTTAGCAAGTAGTCCAGAACTAGATGGTTCTAACAAAGACTAGCGTACATTATTTTCAAGTCAAAACTATGGTTGGACTCTGACAGTAAAGGATTACATTGAAGCATGACATATTTAACTACAAAAAAGTTGTAGTTGCTCATAATTCGATGTATATCAGGCAGGGTTCAAAATACCGGCTTTGCATTTTTACCCATGGGGGGTAGGGCGGTAGCGCCGAAAATCGGAAAATTTCGGCAATTTTTGGCCGAACTTTTCAAATCAAAATTCAAATTTTTCGAAGTTAAAATGGGAAAACTAAAAAATAGTGCTGTTTTTGAGGGTTTGAACCCAAGACCTTCTTCTAGGCTAAAAACCTTACCACCAGGCTGCATGCACACATGTGCTTAGACATGGTTTCAAATTTCTTTTATACTGGGCAAAATTCATCCAAAACCGATTTTTTTTTTCCTGGTTTGGATTTCTACCGGGGTGGCCGGTAAGACCGGTAGGCCGATTTTCGGCCGGTTTTATGAACCGTGATATCAGGTATCGTTTTTACATTTTCTTTGAACCAGCCAGAGTTGGGACACAACACGATCCTACCAGAGTTGGCTAGTTCTCAACAAAAAATTTGATTTTTTGTTGAAGCCCCGTGCTACTGCAGAAAGCTTAAGGCATTACGGACTTCAAGAACAACTGAAATCATGTAAATACAATGATGCCAGCTGGAAGAGTTGGTAAATGTATGAAACTTAACATGGTGTCAACTGTGGTAAAGGGTCCCAAGGGTAGATGAAGGGCGCGGTAGTGATACCAGGAGGGTCCCAAGGGTAGACAAGATCCTTGCCAATAATGCAAATGTGGGAATTAACCACCACCAGCTATACAAACAAACTTCTCAACTAGATATGGAAATGCAAAGATGAAAATCCGCCTGTGGTAGGGCTGGAAAAAAAAAACTTGAGGCTCGCGCGGCTCGTTAATAGCTCAGATCGGGCTTGGCTTGTGGGATTAACAACCAAGCCAAGCCTCCATTTCAGCTCGTCACGTTAACAAAGCCAAGCCCAAGCTGCTCGTGAGCCACTCAGTAGCTCGTTATTTGGCTCAGCCTGTAAACCTACCACCCAAGTTCCAAGCAATTCGCTACTTCCCCGGACCCAATCCCATTAGATATTTATCACCACCAGCCAAAACACCAAAGAAAAGGCAAAACCCTAGCCACAATTTGCAAAAGCATCTCTCAGACCGACTGGTGCAATCGAGAAAAGGGAGTGACTGACTGACTGGTGTGCTCGAGGATCAGCAAGGCGGCAACCTCGCCTCTACTTCCACCTTGCGGCACATCGCACATCGGCATCACCTCACCACTTTCCTTTTCAGTGTTTCTCTTTTCTCCCTGTTAGTTGCAATTATTTGGTGTGTACTTGGATTCATAGGATGATCAGTAGAAAAGAATATTCCTTTGGTTCAGAATTAGTAAAAGATTGAGTTACTAAAGGAAAAATTGAGTTGCTTTTCCATAAAAAGCTGTTTTTTTCTTTAGTTGTTTGCAGTTAAGATTTTGATTTGTATGCACATATTTGTGCTAATTTAGCAAAGACAACATCTTTTTCCATCCATCTATTTCTCTGTTTGTCAAGTGGGGCTTGACTCAAAGATCCCACATTTAATCTCACTTCAAAGATTTCACAAAAAGGAAAATGCCACAAATTGCAGTGTATTTGGCTCGCAAGCTGCTCGCGAGCAGCTCAAACTTGCCAGTGAGCCTAGCCAAGCCTGCTTTTCTGCTTGTTTTCTTAACAAGCTGAGCCAGCCGGGCTCAGCTTGTTTCCATACCCAGCCTGGGGTCTCAACTGTATGCAAAAGATGTGAACAAGGAACGCACCTTTAGAAGATCAAACACCTTCTCACAAATGTATTTCTGCCTGATTGTAGCACCCCTTTGTTGTAATTTATCTGGATGGACACAAAGTGTTGCCCTCCTGTATGCTTTCTTGACAGCAGCAGCTGTAATGAGATCTGTGAGGGGAACTGACTGCCAGCCACTGTCTGAACCAAGAATCTGCCCAGAAGAAAAAGGTTTACATGACTTGACTAATGTGTAGTCTCATCCAAGGTAATTCAAATTCAACATGACTGGTATTAAATGATACATTGCAGAAGTGAATTCACTTCCATCAGAAGATTTTCCTCCAAACATGTATAATGGACAAATGGCCACATAGGCATCCAACCATTTCCCAATGAAGTATAGATCTTAGCTAAACAGATAAACACATGAATCAAATATTAAGAAATGATAACATAACAAGTAAATGATTTGCAATATGATTTCCATTTAGCGTCTAATATACTTTGTGAATAGGCAATATACTTTCATACAAGGATCAAAAAACCGCCGGTAACCGGTACCGGAGGGGGACCGGGATTCAAACCTGGTCCGGTTAGCTGATCCCTGCTTTCATATATATAACATACTTGGATATTCAACTATCCAGATATGGGTATAGATCTTAGATTCTTAGTTCTTCAATTTGATGACATTTATAATTTTATATAACCATAGCTTCTTCACAAGGTCACTCTTTGTCATCTTCTGGACAAACTGGATAAGTGGGTATAATATTTGTCCATTTCATGACCAAATTGTTACTAGTTGATCAGCCAACATATGATTTTAGTTGGAGACTTCAGTACCAGAATTTCAAGATAGCTTGCCTTTATTTGCATTGTGCAGTGATTCCAAACCTAACTCAATTCTAAGTAGATTGAATTGAGATGTCTAGAATTTCTTCTGTGTCTTGTCTACCATATCCTATGATTCTTGACAACATCAATACAATTCTAGCAATTACCCACAAAAGAAATAAAATTGCAAGAAATGTTGCCGTGTTTGATTTCCTTATTTTTTTAATATATTTTTTACAGTTATGCTTGATGCATTATAGTGTACTTTCTGGCAATATTTTAACGGAATAAAAATGTGCAAAACAATTTGTCTTTTACACAATTATTTAGGTCTAGTTACTATCTGTGTATGTAGAATTACACATGTTGACTTCAGAAAGTTGTGCTATTGATGTTTGAGTCATTTCTTGGGTAAACATCCTGAAATGAATTTGGAACATAATACTTTTAAGTCAAAAGTATTAAGTATATATACTAAAAATCTAAAGATGGACATGGGAAAGGTGGATAAGGACTCAGTGAAAGTCATACAGTAACAAAGAAAAGAATGGTTCAAACTTCAAACAGAAGTCCTATCAACTCAAAATGCGTACATATTGCAATGTAGACAGCAATGCTCGAGATTTCCTTCCTTTCCATTTGACCATCTCTTGACTTCAGGATCAAGGAATTCAGCCAATCTCTGTATCAAAAATAAATAAACGCCGGATTTTAGAAGAAAAGGATATTTGGAAACAGTGATTTTTTTTCCTTCCGGATTACTAAGTGTCTTACATGTTTCTCTGCTTGCTCCCTCTGAGCCAGCATGTCCCGCATGTTCTTTTCGGCTAGGGCTTTTGCCTGAAAATTGGTAATGATGAAAACTACCAAGAAATAGACAACACCAACAAGTAAAGGAGACAGCAAGACATGTATACCGCTCGCTCAGCTGTGCGTTGGTGCCTCTCCGATCTTGCTTTATTTCTTAGAGCTGACTCAACCTCTACTACTGTAAATAAATAATATGAATAAGGCAAAGCAATGTTAAGTTCCCACTAATCATAATCACATAACTGTAAAGAAATATCACACAAAATGTTAAAATGACACAGCACAAATTACTTCCCCCTTTTTATAATACAAACATTTTTTGATATTAGCGATACCTTGATTACAATAATCTGTGCTTCTTCCATAGTTATTGGAAGCTGTCTTCTGAAATTGTGTGTCCTGTTGATTATCCTGCATCAAGAACACGGATTAGAAACTATTTAAGGTAATATTAGTAGCAGCTTAGAGTAAACAAACTCAAGTATTTAGTTTGGTAACTGTACCATAAAAATTTATATAACGATATCAACTACCTGATTAGTAGCCTTAAAACTGTCCTTGAAAGAGGACCTGAATCTTTCCATTCGCTCCTTAACATCTGCAGCAGCCTTTGCCTTTTCAATTGCCCTCTCCCGAGCTTCGGCAGTTGCTCTCTCAACTGCTGCACGTTCTGCTTTTTTTCTAGCTTCTCTAGAAGCCTTCTCAGTAGCTGCTTCACCACTTGCCTTCTCTTCTTTTTCTCGAGATTCTGCAGATGCTCTTTGTCGTGCTGAGGTAATCCTTTCTAATGCTATTCTTTCAGCCTTTGCACGAGCCTCAGCAAATGCCCTCTCGTGAGCTTCTCTCGTAGCTCTCTGAACAGCAAGTCTATCTTTTGTTCGCTCCCTCTCCCGTTCCTTCTCTTCTTCTAGTTCTCTTCTTGGCCTCTCTTTAGTTTGTTCTTTTTCTTTTCCAAATTTGCATTCCCTTTCTTTCTCTTCATCTAATCTTCGGAAGACCTCCTTCTCCTTTTCAATTTCTCTTTCTTTCTTTTTTACATTATCCTTCCCTTCAATTCTCTGAACATCAGGGGTCTCTTCTCTTGATTTCTGAACAAAATTTGAGGCACCGTCTACTGCAAATTTAGGTATAATACCACTGTCCAAATGAACAGGTTGCTGATCCTTCAACTTTACGCTCGATGTTCTGTCTTTGCCATCGCTTTCTTCCATTTTGCTTCCAGTCTTTTGCCCTTCTTCTAATGCTGCATATTTTTCTGTTGGAAATTCTCTTTCTGCTTTTCTGCAATCCTCTTCAAGATTTTCAAGAACAGGAGTGCTTTTATCAGACGACTGAGAAGAAACAGACTCAGCATTTTGAGGCAAGTGCTGCATGATAGCGCATGCTTCTGAAAACGAAGCCTGCGGATCTTTTGAACATGTGCTCATGTTCATGGTATAATCACTGTTATCATCAGTCATAACTTCAGCTACACAATGAAGTACAGTACCCTCTCTGTCATTCCTTACATTAACTTCTGCATATACATCATTTGGTTCTTTGTTGATACCAGTTTCCATGGATGTCTGACCATCCTTACTGTCATGGTTTAACATTTCTTCCACCAGAGTCTTCTCACTATTCTCTAATATGGGTTCTTTTGCTTCTTTTTCACTACCATCAGATTCAAGATCCTCAACTTTGTCCATTCTGTTTTCCAAGTCTTGAGGTTCCAATTGTGATTCTTGGAGTAGAGCTGAGTCTTCGTCAAAAGTACCACATGTTCTAACATTGCTTTCCATCAATTTGCTGTCTCCCACAAATACATTAAACATTTCTGCTTCTTCATTTTCATTAGCATTAGAACTTTCTGAAGTAGCATTAGCTTCCTTTTCAGGAGATACGGCATCCCAGTCCACATCTCCATCTTGAAAATCTTCTTGAGGACCTGTTTTCTCTTCAGTTCCAAATTTCTTCATTTCTTCATGGATGGGTGGTTCCGAAGGTACTTCAGTTATTCTTTCGTTTTCATTCTGCAGGCATGCTTCATCAACAAAACTGAACAACTTGTCTTTTTCATAAGTTTCAGCCTCCCCATGAACTACACTCGACATCGTCCGGAAACATTGGGTTTCATAAGATTCTGCAGACTCTTCTAGTTTTGCTACTTTCGCTTGACTCGCCTCGATTTCATAAATATTAGGAACTTCACGATGTTCCTGCAATATTTGACTCCTTACCGAAGTGCACAGTGTCTCATCAGCACATGGCATCTCAAGTCCCTCTTTATTGTTGTTGTCCTTGTTAGATTTTCTTGCTAGTGAAGTTTCCTCAGTACTAGCATCAGAACAATTTTTGTTATCATTGGCATGGCCTCCAGATATACAAGTCTCCAAAGATGAACTCGATATCTCTGAAACAACATGCAGCTTTGGAGGTATACATGAAATCTCAAATCTCCCATCATCATCATGACCTTCTGGAGAATTTCTTTCCCCCACACATTCTTTAAGATGGGAATCGGTTGTTTCTTGGTATACCGTAGGAGCCTTAGGTTTAACCTCCATAAAAGCTGTATCATTTACTCTCAGATTTACATGTTTCATTCTCAGCTCTGTTATGTCATTACCATCACATAATTTCCCATATCTTTCCAAATGCCCTGCAGCAACCCCTCCTTTTCCTTTCTCAAACTTGTCGGGATTGGTGAAGGGATTTGTTGTCCGACCATTATCACCTTCACATGCAGCTGTGTCAGTTTTGCATTTCTCATGATTGCTAATCAGTTCATAGAATTCAGCATCTGATGCCCACTTGCCTAACTGTTCTAGTTTATTGCTATTTTGCATCATCTGCTGAGGCTTCCCTGGTGGTAGAAATCCATTTTCGTCGTGATCACAGTGAGGTAACTTAACAGTACTACCGTCTCTGTTCTTATCCAGCAAAGGTTGATCCTCATAGTTCTTTTCCTCTTTTGCTAACCTTCTCAAGGTCAGCTTTTCATCAAATACATGCACCTCTTCAGGAGTCTTATTTTCCTTAATATCTGTCGATTTTGTGCCTCTATGATGACCTGGCCTCTTCCGAAGTTTAAAACTGTCGCCTTTTCTCTCCATCAACTCTTTTGCAGCTTTTAACCTGGCTTCAGCAAATTCCATTGCTTCCTTTATAGCAGCAGCAGCAGCAGAGTTAGGATTGACATCAGAATCTCCATTTGCTTTACTTTCCTTTTTATTAAGCAATTTAGATGGTGGCATTGATGGTGGCTGCACTTTGATGGGCGGTGTTTGAAGGCTGATGTTGGATACCCTTAAGAATGGATAATCGGGGGAAGGTGCTTCCTCACTTGATGCTGAATGAGTACTAGACCTCTTGTGGTAATTTTCATCTTCATAAAAAATTTCAGAAATGGGAAGACATGTTGGGATATGCTGCTTCTGTTCAGCTACAGAATCACCATTAGCACTCTTCCCACTGGAACTTGCAGGGAACGGTGGGCTCATCTTCCCTTGTTCACCATTAGCAAGTGTACCATCATCCATTAGTGGAACATGATTCGTTGCTGAATCATTTGACAGATTACAAGAGTCAACCACATAACTGATTGAAGGTTCCACCACGCAAGTGGTCATTTCAACTAGATCATCTGGTCTTCCCCTCGTGGTCTTGTTATATGACATGCTGAACTGCTGTTCACCATCTGGAGAAAAGGATATTGGAGAAAACTGTTCCTCATCAAAGGGTTGGTCATACCCTACATTTGGATAGTGTTGATAGCACATAGATGGCTCGGCATCCAGTTGGCCAGATTCTTTTCTGACTGACGATCTGCAGATATGAAAATAATGGGCCACAAGTCAGAAACATAACATGTGCACTCACTTTTGCCAATAGTAATGAAAAAAGGTTCAGTCAAACAAACATGAAGAAAATGACAACATTTTTAGGGCTACGAAGCAGGTAGTCAGGTATGCCATATGCATAAGAAAAGGTTGGGGGATTTAGGATAGGAACGGGGTAATCAAGCCATTTACCATTAGTACAAAATTGCCCCTACCCATTAATAACTACTTTTGCTTTAAGATCCATAATATTCTTAAGGTGGAGTGCCGAAGCAAAACCCTAAATCAATTACATCTTATATTCAGAGCCACCTTGGCATATTTGTGATATGCTACAGAAGGAACAAATAAAGTTTGTTACGGAGAATCCTTGCCAATTCTAGTAAAACATTCCTTTATGGCTTCAAAAAAGAGTTTGACAATAAGTTAATATATATGGAAATGGTTATGTAAAAGCACATCTAGAAAGTCACCAGAATGCCAAACACATCCTAATAACTTTCGCAGCACTTGGTTACCTTCAGGAAGCTAAAAGTGAACAGTCATGGCATGGGGATTTCAGAAAGAAGCAAATGCATTTTGGAAGATTCAATACATTTCTAAGTGGCAAATCTCCATAAATTGTATCTGATAATATACTAGTATTATAAATATGTGAGGTGCGCACTCAAAATACACAAAGGTAGACAGTCATATTTTCACCATTGATCCACTCCTAAACTAGGTGACGAATCAAAAATAACATGAAGGAATTTTAAAGGGATAATATGGTGGAATTAAGGGGTAAAGCAGAAGTTAGGCTTGTGGCTTCAGTGCACTATAGGAGTAGATCTGACAGGTAAATGTTTCCTTGAGAAGTCCTGTGTTATTTCCAATCTGATATCCTCTTTCTCAGCAAATGTACAATCTCTATTTCAGTTCACTTGTCTCTTATGTGCGATTTGGTACCTTGAGCCACTGGATAAATCAAGGCAAATGAACTCCAGTGCAGACTCAAATTTCTAATAGCTGGGAGCCTGGGATCATAATTCATAACTATCCATCACCGAAACATGATGCGTATCCAGTTAAGAAGATTTAACACATGAATGAAATTCCAGTGATAAATACAATTATCAAGTATGTGACTGATATAATGCTAGAAAGCTGGTTAAAACCCCCTGAACAGCAGCTTTTCAGTAAGATCCTAAGGTGGAGTTTGTTAGAATAGGAATTCATTTGTATTTCCTTATATGTCTTTTGTATTTCCTTATTTATGTATGACACATTTTCTTGTAATATCCCCTTGTACAGTTGTACCCATTATATATATTGCCCATTGGGTCTCATGAATACACACAATATTCATAACATGGTATCAGAGCGTAGGTTCAAACCCTAGCCTCCAATCTCTTCCGCTGCCCACTGCCCCCAGGAGGAGCAATCTCCACTCCCGGGGGCGGCCACATTAGTCGTAGTTTTTCCTCGTAGAAGTAGCAGCAACATCATCTTCATCCTCGAGCCTCCTCCTCGTCGGATCCGGCGAGATTGAGCTCTTCCTGGCCTCTGCTCGCACGGAGCTTGAGCCGACGCCAACGCTGCCCCTAAGCCCGTGTCGCCTGGATCCACGCTAGACTGCCTTGGATCCGGCTGCCCCGACTCGGATCCGCGTCGCCCCGAGGTTGGTGCGCCTCCTCTACTCCGTGCGCGCTCGGTGCAGCCGCCTCCCAAAGCTCACTCCTGAGTCCGTGCCAATCTGGCTCGGATCCGACCGCCCCGCCTCAGATCGTTGTCGCCCCGACGCGAGCATGTCGTGCCTGAGGTGCACCTCCTCCGCGCCCCCGAGCCTCCCACAGCCCCGAGCTCGAGCTCTGCCCGGCCGCCCCGACCCCGTGCCGCCGGATCCACCGCCTCCCTGAGCTCCTGCTCACGCGGGAGGCCTTGGATCTGGCCTCCTCCGCCTCTCCGCCCTGGAGGCCGACGCTGTCTCCCCTCCTCGGTCGCCATGGATGGGATTGGCTACGGCTACGGCTCGCAGCATCGGAGCAGAGCCGAGCTGAGCTCTCTGGCTACAGTACAAGTGTAGGGGAGAGAGAATGCGAAGTGCGAACTGTGGAGAGGGGAAATTTTGGATTTGGATCGGGGATGGAGACGATTGAGAAAACAGAGAGAGGGGGAGTCGGTGGAGATTGAGAAAACACATAGAGGGGAGTCCGGGGAGATTGAGAAAACAGATAGAGTGGGGATAAAAAAAACTGGTGCTGCTAGTATCTGCTGCAAGTTATCAGCAATCGTTGAGTCATTTCTTTCTTAGTGTTGATGCTTCTATTGTGTTCATCCAAGTCTGTACCACCGTCTAAGCCATACGAATCCAAAAAGTCATCGTAGAGTAACCCTCCCAAATTCTTGCAGTTCACCCTAACTCGAAAGTTGAGGAGAAAAGACACCACTTCATCCGAAAGGAACGACCTTTGTACAACAGAACTGTCACCAAAACATCGAGTTATATGCCGTAACTACACTCCGACCGCATTACTCCACAGCATGCATCGGAGCTCAAAATGGCGACAAAAGTCAGCAATATGACCCAACAGAGTCACCTTTACGGATAAGAAATTTTGCAGTACACGTAGCTCCGAAATGACATTACACCATCCCACTTACCGGAAGGCAATACAGAATTGAAGAAAAGGGAAAAAATTAAGCCAACAAGTGATTATCCAAAGCAGCATTCACGCGTCAGCGAACAAAGCTTCCTAGGAACACAAGGAGGCCTAAAAATGGAGTGGAAGACCACCATTCTTACCCCCCAAAAAAAAAAGCAGTGAGCCTCACGCAACAGTAGCACAACGGGGGTTAAAAAAAGAGAGCAAAAGTCCCAAAATGGGGACAGAATTCATACCTCGAGCTCCCGCTCGACGACGCGATCTCCTCCGCCCCCGCGAGCAGGTCCTCGTACGGCGCCGCGAAGTCCCCGAAGTCGAACCGCCCGAAGATCTCGCCGTATCCCCCCGCGCCGGCGCCGTCGTCGCGAGCGGCAGCGGTGGCCGGGGGCAGGTCGAGGTACGGGATGGAGCAGGAGGCCGCGACGCCGCCGAACACCTCCGCGTAGTCCCCCGGCACCCCGGCGAACGAAGCCGCGAACCGCGGCGGCCCGCCGAACACGTCCCCGTACGCCGCCCGCGCCGCGTCCGACGCCTTCCTCCGGTGCCTCCGCTCCCGGTGCCGCGGTGGCGGCGCCGCGGCGAGCTCCTCCATGGCCGCCGCGCTCCCCAGCCTCCTTTCCCCGCGGTGAATTAGAGGGGGAAGCGACAGCGAGGCGAAGAGGGGAGCGCCGGCTTTGGTACGAGTTTAGTCGCGGTGATTTGATTTCGAAAATCAAATAGCTTTGGGTACCAGTGGAGGTTTTTTTTTTGGGGTGGGCGGGGGTGGGGGACGGGTGTGGGAAGTGGGGGGTGGGGCCGGGGAATGAGTGGTAGGTGGAGCCGGTGTGGTAGTGTCACCAACGTCGTCGTAACGTCGTCGCCGTGGGCCTAGGAAGGTGGAAGGAAATTTGATAAGGTGTGTAATGGTGTAGATAGCTGCTATCTTTAGTAACTTTTTATGTTATCTATAAATAATAGTAAAGATAGTTTATATGATAGGTTTTAATGATACAGTTGGCTATAAGATTATAGACAACACATAATTTTTTAATGTTTTTCTTGGTTCTGGAGCTACAGTCGACTACATAATTGTAGACATCATATTTCTCTTTCTTTATTCTTTTTTATACACATCAACTTAAATTTTATATGATAGAGACTATAGACAGTTGAAATAAACCTTATATATATATGAGCTAAGAAGGATCCCGCCAATCACCCGAAGGACAGTTGGCTGTTGGCTAGCACTGGCCAGGCTGTCTGGAGGTGGATTTGTCCGGCTGCGGCTTTCTGCTGGCTAGCACTGGCCACTGGTCACTGGGCCCCAGGCCGTTACTATTTTTCCTTTGAAACAAGACTAGGCCGTTACTCTGAGAGTGATTGTGCAGGTTGCAATTTTACCATGACCAAGATCTTCATCATATCGGCGTCGCAAAAAATAGAGATCTTCATATTGGACTAGTTGATAGTTACAGGCTAGACATTACTGTAGCATTCTGTAACATACGGAGGAAGTGCCATTCTACAGATGCGGTCTCGTGTGTACACAGTAAAACTGTACTTATTGACTTATTGTTTTGTGTTAGCAGCTCTAAAAACTAAGGATTCCTTAACCGGTGCCGACTGCGTGCCGCTGCTGAACAAATCATGTGCTTGGACGTACCGGACAATACCGACTCGCCAGTACGTAGTACCCGTGCGATTTGGATTGTCTCAGACAAACGCACGATGGTATATACGAGGTACGTACGTGCGCGCATGGGTTTTTTTGATCTAGCCATGTTTACAAAAATAACCTTCGTTCTTTCGTATTTGCAAAAGTAGACCTCGAACGAGCGTGAAATCGCTGTGTGGGTGACGCGTGTCCCATTTCGCGCTCGCCGAGCGTGGAAGGAATGCATGGCTGGCGAGCGCGGAACCAAACTTTTGGCGCGGGAGGTGGCGAGAACGGCGACCTTCCGCAATCGCCAAGCGGCGACGCCCGCGGCTTCTGCGGTCGCCGAGGCGGAATAAAGCGACTGCTGCTGCGCGCTTGCGCCTTGCGCAAGCCATGCAGCGCCTTCTGCGCCATGTTGGCCGTCGCCAAGACGTTGCCTCGTCGTCGTGGGCTGGTGAAGATAAAAAGGAAGGCAGCTGAACGTCTCGTTCAATCCATCTGCCATTCCATTTCTTCCAGCAGCGACGAACGAGCGACCGAGAAGAGAGGAGAAAAAGAAGCTGATTTTGAGTGGCATTTTGGGAGGTTTTCAATTTGAATCTGGAGGTTTCGCAATTGTATAAGTTGTAGATCGGCTTGCGAACGTCAAGAAAAGGTATTTTTCATGGACATGTGTTTTATTTTTAGCTAGTTGATTAGCATATAATTAGATTAGTGGTCATGTCATTATTACATAAATACACATGCAAGTAGTGTAGTTATTTTTTATTACCGTAATGACTTCTTGATTGTGTAGAATGTGTTAAGTAACCGTGCTTAGTTGACGTAAATGTTTAGTTTATGTGGATATCATTGTTAGTTAATTAGCACGTAAATATAGTAGATAGTAGAAACAGACAGTCTATAACTATGGCATAGATAGTAGATGTTGTGTGGAATAGAAGAGGTAGAGCTTGTAGGCACATGCATTGTATTGTCTGAGCGGAAGCTAATCTAAATAGGTAAATCAAGACTAAGCTAATCTAAATAGGTAAATCAAGACTAAGACACATGTATAGAAAGGTTTAATGCGATAGCATATAACTATGTTGTAGTTATCTGATGCTGCGTGTATTATCTGGTTGGTAGCATAATTTTTTTAGGGGCGAAAAATCTCTATTTTGAAACCATGTAAATATACGATTTATTTGAATTGTTTTTTGAAAAAATAAAATAACATTGTGTAGTTATACAAACCATTCGACCTAGTGGGATATTATTTACTATTGAAATAGAAGTATGAAATACATTTAGGAAAGATTAATCAAGAGCAGAAGAAGTCACATAGCCAAACTGCAGAATATATTAAAAAAATTGTTACTTGAATACCCATTTAAGTCCTGTGTTTTTATTTAGAACTCCATATATAGAATTGAATCCTGTAATACACAACTAAATGCGAATTAGTAGGAGCAAAATTAATCCAATATGTTATTTGATACTAACATCACATGGTTTCTTGATACTAACATCACGTAGTCAAGTGTATCTATTTATTTATGTTTGTCGTTTTGCGCGTAGAACCCAACGTCGTCTTCCTGAACATGTCAATTCAAGACTTGTTCGTGTTCTATGGCGATGGTCTCAGACGTGACGGGCCGTCTGAGGCGGACTCATCAAATTGTGGCCGGACCAGATCCGGGCACGAACTCAAGGACATGAGTCTATGCGAGCTAAGGAGGGGTGTGTGTGTGTTCCGCGTTCGATCGGGACACCGGAAGGAAGAAGTTACGCATCGAGGCATTGTATGCCTCGGTGGGTGGTGAAGGTCAGACCTTTTGGCAACTTATCAAGGTGAGCAGTGACGCTTCATGGACCAACTACATGGAGGTTGTGTGCAACCCCGCCGCTGCAATATACGCCAGGCTGATGGTGTATGTCCAGTTTGTGGAGATGACGGAATCATTCGTCATGGGTGGTTCTGGTAGAGTTGATGCCGACGCTGTTGTTGCCGGAGATGTGGGCGAGGTAGTGGGTGATGGAGACTTGAGGATGCGTGCGGAGGCTTTCGAGCCGATCGAAGGCGTGGAAAGGTGGTGGGCAACCCGTATTGACTGCCACGAATACCTTGCCAAGCAGGTTGAAAGCGAGGAGGAGGCTGTGGATAAAGCTAGTTCTGGAGAGGAGCATGATGAAGAAGTTGCTACGGGAGGTGTATTTGGTGGTGTTGTGACCACCGACGTTGCTTATGTCTCATCTAGATTGGACGACATCGCAGCGACATCCCTAGTTCTACTGCAACCAGAGGAGGCAGAGTGGGGGTTCAATGAAGATACTCTGCTCTTAGGGCAGCGCTTCCCCAACAAGAGCGCCGGCGAAGAAAGTTATTGCCGACACGCGTCAACATTAGCCGGACGTATCAGGTGCACAAGTCCAACCCTAACACCTACGTCATCAAGTGTGTGGATGGATCTTGCGCTGGCAAGGTTCGTGCGCAACGGTTCAGGAGTGCCGCCACGGACTTCTGCATAATGGTGCTGAAGGATCACACATGCGAGCTTGCAAAGCCACTTCGTAGGCACAGCAACCTGACTTCCTCATATATTGCGGAGCTGATAAGCCACCTCGTCGTAGCTGATGTATCTGTCTCGAAGGTTACTCGCGAGATGTTGTCAATACGGTGGGCTTACCAATACCACTGAGAAGGTATGGCGATTTAAACGAAGGTCCTAGAGCGTATGTTCGGCACATACGAAGAGGCCTACGACTTTGTCCCAAGAATGTTCCATCAGATTGCAGAGTCCAATCCCGGGACATACATTGACAAGCTGGACCGGGTGCATCCTACGAAGGGGCTGAATTGTTTTATCCTTGACAGGTATTCAGGCCTTCCCAGCGTAGCGGAGGGTTCAAGTATTGTCGTCCTGTGCTGTCGATGGACGGCACCTTCCTCACTGGCAAGTACAAGGGCACCATCCTCACCGCGGTAGCAGCCAACGCGAACGATCAGTTACTCCCCGTGGCCTTCGCGATTGTTGAGAGCGAGAGCACGGATAGTTGGCTGTGGTTCCTTGTAAACGTGAAGCGGGCGGTGGTTCAAGACCGGCTAGGTGTGTGCGTCATCTCTGACCGCAATCTTTGGAGTTCTTGTCGCGTTTACCACGATGCAAAGCAGGACCTGACCTCCTTCTAGTGGAGCGACACGGCGAATCGATGGTGCATGAGGCATCTCGCGACGAACTTCCACACAAGGTTCCGAAACAAGGACCTGATGAAGACCTTCAAGAAGCTATGCATGCAGAACCAAAGGCGGAAGTTTGACGCAGTGTGGAGACAGTTGGACGAGGATATTAGCAAGCATGTAAGGAATTCTTAGGACGCGGAGGGAGGGGCAGCGGCAGGAGGCTCCCTCAGAGTTGGGGAGTTCACACAGTGGGTAAAATCGCACGCACCCGACTTAGAGAAATGGTCTCTGTTGCATGACACCGGTGGTGCACGGTACGGAATCATGACGACTAACATGTCGGAGGTGTACAACGGTGTCCTGAAGGGTGTCCGATCCCTCCTGATCACCGCAATTGTTGAGGAGAGCTAGAATCGCACCGTGGGGTACTTTGTCAAACAGCCATGATGGCGAAGAAGCATATGGACAAAGGCAAGCAGTATTCGGAGGTGGCGCAGGCCTACATGGACAAGAAGATCGAAAAGGCTCGTTCGCACACTGCTAGGACCATGGATGGCATCAGGAAGAAGTTTGAGATCCGTATGAGGCAGAAGTATGTCACGGGTCATGCTAGGGGTGATCGCAAACAAGTCTGCTCGATCGATGGGGAAGCGTCCTGCACCTGCAATAAGCCGCAGCTTCTTCACAAGCCCTGCTCCCATGTATACGCGGTGTGGCACCAGTCCTCAACGCAATACGTCTCTGAGTTCTACGACATTCACCACCTGTACGGCACTTGGAGTGTCGAGTTCCATTCGTACGGGCTGGACATGCATTACAGGGACCTCTGGCCTGGGCACGTGAAGTGGGTGCCGAACGACGCACTCAAGCAGGCCGGTCGTGGAAGACGACAGTCCCGCCACATCCGTAACGACATGGATGATAGCTAGCGTGGTCAACGGGTTAGGCCCCCGAGATGCATACTCTGCAAGACAATTGGCCACTCGTTCGCCACCTGCCCGAACAGGCCCGGGTCAAGCAACGCACCGTAGTTTCATCGCCTATATATGTATGCTATATATTTGTTATAATGTGTTAGGCGTTATTGTGTTGTACGTGTTGGAATGTGTCAGACAATGGTTGTTGTCATATGTTTGTTGCCTATGTATGTTGTATGTTTGTTGTAATGCGTTCTTACGCACTCTCGTCAAGTGTAATCGTGTTCTATATGTTGGAATGTGTCGGAGAATGGTTCTTGTCATTTGTCTGTTGTGTATGTATACTATATGTTTCGCTTTCATTTTGCTTATTTGTACGTACTCTTTTATTTACACACTAACTTGTTCTTATGCGTATCTCGAAGATGGCGCGACTCGCAAAGCGATATCGCGTCTGAGCCTTTCGACCCTGATGGGATCGGAGACGCCGATGCCGCAGCGTGGTCATCCGGAGGGCCCTCCGAGCTTTGTCCTCGGGAGTTCCAAAAGCACGGCCTTTGGACGGCGGTGCGTCCCACTACTACGGGACACCGGGCTTTTGCCCATTGCCCGCCTGTTGGACCTGGACCACACGTTTCAGTTTGACGCGCCACTGTTGTCCGCGCTCGTGGACTGTTGGAGACCAGAGACACACACCTTCCACTTCCGGTGGGGGGAGATGACCATTACTCTGCAGGACATCGCTATGCTTACAGGACTACCACTGCGGGGTCATGCAGTAGTGCCACCTCCTAGGCGACCAGACTGGAAGGTGCGCATGGCTGAGAGGTTCGGCCACCCGATCCCGTAGAACATATCAGGTGTGCCACATTCGTGGCTACGACAGTACATGGTCTACCCCCGTACACGCGACCCAGTAGGTTGTACGGACACACTTCCTTGCGTACCTGCTCTTCCTCTTTGGGTGGGTCATGTTTCCTACGACTCAAGGAGATTGTGTGCACCCTAGCTACATCCATCTTGCTGGGGCGTTGGCGAACGCCTGGCCTGACGAGGTGCCGTAGTACAATTGGGGCTCCGCGGTGCTTTGCGCCACGTACCGAGGCTTGTGTGATGCCTCACGGCCTTGATGCGGCCGAGAGCGATCCTCGCGATATGCTACATCCTCTTACAACTGTGGTCGTGGGAACACTTCCCGGTTGGCTGCCCGTACTTCCGCATGACCGTGCACCCGTACGAACACATCCCCGAGTTTTACGGTGCGGGAGATGCCGCCGACCTTGTTGAGGGGCCCACAATGGGCACTCGTTGGACACGTGCTCGGCTAGGGTGGGCTAGGGAGAGGCCGAGGCGCATCTACCCTGAGTTCCACAACCAGTTCGAGACTCTGCATGAGGTGGAGGTCATATGCTTCCCATGGTCTACACAAATCATTGTGGATACGGCCCCGTACGGCTTGTCCTCTTAGTGCAGTCAGGACTATGCATACTGGATGACGACCTGCCATCTAGTGTTCTCCCATATGGTCGAGCCGTACTCACCATAGCGGGTCATGAGACAGTTCGGGCTTTACCAGCAAGTGCCACCGCCTCCGGGACGACCTCTTGTAGCGAAGGCCCACAGGTATGTTGTTACTTAATTTTCCTGTTGGCTGCATCTCTTTTTTTCGATTGCCTAATGTCCAAATTCACCTACAGGCAAACGAGGCAAGGGCGGAAGAGCGATGACTAGAGGGAGACACAACTACCGTGGGCGGCATTTGTGGGCGAGAGGCGGCGATCGGCGTCGTCGCAGAGGCACGGCCGTCGACGTCGAGACACACTGCTGCGTACTTGACATGGTGCGTTCGCGCACCAGAGCGGCCTTCTTGGTGCACCGCCCAAAGACCTACGGAGGTCACCCACGCCGTATGCTGGAAAGGGTCCTAACACTCATCGGGCGGCACGCCAAGACGAGACGGTAAAATATTCTTCGTAGTTTTTTTGCACGGGAAACACGTCTAACTTATTCTCGGTTTCCTTGCGGTTAGGCGCCTTGAGTATCAGCGGCGAAGGTCGCCTAGGGTCTACGACGTGGGAGGACTAGCACCTCCTCTCAGTTCCTAGGTATGCTGAGACGCGTCTATGATGACTCGGCAGTGGCAATCAGGAACATGACTTGTGGTCGGCACGGCGGCGTAGGGCGGGCGACAGCGGACACCGAGAACAACCTCCTTCCCCACCGCCCTCAGCACCTCCCTCCGCACCACCGTCTGCACGTCCGTCACACTCCGGGAGTCGACCTAGCTACCGTCGCTCTTCCTCCACACGCCTCGGCCTCGGGCAAGCGGTATGTCAATTACGATTTGTTGCTCTAACTGTTTGTACGTGCCCTTATTTGTAACGTATATCTCACTTCCGTTTGTTCTTTCAAACTTGCGGCGTGTGACACTCGGTACCGCCCCCTTTGTCACAGGGGTCGACACAAGATCGGACTTGACACGGCGACCGACTTGTTCCCGGCCAATGGCAAGAGGCGGCGTTTTCCACGTTCGCATCGGAGCATAAGGGCAACCCGTGGTCTAGGCAGTCGTTCGGAGCAAGCACTGTGCACTATTTCGACGCCGATTGCACCAGAGCATCATCGTCGCGCATGACCACATACGGTATCTTTAGAGCGTGCTTAATTCAATCTTCCCATTACACGCTACGGGAAACTCACGTAGCCCACCGACTTTGCAGGTCTGGAGTGACCAATTGGGACATGAAAGCCAAGGATCACAGTCCGCACTTTCGACTCCGGAGGTACATCCTTTCCAACATGACTACGATTGCAAAGGTCATAACATCTGCCCTAACGCAGTAGTGCCATTTCTGCAGGATGAGTGGGTGGGCGATATGCTCCAGTCTTACCCGGCTCCCTACAATGAGTTCTATGTGACACCGCCTCCCACGCAGCCTCCCACGCAGTAGTCCCACTACGACTTTCGAGAGGCACGCCACTCCCCTAACAGGTTCACATTCCCTTCGGAGCAGCTACAGCATCGGGGCAGGCGACGGAGGTAGGGACCATGAGTTTTAGTGTGTTCTACTATTATTTCTTGTTCCTACCAATTAGAAGTTCAGTTGTAATGAGATTGTAATATCCACTATTTATCTATGCATCGCAGTCCTTCATGAATAGATCAACTGCCGTGTATCCTTGCATTACCGACGTACAAGCTTCTCAGCCCGTGCCTAATTGTAGAAGTGTAACTGCTGGGGATAATATCACTTACTGTTCACTGTTTTGAATTATTTGGTCAAAATTTGTAGAGAGTAGTGCGAACAAGGATTACATACGTAAATAGGGAATATTATTATAAGACCAAAATGTAACATCTCCAAGTTAATTAATGATAATTAGTATGCATCTTATCAGCATGCATGACATTTTGGAAATATTTGCATAAATTATTGCACTTGAAAATCTTAATCAAAGATTAAACATACACTTTCAATTTATGAACTCCAAATAAAAATAGCAACCAAAAACATTTGATTATCATCTAGAAATAATTTATTCAAATACTACTTTAATTATCTAGAATTAAAATAATTTTTCCCAAATTTTTGGGATTACTTTCAAACCTTAGAAAATTCAAACTCAATCCAATAACCTATTTCGGTTGTGGATTTATTTTTTACAAAATATTTTGAGAACAGTAAGGTTTAATAATTTTTTGAGACACTACGCCGTCCCAGGAACACCTCTGAATTATTTCAGAATTTTAGAAATTTTATTCATATTTTTAAATCCCCGGTCAAACCTTGTGAGCTTTGGTCAAACTGAATTCAAAACCTGGGCTAGCACTGTTGGCTCGACTGCACCTTGGCTCGAGCTCGACGCACCACCTCACTTGATCGGACCGAGCCACAGCCTGTTCCAAGCCGCACCCAACTGATGTGAGCCATTGGATTTAGATCGGATGGTCCTTATTGAAGTGAACGTTCGGACTGTCCGAGATGGCATCAAAATCTGACCATCCGTTTGAAATTGGACGCTCCAAAACGCGAAGACGTTAGGACCAAGCGAAAGTTACTCAGATCTGGCCATTGAGTTGTGATCCAACGGTTCACAAAGATTGAGAAGGATACACGCGGGAGTAAAAGAGAGGCTGACACGCGGGCCCTGCGTGTCAGTGACAGTGTGAGAGAGAGGAGGTGAGAGTGCGGGTGAGTGGGTGAGGCTTGGGCCGTTAGATTTAAATCAAACAGTCCACAATGAAGGAGATGTTCGGACCGCCCGGAGGTTCCAATGAACTCAGACCGTTGATTTGAAATCGGACGTTCCACAGCGATTGAGACGTTCGGACCGTCCGGAAGTTTCATCAAGATCAAGCCGTTCAAATTTGATCCAACGGTTGAGATGCGTTGGAGATGAAAACGCGTGGGCGCGCGTGGAAAGAGAGAGAGACTGACGGTGGACCCCACTGTCAACTAGAGAACGTGAGTGCGTTTAAGAATTTGGCCCAAGGTCTATTTGAGGATTTCTAAGGATTTAGCTAATTAAATAATTCTAGAAAATCAAAATAGCTTTAGAAAACAGTAAAATAAGTCAAAAAATTATGAGAAAATTCACAGAAATTCTCAAAGGCATTTTGGACTTAAATAAAATAATTCCAACTTATATTTGGTAATAGTTTTTGCACATAAATTTATTTTGGCTTTAAAATAATTAGGAAAAAGCTTTTGAAATTCCAGAAAATTCCAGAAATTAATTAAAATTTTATTTTTCAACTTAAATCCAATAAAACTCCAAAATACTTCAACAAATTTTATTTTTGACTTTTAAAACTTCAGAAATTCAAGAAAAGCAATCAAACTCTTTCAAATTTCAGGAAATCCAACAAAATAATAACTTTATTCGCCACAGTGTAGTGGTAGTGGCACGCACATATGCAGCTAGGGTTGGCACATCAGCATGTGGGATCATAGGAACTTTCTATGTCCACGACCTCCTCGTTGCCCCTCTCGCGCTGCATCTGTTGGTGGAGGTTATCATTTTGCTCCTTGAGATCGTCAATTTGCGCCTCCAAATCAAAGATTCGGTTCCACAATGTATCCACGTGCATCGAAACATGTCGTTCGTGGGGAGGATCGATCCAGCGGGTAAAGTTGCATTTCACTATCTGCTGCAAGGGACGGTTAGTATGGAGGATGTATTAGCAGTAACATGAACAAAACTATTTACCCCAGAGTATGGGCATCGGAAGAAACGTCGTCGCCATCGAAAAGGCGATCTATGACCGCACGATAGCGTCCTCCCGTGTTGCGCATTTCGCCATACGGTTGAGCACACTTGTTCGGCATCAACCGGTAGTTAGGGCCGAAGTCCTCCCTCCTTTGCGCAGTGACAAGCCACACGGGGTAGCTTTGTGCAGTGACATGACCACACGGGGCAGCTTTGCGTAGTGATAAGACCAAAGGAGACAGCTTTCTACAGTGACAAGACCACACGGGGCAGCTTTGCGCAGTGACAAGACCATACGGGGTAGCTTTGCACAGTGATAAGACCAAAGGAGACAGTTTTCTGTAGTGACAAGACCACACGGGGCAGCTTTGCACAGTGACAATGCCACACGGGGACTCTCTACTCTGCATGAAATTAACCACACCATGCCAACCATGGGGCTTATAAAAGGGGGTTGAACCAAACCCAACACTACCCAACAGATACCCAGTTATGGACTCTTCGGCAAACTTCTACGCGAGGATGTTGCAGAAGCAAAAGTGGCTTAAGTAGAAGATGAAACAGCTACAATACCCAGATAAATCAATGAAAGATGCTCCAGTGCCACCACGTTTTCCGATCCCGCAGTGTTTGTGTGTGGCAAACCGGCAGAGATCATTCAGTCCACACACCCAAACACCGCCGCCCGGGCGTACTACACATGCGAGCACCACCTTGTAAGCGTTTCTTTCGTGCGTATCGATTTTCCTCTCTCCAACGTTGAATTCCTTAAATTTTTAACTTCATCTCCACATAATGGCAGCCCGAGATGCGCTGCCACTTCTTCCAGTGGATCGACGGCCCCGAGATGTATGATAGGGCATTCATCCAGCAGAAGTACATGCTGAACTACTCGGTGCGGGCCGAGAACTTCGTGCGGTGGAAACCTTACGTACCGGACCCTGTTGAGGAGGCACCGAAGGAGCCCAGTACTCGTCCGGGCGTAATCCATATCGACGATGTGAGTTATGAAGAATTTACATCCTTATTACGTTTTTCACTATACTGTGTACTTACATCATAGAATCGCAGGACATGGACGACTTCGACATACCGGCCGGCGTGGGCGGTCTCGCGACAAGGGCAAGGAAAAGGCTCATGCGGCTCGGCCGGCCGCCACAAACATATCCGATCGCCGGGCATAATTCAATGTCGACGACGTAAGTTATAAAGAATTTACATCCTTCTTACGATTTTCACTATCGATGCACTTACATCATGAAATCGCGGGACATGGATGACTTCGACATACCACCCGACGTGGGCGATCCGCGACAAGGGCAAGGAAAGGCTCATCGGTGAGCACAGCCGCCCTGGCGTATCCGATCGCCGGCGAATCCGTATCCACGACGTGAGTTATGAAGAATTTACATCCTTCGTGACGATTCTCACTATCGGTGCACTTACATCATGGAATCGCAGGACATGGGCGACTTGACATACCCACCGACGTGGGCGATCCGCGACAAGGAAGGGAAGGCGAGCTAGTAAGGAAGGGAAAATGACCCCGGGCCACGCAGTAGGTCAGGTCATTACGTAGTAGTCCCCCATCTTACCCCCCATGTTTTTTACTATCCCCTAAAGGCATACATACTTATATGGTCCAGATGCTTGTGTCGCAGTGTACCGTAGTAGTAGCAAGGATGACTAAAGCAATTACTCAAACCATCACGCCATGTGACTACGTGTAACATGCTTTTGTCCGCGGACTCTAATGTAGTTCTGGTTCCGTGTCTCCGCTAAGCCATCAAAGCAAGCCTATATTGCAAGTATGCCTCTTCTAGTGGAATTCCAAAAAGAACCATTCGCACCGACATCGAATCCTCCATGTTTTAGAGCATCTTCATAATCACAACTAGCGTTCTCAGCCCCTTCAATCATATTCTGTATAAGCTTCATAAAGTACGCCATCGACTACCTGCCTATACACACGTATATGTTCAGACGACTTCATCGAGGAGAGACTCTATGTTTTAGGGCATCTTCATAATCTGTGGCGTTCTCGGCCCTTCAATCATATTTTGTATAAGCTTCATACAGTACCGCTGCCTTTTTATCCCACTTCTAAAAGACAACAAGTGTTTCAGCACACAAAATTTGCTTGGACGACACTGTGACGGGAGGCTCCACTTCGTCTGATATGCTTATCAATCATCCTTTCTCTGAACGAATTAAATAATAGAAAAATTACAGAAGCAACAACACTGTGACGGGAGGCTCCACAAAAAGTTTCGCAATTTTCTAAATTCATTTGCTACATTTTGAAATTACTACAAACAGCGCTGAAACCGCGATGAAACATTGATTTTGGAGAAAAGGAAACCCTAATTTACAAACCTCCGTGCCCATATTTCTTAATAATGTTTTTTTTTAACAAATATCAGTGCTCGTTGAAACCCTAATTGAAATTACTGAAAAAATTTCGTATTCACAAAAGCGCTAACCGGAACGAAATCCTAGACCGCTGGAAACCCTAATCCCATCACGTTAGAAACCCTAATTCCATCCTGTCGGAAACCCTAATCGTCAAAAACAAAAAATCTCGAAACCCTAATTCGCCGCCAATGTTTGGCCGAAACCCTAATGGGGCTACTCCTTTCATGATCGGTCACCATGGTATCTTGCGGCCAACCTTCGCTCGGCACCACAGAAGTGCCCGCCTTCGCGCTCCTCCACCGCGGAAGGTGGCTTTGCCTCGGTCTCCCGCGCCCGCATTGCTCTTTCATGGCGAGCTGCTTTTCCGCCGCCGAAGAGAATGTGTGACTGCGTCGACCGCACAGCGATTCCGCGCTTGCATGGGGTCTACTTTTGCAAATCTGGTGGAATGGGGTCATTTTGCAAATGCATGGCGCTCTGAGGCGACGTAATAAGAATAAATTCTGCAAGCATGCGGTCGGCATGTCGTGGACCAACCACCATTTACCTGGCCAAATCTAAATGCCAGCTTTTGGTTTTTGAAGACTCGGCTTTTGTTGTGTGCATAGGTACCATTAGGGGTGGATAACGAGTTGGTTCAACTCGGCTTGACTCGGTGAAGCTCTTTAAGGAAATGAGCTTTGTTCGGCTCGGCTCGTTAAGCTAATGAGCATAATAGCAAGCTCGGCTCGGCTCGTTAGGCTCGTTATTAACAATTCAACTAGTAGACGAGACAAGGCAGTGAGGGGTTGCACTTGCACGTACGGTTTAACGTCGGTGTTGAGGCAGAGGGTGAAGCGGAGTCGGAGGCGGACGACCTCCTCCCTCCGCGGTTCTTGGACTCCATGCTCGGTTGTCGATCCATCGTGGGAGCCGGAGGCTGAAGGCAGAGCGCGGGAGGCAGGAGACCAGCCCGGAGCTGAGGGGGGAGGCTGGATGCGGAGGGCCAGAGGTCACAGCCGACGCGGGAGGCTGTATCCAGAGGCGGGAGGCTGGATCCGGAGGGAGGGAGGGCGGATGCGGAGGGCCAGAGGTCGGAGCTGACACGTGAGGCTGGATCAGGAAGGGGGAGGATGGAGCCGGAGCAGGAGGTGGAGGAGGCGGTGGAGTGGAGTGGGGATGCAGAGAGCCAGAGGCCAGAGCTAGCCGCCAGGCGAACAAGGGGGAGGGCGGGTGGTGGCGGTTGTGGGTGTGGCCGCTTGAAGCGGCGGCCAGAGAGGAGTCTTTGGGTCGTGGGTCATGGGTTCGTGGTCGGTGGACTAGGGTTGCAATTTGCGCAGTTGGCAGTACTGGGCTTCTTTTCTGGGCTTGTCAACTAAACGAGCTACTCGCGAGCTAGCTCAAACTCGGCTCGTTAAAATAACGAGCAGAAATGCCAGCTCGGCTCCTAGGTACCATAGGCGGAGCTTGACTAAAGATAAAGATTAAGGGGGGTCAATTCAATGCATTGTGTATTAATCTTTTGTGTAAAAAGTTAATTTATAACTTATCATCTATGCAACACGAGTTTTCAATTTGGAAGGGGCCAGGACCCTCCTTAGCCTAGCTGAAGCTCGGCCAGTGCTCTGCACCATGCATGTCCTTGTGGTGTATTCGGGCATGAGCGATTATTGTTTGAGCCTTAAGGTAATTAACTAGCCAACTCGATCATTATGAATCCAAGGACAGCTAACAAAAATATATGGTTGCCTGCCTAGCAGCAGGTGTCCATTATTAGCAGTTTGTTGATTGTTATTAGTCGATTGCGCCTACCATGCATGCATGGCATGGATGATGATCATGTATGCATGGCAATAATTTCCCTGTCTGCATAGGAGGATTTTGCTCGATCCCATGCATATGTGGCGCCGTGTGGATGATCTCACTGGGATTAATAATGCTCCGTTTGGCACAAATGATTGTCTCTTTCTGGTTGGCGTTCATATTTGTCCCGTCATCCATCCTTCTTCTAGCTCATCCAGGATGTATATTCTTAAAGCAACAAGTCATAGCAAACATCTATGTGTTAGTTAACATAGTTTTGGTGTCAATCCAAGTCCAACCCACACTTGTTTTGTATGGCCCCCAAAGCAATCACAGCCACCGACTCTAGTGCTACCTCAGATGCGATGCCCCCATAACTGTAACATCCTGTTTTTGGCTTTGTAAAAAATAAGTTTCAAAAACCGGTTCTAAATTCAATTTGCAAAAACAAAAATATCTCAAGATTCAAAATATCAATTTTAAATTCTCTCAAAAACTTCAAACCTCAAAATTCAGCATTCAGTTTCAAAATCTTCCTCGAGCTCAGCCCAAGTTCCCTCCCCAGCGCCCCTTGCCACCTCACCTTGCCACTCCGATTGCCGGGGCGTGCTCAAGACATTCCCAGCTGCCACAAGACGCCTGGCCGCATCACTCCCATGCCTCTCACATCACCACCACCTGCTCGGCCTCTAAGTCTTCGCCCTCACCCGGTCGCATCGCTAGAGCGCGCCTTGTCACGCCCATGCCTTCGTCAACCCGCGCGCCATTTCGCGCTGCCCGTCATGGCGGTCGCTTTGCGATACCCTGCGCTCGCCTCGCCACACCTGCCATGCGCCCCGTCACGCCTGCGCCTGCGCTCACCTGCCCATCCCCATGCCCACGCAGGTCAGTGCCCCATCCCGCCCCCATCTTCTCTGTCGCCTTGCCCTTCCGAAAGCAGTGCCCATGCCGGCAATGCCCCTCACAGAGCCCACTCCCCCCTCGGCTATAAGGAACCCCCGCCTCTCCCTTACCTCCCTCCCCCACCTTGCTCCTTGCCCCTGTCGCTAGGAGCACCGAGAAGCCCGAAGCACCCGAGCTCCCCTATGCCGCCGTCGCACCCCCCTCCTTGGTCCTTCTCAGCTCCAGTGAGAAACTTCCTACGCCTTCCCCATCACGGCATGTTCCGGCCCCCAAGAGTTCATCTCCCCTCCTCAATTTCTCTAACTATCCACAGAACTCACCGGAATTTCCTCCCTCCCCATTTTAGGCCGGATGGAGCTCCACTGATGCCATCCCCTCCTCGGCGCCCCCTCGAGCCAATCCCTCGTAGCTAGAGCTTCGCCCTGTCGCCCTCAACCTCCCCACCCACCGGCCGAAGGTCCCCGCCCTAGGCCGCCGCCCGCCGTGAGCAGCCTTGCACTTGGGGCTCACGTCGTCGGCAGCTCCGCCTCCCTGCCTCCTCGGACAAAGACGATAAGCCTCCTTGTGCCGCCCTAGTGCCCGTGCTCGCCTCCCTTTTCCTCTCCCCTCCCTCCAGCCGCCATCGCCTCCGTTCAGCCGCCGCGCCCATCCTCTCCAATCACCGCTAACTCCTCCTCGACGCTACCCCAACCGCGACACCGCATCCCTCGGCCTCATCCCCTCCCCGGCGACCCATTCCGCTGGTCCTCACCGCCTCTCTAGGCGCTGCTCGCCACCGGCCAGGCTGCCCCCATGCGCCCCCTGGCTCCCCTGTTCTTTTCCCTCCTGTGCTGAGCTCTCTATCTCGCTTTCTCTCATGACTTGTGGGCCTATTCCTTTGAGAGCTAATAGGGGGAAGTTAAGCTTAATTAGTTCATCTCTCAATTGGAAGACCATTTGATGACTTTCAAATATCTTGAGAACCCTTTTAAATAATAATTATTCAATTGATGAAATTAATTTAAATAACTTTTCCACTAATATTTCAAAACTAAGAGATGTAAGATATTAAATTACAAATTTCTAGAAATAAAATTTAAAGCTATTCAAGAATAATTTTGATGCTCTCAATATCTTGCTCTAGAAACTTAAATTATTAACTTGCAAATCCTATCGAATATTCTTTAGTCCAATTGAAAGCTATCATATCTTTATCCTCAGATCTAAATTTATTAATGTTAATTAAAAATGATTAGTGTAAAGATAATCTAAAGCAAAAATATCTAGTATCGTCTCCATGTCCCAAAAATCATGAAGACTTTAAAAATGATGATTTAACAATTAAGGAAAATCATTTGAATCTTAAGTCACTAATATTTATATCAAATATAACATATGTATGGATATATGCTCAGCTTTGTGAAAGTGGCAAATAAATTAAAGATAAAGTAATTAACAAATATGCCTTTGCCATCTAATTTAAAATGCAAACTTAAATTTGAAGTCTTGCTAAGGTTATAATCTTGCCCAAATACCAGTCATCATATCTTTATCTCTGGATTTAAATCACCAGTGGTAATTAAGAAATAATTAATGTATCAACAATTCGAGGCACAACCTAAAGAGAGAACTATGGTAATATATGGACTCCAAGTTTAACTCGACAAATTAAAAATCATACTCTTTGCATGTTGAACTCACATCCTAATCTCTAATGGTTAACGCTCATCAACTAATGAATAGTGTTATTTTAAGACTCATATCTATCATAAGTCTAACCCAACTCATGAAACTTTCTTAATAAATATCCAATAATTAAAGAAGTTCTTGAATTCAAAAGATCAAGCTATAACATTTCCTCGATCGGCGATATCTTGCCATCTTCCAAATCCGAACTGAAATATCCCTGCAAAAGTTTCTTCGACCTTGATCCTTCTTTGTTTTCCCTCCTAGCAGAGTTTCTCTGCCGCTTCCCCTTTCGCTCTTATATCATTGACTTTGTCCACATCCCGCAATCACCAAATCTTCTCTCATAATCTCGATCATCACAAAACTTAAATAAGCTCAATTGAATTTAATTTGTTTTTTCGAAGTTCTTTGGATTTATTTGGTTTCTCGATTGTTATCGTGTAATTAGAAGTTGGAATCCCGAAGAAACAACGACTCGAGTAGGATCAAGATTCAGATAAAGACGTAGACCAAGAATTCAAGACCACTAACTGAGAAGGCTTTGAGTAAGATCAAGGCCGCGGTAAATTGACTTAGACGAGTCAATACTTTGATCATATTGAACATATATTTTATGCAAATTATATTATTTTAAAATACAAAATTGCATGCTTTATTTCTTTATGCAAATGTATGTTACATTTTAAGGTAGTTAAATACCAACTTGGTAATTAAATATTAATCTGCCATCCTTTGACAATTGAATCCTTAATCCTTGTCACCCTAGTAACTATGTGGTAATTACTAGCTATAGGTTGTACTTAAGCGACATGCTAGTCTTGCTTAAGTACCAGGGCATTAAATGCCTTAATCATCATCTTTTAATCATGAAAATGGTTTTGGGCAGTCATTATGGGTAAATGACTAAAATATTAAGATAATGCATTTTTGTTCCCCAAAACCCCTATTAAATTGTTATTACCACATCTGGACGAATGGTATAGTGGTGGGTGCCGTCAGAGCACAGAGTGGTTGGTATATGGTATGAACCGTCCAGATGGCTTAAGGACTTAATCTTATCATGACCTCTCATTGTAAAACAAGTACAACCACAAGTCTGTAAAGTACAACTTAGCTTAGTAAATTTATTGGACTCTGAAAGTCATCTCACTGGTGGAGGAGTGGAGTAGTGCAAGCGTGGGCTTGAATGGGACACTGATGGTGAAGTTGCTAGCTACGCTAGTCGTTGTGGAACGTTGTAGTCCATCTGCGCTAGTGTTGTGGTGATATGGAACCCACCGCAAGTAGGAGCTGCCCATATGGGTGAGATGACGGGAAGGGAGAGATAATTTGAAAAGTTACTATGATGGTCTCTCAACTACGTGACCAAGGAATCATGTGGGCAACGAGTTGATTATCTCTTGTGGGTACAGTGTACAACCTCTACAGAGTCTAAACTGTTTAAACAGTCGTGTCTATGGTCAAAGGCAAACATAGGAACTTACTAGAGTTAGTTCTATTTCAAAAACTAGGGTGGGATGGAAATCAGGTTGGGCTCACCTAGCCCTGAGATTGGATTTTTCCTGGGTCGTCGAACTCAACGGTGTTAATAAGTGGGGATAGCCCCAATCAAAAGCAAGCATAAGGTGGAGGGAACCTCTGGTGATATAAATATTATACAATTACTCCCTTTAATAAAATACAATTTGGTTAAAATGCTAAGTGATAGGAATTTGTAAGTATGATAATTAAAAATATTGCTTTAGCAAATAAAAGAACCCGAGCCATCCTTGTTAAGTCTTGCATGTATTACTACTGCATCTTGTGTGTTGGCTCACGAGCACGGAAGTTGTGCTCATTCTCGCTCTTCTCCCCAAACCCTTAGAAGCCGTGGATGAAGGACGTTCGCGTACTACGAGGACCTAAACGTGGATGGTCAAGAAGATGGAGAAGTTTAGATAGTCTTAGTCGTCTAGGTCTCGCCTCAGTCTGGCTGACTCCGCTGGTACTTGCGTACATCCAATATTATCCAAGTCTTTGGTTAGTATCGAGCGCACACGGGCTACCCTAGTCGCTTGCCTGTAGAGAGATGTGTTCCACCCCTTTTGTTTCTGCTGTCGCTTCCGCTTTTGTAATATAATCATTTGGCATGTTCGACTCTTATTGTAAAACTTGGCCCGATGTGGCCTATTTATAAAACTCTGATGTTGTTTAATCAATGAATGGTTTAGTTTACGTCATGTATGAATTGATTCAATGATGTATCTGTGAGTGCTATTTATTGATCCAGGAAATAGCACAGTATTTTTCACAGAGGATTCGAGATTAGGAAATCCGGGTCCGACAATAACGATCGGCATGGTTGGATGACATTCACACCTCGAGCATTAAGCTTTTTTTTAGTGGGGAGAGTTGGTCAGATAACATAATAATACCTTGAGATGTAGATCAGTGATGGACCCATGATTTATTGGATATGTGTTCGGGATTAATAAAATATTGTTCAATGAAAAAATTAAAGGTCCACAAAAAAAACAAAGTACAAATTTCCTGTACTAGAGATAACACCACAAAGAATTTAGAGAAATTATAAAATAATTAAGAAAAAAAATTGTTGAATTGAGAATTTAGGATTTGGGACCGAGGAATGGAGATGCGCATGTGTTGTTATCGACGTGTGCAACCTACTTCGCCGGCCCATTGGTCCGGCTAGGTCCCACTTGATGCCCGCTTACTTGGCGCTTGCTATCTTGCTCCTACCTTTTATCCAATGCGCTACTGCCGAGGTTAAGCCAGAGCCCCGAAGCTCGCCCTCGCCTTCTCGCTTGGCACAAAATTGCCTTGCCTCATGTAGTCCTGTGCTAGCGCTGCCTAACAGCTTGAGAGAGATGTTAGGACTTGGTTTGAGGGGAGAGGGTCTCCGAATGCACTGAAAGCTATTGGTTGGTGGGTTGAGCCGCACTACTTGAGACAAATTAGAGAGAGGAGGTGTGGTAGTGAGCTGAAATCTATTGAGTATAAATGTGAAGTATTTGGCCTAATTATCAACATATATGTATAATATATCTACTAAATACAAAGTATTTTGCGAAAACAATAATTGGGTGTTCAATTATTGGGCCCGCCCCTGATGTAGATATATACAGGCCGAGATAATATACATAGACCCGTGGAACAGAATTTAACTCATAAATTTAAACTTTTGTAAGCAGTATTGTAATTCGAACTCTGGCCTTCATAAGAGGAACCGAATGCTCTAATTGACTCACAGCTAGTTGGCATTATAGAGTGCATTGCACGTATGCATGGCTAACTTTTGGGTGGTCACTGGGATTTAAGGATGTGTGGGCTCAATTTTGTTGGGTCAAAATTTACTAGGATTTGGCTTCTGATTGACGTTGGTTGGATCGACATGCACCTAATTCTGGAGCTTGCTCTTCTGGCAGCAGTTAGGACTTAGGACACGCATGTGTGAGGGTAGCACAATTATTTGTACGAGTGAGTTCCTAATTATTTGTAATAATTGCATGGCCGGATCTTTTTGGCTCTTCTGATGTGGGGTTACCGCTGTGGTCTCTGGTGGACATGAGATGGCTACCATGGAAGGCGCATGTAGGTTTCGTATCTGTGCATATTTAAGTCCGGCGATTTGCATACTTAGTAGGGGTGGATCTAGCGTCCCTTCAGTTTGGACAGTTATCCAAATTTGCTGGTGACGCGTCATAGTAGCTCTAGTGAAGTTCCACAGCGACCACGATCGAAAAATAGTGTCATGTCTACGCAAAACAAGACGACCAACGCCTTCTTGCAGGCTTGCCCAGGCTTTAAATTTTTTTTGGCTCCGCTACTGATACCTAGTATAATTAATGGTCTAGGATCCTGTTACGTAGGCTGGAAGAATGGCGCGCATTTGTGCACACTGAGAGGCCAATTTAGATTAGAGGAAGATTGTAAGGTCAAAGGTTGATACTAGCGTCTGGACGTCCGATCTGGGTGCTAGGATTGGACGCCCGGGTTCACCGTTAGATCCAACTTAACACACGATCTCCTAGCCGTTCGATTTACTTGAAAGTCCTGCAATAAAAATTGTAGTGCATGCAACAACATATTATTATGCGTGCAACAAAAACGTTGCATTGCAAAAAAAAGGGCAAAAAAAAAAATGGACGACTAGCTTCCAGACATACTCTTCGTTGCAACAATTCAGAACAGGACATGCAACAAATTAATTCACTATAACAACAAATTTGGGTTCTAACTGAAAGAATGGAAGCAAATCCCAATCGATCGACAAAATTCACTTTAAATTTCATATTTTGTTCTTTATACAAAATGTACTTGTACAAAAAATAGTACAAAAGTTCGAAACAAACCATTAAATATGCAACAAATTTACAGTGACGAGCAACATTAATCCGATGAACAAGCAATAAAATTGCCCAGAGTTGCAACAACCTGTTACAACAAAAACGATGCACCAATTCTACTGCAACAAGAAATCTCGCGCAACAAATCCACAACATAACGGTAACAAAATTCCTTTTTCTACAACATTTGAGAAGACACATTGCGACAAAATAAAACATCTTATGAAACAATTTGATAAAGTTGTTGCAATAAATTCAAAAAATGCTTGCAACAAGCATACCGAAGGAGAAAGGGATCAAGCATTCAGATGTCGTTGATGAGCCAAGCTCAGAGGTGGAGGAGGAGGCGTGCCACCCCAGTTTGCGGCGCCCCATCCGACCGCACCTAGTGTTTGCAGATCTCAACTAGCTAGCGTCAACGGTGTTTATCGAAGCCACGACCGGAGGCGGGAGACCTCGGCTTTCCTCGGCGCAGTCCATTGAGGTCACGTTTTGATGTGTCCGCTGGCCTTGTTCATTCTTAGAGATAGAGGGGAGGAAGTAAATCGTGTGCTTGTGCTTGTGCTTGTGCTTGGGAGAGTGGCACTTAGCCATAGCACGTCGAAGAACTCGGTGGTGGTGGCTCGGTTCTCACTGGAGCAGTGAAGTCTCTTGAGGAGAGAGAGAGTGAGATGGAGTGTGGACTCGTGGAAGGCTTGGGATAGAAGTGACTGGGGTAGCTTCAGATATTCTTTAGTGGGCTGAGATGGAAGTGTAGTTTTGGAGTGAAGCATCCGATGTGAAGGTGTTGCTCCGGACATTAGATAAGTAGCAATCTCCAAGGTCCTGTCAGTATTAACAGGTTTATATTGCATTCCTAGCTACCTGTAGATTTGTAGAGCTAGCTTAGGTGAAGTGTAGATTTGGACATGCAATAGATTTTCGTTGGATCGACAGAAAAAGAAGGCCATGAACTAAAGAGGCGCCCCACTACAGCCTATTTTATTTTTTTTAATCTTTTTATAAAAATTATTTTAAAGATAGTACCGTCTTAACTTTATTTTCAATTATGACCCTTTCGGTCATACTATGACCCGTGACGTGATCAAACTGTGTTGTTACACCACCGACCGCGGCGTGACCAAACTGTACTGTCACGCTACCAACCCTTTTGGACGTATCCATTTTTAGGCTAAATCATGTCACGTCAAGAAGAGTGGCGTGACAACACAGTTTGGTTATGCTGCGGTTGGTGGCGTGACAATACAATTTGATCATGTTACAGGTCATGTCGCGATCAAATGGTTCAAAATTAGAAATAAAGTTAGGAAGATGTTATCTTTAAAATAACTTTAAAAAAAGATTAAATAATAAAAAGAATTCGCCCCACTACTGCTTTTCATTCAGTGCCTGGCCTGTGCTCGCCTTTTCGCTTACGGGACAAAATACCAAGTTGGCACTTTCTTCTACCATGCATGCATGTGAGCCCAACAAAGAAAGCCGAAGTTCTTTGACGATTCATTCATACTAGGGGTGCTAAACTGCTAATGAGTTCCTCCATGGAAAGATTTGGGTTGAGCTTTCATCAAATTGGATTTGGGCAATTGGGCTTGGAACATATGGGCTTAGGGCCTGTTTGGTTCAGGCCAGAACGAGTTAAACCAAAATTTTAGTATTACCCTACAAATTTAGCTAGTATTTGGTTTGGTTCTAATATTTGGTGTTACCCTCGAAATTTTGATAACTCCCGGTGTTTTCTGACCAATTCGTTGGCTTTACGAGGGCGCCAAAATCCATCGCCAAAATTTTGGATCGGCAGCGAGGAGCCACCTGGCATATTTTGGTTGGCCGGTTAGCATTAATTGCAAAAATAATTTGATTAACTAGTTTGAAATGATCATATTTTCTAAACCGAGTATCCAATTTGTGATCCGTTTAAATCGTTGTGTTTCTTGACATTTAATTAACAAAACAAGACCCATGTTGATATATTTAGGTGCAAAGAAAAAGATGTCATAGGGGACCTTTGTATTCAGTTTCTGTGCAATGCATTGCTACAACAACCCTCATAGCTTGACTTTCTTTAACCATCATTTACATCAGCGACCGACATGTACTAGCACCTTTGTATTCGCATGGAAAAGTTTTGCACATGGCGATGAATTACTTCAGTAAATGTCAAGCAGAAAAGAACATGTACATCTCATGAAGAGCATATCAACCCCTCCTGCAAACTTCTTGCAGCAGAGTTGTAAGAACACAGGAAGCAAACGTGCTCTTGCACACAATTGTATGGCTGTATTAAACATATCGCCCCTTCCTGCAAACTTCTTGCGGAAGGGTTCTTCAGAAATCAGAAGAGAGAAGAAACAGACGGGCGTTTGCAGGGCAACTGTTTAGTAGTAGTCTCTTCAGCACTTGGGCAAATCCTTGGGAGGTGCCAAAACCGACTCATCAGGACCATTCCCATCCTCCACCACGAAGGCCATCTTTAGGCCCCAGCTGGCGTGCACCTCAAGGTGGCAATGCATGAACCAAACACCTGGAAAAAATACGAACGTGTTGTCAAATCTTAATCAGTAATCATAATCGGGCCATTAAACTTTTGAAATGACACAGAAGTGGTACATTTCATTTTGAGCTGCTATGCGTAGGAACAAATTTTTTAGCATGGAATTTTTGGGTCCATTTGCCAGCGAGTGTCACCGTTGCCTATCTCACCTGGATTGTTTGCTCTGAACCGGATCGCAGTCCACCCACCGGCGGGCACGCCGACGGTGTTCCTCTCCGGCGGGTCGACCAGATTGTACTTCGCGGGGTCCTTGGCGGGGTCGAAGTTGCCGACGCCTCTCCCGACGACGAAGAAGTTGTACCCATGGAGGTGGAACGGGTGCGACTCGACGGACAGGAGGTTGGTGTCCTGCAGCACCAGCTCCACGGTCGCGTTGTACGCGATCTTGCTCAGCCTCGTGCCGAGCGACGTGCCGAGGCCGGCGGTGAGCGGCACGCCCGTGTAGTTGAACCGGGCCGGCGGGCGGTCCGGGAAGTCGATGGTGAAGACGCCGTTGAGGCCGTAGTAGTGCGCCTGCAGCAGTCCCACCTGCGGCATCACGAACGTGATGTTGTTCAGCGACGCGGCGAGGCGCGACTGGTTCAGGCACGTCGCGCACGGGTCGATGTTGAGCCCGATGGTGTACAGCAGGTGCCGGTCCACGGAGAGCGGCACGCCCGCCGGGTACTGCGGCGAGTTGAGGCTCCGGAGCCTGTCGTGGAACGAGGTCACGAAGTCGGTGTTGTTCGTGTCCGGCATCAGCTGGGGCAGCGCCGGGAGGACGGAGGTCGGGACGCCGGCGTACTGGAGGATGGCGGTGGCCGTCTTGTTGTCGACGGGGATGGGCACGTCGTTGAAGGGCTTGACGGCCATGAAGTACCGGCCGGGCGTCTGGTCGGCCCTGACGAGCACGTTTGTGGTCTGGCCCGGGGAGAGCTGGATGGTGGACGCGGCGAAGGGCTTGGTGTAGGTCGCGTCGATCTCAACCACCGTCATGGTGTGGCCGGCGATCGAGAAGAAGAGCTCGTCATTAACTGCAGCGTTGATGATCCGGAGGAGGTACGTCTTCCCGCGTTGCACCTGCAGCGCGTAGGTATCTGAAGCACGGAGGGCGGAGCACGGTTAATTAGCACCACCAATTCCTTTCCCAGTTTCCCTCTAGCTAGTCCGTTACGAATGCAAGTATGCAACACAAAGAGCGTATGCAGTTCATAAGCTATAATTCACGCACGTTTTTGGGAGCACGGGAAGAGCGGGCCAGGTTTGCCGTTGATGGTGTGAGCGTCCGACGTGTTGGGAGCCATTCCAAGCATGTTCCCCTGCTTCTCCACGGTCTCCACATTGGCGTGCCACCATTCGCCTACAATATTAGTAACAGTGTAACGCAAACTCATGTCCTGATCAGTTCGTGAATTAGTAGTAGTACTGTAACATTGTGCACTGCACCTAGGATGATCTCGGCCTCGGCGTCGGGCTTGGGGAACGGGTAGGGGACGCCGGCCTTGGGGAGGATGACGATGGCGCCGTGGACGGTGGCGCGCATCCACACGATGTGGGCGTGCCACCACAACGTGCCGCGCTGCCCGGTGACGTTGAAATCGTAGGTGTAGCTCGCGCCGCTCTGGATCGGGCACTGCGTGACGTACGCCGGCCCATCCACCCACCCGTTCCGCCGCTGCTTCAGCCCATGCCTGCAATTGCACACCACATTGTTAACGCTTTCACTTTATTTGAGGAAATGCACTACGTATGTTTCTTGAATCACCTTTTTTTCAGACTTGCTTCTTACTCCTAAATCACTACTTCGCTAGTGTATACTGAAGAAATATCGCAGTTTGATTAGAGAGGGTCTTACCAATGGATTGTCATGTTGTGTTTAACATGGTTGGTAACATTGACGATGATCCGGTCCCCTTCGCGCGCGTAGATGGTCGGCCCAGGGTAGCTCCCATTGACTGTGACCATAGATTTTGCATGGCACAATCTGCTCACGTTACTCATAACAATCTACTCCCACGAGCAAAATTGAAATGATAACACACCAAACATGGTTAACTACGACACCAAAGGTGTAAGAGCTATAGAGTACATGCTAATTAAATTCGTATACTCACATCGAATTGGTATCTCTTAACATCAGCCTGTGCACCAAGGGCGAACAGTGCAAGAAGAAGAGATGAAACCAGCACGGGAAGGCCGTGCAGAGTAGAGGCCATCGTCGAACCCCTGATGAGAATTAGACTCGGTTCTTCGATATGAACCGAAGAGCCTTCGTCTGTACTTGCTCGTCGGTGCTCGCGCTTGGCCTTATATCTTCACAGACTACAAGGTTCGGAAGAACCGGAAAATTACTTTGTTAAGGTAGTTGGAGACTCGGAGTTGGTGGGTCGCCTTTTCTTGGTCACGATCGAGAGCTAGCGGTGCTTGGGCCGGCCTCGAATGGTCGGGAGAGTAACGCAGGGTTGAAGTGATGCGTGGAAGGAAGCTGTGACGGCGACACGAATGGATAGAGTAGTAGTAGTAGCTGCTGCTGGTGATCGAGCTTGTGCTCGACGGCATCGAAGCTAGCCAACTGCATTCAGATGTTTCAGGGATGGCGTTCTTTAATCGGGACCTACTCGGCCTAATTGATCCTGGAATGTACCCGATGCCTCAAGGTACCGAACCCTTCGCTGCCTACTCGAATAGGCAAGCACTTGTGACGAAGGTGCATTTGAGTCATTGCCTTCTTTACATTGGTTTAGCATTTTTATCACGTGAAGTCGTGATCAATTGATCATCCCCTGGACTCTTCCGTCGAAGAACATACCATCACCCATGGGCTCTGCTAGTCTACCATGGAGTCATTGAACCCATCTCACTTCGTCTCCAGAGTCCAGAGCCTTGTTATGGTTCATGTCCGCCAATTGAGGGCAAACTTTGCCTCTGTTGCAAATTTGTAATCTGCGAACTTGCCAGACGATTAACGCCGCGCGTTCTTGTTCCATCTACGTGATCGGTTTCTTCCGAGCTAGCTTTTTAGAAGTTTTGCCAATGTCGATGAACTGTGTGTAATCTTAACAAAACTCTACTCTCAAAGCATTATACGAAATTTCTCTTTACATTTGTGCTTTGCTTTTATAATCTTGTCTTTCATCGCACACAAACCCTAATCAGTTCAGCCGGCGGCGGCTACTGTCAGTGTCCACGCTTCCGACCTCCTCAATTCCCCCTCCAACCTTTGCGTCTTAAATGTCTTAATTATCTAGATTAGAAATTAATTGTGTCCAGATGGATTTAGATTTGTTGGGTTCAATTCGATTGTGATAGATTAGTAATAAGTGGAAGACAATACGAAGGATAGTCAGATCGATCAACGAGAAGGCCATGGCCAGTTTAGAGAAGTTAAGAATTGTTAAATTACCATTTTTACCCTAGCAAAATCAATAGATATATGGGCAAAGCTACTTAACTTCCGACAGAAAAACTGTCACTTTTCTGTTGGTTAGATGTGCTACATGATTCGTGTTGTTGACGTATTGTTCATTCATCTTAATATTTCACAGTACATATATGTATACATGGATCGATCGATTGATGGATCCAAAGCAACGAGCTGTACATGTACAACCGCCTCGACCAATGAGTACGAAGTGCAAAGGCATTTTTGTAGCTCGTACGCCCGTACGTACCTGAGAGATGATGCCGAGGGAGACCTTGGCCGCGTCCAGGTCTGGGTGGTCGGCGCCGGGCTCCCTCACCACGGAACATAACGGGTTTATCATATTGCTGTATTTTGTTTATATATAATCTTATTTTTTGTCTTTGTTTTTGCTCAACCTCTCAAAGTACATGTGAAGAACATAACGGGTTCACCACATTGACGTATTTTGTTGGTATATAATTTTATTTTTGTCTTTGTTTTTACTTAACCTCTCAAAGTACATATGAAGAACATAACTAGTTCACCATATTGCTATATTTTGTTGGTATATAATTTTTTTTGTCTTTGTTTTTGCTCAACCTCTCAAAGTACATGTGAAGAACATAACGGGTTCACCACATTGCCGTATTTTGTTGATATATAATTTTATTTTTTGTCTTTGTTTTTATGCAACCTCTCAAAGTACATGTGAAGAACATAACGGATTCACCACATTACCGTGTTTTGTAGGTATATAATTTTTTTTGTCTTTGTTTTTGCTCAACCTCTCAAAGTACATGTGAGATTTTGAATCATGTGATGGAAATATGAGTTATTAAGACTTTCAAGAATAATTACAGTAACCAGGAACCAAAATTACATAAATAATTTACTATAATTTATGTATAATGGAGTTGTAAATTTTTTTTTGTCTTTGTTTTTGCTCAACCTCTCAAAGTACATGTGAGATTTTGAATCATGTGATAGAAATATGAGTTATTAAGACTTTAAAGAATAATTACAGTGACAAATAACCAAAATTATATAAATAATTTACCTAATTTATGTATAATTGAGTTGTAAATACATTTTCAGAATGTGACAGTTTTTTATTTAGAAAATATGCGAATTCTGTATGGGTAGACCTAGCCGTTTATTTACGTAGTATCTGTTGGTTGTTGCTCAGAAAAAAAATGACTGTTCGCTTGGATCGGGGTGTGCTTCTTGGTACCAGTTGTAACTGACCGATTACTGCGGGTATCTGAAAATCTGAATCAGTACTTGCTTCTCAAAACGAAACCATGCCATGTGCATGCAGAGAATCATGTGGTATCCAGTATACTTGGATCAATTGTGGTACATATATTGTGCAGAATCTTTACTCCCCCGCCCCCCCAAACATCGAAGTGAAACTGTTACTCAGATATGGATCATGATCATCTCTTCAATTACACTACACCGAATTAAGATTTTCCTTCATTTGACACAATTTTCACTGCGAACAAATCGGATGTTTTTTTTTTCATTTCTGCGTATGGAATGCGTACCACGCAACGTGCTTCCTGTAAAGAACGGTAACACAAGTGACGTGCGACATGCAGGTCTTATCTTGGAGGTGAAGAGAGGAGAACGAAGTCAAGTTAGCGTTTGCACTTTGCGCTAGTTAGTGGCTATGGAAGCATACATCTTTGAGTCACTTAGAAGAGGAGACGCGGCTTTTCCAAGATACTGAAGAGGACAGGAGATGCGGTTTTGACGGTGGGGCATCACCATGCATATACAGAGAGACATCTGCTTGTTTGTGGCTAGTGAAAGTGCTGTATACACCTAATGACCTCCCATTAATTACAGTGGATTGACTTCAAAGCGAGAGAGTCGATCAGAAACGACTAACTGAACACAAGTTTATTGTGCACTTCAACCGAATGGCCTCCGTACTGTAAGTGAAACAACTAGATCCGATCGAGATCGAGCATCCTTTCGTGAATACAGCTGTACTGATCATTCATGTATTATACAGGCCTGTGCATGGTGAATGAATTACATCGATCACAGTTAACTGCATGTATAGTCTAATTAGCATCTTAAAAAAACACAAATCCAATGGCATTCGTATATTTGTGTGACTAACTAGCTATCAACTGTTTTCTACCGAAGCCATTCTTGACCACCAACCCAAGCCTTGGTGATGAACGGCGCTGCTTCGGTTTGCGAGAGGTCGTGAGACCAGGCAACTCTGCCGTCAGTTTTTGCCCCTTCGCCGTAGCATTGGTACTGCCCGTAGAACGCCGTCCTGCATAGAGGAACCAAAACGCGTCGGTACGAGCGTTAGCATGAGAATGCGACATGTGCAAGGACCAAAACGCGCGCGTTTGCAGAGCAGTGCCAGCAGCTACCTCTGCTTGCTGGCGTCGCCCCAGTCGTCCCAGCCTTGGGGCCTCACCGTGCTGGACATGTAGCTGAGGGCGAACACGACGCGTGAGTAGGCGCCCCACGGCCGCCCCAGAATGGACGTGCCGACCCCGAGGCCGGTCAGCTTGCACCCGACGAAGCTGTACCCCGTGTTCTGCGACTCCGACGATCGCTGCTGCGCCGTGAACGCGCCGCCGATGGGCGAGGTGGAGTGAAGGTGGCATTTCTGCAGGCAGTTAGGCAAAGTGTATATATGTTAGTTGATCCTGCAATCGAGGCTGACAGGTGGGCCCGATCAAATCGAAGCGTAATTAGTCGGGTCCACCTGTCAGCCACCTCTCGTAAGATTTGATCGTGCGCACAGCGTCGATGACTACTTGATATGAATTAGTACATGTTCGTGTCAGACTGTGAGTTACGTTAGTCTAGTACGTACGTCAAACAGAGCATGGCCGTTCCCGAAGATGAAGTCGGTGCTCCCTTCGATGTAGCACCCGCGGTAGTAGTGGCTCCCCGTTTCGTCCAGGAGCGTGTCCTGGAACGACAAGAAGCTGCACCCGTAGAACGCGGCCCTGTCTCCGGCGACCCTCACCGCGACCGCCGCCGCGCTGGTCCCGAACGTGTTCTGAGCGCACGAAAAGAAATTAAAATTATTGTACTTCTACTTCCTATATACCACTTAAATTATATGACGATATCTCTTTATCTATTTAAACATACTCAAATAATGATTATAAGATTCTTTAACATGAGTTCCATGAAAAAATTCATTAAAATCCACATTTTATAATTTTTTTGTGTATATACTTATTTTATATATGAAAAGGGGTATATAGTAAAAATAAAAGGCTATAATGAGATTTTTTCAATCAAGTCACATTGAAGTATCTTATAATTGGCATTTAAGTATACTGAAAGTGATAAATACATAAGTCTTTTTACTACTCCCGAGAGTAGTTACTACCTATGCCGTATCTCATAACGTAGGGAATATCTTGTGCAACCGAGAGTATGTACATGCAGTATATAAGACCACCTAGGTGGTATGTACACTTTTTAGAGGTGGTATGTACAAATTTTTAGATATACTCCTTTTTACGTGCGAATATGAAGATATTTACAAAATATGCTAAAAACTATATATATACTCCTTTGCAATTTTTTTTCGTCTGGTTCACATTGGAGTATCTTATAATTACTATATGAGTATACCTAAAGTGATAAATGAGTATGTCATATTCATTTAAGTGATATATAAAAGGTGGAAGTAAATATATAGAGAGAGGAACAGCAATCACGATGGAGGGCAAAGGACGGCCGCGCGGTACCTGGAACGTTAAGCGCTTGGCGACGAAGTTGGAGGCCAGCACGGACACGGTCGGCGACTCGGCCGAGACCCAGGCCTCGTTCCAGGTGATGACGGTCGAGTTGGTGCTCGTGCCGGTCAGTGTTATGTACGGCTTGTCCACCATGACCTTCTCCCTGGGAAAGCCAACAGCACACGGCATGCAAAACGTCTGTGTCAAACTCCATTGACAGAAGTACATGCATGTATATGTAGCGTGAAATGTCCAGACTACAGAGTGATCACCGATCATTGTTTACTTGCCTGTAAACCCCGGGCTTGATCCGGATGACGGTGCCGGCGGAGTCGTTCGCCGGGGCGGCATTGATCGCGTCCTGGATCCTCCTGTAATCGCCTTTGCCGGACAGGTCAACCGTGACGAGGTTCGTCGACCCCGGCATGCTGCTGGTGGCGGCCGCGTCGTCAGAGGAAGAGGAAGAGAAACAAGGGATGGCAACACAGAACCAGCAATGCTGTTGTTGCCGCGGCCCTGGCCGGCGCGTTGACGCGATTTAACAACATCCCCCGATGATTCAACCTCAAGGCATGGGGATCGCTTTCGCGCCATTCGGTGCAGGGTCGGTTTATATATGTTATGATTGGTCAATTACCGATCGATGCAAACTCAAATTATGATTGGTCAACCGATCGATGCAAACTCTCATGCGCATGCCTAGTCCCGTTACGTGAGTTTGGTGCCTAAACTAGACACTTTCATAGGGGTGTTCCTCAAGTTGGCGGCTGCTGACTGATACATATTTATACATAGGCCACGTAACTCACTAACTCACTATTACAGAAAAAACTTTTACAGACGGTTCAAAAAAGACATCACAGACGGTTTCATGAGCCGTCTGAATTTATGGGTCAGTAATGATATGAGATCATCACAGACGGTTTTTGAACCGTCTGCAATACATAATATCACAGACGGTTATAAACTCAAAACCATCTGTGATAGTAGAAAATCACAGACGGTTTGTAGATGAAACCATCTGTGATACTCAACTATCACAGACGGTTTGTAGATGAAACCGTCTGTGATTTTCTACTATCACAGACGGTTTTATCTACAAACCGTCTCTGATATTCTTTTACATCGCTAAATCTATTTCTTTTTATTGGCTAGCCTCAGGAAATGCTAGCCATGCCCTCTGAAACAAGCACATCCAATTCGCATTCATTTTAGAAGCAGGCACATCAAATTCGCATTCATTTCAGAAACAAGCACATCCAATTCACAAATTAATTAACTAAAATTAACCATTAATGTACATTAATTTACACACATGTACCATTAAGTTCAATATATCCCAATCAAGTTCAATCTACACTGTGGAAACTCCCATATGGATTTATGACCTGACTGTTCAGGAATGACGGAAGGTGTGATCGAACTTTTATGAGTTCGCTCTGTTCCAACGAAGTTTCATCGATGATCGCAACCTGTCGATAGGAAGATTAAATTCATGGTTATATAAATTGGTAAGTATATATGAAATAATTGTTGCAAGATTGACAAACATGAGGATCATTGGTGATCGCGGAACCGATGAGTAGTTCCATGTTATGGCAAACATAGTATCCACAGACGTTGCGGCCCAGCGGTTGCTGGTAGCACTGCAAAAATAAAATTAGTTAGTTCGAGAGGCATTACTACGAAGTGTTATATAGGATTAATGTGTGCTAGCTAGCTAGCGAGTACCGGGAAAGTTAGATCGTGTTGCAGCAACCTTCCCTTGCAATTCCATCCTCTAGCATATAACACATCGAACACCCTACGTGACTCCAAGAAGTTAGCCTTAGCCATTGCAAAGGAAGGAAAGACTACAATATAGTTTCTATGGAGGAAATGTGTTTACCTGTTGATTAAATTCCGGATAACTGTGAAGTTGTGAGTGGGCCTCTTTAGGGAATCTAGGTATATTACCCATTTTCGTTTTGGTATAATTACAATTAGAATCCAGTGGAAGCTACACAGGTATGTTAGCATGGTCATTAAACCTAAGTTCGTGTTACTTATAAAGTACAAATCAATAAGTATAGCCAGTAGTACAACACTTACTCCTGGTTGTAGGGCAAAAGTATGTATTCCTTGTTGCGATGAGCCAGGAAAAAAAAATCTATAACGTAATTCTCGACGAATGTTGCATTCGTCTTGATGGTTTGCTCAAAGATCACGTGTGGGTCGAGGAAACTTACCGGTGAATTCCTTCTTTCGGCTTCGGACATCATGTATCTATATACAAAAGCAAGGAGTTATATATAACATTTATCGGTATTACACGAGCATTGACCGTGATTGTACATACTTACAGTGTCCAACATCGTATGATTGAGATGTTGAGCTCGTCGAGGTTGAAGAGACAGAACAAGTCCTCGAAGGTCACCGTGAAGACACAGTCTTGATGCTCGTGGTTAAAATGATTCTCCTTAAACTTGACGGTGACACCCGAGCGTCGTTGTTCAGCTGGCTTGTTGGACTGTTCCATGTACCATGTATGCAATGCTGTGCAAGCTAGTCCTAGGGTAGGCTGTCTAACCTCTTGACCAACGGCTCGCCTAGCACAAATTTTCGGGCCAACGGCAAGAAGCGGATATCAGAACAGGAGTCGACCGTTTTCGATTTGCCCTTGCTACCTCGCTTTGTATAGGTCGAATTCACAAGAGTCGATTGAGCACGAGATGTAGATGCATCTGATGCACTGGGCCCTTGCCACGTCGGTGTAGGTAGCTTCGGTGCAGTCAGCTCCCGTGGACTTGACACCGGAGCAGGTAGCTCCAGGTAGATGTCCCCCTTGGGTCACTGGATGAATGTTCCAACGGCTTGCTCTAGAGTCATGACCTCATCGTTTGGGGGAATATGCAGCGGGACGGCCCCGAAATTGGCATAAACACCGTCCACATTCACTTTTGCGAAACCAGGAGTAAGTGTTGCACCGTGCACCAAAGACCTGACACTGGATGGATACACCTGGCCCCAAGCAGTATCTAGGGCAATAGAGGCATATCTCACTTGGAGCTTGCACTTCATAGCCACCTACATAACGATACAAAATTAGCTACTCCAACATGCATATCAATGGATCGAGCATTCTAGAGATAATAATTATTACCTGGATGTCATCGACAGGAAATCTGCTGTCGCCTATTGGGGTAGGGTTGGACGCACAGCCACTTGGAAGTTTTGGGGGGCTGGCTAGCACAGTAGGGGCAGGGGCTTCCAACTGATTTGGGATTTGTAATTCCCTAATCCTTTGCTCAAAGGTCTCCAAGCGCTGATTCGTCCACTCTCGATCTCATCTCTGAAGTATTCAGTGAGCTCATCTCTGAGGGATTCACGAATCTCCTCTCGTAGCTTTGCATCACGCTCGGCTTTAGCTCTCTTCCTACTCCGATACGATTCGGAGTCCGCTTGGAACCATTTTGTCCATGTAACATAAACACCAGCGCCTCTCGTGCGACCCGGATGCTCACTATTTCCTAGGGCCGCGGAGAGTATATCTTTCTCCCTGTCTGCCTGGAATGAGCCTTGGGAAGATTGTGCACTCAGCGTTACCTGCAATAGCCCGACATGTCATTTCACTTCCTATGAAGTTATGGAGTAATTACAAACTAGGTAGTTCGATATCTTACCAAGCGCTGGGACACTTTCTGGTCTGCGGGGTTTGGAAAGTAGACTTCCCCCGTAGGCCCAGTACGTAACCTCCCAAATAGCCACTGTCGGGAGCGCACATTAGTGATCTCGGGAAATGGCGGAGACATTGAACAAGCTTACTGCTGGTTACGATCCTCCATATCGATTTTACCCGTATACCCAGTGGTGCCGAGTCGTGGGGGTGCTTTTTTTTGCCCGAGGGCCGTAGCGCCGTGACTTTCACTCCTAAATTCATCTGTCGTCTTCTTCGCCACAAACTCGGCCAAGGACTCTTCTAAGAACGGATACTTGTGGAAGGGCCTGAGATCCTTCTCCACGTATTTCTTGACAAGCGTGCTCTTGAAGTTCTTCCACGCTTTGCACGCCTGTAGCAACGCGTGTCGTCGCACGGAGTCCAGGTGTTGTTCTGGGACTCGAACAATGTGAGAATATCCGTCAGCAGCGCAGTTTTCAGTTGTTTGGGCAACTCTTTCCACGAATCGTAGGTGACGTTGACCCGTTCCCGTGCAACTATTTCGACCATTCTCTGGAATGCGGACGCTGCTCGGCGAGGATTGATAGGGGTCCCAGACTGATCGACCTCCGATGGTAAATCGGCCCGCGGGCCTTTTCGATATTCCTCTTCTTCTACCGCGGTTGGATATTCCAGAGGATGGTGCATCATCAGACACATGAGGCGGCGATGACGAAGAATGAGCGGAAGACATCTTCACAAGAAATAGAACATCATGTGAACAAATGAAATCAGCATAAAGCTAAGATTTAACATTTTGATATTGCTATCAGATGTAGAGTAAGCATTCCAATTAGATCTCAAGTACAAACCCGATTATCAAAACAATTTCAGTACAAGACTATTATCATCACATAGCATTCATCTCAAGCACACCACACAACATTGCAATATATTCCAGTAGTAGTATCAAAACAAATACCATATGAATAACTGACAAGAACAAATACAAATTCCTAAAACAAGTACAATTATCACGAGGGACCATGACAAATTATTAATAGAAATAGTTAGGAAAAGGGGCATCGGGGTCGGTAACTCGACATTGGTTACCTTTGGGCGTCGAGGAGAAGGACGAGCAGGAGCGATCTTTCGAGCAAAGCGGGCGGCATTGAAGGGGGGCGACCGGCTCTGGGAGGGGAGGAGGAGGCGAGCTCGGGGAGGAGGCGCGGCTCGGGGGAGGCAGGCCGGGAGGAGGAGGCGGCGCGAGGATCGGGAGGAGTCGCTGGCTCGAGGAGGCGTCGCCGAGGACGGCGGCGACGGGCTCGGGGGAGGAGGGAGCGAGGAGTTGAGAAACTTAATCGTTTGAGTGGCGGGCATGGGCAAACCCTAGAGTCTGAATATAAATAGGGATGGACATCACAGACGGTTCTAAATTAGAACCGTTCGGTGATACATATTATCCAAGCGGTTCCAAAGTAGAACCGTCTGGGTTATGTGATGTATCACAGACGGTTCCAATCAACAACCGTCTGTGATATATTGTATCACAGACGGTTTTTACCAAGGAATCGCTCAGGATATATAATCCTGCACGGTTTGATCTACAAACCGTCTGTGATATTTTTTTTGTATCGGTTAATCTAGTTCTGTTTATTGGCTAGTCTCAGAAAATGCTAGCCATGCCCTCTGAAATAAGTAGAAAAGACAACAAGTACATGTATATACATCCAATTCACATTCATTTGAGAAACAATCACATCCATTTCACAGTACAAATCAATTAACTCAAACGAACTAAAATTAACCATTCATCAGAACGTACATATACACACATTGTTCAATTAATCTTTCAAAATTAGCCCTTCATGATGATCGACGCGTATGTAGCTAGTTTCGTCACGTTCTTCTTTCTCGACCCTTATGCCGTTTCTAAAAGGAGGCAACTCGTCAAATTGATTGTATTCTTCCTCGTCCACTACATTCTCAACTCCGATAATCCTCCTTTTTCCATGAAGAACTATGTGGCGCTTCTTATTTGCCGGGTCGGTAACATAGAAGACTTGAACAACTTGGTTAGCTAGTACAAATGGTTCGTCTTTGTATCCGACACGTTCGAGGTCCACGGTAGTGACGTCGTGCATTTGTCGACCTTCACCGTGGGAGATGGACCCAACGGCACCGAAATAGGGGATCTTGAAAAGCACGAGTCGAGCTCCCATATCTCCTCTATTTGCCCACAGAGGAGCTCCTCGGCCCATCGGTCTTGAATGCATCTATCACGGACACCACTGCTACGTTAGTACTCTTTATATCCCGAGCTGCATATAGAATGTGTACCCATTTATGTCGTATCCTCGCCATGTTACAACTGTAAATGTTGGCCCTTTTGCCAACCATGTCAGCATATCACTTGATGAGCTCCTAGCGAGTCGCTCCTTCAACCATTGGTTGAACAAATCATTGTGTTGTCTTGTGATCCAAACATCCGGTGCACCGGATTACATTTCAAGCACGTCCTTGTCTTTGGTCGATATCTGAGGACACTTGGTCATGTGTTGCAAGACCGTAAAATGGGCTTGAGCATACGCATCCATATCTGGAGTGATTGCTTTCCTTCCGATGGTCCCGATACCCTCGAGCCTCCCCTCATGGTAAGATCGAGGCACACCTATCGGTTCGACCTGAGCCATGTAATCGACGCAGAACTCAATGACCTCTTCGGTTGCATAACCTTCGACGATGCTGCTCTCTGGCCGAGATCGATTCCGTACATAGGACTTGATAATTCCCATGAACCTCTCGAACGGGTACATGCTACATAGGAACACGAGCCCGCACATCTTTATCTCCCTCACAATATGAACAATAAGATGGACCATTATATCAAAAAACGACGGAGGGAAATACATCTCAAGATCACATAGAGTCGTCACCACCTCGTCCTGCAGAGCATCTAGTCCTTCGGGATCGATGACCTTCTGAGTAATTGTGTTAAAGAAATAACACAACCTCATGATTGTCTCTCGGACCTTGATCGGCAAAATACTTCTAATTGCAACAGGGAGCATTTGTGTCATCAACACATGACAATCATGAGACTTCGTGCTAATTAACTTCAAATCTTCCATCGAAACAAGTTTATTCATGTTGGCGGAGTAACCGGACGGAACTTTCACACCATGCAAGCACCGGCACAGTTCAGTTCTCTCGGCCTTGGACAGAGTGTAACAAGCGGGGAAAATGCGTTAAGTCCTTTATCGGTCTTTGTTGGTGCTAACTCAGTCCGATGTCCATATCAACCAAGTCAAGCCGTGCGTTGACACCATCCTTTGTTTTGTCATGAATGTTCAATAAGAGACCAATCAAGTGTCATCACATACATTCTTCTCTACGTGCATGACGTCGATGCAGTGGTGAACTTCTAGGTACTCCCAATAAGGTATGTCCCAAAATATTGATCTCTTCTTCCACATGTTCCTCTTACGGGTCCTCGATTTACATCCCTTTCCGAGCACAACATCTAAATCCTTAACCCATATCATAGACCTCTTTTCCGCTTAAATGCCTTGGAGCTGAACTGTCCTCCTTCTCTCCGTCGAATTGTTTCTTCATCTGCGGTATGGGTGAGCCCTCGAAGGAACCTATGATGATGCATGTACACGGTTTTTATGAGTGATTCAGCCACATACTCTCGGTATCATCTAAGCAGTGAGTATAGGCTTTGGCCCCTTTTGTACTCTGGCCCGACAGATTAGCAAGGGCAAGATAATCATTTATGGTGCAGAACAACAAGGAACGTAAAGTGAAGTTCTCTCGTTTGTACGCATCCCATACCTGTACCCCTTCAATCCATAGTATTTTTAGATCTTCCATCAATGGTGCTAGGTACACATCAATATCATTCCTAGGTTGTTTCAGCCCTTGGATAAGTATCGACAACAAGATATACTTTCGCTTCATACACAACCAAGGAGGAAGGTTGTAGATACAGAGCGTCACGGGCCAAGTGCTATGTCGGCTGCTCATGTTACCGAAAGGATTCATTCCATTTGTACTCAATCCAAACCTTATATTCCTCGGTTCCGCACCGAAGTCTGCAAACCTCCTATCGATGTTTCTCCACTGGGCAGAATCAACAGGGTGTCTTAGCTTTCCGTCATTCTTACGCTCCTCTGAGTGCCAATACAGCAGTTTTGCATTCTTTGGGTTCGCAAAAAACCGCTTCAAATGGGGAATTACAGGAAGATACTACACCACCTTAGCAGGAGGTCCTTTCTTCACCTCGATTCCCTCGTCGTCATCTGATTGATTCTTACGCTTGTATCGGGATGCGTTGCACACCGGACATACATGCATGTTTGTATACTCGTTACGGTAGAGGATACAGTCGTTCGGACATGCATGTATTCTTTCTACTTCCATTCTCAATGGACAAAAAACCTTCTTGGCTTTGTAGGTGGTTTTGGGCAACTCGTTTCCCTTCGGAAGCATGTCCGCTAAGAGACCTAATAGCCCCGTGAAACTCTTGTTGGACCAACCGTTGCTTGCCTTCAATTTCAACAGTTTAATCACGGATGACAACCTTGTGTATTCCGGCTTGTAGCCCGAGAACAAAGGTTTCTCCGAATCCTCCATCAAGCCCCGGCATTGAGCATACTCCCTCTCATCACAGTTCCCTTCTGCATCGCGAAGTATTTGATCTAGATTGTCATTGTGCAGCTTATCCGAATCGGAACCACAATCGACATCATCCGGCGGCATATCGTTGACTTCCTGTATAATATGCATATCGTTGACTTCCTGTATAACATGCTATTCACCGTGACTGGTCCAACATGTATAACCCTTTTTGAAACCCCTTCGAATCAAGTGTGCTTCGATCTGCGCTCGGTTGTTAAACATCTTCAGATTCTCACAGTCAATGCATGGACAGTAAATATATTTCGCCACCTTATTCAACATATCATCCTCAGTAGCTCTTGTAAAAGCACACACGCCATTAATGTACTCTTCACTCACACGGTTCTCAGCGTACATCCAGCTTCGGTCCATCACACGGTTCGTATTGAAAACCCTGGAAATAAATAAAAGGGTGACTTCGAAAGCGTATTTTCTGAGGCTTAATTACGCTTTCCAATAGAGAAAGCATATTTTTCTCTGAACTAAAGGTGGCTTTTTTTATTTTTCCGGATTTTATTAACTTACATGTGGGCCCTACTTGTTAGTGACTCATTTTTTATTTCATGATTTTATTTATAAAATACATGGCAGTCCCACATGTCATAGACTCGTTAGTTTATTAACTAAATGATTACAAACAGTAGGATTTGAAGCTCAAATTGGGCTTAGGGTGACATCGCATTGCTAATAGTCGTGGCTCAGGGCCCTAAGGTCGCTTGAGGTGAACCGACGGTGATGTACCGTGGCGACGCTATGGGCTTCACTAGCGATCGATTTCGGCGTAAACGCCTGAAACTACTCAAATTAAAGGATGCTTATGCTCCAGTAGCTCACCTCGATCACGAGGAAGGTGTCAATGAAGTCGGCCGGGGAAGGTCCAAGGCGGCTGGTCATCAATCGGTGAACAGAGGCGACGGCGGCAAGCTCCTCGGCGACAATAGCTGAAATGGACCACACGAGCGGGCTCAGTGAGGTGAGGCGATACTCAAATTGGGCACGGAGTGGCGATGGACTCATCGGGCTTGGAGATCTCCCGCGGTTACCGTAGCGTTAGAGATGGAGATCAAGAAGATTCTGTTGGGGAGCTATATATGTACACTGCACCGTCTGTGATGGGTTAATTATCACAGACGGTTTTCTACAAAAACCATATGTGAAGAGGTCATATCATAGACGGTTCATGTTTAAAACCGTATGTGAAGTATCACAGACGGTTCTGATAAAAAAACTATCTATGATATTGGGTAACATCATAGACGGTTTTTGGTCAGAACCGTCTGTGAAGTATCACAGACGGTTTTAAACATGAACCGTCTGTGATATGACCTCTTCACTGAGCGGTTTTTAGCGTATGAAATAACACGACGGTGGGTAAACAAAAAGCATGCGAGATTGTGTTTATCTGAGCGGTTTCGATGAACCATCGTGATCGGCGTCGATATTAGCATTTACGTAGTAGTATTTGCGCGTCGTAGGAATTCCAACGTACATAGCGTATTCTTGTTACGTGCATAGCGTATCGAAGAAGGTATATGCATTGCAGGGAAATGGTCGAACTTGGTTCCTGGTCTGGTCAGCATAAGCGGTGTAAAGCTAAGTCCAATGCATAATGGATACTGATGAGGATTAAATAATCCTTAATAAATAAGCTTATTTACTAGGGTCAATTAGGCCAGTAATATTGCAAAAAGTTGAAATTAGAGAAATAACATCGCAATGAAACTTGGCTGCTAAATAACATCCAAAAGGTTAAAAATATGGAAAACAACACTCCAAGGAAATATTCCATCACAAATTTTCCAAAAAGACACATTCGCCTTTCTCCCCCCAACTCCGGCGTCCCTCTTGCGATCTCTCTCCGGCAAGCTGCACCGCGCCTCCTTTGCGAGGCCACCACCTTGGGTGCCACGTAGTGGGGCATCCCCATGAGCCCCTCATCTGCGTAGACCCACACGGCCGACCCCAAGTCCGCGAGCCACGCACGTGGGGCGCCATCCTCCCTGACGTTAAGGAGGACGCTATCAGGTTTGACATCACAGTGGGACACCCCGTGGTGGTGGCAGAGCGCAAGCGCCTCGGCAAGCTGCACAATGACGACGGGCTCTGGCACGGGTGTGCCACGGCGGAGGCAGAACCAGTCGAGTAGATACGGGCCAGAGCAGAGGTCCATGATTCGTCCTCGTACACTACATGCACTTGCACCACGCCCGGGTTGCCCGCGTCGGCAAGCTGGGCTAGCTTGGGCTCGAGCTCTGGGAGCTCCCGGTCAAGGTAGTCAGCGAGCTGCGATCGGTCCATGGACTTGACAGCGAAGACCTCGCTGGTCACATGCCCGGGTTGCCCATGCCAACGAGTTGGGCCAGCTTGGGCTTGAGCTTTGCGATCTCTTGGTCGAGGTCATCGACAAGTTGCAACCGGTCGACCGACTTGATGGCGAAGGCCTCGCCGGTCACCACACCCGGGTTACTCGTGTTGTTGAGCTAGGCCAACTTGGGCTCGAGCTCCGTGAGCTCCTGGTCGAGGTTGTTGGTGAGCTACGACTAGTTGACGGACTTGACGACGAAGGCCTTGCCAGCGGAGCGTGACATGCAATGGTGGACGACGCCGAAGCGGCCACTACCTAATCTCCTCCCCTCCCATGTCCAATCCCTCCTTCTCCTCCTCTCCGCCCACCGCTCCTTTGACACTGCCCATGGCCACCATCGCCGCGTTAGTGCTCACTGACAAGACCAAGCTACCTCCAATGCAGTACAATAGCAATATCGTCAATTCAACCTCAGAGTGTTATTTTCCACAATTTCACACATTCGTAGTGTCATTTGGCAGTCGAGTGTGAATTGTATGTTATTTTTCCCTATTCACTACAGTGTTATCGGAATAAAGACTCACTCAATAAGCTCCATGTATACCTCCGATCGGGGAGAACATGCTTAAGTCGACTCGAGCATCGGCCAACTCCCGGTTGGACATGTACCATCACCAGACATGTGGGCCCAATTGTCTGACCAAGTAATATGTCCACTGCAATGGACCATTAAAAGGAAATATGCGCTCATGTTTCTCTGACATAACCGCACAATTTTGCTTCCTGTATCTAACTATCGATTCATTAATATGGCATTCTCCTAAGAGAATAACAACCATGATCCTATGTTGTGACAGAGATTAATACGTGCAGTTATATAAGAGAACAACGACACATATTAGCTGTAGTGTATGGAGTCCCTAGTCGATTGGGTCCATATGTCTGTGGTTCTTATCGAACATAGGGTGATTGTAAATGACCTGGTCGTAGTAAAGCTTACGAGGTGATCGTAGTAGAACTTACGATCAATAGATGGTCATAGAAGAACTTACGACCATGAAGTGGTAGTAGGATGACTTACGACCATATAGGGTGGTCGTAGGATAGCTTACGACCAATAGGTGTTTATAATCTCCCTCATTGTTGATACTGAGGGGTACGCTTGAAGGTTGTATAAAGACGTTATCATCTATAAAATATTACAAATAAATAATTTAAATTAATTGAGGATTATTAGATCCTTGTCTCTAACAATAACTGCTCGATGATCACGGAATCGACAAGGCATCTCTCCTAGGAAGCAAATACCACTCATTCGATGCTGCATAAAGGGATGAGTTAGACAACAGAGGGAGAGAGATTAGAAGCATAGTCTTGGTGACACCTTCTTCATCCTAAGTGTGGTGCATCTCCCACTGTAATCCCATTCAATACAAGAACACAAGAAGTAGGGTTATTATTCTCTTCGTAGAAGGCCTGAACCTGTCTAAACACCATGTCTCCTCCGCGTAATCCCTGAGGTCGTGTCTTCCTCATTTACTTCATAAGATCGACAACAATTCGTAGACATATACATACTAAAGTCTTGTGGTAACTTTGGAACAAAGAAATTCCCTATATTGTGAGAGCTTGACTAGCTTGTGGAGTCGGGCTAGTACACATGGCACATGCATGTAATGTAGGCAAGTAATGCCCGTTCCTACGAGGGAAATGTGCACTGCCAGGGCTTGTCATTAGTTCCCACGAGTCAAACCCCCCAACGATACGCAAGAAGACTACTGCAACCAACGCCTCAACGCTTAGGGAAGAAATAAGAATCCTCCGACGGCAAGGGCCCAAGTGGCCAGAAGTGACATCAACAGTTCGAGGGTTTCGACTATGTCGAGGTCTCCGCCCTTGAGGGCTAGAATTAATCAAAGAACACTCGAACCAATGCATCGAACCCTGATGCAGCAAATTCCAGGGCACGGTCGTCACCTGGTATCTGTCACTTTGCGATTACCAATACCTGGGGGACGATCGAGGGCTCTAGTGCTCCAGATCCAATTGATTGTTTAGAGAATATGAATTCATCCATTTGTGGAACCTTTGGAGAAGATTATTAGCCAGAATTCCCCCTCCTGGAAGGGGGTTACACCAAATCGTGAGCCACTCTCTTTTGACTATTCTCAAGCCTAGATGGTTCAACCACTAGCAGTGGTCGAGAGGTCTTTGCAATCATTGATGATCCCAATCGTAGTCCGGACCGTCATACTCTAGGGACTCCCCTGGTTACATCACGGGATGGTAAGAATGGCACGGGGCCCCCAGGCAACAGAGGTCTCAACTTTAATGAGCATCTTGGATGTTCTGTAAATGATCGTACTCCGCCCGCTGAGCGCACACCACCTTCGGAGGTGGATGACCTAAAAATTGCCAGAAGATGGAGGGCTCACGGCGTAACCACAACTTCCGAGTCGGATATATTACCAGTCGGTAACTGCTCGTACACTTCAAAGAGCTAATAATTTGCTTGAAGATCCTCCGCAGGGATTGGCAGGGGATCTAGAATATGATGCTTTCACTCAAGAGCTTTCAAGCATCATTCTAGAATCCATGACAAGAGCTAAACAATACAGGCTCATGCATTCTGGAACTCAAAACTGGACAAACCCCTTCACATCTAGTCGATCTCAAATATCTAGACAAAGGGGAGGAGGCTGAGAACTTCCTTGACTGCAACCATCCACTATTCCACTGACTCGACTGGAGGAAAGGCAAGAAAGGACAAATGAGCTCCAGAAGGACAAATGTCTAGGACCATTTAGGTCTAGTAGTGACTGGTTCTCGACTTAATCAGTCACCTAGTGAATATAACCTTACCTTTTCACAAAGGAGGTGTTATGAATCCATTACCGAATGTCCTGCATTCTCTGCCAATCTCCGAGCAATTTGTTGGCCAGACAAGTTCCGATCAGCGAACATGGATAAATTTGACGAAAGGTAGAACCCCCTTGAGTTTCTCCAAATTTACACAATAGCTATCCAAGCAGTGGGAGGGGGAGAACATGTGATGACTAATTATCTTCCAACTGTGCTCAAAGGATTTGCTTATTCTTGGTTGTTGAATCAGCCACCTGAGTCGATCTACTCCTGGTAGTATCTTTGTGATCTACTACTAACCAACTTCTAGGGAACCTACCACCATCCTGGCAAGGAGGACGACCTACATCACATGCGTGAAGAGCCGCATGAGATGCTACATCAGTTAATCTGACGCTTCACTCAGGTTTGAAACATTATTCCTAAAATATATAACTCATCAATCATTCGAGCCTTTAACTAGGGAGTCAGGAACCGGAGGTTCATAGAAGATATTGCCTTAACCCTACGGCTACGCGACTGCTGCAGAGGCAATCGGGTGGAATTGGATGGCCGATGGCGATGACAAAGGATCCCTAGGGGTACGAGATAAAGATAAGAAAAAAGAAAAGCAGCCCACCAAACCCAAGAGCAAATCAAAAGGTAAAAGGACATGAACAAATAGCTCAAAAGAGGTCCTGGCTATTCCAGTCAAAGAGCCTTGGAGCTCTAAATCATACTCCGATCGGAGCAAAGGTAAATGCCCTGATTGAAAGACTAACAAACCAAGATGGTGTCCTTTTCATAAGAAAGAAGGACATGATCTCTGAAATTGTCGTGTTTTTCAAAGGAAACTCGACGACTACTACTCCAGTAAAGGGCTACTCCCAATCATTGCAGAGATGTGAGATATGCGTGGTAAGAAGCAATTCGAGGACAAGGAGGAGATGCCATACCAAGAACATAAACACATGATAGACCACATCTTCGGTGGGTCTACAGCATACGAGTCCAAACAACAACTTAAAGCTGCTGACCATGGGGTAAATTCTATTGAACCTCTTGTTATCCATAAGATACCTAAGTGGTCAGAAGTCTCACTCTCCTTTAGGAAGAGGACTATCTAATCCCCTCTACTTGACCTGGTCATTTTCATATTATGGTCGATGGATGATTGTCTCGTTAACTGCATCTTAGTTAATGGTGGAAGTTTTTTGAACTTTTTGTTTACTGGTGCCCTAGATGAAATGCAAGTCCTAGGGCCAAGATAAAATATGTACGATATTCCTTTCATGGGATCGTACCAGGTTCTTAAGCCAAGCCTATTGTCCAAGTTTCCCCTCCTGTCACGTTCTATACTCTGAACAATTTCAAGACGAAGAAGATTTCCTTTAATGTAGTCGACTTCGATATTACATATAATGCAATTCTTTGTTCACTGACTCTCGCAAAGTTTCTAATTGCTGCTCATTATGGATATCAATGCTTAAATATGGTAGGTTCCAAATGAGTCATCACAATCCGCTGTGATAAGAAGATGGCGGCCACTTGCAACCGTAAATCCCTCAAGTTAGTGGACCAGATGCAAACTCGAGAAACTAACAACGTGCAACACTCGACGAAGCACTCGAAGCAGAAGGTTGCGCTAAAGCCGAACAACCATGTCAAGGAGGTACCCCCTCAATCTGACTGAGCCCCCAAGACCGTTCGCATTGGTGTCGGGCTTGACCCCAAATAGGAAGATGAGCTCATTGCCTTCCTTCGGGTAAACATAGATGTATTTGCGTGGCAAGCATCCGACATGCCCAGATTCCCATGGGAGGTAATTGAGCACATGCTAGCACTTTGGCTTGATAAAAAGCCAGTCAAGCAAAAACTACGACGCTTTGCACCCGACTGAAGAGAAGTCATCTGGTCGGAACTCGACAAACTACTTCAAGCAGGGTTTATAAGAGATGTTGATCACCCCGATTGGCTAGCCAATTTTGTAATGGTTAGGAAGTCTAGTGGGAAATGGGGAATGTGTGTGGACTTCGCCGACTTGAATAAATCTTGTCCAATGGATGACTTTCTCTTACCACGAATCGATCAATTAGTTAATTATACTGTTGGTTGTGAAATGCTTAGTTTCTAGATGCATATTATAGTTATCACCAGATCAACATGTGTCTAGAAGATGAGGGGAAAACTACCTTCATTACTTGATTCGGTATTTTTTGTTTTGTCAAAATGCCATTTGGATTGAAAAACTGTCCGTGTTTTAGAACCGATCTTACGTAAAGATTGTTTGATTCGGGGGTCTCCAAGACTGAAATCATGCAGAGAGATTGACACAGGGATTTTTATGTAGGTTCAGGCCTTCTTCAGAGAGAATAACAACCCTACTCTTGTGTGTATGTATTGAGTATACTGGTTACAATCAGTAGAAAATGCTACAATTTTTCCTACTACTCAGTGTGTATGTCCGATTGTATATCTCTAATCGGCCCCCTCTTCATTATCTCTGGCCATAGCCCTTTATAGTGTTCGTAGAGGTAGCCGTTTCTCCAGGCCAAGAGGCGCCCCATCATTCCAAGTAATGGGTGCATTGTTGGTAGTAATCGCCCGGGTATTAACTCCTCCACATCGCCTGGCAGTTTCTAGTCAGAGATAATAGAGTATTACATGCTGTTACTCCGTAGGATAACAACGTATGAGTCAGAAACCTCCGAAATGGAATTACGAACCTAACTGAAACGCCTGATGAATTGACGCAGGGTCTCATGGTCATTCTGTCTCATCTGGTGCAGATCGTCCTCCTTTCTAGGGCGGTTGTAAGTGCCTTGGAAATTCGCCAGCAGAAGGTCGCAGAGGTGTTGCCACAAGTAGATCGACTCGAGTGGTTGATTTAATAGCCACGACCGAGCAGATCCTTCGAGCACAGTTGGAAGGTAATTTGTCATTATATGTTCTCCTCCACCTACTGCTCGGATAGCTGTTGTGTAGATCTGAAGAAATTCGATAGGATTTTGAGACCCATCGAATTTCTCCATGTTTACTGGTCGAAAACGAGGCGGCCAGTGAACTGTCCGGAGGTCAGGTAAGAACGCCCGACATCTGGTAATAACTTTCTGACGTCTTCTTTGCAGGAAAGAAGGGTTGATGTCACCATGCGATCGTACTCGACGATACCCAGTGGCAGGTGGACCCGACCTATAGTAGGCCTTGGTCTTACGAGGGAAATACTTCTCGTATTCCATCTGCTGCTGTAGATTTTTGTATCGGAGCGGTGATTGATCACCACTCCTGGAAGCTTGTTGATTGTCAGTCATTTGAGGGACTCTTCTCCGGGCAGGAGAACGATGCGACTTGTTGTTGCGCCGATCTCTCTGTGATGACTTGTTCAAATGGTAGTAGCCGAGGAAGTTGTATTGCTATGACTTCACGAATGATGTTCTTGAGGACTCGGTCTTGCCATCGTACTCCGAAGCCTTTGTGTGATCTCTTCAGCGAAGAGATCGTAGCCTGGTGCTCGAGCAAGCTCTTGAGTTGGATTCTCAAGCAAGTCATTGATGTGTTGGAGTTCTTGATTTTCCTTTGACTGGTACTGAGCGCGCCTAGGTAGATTTTTCTAGACGGCAATCTTCCTCCGTCGAGTTGTCTCAAAATCAGATTCTTGAGACTGTCTCAATGAAGCGTGATTATGTCGAGAATCTCCCTCACACTCATCAGAGTGTTGGTCCTGTCCATCACCGGCGGTGCTCTTGCCACTACCACGAGTGGGCGCAGTGTGTGATCTTCGGGGAGCATCTCTACCTCAGTCTCTAGGAGAGTGATCTTTATCTGAGGGAAGGACGAAGACCTCCCGTTGATGATCCGCACATTCACTCGAGGCCTCCCCGGTTGAGGAGTAGTCGAGAGACACCATCTGGCGACTTGGAGTAAACCCCTCCAGGAAAGGGAATTCTGGGTCATAACCGTCTCCATCCACAGGTGGGTCCTGCGGAGGGATGGTTGAATTTGCAGGAAAAGCATGCTTGATCCCATTCTCTGCGGGGTTAACCGGAGAGATAGGATCACCAGATGCTGATGAAGCCCTGGAATAATGGCTTCCAGAACTTGCCTTGCCAGATCGGATTGTCTTGAAGGGACTCGAACACTTGGAGGAAAAACTCTCGTCGTGTTGTGAATCTGCCTGGGCACAGTCCTATTTGTGGTCGGATTGACCCTTGTCCTTAGAGAAAACTGATTCCTCGGTCGGACGTATTGCTGTTGTGGGGCATAAGTATCCCTCCTCAACTCCATCGGTGGGATGATATCCTGGAGAATGATCTCCGGAGGCGGCATCACCATCGGATGATGCATTACTCGGCTCGTAGTTGAAACCGGTATCCATGTCGACGTCTGCATAATCTGCCAAGTCGAACCAGTTCTCCTGATTCCATTCTCCTGCCATGAGTGCATGAGAATTGAAAAAAGAGAATGTGTTGACAAGAGATTACCAGAGGATCCCCACGGTCGGTGCCAACTGTCGGTGTTTTAGAACCGATCTTACGTAAAGATTGTTTGATTCGGGGGGTCTCCAAGGCTGAAATCATGCAGAGAGATTGACACGGAGGTTTTTATACAGGTTCAGGCCTTCTCTGGAGAGAATAACAACCCTACTCCTGTGTGTATGTATTGAGTATACTGGTTACAATCAGTTACAATTTTCCTTGCTACTCAGTGTGTATGTCCGATTGTATGTCTCTAATCGGCCCTCTCTTCATTATCTCTGGCCATAGCCCTTTATAGTGTTCGTAGAGGTAGCCATTTCTCCAGGCCAAGAGGCACCCCATCATTCCAAGTAATGGGCGCATTGTTGGTAGTAATCGCCGGGGTATTAACTCCTCCACGTCGCCTGGCAGTTTCTAGTCAGAGATAATGGAGTATTACGTGTTGTTACTCCATAGGATAACAGCGTATATTGACTGCTTGGATTCCCTAATCAATTGGGCCCACTTGTCTGTAGGCTCTATCGATGATAGGGTGGTCGTAGCTGACTTGGTCTGTGAGACCCCGACGTTTATTCGGCTCATAATACTTAGTCATCCAATTGACCCTAGTATTATCAACCAAATAAACCAGTCTCGAGAGATGTATACTTCCCGAATCACGATATACATACCTCACAACAAAAGAATGTATCAATTCCATACAACACATAGTACATAAGCAACAAACCGAAGTTAATATTAATAAGGAATAGGTTATTACAAAGAGGGCCTTACGGCCAAATAACAACAAGACTACAAAGATACACTGCGGAAGCAAAAGTGCCATAAAGATGGCCCAAAATAAGACCAACGGTGTGCCTTTAGCCCACAAGGCAATCGACCAGGACCGCCAAGCTAGTCGCTCTCCCAACCACGCCTGACTCACAAAAGTAAAGCCCTTTGGGCTCTACCTCCTCTGCAACAAAGTTGTTAAGCAAAGCAAATGAGTACAATAAATTGTTTATTGTACTACTTAAGACCGACGTGTAAGATAACAGAACTATAATTTAGCTATATGCAAGATTTATTTAAGTGGATGAGGCTTTGGACTCATTTAAGCACAAAGCAAGTTTTCATTTGCAATAATATAGTAGATTGAAAGCAATTTGACAAAGCATTTTTAATTGTTGAAATAACAACGAGATAAATAACATAGTAACAACAACAAGAACAACCTGGAAGTGACCAACCCAAGTCACCACAACAATAGCATGAACTCCCCGTTCATACCAACCATGTCAAGTTTTAATTAAAGGTTGTAGTCTAGTCTTGAACGACCTTACCAAGCATGTCCATAACCTAGGGCGAGGCTATTGAATAGTTTTATCCTGCGGGGTGTACCACTTTGTACCCACGTCAGACCGCCTTTCCTTTAGGCACACTACCTTTGGTATGCCAAGCACGGCTAAGTCCTCTGAGACATTTCCAATGGACAATGCTAATTCGAGTCGCACAACCCACGGGGAGAAGGAGACATCACACAACCTATCCAGGAAGCTAATGCTCCTCCCACATCACACACACATTTTATCTTTAAAAACACACCAACCGAGCGACCCCAATTAACACCGCCCAAAGTACTTAGTCAAGAGGGTTCCATATGCCCCTCGTGTGGTTAGCACATAAAAATCGCAGCTTAGTGACCCAAGTACTCGGTCCTTAGGGACCCAGGCATACAACCACATCCAAAAACCACACCATCCATCCAATATGCCCAAGTCTAAATCAATCTTTTATTTTCAGTTTTTTGATTTTACAAATTAATCAAAGCACAAGTGCTGGACATATAGGAGTAATAATCAGTTTTGAGTGATCAAGACCATCGACTAAGTCGATGATCGCCCATTCTATCGTTACTAAGCATGTCTAAGCAATTTAATCGAAACTACTAAGTGATAAGAGCTCATCCAACGAGCTCAAACCACAGCAAATAACCTAGGCTCATGGTAGTAGAGGATAAACAATTCCTACAGATTATGCAACTATAGGCTTGCTAGCGACATCTAACACAAAGTAGCATGCATACATAGAAGTAAAACAATATATTAAGCTTTAAAGTAATGGGACAATGATGGAAATGATCAAACTGCTTGCCTTGCTGTTGCTGGTCAATTTGTTGCGGAGGGTCACTCTCGGGATCACCACAAATGTCGAAACCTAACGGAAAGGCGAGAAAGAACCGATAAGAACGACCAAAAACAACAAAGACAGCACAACAAACGAACTCCAAATTCTCTGAATTTTCTACAGAAGCAAGAGGGTGATTTTTAGGGAATATTGCAATAAGAACCAATTGATTTGGATTCTCAATGCAAAAGTTATGAGCAAAACAATTCTGCTCAGCCCCTAAAATACCAAACTGCACTATTCATTAATTTAATTATGAGGCAACATTTTCTAGAATAGAAGTGAAGCTAAAATTTTTACTGTAAAACCAGCACCTCATGAGATGAATAACACAATTGAGTTCATCTCATTTGGAGCTATATTGCACTCTCTACAAATTTTCAAAAACAAGAACTTGAACAAAATTATAATGCACAAGTCCTCATTTTCCTAGCAGCAACATGCTCAAAACTAATGTTCATAGTAAGACCATTAATGGAGAAACCAACAAAGTTGGTCTCACTCAAAAATAATCTCTGAGCATTAGTTATGTATTTTACAAGTTAAGCATTAATTTGAGTGCACATTTAAAGTTAATCTTAAAATCTAATGGTAAACTGTGCTCTGGGGCTGAACTTAACTTACAATCATTTTTAGATTAAAGTCAAGTCCAAGACAGAGCTAACACAATTTGAATGACCTCATTTGGAATTAAGATGAAAAAGATATGAAATTCTAAAGTTTATACCTTATTACATTTTATAATTAAGACTTCAATGGAATTTCTAAAGAAAAAACACAGTCGGGAGGACATGAGCCACAGATCTCAGATCTGACGGCTCAAGACCTCCCAGAGAACAACACACAGCGCTCACGAGGTCCAGAGGTCTGGACCTCCTAGCAACGCATCTGCGCGAGTGAGGGGAGGTCATGGCCGTTGAAGGTGAATCAACGGACCACAGCGATGAGGGGAGGTCGGGACGGACCAGATCTAAAGGGAGGTCCTCAACGGTTGAGATCTTCCAAAGGAAGATCTAAACTATCAAGATCTCCCTAAGGAAGATCTACATCGTCAAGACCTCACAGGGAGGTCTGGGCGGTCCAGATGTTCAAGCGAGGTCCTCGATGGTTCGAGATCGTCGAGGAGGACCTTGGCGGTCAAGATCTACCGGGAGGTCATGAGCAGTGAGATAACCTAGGGAGGTCCTAACGTCCACGAGACCTCGAGGGAGGTCTGGCGGCCACGATCGCGCAAGGGAGGTCTTGGGCGCTCAGATCTCCTCGGAGGAGGTCATGGGCGCCCCGAGCTCACGACCACAGCGCTCGGACATGGAATAAATGCGGCGACAACGAGGAGGTCATCAAGGCGAGGTCTTCATGCGCACAAAAAGCGGGGTTAATGGCATTTAACGCTAACCCCATGATTGCAATGATTGTGGCATTTAAAAGCGGTGAATCTCTCGTCCTAAACGACAATGGCACGGTCGGGACGTCCGACAAAGATTTGAGGGCGCCCCACGGCTTATCGCCGGCGATTTAGAACGCAATGGCGCTGCGACCGAGGGCACCGTCGGGACATAATAGCCAGCGCATCCGTGGGCCTACTCTCCGCGGCGGCGTTTTAAACGCCATGGCCGGAGAGGACAACGAAGGCACCACACGGCCAAAATCCAAAATGCAAAAGGAAGCTCAGCGCGACATTCAGCGTCGCCCAAATTAAAAGCTCCGCGACATGCATTCAGCGGGTGCGGCGACTAAAGGACTAACGGGAGGAATACGGAGGTCCTAAGGTCTTTGGGAGGTCGTGGAGGTGATGGCCGGAGTTGGGGAAGCCAATGAAGCTTCACGACCCAAGGCACCGGCTCAAGCTCAACTTTGTCCACCTCTGAAAAATGCCCAAACAAATTAAGTTAGGGTTAACTTCCAAGAGGTTTTGGGAGCAACAGTGGCGAGGGTTTGAAAAGGAGCCTTTGGAACTCTGAACCACCGAGAAGCTCCAAAGACCTTGACAATGGCGCCGCCGGTGAGGAGGTCGATTAGTGGAGGAGGAGCTCACCACGCACAAAGTGCAAGGTGAGAACAATTGTGTGCAAAGGAAGCCAAGGGAGGATTCAAGGGGTAACTTATAGCCGGTGGTGAAGGTTATGAGTGGGGCTAAGCTCCATGGTGAGCTTAGCCCACGGGTTCAGTCCATGGGGTGGCAAGGACATGAGGTTGACAAGGTGCAGGCTGGTGACCCGAGAGGCGGAAGTCGACTGCATTAAATCTTGGTCGACAAAGAGTGTTGAAAAGCACACAGTGGCAGGCGTGCATTAACTCCACTGCTCAGAGCTCGCAGGCATGACCAAGGAAGGAGAAGAACAGGGGAGGTCCTTATGACCGTTGGATAAGACCTGGGAGAGGTCCTAACCATCGGATCCCATTTTTGAACCGTTATGTTGTAAGTGGCTGGGAGGAGGTCCCAGCCACACGATCAAGGATGGGGAGGTCGTGGCCCTCCGATTTCCTTAATGTGTAGCGACGTGGGAAAATAGGGACGGGAGGTCCAAAGCGTTGGATCTCCATCCAGCAGCATGGACCTCTGTGAGGTCTTAACTGCACTTGAACATAAGACATGAGGGGAGGTCATGGCCTTTGGATTTAGATCTATGGGCACACAACCAAAGGGAGGTGCGAGGCTTTGCGTGAAGCGAGGGAGGTCAAGACCTTTGGATTTTGATCAACGGTGGTGATCAAAGCAGGGGAGGTCTGAGCCTCGCACGTGGCGCAAAGGAGGTCTTGAGCTTGCAACACACAAGGGAGGTCATGGCCATTAGATTTAGATCTAAGAACAGCGACCTCACGTCTTGTGAGAGATCGATCGCATAAGACAAGGAGGAGGTCGTGGCCGTAGATTTTTAATCAACGGTACACAACATGAGATAGGGGAGGTCTTGTCTTGTTGGATATTTTGAGGGAGGTCGTGGGCTTTGGATGCGATCCAACGGCTCGACCTCAAGTGAGTGCAAAGGAGGTCGATAGTTAGCTTAAGAGGAGGAGGTCGCGACCATGGATTTTGATCAATGGTTGTGACCTCATGTAAATGGGAAGTTTGCTTAGCTTAACGGTGAGGGAGGTCGAGCGGTTGGATGTAAATCCATGGCTATGACCTCGCCAAGGTGGAAGGTGGTTTTGAGGTTTGATAACAAGGGAGGTCGAGGCGGTTGGATCTTAATCCAAGGGCTATGACTGGACAAATGATAGATATCGAAGGAAGGTCTTTGCGGTTTAACACAGGGGAGGTCATGACCGTGGATCTTTGATCCAAGCAGTTACGACTGATGAGGTGGGAAAGCCTTTGCGGTGTTGACGCGGAGGAGGTCTGGCGCCCACGTTGACGAGGAGGTCCACGCGGTCGAGAGGACTTGAAGGAGGTCTGGGTGCGTTGGTTGAGGGGAGGTCGTGGCCTTTGGATTGGATCCAACGGCCACGACCTCATCAAATGGGGAAGGAGGTCGATGGGGTTGAAATTTGGACCGGCTTTGCAAAGTGGCTAGCCAAGGAGCATGTAGACTTTTAAATTTAGTTTTTAACAAATTGAAACTTAGCAGAATTATTTGAGATAGCAAATGAACTCCAAATTTGATGAAATTTTAACTGGAGCTTGCTGACAATGAGATTAACTTTGCATAAAATTTCCAGAGGTTATTATGCAATGCATTTTTCTCAGGAAATTCGTTAAGGTTGTTTAAAGGATTGTTTTACCTCCAAAATTTATCAAACTAGTTTTACAACTTGTGATATTTTTCAGAGGGTCCCACATCAGTTTTGGGACCAAGGAAAATATATTCAAATGTTTGGCACAAGATTTAGACAACTGGAAAATGAGTTTGACTTTTGGGTCAACAAGAGCTTTGTGCTTTTGGATTACACAACTCTTGGACAAGAATTACATAAGAGATTAGGGGTTTTCAAGATGTGAGAAAAAGTTTTAATTTCTACACATATAATTATACTTGAATAACCCTAATTATACATTTGGGATGTTACATGGTCGTAGAAGAACTTACGACCATAAGATAGTCGTAGAAAAACTTACGACTGGATACCAATCGTAGAAGACCTTACGACTGGAGAGTGGTCGTAGAAGAACTTATGACTATGAAGTAGTCATAGCAGGACTTACGACTATGGGGGTGGTTGTAGAAGAACTTACGACCACCTGGTTGACTTCTTCCTTATGAATATAAGGGGTATGCTCAGAGTCTATATGACATCATATTTATCTATAATAAAAATTATAAATAAAAGATAAAATGAGGATTGTTGGATCCTCGTCGTCTATCCCCCCAGCTTCAAGTGAAAATAACTTACTTGGGAAAGGAGTCGTAGATGGTCTTATGACCACGAGAAGGTCGTGAAAGGATGGTCGAAGGAAAAACTCTTCGATATTTGTACATAATTTTGACTAGAAATATACTTGGCCAAGAAGGTTGTTGGGAATCTTACGACTACTAAATGGTCGTAGAGAACTTTACGACTATGAAGCGGTCGTAGTATCGTGATCGGAAGTACAACCTTTCCGATTGATATTTCATTTGACCAGAAAGACTTGGTCAAGGAAGTAATTTTTGCTTGAGGTGTGAAGACAAACCTGATTTTCTCGAGTAGACAAACTAGAGAATTACAATCGACTCTCACAACCCTGTCTATTCAGAGCGGTTCCCGAAGCAGCGGCAACCCTTGGGTAGCCACATCTTTAGCCCAGGCATGCGGTTAGAAAAACTTACCGCAGGGGTGTTTTTAGGGTTCTTACTTTTCCCCAAATTGCTTCAACTATTCATCAAGCTCTCGCCTTCTTCGCCGTCGACCAAATCGTGTCTTCTCCTTCAATCCTTCCAAACTCAAACTCCTCCCCGCCTTTGAGAGAAATGGTAGGGCCGCTTCGATGGGTTGAGTTGGAGATGGATCTTGATGAATCAGCTCGCTGTCAGGAAAGATCCCAAAGAAGATCCTAGTCAAGTGGATTTCAGCTGCCGGGCAGAATTGGCTGTCGGCGGAGATGGGGCAAATCCCTGTCTTCCAGGCGTACTGTGAGTGTGGCCTTCGATTGCCTGCTCATCTTTTCCTCACACTCGCACTCGAACATTTTCAGGTGGAACTGGTTAATCTTGGTCCCAATTCCATCACTATGTTAAGCGTATTCGTATACTTGTGTGAGGCTTACCTCGGGATTCCAGTGGACTTTGAGCTCTTTCAGTATTATTACGGAATGGCTCGACAAGCTGGAATTGCCGGGAGTTGTGGTTTGAAGCTCCATGACGAAAAGTCGAAGGAGTATATTCAGATGTTCACCCAATCATCGTGGCCGGGATGAAGGAAGAAGTGGTTTTACTAGAAAAAACCACTTAAGAAGATAGCCTTTCTTTTGTGGGGAAGGCTGCCGAGAAGGTCCCTTCCTGGGATTCGACTCCCAGAGATCTTGACCGAATTGCCCCCTACATTCAAGCTATCAAAGACTTGAAGAGAGATGGGCTCACCGGGTGGCATGTGGTGAAAGATTTCATCACACGCCGCATTAGCCCTTTGAAGAAACGAGTATCTCCTATGTGGAGGTATACGGGGCTACAAGACCCAACCAGGGACTACGAGGAGGGTAAATGAAGCTCCGACTTAGCTTTCATTTTGGTTATCTTCAGATTGGACTAATGAAAATCTTATCTGTTTGTTTAGACCTTTCACAAAATGAGATTGACGTCCGAGTCAAGCTTATTTGCGAGAAAGCTCCACCACCCAATGTGGTAGTTCCCCAAATTCTAGCGGTCGTATCCAGAGAGGAGAAGATAGAACGCCTAAAGGTAATCAAGGGTTGATTTCATCTTTAGGATTTCTTAGTCGTAGAAAAGACTTACGACCATGGAGTAGTCGTGGAATAACTTACGACTTATGGTTGGTCGTAGAAGAACTTACGACTAGGTGGTGATCGTAGCAGCACTTACGATCATGAACCAGTCGTAGAAAGAGTTACGACTGCTTGGTTGGATCAGGAAAATGTCGTAGTAAAACTTACGACTGGATACTGGTTATAGAAAATCTTATGACGGATTAGTAATTCTTCTTTTTACATGCTGCTGCGAGAAGCGAGCATGGAGAGTCATCAAGATGGCGAAGAGGTCGTCTTGTTTACCATTGGGAAGCAGAGCGGTGGTAGAAACAATTGAGCTCCTCGGCTAAGCGGCGTTACGAGAGAGTCGCGATAAGGGAGGCTTGATCTCAAGCTCTTTCGCTCCGACTAAGCTCCTCGCTCAAACTGTTATGATTGAAGCGGAGGAAGCTGCGGAAGCTGAAGAGATTGAAGCAGCTGAACCTCTCAAGCGCAAATCCCGCAAGACCAAGGTACCATTTTATTATGACAAGAAAGCTTTTGTTGTTTCTGCCTTTCCTGGCTTTGTCAAGCAACTAGAAAAGGAGAACTGGAAGGATTTTATGTCTTTTGCGAAGGACAATGTTGCTCCAGCAGAGCCTATGGTCGAGGGAAGCACTGTTCTTGAAGTGGTCGAGACTGGTCTCGGCCCTCCAGAAAATCAGGAGACCCACTAGGTGGTTCCTGCTCGAGACCCACGACCAGATGTGGTCGTGGGTAACCCTATCCTTCAACTTGAATCTCGACCAGACTTGGTCGTAGAGAAAAAATCAAAGAAATCTTGCGTTGGGAAGTTGACTCCCAAGTTCCTGGTTAGGTCCAGTGTGCAGAGGTATGTAAGAAAGACAAAAGTGCAAGAAGCATTTACCTTTTGCTTTCCACAACTTAACGTGCTTTTAATTTTGCGATCTTAGCCCAACTCCTTCAGCCCCTGAGGACGCTTCCGTCGAGAGGTCACTTGTCACTTCTCCAGCAGATGAAGGGAGAAATGTGACGATAGTAGAAGGATCATCCATTGCCCGGGTGGTGGATGAAGTTGCGGCTGTTGATGTGGTTGCTACGACCACGGTGGCAGTCGTGGAGACAGAAGCGGTAGAGGTGGTGGTAGAAGCCTCCGGTTATGGTGATGGAACATCCGATCATCGTTCTGGGAAGGAAGTCGCTAAAGACGTTCCCCCTAGTTTCCGAAGAGATGTTGCTGTCACCGAATCAGAAGAAGAGGAGTACTTCAACCATTACGATTTCTTTAGACCTGGTTCTACTATGGGATCTTACGCCATTCGACCTCATGACCGAGTCCCCACCCGAGGATATTCCTACCAGTGGGGGCATTTTTGATAATGTGCGTCTCGAAAAAGTTTGGTGGGACCAAATCGACAAGTTGGATGAGCTGAAGGATCCAACAAGTGTAGTGTCCATGTTTGCTTGGAGGAGTATGAATGTAAGTTTTTGACAGCATTTATATACTCTGGTATTCCTTGCGTCTTACTGTCTACTCTTTTTGTAGAGAGCTTTGCAACAAATTGCCACTGTTTGTGAATATAACCGGCAGTTTGTCAAGCTATGACAAGAAAAAGCGGAACACTGCGAGCAGGCAGAGAGATGGTAAGTCACTGATATTAGTAGTCAATTATATTTTGACCACTTATACAGTGTCTATGGTAGCAGTCGTAGAAAAAACTTACGACTAAGTACTGGTCGTGCATGTACTTACGACCGTAAGGTTGTTGTAGAAAAGCTTACGACTACCTAACTGTTGTAGAAAAGCTTACAACCATGGGAGTAGTCGTAGAAGAACTTACGACCATTTGGTTAGTGCTCATGTCCACTTTTAACCTTTGCAGGTTTAAAAGCGACGAAAAGGTCTTGGCCGATTCACTCGACTATGAGAAAGTCGAGATGAAAAAGTTAAGGGATGAGAAAGAAGACCTTACGAAACGACCGGAGGTCAACTCTGCTGACTCAACGATTGCGGGGAAAAATAAGCGAGAAGTGTCGAACTTAAGACTGCTTATATTGTAGATCTTTACCTTTGTAACTTCTGCCTCTTTTCAGAAAAAGAGGATGAAATGAGATCTCTTCAAAATGAGGTTAGTGAAAAGACCTTGGTTGCTCGCGAGATTTCTCGCATCGCCAAGGACAAGGATTAACAAATCGAGATGTTGAAATCTCAACTAGCAGGTAAGCAGCTCTTTACCTGTATCTAGTTTTGTTTATCAATCCTTCACGAGTTCTTCTCTCTCTCTCTCTCTCTCTCTTTTAAAATTTCATCTCTTTTCAGAAAAGGAGATCGAAGTGGGTAGGCTCAACACTAAGGATCGAGAAAAAACTTTAATTCTTAATGAGATTACCCATATTGCCAAAGAAAATGCAAAGGATATCAAGCTATGGGATGATCGGTACGCCAAGATCATCGTTTCCCATGAGGATGAAGTCAAGAAGTTGGATTCTCGACTAGCAGGTAAGTAAACCTTTGCCTGTAGTGAATTTCATTTTGTAGTCCTCTAAAAGTAACTTTTGCTTGACCAGTGTTACTCTTTTCAGAGCAAATAGCCGAAAACAAACAATTTCGTGAGGCTTCGACTTGTTACGAAGAGGAGATGAAGTCGACGAAGAACAATCTTCGAAACGACATCTCGCTCCTGAACAATATACTTGGTGAGCTTCGTGTTGAGGGAAACACTTCTCAAGAAGACATGATAGCTGCTCAGACAAGTACTATTGATGAACAAGTCAGGACTTTACAAGAGTTGGTGTCCACTCTGAAGGCCAACCAAGCTGACTCGATAAGGAAAGCGGTCGAAGGTGCGATAAGTTATGCTTTGGTAAAACTTAAAGCTCGTGACCCCACCTTAACGTGCAACCAATCGAAACCGATTTTATTTGCTCGGAGTGGAAGCCGTCGGTTGATTAAAAATCTGACCGATCGGTAGGAAGGTTTGAGAGGAGATGCAATGGGATCTCTGCTTGAGAATGACTGTAAAAAGACACGAAAAGACAAGCTTTTGTTGATGTAATATATAATCCATTACATTTCACGCAAATCATCTTGTCGAGTGGTTAGTAACTCAAAAGATAATTAACGAAAGTGAGACTAAGAATTGAAGTAAAGATAATTACTTTATCCTAGCCCCCGACTATTTGCTTAGTTTACTTAGATAAACTTAGTAAATAGTGTTGGTAAGGGTTTTCAAAAAAGAGAGGTTTAGCTAACGTGTAGTTTTTCAATCACGACTATCATGCCTTTGGTCGAAAGAGTAGAAGCAGTCGACACTAGGAAGTTCTTACGGTGGGCGGGACCACATGCAGAGAGGAGAGGCTTCGACTAGGTCTTTGTTTCCATCTCGACCAGATTAATCAAATCAAGAAAGATCAACTTTAGTTAGATAAGCGTCTGGAGTTCCTTTTAAAAATTTGTCCAACTTATTGCAATGCACTTAGTATGTCCGTTCTGGTAGTGAGAGTTAGAAACAGAACGACGCTAGGAAGTTCCTTCTAGTGGGCAAGACCACATGCAGAGAGGAAAGTCTTCGACTAGGTGTTGCAACTTCCTCCGACCAGTTAAAACAAACCGAGTTTATCGAGAATAGTTGAGCAAATTTAAAAAGTGTACTCAGCTTAATTTATTTTTCAAAAGGATGAATGAAAAAATAAACTAAGGTACTAAGAGTTGGCTTGATATTGTTTCGACCATGCTTAAAACCCAAGTTCTTTGTGTTGGCAGCAAAAAAGGAGGAACGAATCGACCCTAGGAAGTTCCTTCTAGTGGGCAGGACCACGTGTAGATAGGAAACTCTTCGTCTAGGTGATGTTACTTTCCTTTCGACCAGTATAAAGATGAACCTGGTACTGGTCGTAAAATGTGTTACGATCAGTACTTTGTCATGGGAAAAACTTACGACTAGGGCTGGTGGTAGGGGACCTAACCATGGCATGGTGGAAAGAAATATCAAAGCGCTACTCAAAGTAAGACAATAAAGATAGAGAGAACACGATGCTTTATTGTTAAATTTGGTCAAATTACGTAGAACTTGCGTAACTGGTCGATATTCTAAGAATTTCAGAGAATTCACCCGTCTTCCATTGCTAGCCGTACCGAACTTGGTCGCATAACTTCGACCACTGTGTAAGGACCTTCCCACTTGGGGAAATTTTATTCGATTAGAGTGGGATTGGATTTTCTCAATACCAAGTCACCTCTGATGAAAGGTGTGAGGTTGGACCTTACGATCGTAGTATTTGCACAAGACTTGCTGGTAGACTGCTGAACCGATTAAGGCTTGATTTCTCCTCTCTTCGAGTAGGTTAATGTCGTCCGCTCGATGTTGTTCTTGGGATGAATCATTGAAATTCTTGACCCTTGTAGACCTGATCTTTAGTTCTGGTGGAAGCATGGCTTCGGCACCAAAAACTAGAAAAAAGGGTGTTTCGCCTGTTGCACTACTAGCAGTCGTGCGAACTACCCATAATACCGAGGGTAATTCTTGTACCCAAGCCCCCGAGTGCTTAACTAGCTGTTCGAAGACTCGAGTTTTAATTCCCTGCATGATTTGGCCGTTCGCTCGTTCGACTGCCCCATTGCTTTGGGGGTGGGCAACCGAGGCATAACAGAGCTTGGTACCCAACTCGTCACAAAATTCTTGAAATTTTGCGCTCGAAAATTGTTCACCATTGTCTGTGATTATTCAATTTGGGACTCCAAATCGAGTAATCACACTTTTCATCATAAACCTTTTTGCGGCTTCCGTTGTTATCCCAGTCACAGGTTCGGCTTCGATCCATTTTGTGAATGTATTGATAGCTACAGAAAGGAAATCGAAACCTCCTGGAGTCCTTGGGATATCAAGACCCCAGGTCACAAAAGGCAAAGACAGAGGGATTATTTGTAGCGCCTGAGCTGGTTGGTGTATTTGCCTGCTGTAAAACTGGCATTGTACACATTCTTAACCAGCTCTTTGGCGTCATACTGGGCTGTTGGCCAGTAGAAACCTTGTCGAAAGGCCTTACCAACCAGTGTTCTTTAGGAAGCATGAGTTCCATAGATGCCTCCGTGTATGTCATGAAGGAGTGTTAATCCTTCGCCCTGCGGAATGCATCGCATGAGCACCCCTTGAGTACCTCATTTATAGAGGACTCCTTCGACCAAAGTATACATTTTGGCCTTTCGGGATAAGCGATCTGCCTCGGGATCATTATCGGGTACGGAACCTTTCTGAAGATACTCGTAGATGGGAGCCATCTAGGTATCTTCGTATTCTAGAGAGGCTGTCTCAATAGGAGGTGTCTCTGGTTCTTCGACCAGGGACGGCTGCTGGAGTTCCTCCAGGAAGACTCCTTTTGGTACTATAGATCGGGAAGAAGCTATTGAGCAAAGTTGGGTTCATGAGAAATTATCCTTTCGAGGGATGAATTGTGCCTCGAAACCGAAAAAAATGCTTTTCAAGCTTACGAACTTCCGATAAGTACCGAGACGTTGTCAGATTAGAGCACTGGTACTCTTTTTCGACTTGATTCACGACCAGTTGAGAGTCTCCTCTCACGAGTAGTCGGCGAATCGAGAGCGCTTTCGCAACTCGTATGCGCGCTAGCAAACCTTCGTATTCTACCACGTTGTTAGTGGCCTGAATGTTTAATCGTATGGCATACTTTAAGGTTCCTCCGGTAGGAGATACCAAGACCACCCCAGCCCCGAGCCACTTAAAGTGGCGACCGTCAAAGTACATAGCCCCTTTGGTCGTGGGTATCATCTTGGGGATCTGAGCAGTTCGAGATTTGTCCATTCGGCAACAAAGTCTGCCATGATTTGGGATTTAATGGTCGTTCGGGACACGAAATGGAGGTCGAACTCCCCAAGTTCGACTGACCATTTTGCCATGCGTCCCGCTGTTTCCCTATTCTGGAGGATCGCTCCCAAAGGAAACTCAGACAGTACAGCTAGTTTGTGCGCCTAAAACTAATGCCGTAATTTTCTCGAAGACATGAGGAGGGCATATAGAAGTTTTTGGACTTGTGGGTAATGCTCCTTAGGCCTGTGTAAAACTTCACTTACGTAGTAAACCGGTCGTTGTACGTTTTTACGTTTTACGACTAGTACTGTGCTCACTGCCTGTGGCGTGGCAGCTAGATAAACTAAAAGCGTCTCTTCTGGCTTCGGAGAAACTAGAATAGGAGCACTTGTAAAATATCTCTTGACATCCTCAAAGGCTGCGTTAGCCTCTTTCGACCACTCGAAACCCTCATGTTTCCTTAGAAGTTTGAAAAAAGGTAGTCCTTTTTCTCCCAGTCGTGCGATGAAATGACTTAGAGCCGCCATGCACCTTGTGAGTTTCTGGACTTCTTTCTTCATGGTCGGAAGGCGCATTTGTACAATGGCTTTTATCTTTTCAGGATTTGCTTCGATTCCCTGTACAGAGACCAAGAATCCAAGCAATTTTCCTAAAGAGACCCCGTACATACACTTCTCAGGATTGAGTTTTAAGCGGTGCTTTTTAAGGTTCTCAAATGTTTCTTGCAAGTCTAAAATATGATTAAGTTTCTTGATGCTTTTTACGACTAGATCGTCAACATAGGCTTCAAGATTTCGGCCTAGTTGAGGTAAAAAAGTCGATTGCATCAAGCGTTGAAAAGAAGCACCAACATTTTTAGACGAAATGGCATTTTGACATAGCAAAAGATACCAAATGGTGTAATGAATGCGGTCTTTTCTTCATCGTCTAAGCACATATTGATCTGGTGATAACCAAAATATGCATATAGAAAACTTAATATTTCATAACCAGCAGTAGAATCAACCAACTGATCGATGCGAGGTAAAGGAAAATCATCTTTTGGACAAGCTTTATTTAGATCAGTAAAGTCGACACACATACGCCACTTGCCATTCGATTTCCTAACCATTACAGGGTTAGCCAACCACTCTGGGTGGTCGACTTCTCTTATAAAGCCTGCTTTAAGTAGCTTCTCCAATTCTGATTTGATAGCATCTCGTCGATCAAGGGCAAATCTCCGTAAATTTTGTTTTACGGGTACTTTGTCAGGCCGTAAATCTAGCATGTGCTCGATCACCTCCCTGGAGACTCCGGGCATGTCGGATGCTTGTCACGCGAAGACATCTGCATTAGCTCGGAGGAAGGTGATGAGGGCATCTTCCTACTTGGGGTCGGAAGTATCCCCGATGCGAACAGTCTTCGAAGGTTCCTTTGCATCCAAAGGAACCTCTTTGACTAGGTCGTTCGGCTTTGGTGCATCTTTTGGCTTCGACTTGGTAGTCGAAGGCTGGCTTTCTTCTCGAGTTGGTATCTGTCCAGCCATTTCGAGGGATCGACGGTCGTAGGTATGCGCCATCTTCTTATCACAATGGATTGTGATCACTCCTTTGGGACCTGGCATCTTAAGACATTGATACCCATAATGAGTTGCCATCAAGAATTTTGCCAATATTGGTCGTCCGAGTATGGCGTTATATGCCGTATCGAAATCGACCACATCAAAGGAGATCTTCTCTGTCCTGAAATTACTTGGTGAACCAAATGTTAAAGGAAGAGAAACTTGACCAATAGGTTTGGCCGAAGACCTTGGTACAATACCATGAAAAGAGTATCTTACCGGTCTTATCTTAGTCCTGGGTACCTGCATCTCGTCCAGGGGACTCGTAAATAGGATGTTTAACGAGCTACCACCATCAACTAACACTCGATTGACCCGACAGTTGTTGATGGTGGGTTCGACCACGATTGGATATCAACCAGGTCAAGTCGAAAGAATCGGGTAGTCACCTTTCTCAAAGGAGATGGTGACTTCTGACCACTTCGGCAATTTATTGACGATAGGAGAATCAATGGAGTTTACCTCGCGTTCGGCAGCTTTAAGCTGTCGCTTTGACTCGTATGCTGATGATCCTCCATAGATGTGCTCCACGGTATGCTGCGGATCTTGAAATGGCATCTCCTCGTCGTCATCTGACATCTTACGACCACTCGTTTGCCCTACCTGCTCGAGAGTGGGAAGTGGTCCTTTGCCATTGTAGTAGTCCTCGAGTTTCCGTTGGAAAACTCGGCAATTGCGAAGATCATGTCCTTCCTTTTTGTGGAAAGGACACCACCTAGGCTTGTCATTCTTCTGATCAGGGCGCTTACCTTTGCCTCGGTCGGAGTATGGTTTGGAACCGCGTGGCTCCTTATCTCTTGTCGCCAAGACCTCCTTGGAACTATCGACTTGAGGTTTTTGACCCTTTTCCTTGTTCTTGGACTTCTTGGCCTTCTTCTCTTTCTTCTTGCTACCTTCGCTTGGCTCTCGAGGAGTATTGTCTTCTCGATCGATAGTGTTGTTCCATTCGACTGCCTCAGAAGCAGCCGCATATCGATCGGCCATCTCGAAGAGTTCAGCAATGGTGGCAGGAGGGTTCAAAGCGATGTCCTCCGTTATTCTTCTGCTGCGGACTCCCTGTTTGAAGGCTCTGATAACAGATGAGTTAGAAACCTCTGGAATGGAATTACGAACATGACTGAAACGCCTGATGAATTGACGCAGGGTCTCATGGTCATTTTGTCTCATCCGGTGCATATCGTCCTCCTTTCTAGAGCGGTTGTAAGTGCCTTGGAAATTCGCCAGCAGAAGGTCGCAGAGGTGTTGCCACGAGTAGATTGACTCGAGTGGTTGATTTAATAGTCACGACCGAGCAGATCCTTCGAGCACAGTTGGAAGGTAATTTGCCATTACATGTTCTCCTCCACCTGCTGCTCGGATAGCTGTTGTGTAGATCTGAAGAAATTCGATAGGATTTTGAGACCCATCAAATTTCTCCATGTTTACTGGTCGAAAACGAGACGGCCAGTGAACTGTCCAGAGGTCAGGTGAGAACGCTCGACATCCGGTAATAACATTCTGACGTCTTCTTTGTAGGAAAGAAGGGTTGATGTCACTAGGCGATCGTACTAGACGATACCCAGTGGCAGGTGGACCCGACCTATAGTAGGCCTCGGTCTTACGAGGGAAATACTCCTCGTATTCCATCTACTGCTGTAGATTTTTGTATCGGAGCGGTGATCGATCACCACTCCTAGAAGCTTGTTGATTGTCGATGATTTGAGGACTCTTTCTCAGGCGGGAGAAGCGATGCGACTTGTTGTTGCGCCGATCTCTCGCGGTGACTTGTTCAAGCGGTCGGTAGGCGAGGAAGTTGTATTACTCGACTTCTGAATGATGTTCTTGAGGACTCGATCTTGCCATCGTACTCCAAAGCCTTTGTGTGATCTCTTCAGCGAAGAGATCGTAGCCTGGTGCTTGAGCAAGCTCTTGAGTTGGATTCTCAAACAAGTCGTTGATGTGTTGGAGTTCTTGAGCTTCCTTTGACTGGTACTAAGCGCGCCCAGGTAGATTTTTCTGGGCGGCAATCTTCCTCCGTCGAGTTGTCTCAAAATCAGATTCTTGAGACTGTCTCAATGAAGGCTCATCAGAATGTTGGTCCTGTCGTTCACCGGCGGTGCTCTTGCCACTGCCACGAGTGGGCGCAGTGTGTGATCTTTAGGGAGCATCTCTACCTTGGTCTCTAGAAGAGTGATTTTTATCTGAGGGAAGGACGAAGACCTCCCATTGATGATCCGCACATTCACTCGAGGCCTCCCCGGTTGAGTAGTAGTCGAGAGACACCATCTAGCGACTTGGAGTAAACCCCTCTAGGAAGGGAATGCAGGTCATAATCGTCTCCATCCATGGTGGGTCTGCGGAGGATGGTCGAATTTGCAGGAAAAGCGTGCTTGATCCCATTCTCTGCGGGGTTAACCGGAGAGATAGGATCACCAAATACTGATGAAGACCCGGAATAATGGCTTCCAGAACTTGCCTTGCCAGATCGGACTGTCTTGAAGGGACTCGAACACTTGGAGGAAAAACTCTCGTCGTGTTGTGAGTCTGCCTGGGCGCAGTCCTGTTTGTGGTCGGATTGACCCTTGTCCTCAGAGAAAACTGAGTCCTCGGTCGGACATATTGCTGTTGAGGGGGATAAGGATCCATCCTCAGCTCCATCGGTGGGATGATCTCCTAGAGAATGATCTCCGGTGGCGGCATCACCATCGGATGATGCATTACTTGGCTCGTAGTTGAAACCAGCATCCATGTCGACGTCTGCATAATCTACCAAGTCGAACCAGTTCTCCTCATTCCATTCTCCTGGCATGAGTGCATGAGAATTGGAAAAAGAGAATGTGTTGACAAGAGATTACCGGAGGATCCCCACGGTTGGTGCCAACTGTCGGTGTTTTAGAATCGATCTTACGTAAAGATTATTTGATTCGGGGGGTCTCCAAGACTAAAATCATGCAGAGAGATTGACATGGGGATTTTTATACAGGTCCAGGCCTTCTCCGGAGAGAATAACAACCCTACTCCTGTGTGTATGTATTGAGTATACCGGTTACAATTAGTAGAAAATGCTACAATTTTCCCTGCTGCTCAGTGTGTATGTCCGATTGTATGTCTCTAATCGGCCCTCTCTTCATTATCTCTGGCCATAGCCCTTTATAGTGTTCGTAGAGGTAGCCGTTTCTCCAGGCCAAGAGGCACCCCATCATTCCAAGTAATGGGCACATTGTTGTTAGTAATCGCCGGGGTATTAACTCCTCCACGTCGCCTGGCAGTTTCTAGTCAGAGATAATGGAGTATTACGTGCTGTTACTCTGTAGGATAACAGCGTATATTGACTGCTTGGATTCCCTAATCAATTGGACCAACTTGTCTGTAGGCTCTATCGATCATAGGTTGGTCGTAGCTGACCTGGTCGTAGAAGAACTTACGAGTATAAGATAGTCGTAGAATAACTTACGACTAGATACCAGTCGTAGAAGACCTTACGACTAGAGAGTGGTCGTAGAAGAACTTACGACTATGAAGTAGTTGTAGCTGGACTTACGACTATGGGGGTGGTCGTAGAAGAACTTACGATCACCTGGTTGACTTCTTCCTTATGAATATAAGGGGTATGCTCAGAGTCTATATGACATCATATTTATCTATAATAAGAATTATAGATAAAAGATAAAATGATGATTGTTGGATCCTCGTAAAAAATGTCGGTGCATCATTCTAGCGTCTTATGCAAAAAGACCTTTTATCTTCAACTAGGCAGAAATTTGGAGGCCTACGTGGATGATTTGGTCGTAAAATGCATAAGACGTCAAGATCACATCTCATATTTGCGAGAAACTTTTGATAATATCAGAAAACACCATTTACAGCTTAACCTTGAGAAGTGTGTATTTGGAGTCTCATAGGGGAAGCTACTCGGATTCCTTGTCTATGCTCAGAGCATTGAAGACAACCCCAAGAAGATAACGGCCATCGACCAGATGTGTCCTCCAACCAACACTAAGTCGCTTCATAGCACACCTAGGGGAAAATGACTTCTTCTTCAAACTTCTTAGAAAAAGAGAGGGCTTCGAGTAGACAAAACATGCAAACAAAGCATTTGAGGATGTTAAGAGGTATCTCGTAAGTGCCCCTATTTTGGTTTCACCACAGCCAGATGAACCACTTTTTCTATACTTAGCTGCTATTCCACAAGCAATAAGGGCAGTATTGATCGCTGAACGCGATGATGTTTAATGACTGGTATACTATGTTACTGAAGTTTTACACGAGCATAAGGAGCGTTACCCTCAGGTTTAAAAACTTCTTTATGCCCTCCTCATGTCTTCGAGGAAGTTAAGGCATTATTTCTAGGCGCATAAGATTATTGTGTCATCTAGATTTTCCTTAGGAGAGGTCCTCCGGAATAGAGAATCAATGGAGCACATTGCCAAGTGGAAGGTCGAGCTTGGGGGATTCGACATCCATTTCGTGACCCAAACGAAAGTTAAATCCCAAATCTTGGCGGATTTTATCGCCGAATGGACAAATCCTTAGCCGATTCAAGGTCCGAAGTGTGAGTCCCACGATCAATGGACCATGTACTTCGATAGATCTTTAGCAATAAGTGGCTGAGGTGTTGGGGTGGTCCTAGTTTCACCCATCGGAGAAACCTTAACATGTGATATCTAGTTAAATTTCTCTACAACCAATAAGATTGCAGAGTACGAAGGTTTACATGCTGGCCTCCAAGCAGCAAAAGCACTCGGGATTCATTGACTACTTGTGAAAGGTGATTCTCAGTTAGTCGAGAATTATGTCAGAAAAGAGTACCAATGCTCTAATCCTACCATGTCTAAACATCTATCGGAAGTGCGAAAGCCTAAAAGACACTTTTTTTGGTCGAGTGGCACGATACATTCCTCGAAAGGATAATTTCCTTGTAGGCTAGTTGGCCCGAATGACATCTTCCTGATCACCTATGCCACAAGGAGTTTTCTTGGAACAACTCCAAAAAGCTTCTTTGGTCGAATAATAAGAGATATCTCAGAGTGAGAACCTATCATTAGAATAATAGGATATATGGATGAACCCAATCTACAATTATCTTCATAATAACACGATATCTGATGATGATGCAGGAGCTAAACACTTATCCCGAAAGACCAAAATGTATACTTTGGTCGAAGGACTCCTTTATAAGAGATGCACTCAAGGGATACTCCTATGATGCATATCACAAAGGCTTTCTGACAAGATTTTTACTGGCCAACTGCTCTCTATGATGCTAAAGAGCTTGTCACTAAGTGTGTACAATGCCAGTTCCATAGCAGAAAAATACACTAACCGACTCAAGCCTTACAGACGGTCCCTTTGTCCTGGACCTTTGCTACTTGGGGTCTGGCTAGCCTAGGATCCTTCCCGAAGGCACTAGGTGGCTTCGAGTTCTTATTCATGGCAATCGACACATGCACTAAGTGGATCAAAGCTGAACCTGTCACTAGGATAACTATTGAAGCTGCCAAGAAAATTATGATGAAAAGCGTAATCACATGATTTGGTGTTCTGAGTCGTATTATCACTGACAATGGTACCTAGTTTGCTAGCACAAAATTTTGGGAATTTTGTGAAGAACTAGGTACTAAACTATGTTATGCCTTTGTCGCCCATCTTTGGAGTAATGGAGCAGTCGAAAGGGCAAACAACCAAATCATGCAGGGGATAAAGACTCGAGTCTTTGACCATCTTGTATAGCACTGGGGGGCTTGGGTGAAAGAGCTGCCCTCTCTACTATGGGAAATTAGTACTACAGCCAGTCGAAGTGGGAAGGTCCTTCTACAATGGTCGAAGTAACTTGACTGGGCTCGGTACAATTAGCTATGGAGGATAGAAGAGTTCTATCCAACTCTGGGAACATAGAATAGATTAGGAAATTCTATGTATAAGCAATTACTTATTACCAATAAAGTTAATGTTGTTTCCCATTCTTTATTGTTACTTTTGTTTTATAAGTAAAAGTACAAGTTCTTTCTTCGATCACTTCAAACCCGTGGTGTACCTTACACCAGTCGGAGAAGGCTAACATCACCTAGTAAGTCTCTCATCTCTGCATGTGGTCTTGACTACTAGAAGGAGCTTCCTAGCATCGATATATCCCTAAGTCATGCTGCCAATACAAGGAATACTATGTCTAAACAGTGATCGATCATACTCAGACCAATTCTTTCACTATTTCCTTAGTTCCTTTCTCTTAACTAAGCAAACAGTCGAGGGCTAGGAGAAGTTGTACTAACTTTTTTTTTTACCTTAGTCTCTTTATAGTTGCAGAACTTTTTTTTTGTTTTCAAGAAATTACTAACTGGTCGGAAACAAGAAATTTGCAGGAATATGAAGACTTAAATTATATTCATTAAAGGTTTTACAAGGTTCTTTACATAAAGAGCTTTTACAAAATGAACTACTCTTCAGAGCCACCAGACTAGTTGCTGCTCGAAGAAGAGCCAACATGCATGTCTTCCACAACTTTCCTCCTGGTCGGGCTAGCTTCTTTAATGAATCTTTTGGCCTCCTATCCAGCACAGTCGAAGCCCAGAGCCTCGAGTTTTGCCAAGGCAAACCATACTCCATTTTTGATAGTATCCTTCGTCGATTTGGCATGGGAACCAGCCCAATCAAAATAAAATAAACATCAAAGATGTCATTTACCTTTGATAACCCTCTGTAGCTCGCAAGCTGCAGAGTTGGACTCCTCCAATGTTTTAGAATATTTTCCTTCTCCGATGCCAATAACGTACATACGTCCTTCTCTGCGGTATGTTTATATGCAAGGTTCTTGGCATCACTTTTAGACTTACAAGGTACTCAAAGATTAAGATATTATAATCTTTGAAGAAAAATAAGGCACTTGGAAGAGTGACTTACCACTCCTCTGCTTGCTCACATAGAAAGTTTCTCCCTTTCTTCAACCCAACCAATCGCCTGGTCAGTTCTTCGACCGCGACGACAATCTCAACCGATCTCTGGAAAGAGGAATGGGAGAATGAAATGAGAAAGCAAAAATAAAATAAAAAGAGAGTATTCGCTAGGTACTTACATCTATAACCTAACGAACTATTACCCCATACAGGTCCTCGAGATCTTGGTATTTCTGAAGGAAGGAGACCTTGTCCTACCATTTCTTCTATAAGTGCTCATCATCAAAGACATGTCCTTGAAAGGGAATATCCTTGGGGTGGGAGGCTTGATCACGTGACCTCCAGGAAGAAGCCCTAGCTTCCAAAAGTCTGAAGAATTTCGAGAAGAAAACGTTAGCCTCCGCTTTCTCTTCAGCAGCTTCTGAAGATTGAGGGGCTTGTACATGAAGTTAAGGAGGATTAACCTCCGCCTCTTCTCCCTCACTATGCCCCTGATCAGAACTCTCTGCCATCACCTTCCCGTACACTCCGGGTGATCGAATGGCTAGGTTCGTGGCTTGAACATGAATATACTCCACGGCCTCATCAATCGCCCGAGTAACTGATTCTTTCGCTGCCTTTGCTTAGGACTTGGCCACCACTGAAGCAACTAAGGCTTTAGCGGCTGGAGCCCGCTCGGGAGAAACATTCTTCTCTCTCGATGCCCGCTCGTGGGCTGAAGTGACAGAACCACTCAGAAGTTCACCTTCCGAGTGAGGAACTATGACTGTGGGGTTACTTGGGAGATTTCTTTCCGAGTGGGGAACCCAAGTACACTCTGGGATTTCCTCCGAGTGCATGGCCAGACTACAAGTAAAAACCAAAGAAGATGATAAGCCAAATAAAAAATGAAATGTAAGCTAAGATTCCATTGGTTGTTTTCACATACCTGGGTTTCTACACGCTAACCTTGAATTTTGAGGGCATCAAGTCTAGAGCACTTGAATTGCTCATCTTCTTCTTCTTCTTCTCTACTGATTTTACTAATTGAAAGCCTTCAGCCTTTGAGTGGCTTCCGACTTCAATAGCAGGGGTGGCCAGATAGTGCTCAACCTCGATAGGTTGAGCACCTTCAATCAATAATGGTCTTTCCTCTGTTGATCATGTCTTAGTGTAACTTCCCAATTTTTGATCGAGTTTCAAAAACCTTTTTGTGTAGTTTAGCCGTCTGGAAAATTTCACCAATTTTTATTGAATTAATAAAGCTTAAATGAGACTTTTTAAAGTCAAAACAATTTAATGTGATTAATATGAACATCAATAAGTTCTAAAATTATTTTATTTGAGGTCTTTGTGCTTGGAAGTATTTTCCAGATTGTTCTAAGAATTTTTCGAGTTCATTTGTTATTTTTAATTTGCCATTTAGATTTTTTGTATTTTCTAAAATAGAAAATATATTTAAAATCCAGGATATTCAAGTGGGCCACTTTCCTATTCTTGCTGCCCATTTCCCTTACTTCTGGCCTTGACCAATCGGCCCAATCCGTCGTCGCCATGACTCACCTCTCTCTCTCTCTTGCATTGGCGCTCGCCTCGGCCCCTTTGTTAGTAGTGGCCGCTGAGTGTCGCGACACAAATCCTCTGAGCGCGATTCTTGGCGTGTGGGCCCGCCTTTGTGTTACTATTCATTATCTTCATGAGGGACTCTGAGTCCATGTTCGTGCTACCGCCGTTGCCTTCCTTGCGCTGCACGCCTATAGGCTATAAAAGTCCTCGATGTCTGCATCAAAATGATCACCTCAGCTCTAGCTTCCAATCCCATGAAGCCTCGAGCTCGATTTCACTGCCGTTTTGTTGGAATCGGGAGTTGAACCCTAGCACTTCCGCCACTGTGTTTCACCGAATCCATCTCCGCCGGTGAGCTCCTGTGTCATCACCTACACCGTCGGCTTTGCCTCATTGTGTTATACTCGGTGCGTCCCTTCTCATCGTCGGAGAGGTCCCGTAGCACCGTCGCACCATTGATCCTACACCACTGCCCTGCCTTGCCATCGCTGCTGTGTTCCAGTCGCCGCTTGTGACCATTGGGTCCCGTGCGCCACCTATCCACATCGCCTCATCCTGAGGAGCCTTTTGTTGCATCCAAAACCTGACCGGGGCACTCTGTCGTCGTCTCGTCGTCGACCCAAGCCACCACCATCACCCTCGCTGCTATTGAGCCCCTTGCCAACCCTCTCCGTCGCATCGGAGTCGTTGGATGGGTTCGCCAGAGCTCGAGCTTGCCGAAGTTGCCCTTCTTTTGTCACCGTTCGCCGCCATTCGCCGTCTCCATTGTCGAGCCGTAGCCGCTGTCGATCTCAGTCGACATGGCCGCTTACGTCACTGCCACATGGTGCCATGCCAACGGTAGCCTAAACCACACCAGCCTCGCTCCACGTTGCCGCCATGTCATCGACCTCGTCCATGTGTCCACCCATGTGTCGTCTTGTCACAGCCACATGTGCACCGCTGCCACCACAGCTGCCACCCACGCCTAAACCATAGACCTAGTCAATGTGGACTTATTCCACGGTGGACTGAGCCACTGACACGTGGACCCCACATGTTAGAGCCCTATTCCGTAGACCTGTGAGCCGTAGACTTGTGGACCAAGTCCATGGACCTGGTCTATAGACCGTGGGTCCCACCTGTCAGTCTCTCTTCCTATTTTTGGGATTTTCTTTTAATTCTAAAATTCAATTTCTGAGTGGGCCCTACCTATCAGTCTTCTCTCTCCCTTTTCTTTTTTCTTTGATTTTCTTAGCCGACCAATTTTCAAGAGTTCGTTCTTCCTCATACAAACTCCGATTGAGGGCAATCAAGTCTCTAAATTACCTAAATTCAAGATCTAACTTGCTGTGATTTTTATTTAATTTGTGGAGTTTATTTGTTACTCTGTTTTGTATTTATTTATGTTCTCGTTTTCATTTGCGAGTAGACGTTGATACTTCGGGAGCGTTCGAGGAAGGAGATGTTGATCAAGCTCAAGACGAGTACTAAGACTTGTTTCAAGGAAAGTTATACCTTTGACCGTGTTGCACCTAGTTCTTCCAAAATTAATTTCATTCAAACTATTGTATGTTATTTCAATTATTTAAATCTGAAATACTTTGGGATTAGCTATACACCTACTTGATTATGTCCACCTTTCTTATTGTATTATGATGATCATTTGTCACCCCTATTTTGTTAACTACTAGTTGGTATTATCATATATAACATCTCAAAATTTGGTTTGTTTATGAAGCTTTAAAAATAAAATTTACCATTTGACTTTTCTTGTTAAAGTTAAAGGTTAATTTGAATTTTTAGAAATAAAAAAGATTTAATGTGAATAATGTAAACTTCAATTAAATGTTAAAGTTGTTTTATCTGAGTTCCTGGTGTTCCAGAGAATTTTATGGAATTTTCTAGAAATTTTTGGGATTTAATTGCTATTTATTTGAACTCGGTTTTATTTATTTCAATTTCTGAAATTTGGAAAATCTCTTAAATCCGGATTTTATCCTTGGGCTGACATCTTCTCTTTCGGCCCATTTCATTTCTTTTTATCGTTGGCCCACTCTTCCTTTTCTTTCCTGGCATTCTTTTCTTGGCCCGGCCCGTACCTCCTTTTTCCTTTGCGCTCCAGACCACCTCCACTTTTTGTTTGCACCAAGCCCATTAGAAGCCAGCAGCCGAGCCAACCTCCCTTTGCTTATTTCGCTGCCATGTGGCCCTACGTGTCAGGCCACCACCTGTGCATCGTCTTCCTCTTGGTCTCATAGCCCGTGTCCGAGTCTTGTGCGTTGCGCCGCCGACTCCCTTTTGGACTCCTCTCCTCCGTGCATATATAAGGACCCTAACTCACGTCATATTTGGTGCCTCAGTTTCCTCTCGCGTTTTCCCTAGCCGCCGTCGATGCTTTTGTCTTCGTTGCGCTGGATTGAACCGAAGAGCAAAGCCACCACCGTGGTCTTCTCCACCAGAATTCTTTGTCGTCAAGGGTCCTCCGTCATTGTCGTCTCCGCCATTGTGATCGCAAGCCCATTTTCTACAACGTGCTCGCACCATCCCCCACGAAGCCTCACCGAGTCGCCATCTTCACCTTTGTTCAAATCTGGTCACTGCCGCTCGTGATCGATCTACCCGCCAGTGAGCTCTTCCGCCCTCCTTTGTGTGTTACTTTGTGTTCTATCCTATTGTCATTTGATCGCTACCTCTCTCTTTTGCTCTCGATCACCGATTTGCCACTGCCAGTTATCTCTTTCATCTCCGATCATCTCCTTCTCCTCATCGACCCTGTTGTTTTCCAGCCGCCCTAAGCATCGCAATGTGTTCCTGGTGCCATCACCATAACGGTGCTCCTCCTTGTTGTCGTTGGGCGCCTTGCTTCACCAAATCCGTCGCACCTAAGGACCTTGCCACCACCAAAGTCACCACCGCCGACGACACACTCCGCCGACGAGCCACTGCCACCAGGAGCTTCGCCAAGTCCCAGGGATCTCGTTTTTGTCCTTCACCAGAGCTGTTCCACCACCAATCGCTGTTGACGTCGTCATCGTCATCTTCATCATCGGCAGTGCTGCCCCCTACCTCTCCATTGAGTTCTTTCTCTTGCCACCTCAGCTGCCACCTCATCATCCACATCACCCTCCACCTAATCTGTTCTTGCCCATGTGGCATCCCCATCAACAATCACCTCATCTTCTTTTGCCATGTGTCAATGCCATGTGGTAAAGCCCTAGACCCCAAACCCTTGAACTCAGTCCACCATGGATCATCTCAATGCCAAGTGAGACCAACTTGTCAGCCATTTCTCTTTACTTTATTTTTAGACAAAATTCCTTTGTTGACGTCAGTTGACACAATTAATTGTTTTTTCCTTCAGAAAAATAATTCCAGTAAATCTTGAAATTTCGATTTTCATTATTTCATGTGATTTTAATCTTTCGAGAGCTCGTTCTCTTTCATCTGAACTTCGACTGAGTCCATTCAAATTTCTAAATTCATCTAAAATTTAGCTATTTATTTTAGAGTTGGTCCTGCCCACTAGAAGGAGCTTCCTAGCGACGGTTCTTTTCTTACGATCCTCGCTGCTAGTCGGACTTGAGCCTGAGCACATTTTGCGAAATGTTTTTCTATATCTTCTGTTCTTAGTAGTAATTTTCGACCAGTTTTGGGTTGTATATATAAATACGATCACTTATCGTTTTTTTTCATACATTCTTGCATTTCTACTTTTGTCATCCCAACAAATCTTTTTTCCGACCATGTACAGTTTTGTTTGGTATTTTGATTATGACAAACAAAGATCTATAACTAGTCGAAATCACACACTGGTTCCGACCAAAATGATTTCTTAGTATTGTTACGATCAGTTTTGTCTTATGATCAGTATATGCCTTCAAAACAATGGTTTCGACTTTTATTCTCTTTCTTGGCTAACTGCTTGTCTAGTAAGGCTCTTCTACTACAAAGCAGTCGGGGGCTAGGAAGTATACGAGAATTTCAAAAAGTCAAAAGGATAAACAAAAGACTTGCTGATGGCAAAAATGTAAGTTTTATACATTTTATAATTCTTATATTACAATGTCCTGCTCCGGAATGTCTCCAGACTAATTACTAGTTGATGGAGATCCGACATCTATCTCCTCTACAACTTTGTCTCTAAGCGGCTTTAGTTCTTTCATAAACTTGGTCGCCTCATTAGGCAGGTGTTGATGACAAGATTTGACATCTGTAAAAGGTTTTAAAGACCTCTTGAGAGATTCTGGTTTCAGAGCTATAGTTGATTGGCAGAACCACCATCTAAGCGGTATGACCGTGCATTACTAAGCGGTAATCTTGTATGCCGTTCGGATCGTGTTGAGTTTTGTTGAAATTGTGGTTTTGGCAAGTGATAGCTAAATCTGTAAATCGACATGTTAAGTGCGGAACTCTGCGAGTATCTTGATGCGACCGCAAGTCACTTTATGCGTAGGATTCCTTGAGGCGTCCGATTAAATCGAGCGGTCGAGATCCTTTGTGAGCGTTCGGACCGTCCGAACGTAAAGAGACTTGTGAGGCGTCCGATTGAAATCGGACGGCCCAAAGCAGTGAGCGTTCGGACCGTCGAGCGGTGCCCGAATCAAGCGGCTATAACATGCGATCCGAAAGGCCAAATCAATCTAGGCCGTCCACGTGGTGAGACATGCGTCTCTGAGGTCTTTGAAGCGCTTCTGTGAAGCGGTAGTTCCACAATATGAAGTGGTACTACCGCACAAAGGTAGTACCGAATGTTTTATGACGATAATACCGTGTTTTTGGAACTACCGCTGAGTGGTACTACCGCAAATATGCAACAGTACTACTGCAGGTCACTTGATCTGAAATGGATTCTTGGTAATGTCCGATTGAAATCGGATGGTCTGGATCGCTGTGAACGTTCGGACCGTCCGAACGTGAAGGGACTTGTGAGACGTCTGATTGAAATTGGATGGCCCAAAAGCAGGTGAACGTTCGGACCGCCAAATAGTGTCTAGATCTAACGGCTAAAAACAGGTGGTCCAATTGGCCATTTCAATCTAGGCCGTCCAAGTGGCAGGGTGTGTGTCTCTGAAGCTTTGGAACATTTCTGTGAAGCGGTAGTTCCGCAGTGTGGAGCGGTACTACCGCACCACGGTAGTACAGAATGTTTTATGGCGGTAATACTACATATTGATTTTTATCAGGAGACTTTCCACGAAGATTTCTTCAAGACAACCAGCTATTGTCAAAGAGGTACGACCGGCTCATGGTGCATGGTATTACCGTATCGCGGTCATTCCGATTCGTAGTTGGCGGAACTACCGTGCTTTGTTCAAGACCTTCCACATGATTTTCATGAAGACCTCCTCGAGACTTTTTCGCGAGGATCTTTTTCAAGACTTTCCATGAAGATTTCTTGCCAGAGCGTCCAGGATGTGTTTAAATAGGAAAGATTTATTAGCTATAGAAAGTTTGAAGATCATAACCGAATCATATCTGTAATCTTATTTTTGGAGTTCTGAACTTTTACGGCTGAGACCTGCCACCCTTTAAAAGGGTCATGGCCGATTGTAAAATGTAACAAACCAATCGATCAAATACCAATCGAAGGCATCTACTTTTATTCATAGTTCCTTGTAGTCCCGTACATTTCCAACCTCTTTTGCTTCCTGTCCGGTGAGATCGCAAGATCAAAACCGTGCAAAGCACCGCCGCGTTGCGCCACGACTAGCTCCGCTTAGGCGCTGTGCATTGGTGACAAGATCTGGAGCACTTTGTTGCTGCCGCAATCATCGTGTTGTGCACAGCACAATTCTGTGCGCAACACAAATTGGCGACTCCACTGGGGATCGATTGGTTCGGCTATAAGCTACAGCCGAGCTCTTCCCTGGGCAAAGATCAAGAAGAAAGCTGCATTGTTTGCACCGAGCCAGGGGTGTAATCACTGCAACCATGGCAAAGGATGGTTCTACTGTTGATGCAAAAAACATTATCACACCCACGCTTGAGGATCTGCCCGAGGAGTATCATCAGGAGTACGAAAAGCGCAAATTGGAATTCGACAAGTTGATGTTGTCATGCTTCCAGAAAACCAGGCAAGGTGTCATTATGAAAGAAGGTGAATTACCATCTATCTACACCAGGCCTGAGGTAAAGCCCACTGTGAGTAATGCATCTCTTACTGAAGAACAAGTTGCTTTGATGATTGATCAACAAATAGGTGCCTCGATATATCAATACCTTAGGCAAGTTGCTATCTAGTCGTCTCGAGTACGTGATGCTTGAATTGCAAGATGAGACAAATAAAAAGCGGCCCTTAGCTAGTAATATTGATACTGCAACATGTAGTAATGCTAGCAAAATTCATCATGAGCTTGTACCTTTTGATGCATCGGTTTCCCCTATGCTACATGCAACTACACAACAAGATGCACCAATACAACATGCCTGTAGCCGAACTATTGTCGGAGGTTCGGTGATATTAGGCGCCATCGTTTATGGCACAAAATCTTTATTCTGCAGGGGGCACACCACCTACTTTCACATTATCAAATGGCTCACTTAATTTAGTAAGCTCGGCTCCACATGTAGCTAATTATCACAGCCGAGTAGACGAAAATTCAGCAAGTGCATTTGTGCCTCCGTACTACACGGTGGCTTACAGTACACCTCCCATACCTCCTCAAGGTTCAGGCACTGCATATGGGCCATTGCCAGACAATCATTTTAACAAATCTTTACAACCCACATCACATGCACAGCCGAACCAAATTCCACAATATGCCTATGGTGCACCTCAACCTAATGCTCTCAGACCACAACAACTAGCCAATGTGACACCTAATCGGCCTACGGCCGAAACATGTGTTGGACCTAAAAGCATTAGAGAACAAGTAGCTAGCATGTTTAGAGAAACATTTGGGGTAGATCCTAAAGGAAGATCACGTGCATATCAAAAACCATACCCTGATGTTTACGATACTGTGCAATATCCTAGGGGATTTAGAGTACCTGAGTTTGCCAAGTTTACTGGAGATGATGGCAAATCCACATTAGAGCATATAGATCAATTTATTGTGCAATGTGGTGAAGCTAGTGCTAGCGATGCTTTAATGATAAGATTATTTCCTTTGTCTCTGTCTGGTACTGCATTCAATTGGTATACTTCACTTGCACCTAACTTTGTGCATACATGGTCCTAGTTAGAGCAAAAGTTTCATGAGTATTTTTATACTGGTGATACTAAGTTAAGATTGTCACATTTAACATCGGTTAAACAAAAATACAATGAGTATGTTGCTGATTACATTAGGAGGTTTAGAGAAATAAGAAATCGATGTTTTAAGCTAATAATTTCTGATAAAGACCTAGCTAATTTAGCCTATTTGGGTTTACTTTCTCACTTGAAAGAAAATCTAGAAAGCCATGATTTCTTAGATGTTATCCAAGTATTGCAAAAAGCTCTGGCACAAGAAAGCCGGGCTAAAGAGTCTAGAAATTTTCAGAAGTCAGGTGACAAAATAAAAGTAGATCGTCCTAATGTTCACATGCTTGAGTATGAGTCTGAAAATTCGGACAATGACGATATTGATGTTTGTGTGGCCGAATGGGCTTGGTCTTCAAAATCTAAACCATTTGCTTGTTCAACCTTAAAGCCGGTTTCACAAAAAAATCGGCAAGAGGAAATTAAGTACACCTTTGATGTTGCTAAGTGTGATAGAATTTTTGATTATTTGTTGCAAGAAAAATAGATCAAGTTGCCTGACAATCATGTTATACTAGCACCCGAAGAATTGAAAAGACGTGCATATTGTAAATGGCACAATTCCTATTCTCATGCCACTAATGATAGCAATGTTTTTAAATCGAAGCGAGTTCAATCGACCATTAATGAGGACGATTGAAATTTCTTTGAAGGTCCAAAAATACAGCTAGATCACAACCCCTTCCCTGTCAATGTAATTGATTTCGAGAACAAGAAAATACTTATTCGGCCATCTCAAGCCGAATCTACAAAAGGCAAAAGTGTGGTGGTAGACATGGGGGGCATAAGGACATCAAAATCTGAGGTGGTGCCAGTTGTTAAGCCAAAGATGATCAAACCGAAAAGCCCAGAAGTTGATCACTGGAAGGTTAATGGAGGTAAAGGCAAGACCATCAAAAGAGTTGGAAGGCCGAAACCTACATTCAAGGAGCTTTTGGCTAAGTATGAGGATAGCAAGGCTGGCCGAAACAGTGCTAATCGGCCAAATAATTTCAAGCGGCCAAGGTCACCCACAAAGCAAAAATTTGATGGCTGGGACTGTTGTCGACAGGATTTCCATGCAGCAGCACCTTGCCCTCCTTTTGGACCACCAATGCCTGTCCCATGGGGTCCTCCTCCAATTGGTTTTCCTCCTTGTCTACCATGGGGTTGGTATGGTCCATGGATGCCACCTCCAATGCCTTTAGGACCATTCCATCCGGGGTGGACAGCACCCAAAAGACCTGTGTTTGATAGATTGTTACGTCCTAATAACGACCGTTTTGATCAAAAAAATCGATCTTACAATGGGAGGAATAATAGAGTGGTGAAGAAAGTGTATCGTGTCAAGGATGGTGATCATTTGGGTGAAGAAACAGATGTGAATTCAAAAGCAAAGGAGCCAAGTATCAAACAAGAAGAAAGGCAAGAACATTCAACTGTTGTTGTTTCAAAAATCAGTAATGGGAAACACATAGCGGCGGCGGCTTCACATGGAGTTTAGATGCAGGCGTGACACGACTCTGGCGACCCGCAACGATCTGTAGCTCTGATGCCGTGGACACCGGTTTAGCTCTGATGGCAGCCGAGCAAACTGCGTTGCATGTTGATTTTGAAGCACCAAAAACAGTGGGAAAGCTTAAAGAAAAAATGTCTTTGCTGCCTGGGACAAAGCCGCAGCCTCGTTGGTGTCCTCCTAGGCTTTCTCATTCCCAAAAGAGGAGGTTACAGCGGATGCGATTGCAAGAACTCAGAGAGGCCAAGGCAGAAAAAATGAGAGACAAAATATTCAATGAAATAAAGCCTATGGTGCCTATCCGAAAAGAGTGGAGGGTGAAGACAATCGAGACACCAGCTCAAGTGCATGATGATGATGAGGATGATTTGCTAGATTATGAAGGATCTCCAATGATTAAAGATGACACTCCACCTCGTCAAGGTATGGATATCAATATGGTGTTCACATTACCTTCAGAATTTTGGATTACTAGTGAAGAGGTTGCTCAGTTATGTCTTGGCCCTAAAGAAGCCATTTTCGAGAAGTTCGAAGAATCAAGCCGACATTTGAAACCATTATATGTTAGGGGACATATAAATGGTAGGCCGATTTCTAGGATGTTAGTTGATGGTGGGGCTGCTGTGAACTTGATGCCATATTCGGTTTTCAAGAAATTAGGGTGAGAGGACAGCGAACTTATAAAGACTAATTTGATGCTTAATGGTTTCACGGGTGAGTCTACGGAGGCCAAAGGTGTTATATCCATGGAGCTTACTATTGGGAGCAAAACTCTACCTACGGCTTTCTTTGTCGTCGACGTGCAAGGTAATTATAGCATCTTATTGGGTCGTGACTGGATACATGCAAATCGCTGCGTACCTTCTACACTGCATCAGATTTTAATACAATAGATCGATGATGACGTAGAAGTGGTTCAAGTAGATACATCGGCTTATGTGGCTTTGGCCGATGCCTCAGCTGATTGGCAGCATGGTGACGTTCAATGTTTAACAGGTTTAGACCTTTCTAGTTATGATTATCTTAGTGTCACCAAGGATGGTTTTGTACCCGTGTCTGTACAGCCGGCTTCTGCAGCTCAGCTTAGCAATATGGTGTTATAAATGAATAAAGAAAATAGCTTGCAATGGTTGCAGCAGCGTACAGAACAATATCGGTCAAATAAGAACAATAATTGCAAGGCTATTGATGATTTTGATGAAGTAGAGAAGTTAGGACAATGTTTCTCATCGGCTGACCCATTGGAGGAGGTTGACATATGCAATGGAACTACTCCTAGGCCGACATTTATAAACAAGAATATGCCTACTGAACATAAGAGCAAAGTGATAGAGTTGCTTAAAGAATATGTTGATTGCTTTGCTTGGGAGTATCATGAGATGCCAGGACTTAGCCGAGAGCTAGTTGAGCATCGGTTACCTATTAAGTCTGGTTTTAGGCCTTATAAGCAGCCACCTAGAAGGTTTAATCCTAATATATATGATCGAGTCAAGGAAGAAATAGGCCGATTGTTGAAGGCTGGTTTTATAAGGCCATGTAGATATGCTGAATGGGTTTCTAACATTGTCCCGGTTGAGAAGAAGAACACTGGTAAGTTGAGGGTGTGCATTGATTTTAGGGATTTAAATAAAGCCACCCCTAAAGACGAGTATCGTATGCCTATAGCTGACATGTTAATTAATGATGCTTCAGGACATAGAGTAATTAGTTTCCTAGATGGTAATGCTGGGTATAATCAGATTTTTATGGCCGGAGAAGATATGTCTAAAACGGCCTTTCGATGTCCCGGTTTTTTGGGATTGTTTGAGTGGGCTGTCATGACTTGTGGTTTAAAAAATGCCGGTGCTACTTATCAAAGGGCCATGAATTTGATCTTTCATGACCTACTTGGTGTTGTCCTAGAAGTATACATTGACGATATAGTTGTTAAATCGGATAGTATGGACCATCACTTAGCCGATTTATGTCTAGCCTTTGAACGAATGCGTCAGTATGGTTTGAAAATGAACCCACTCAAATGTGCTTTTGGTGTATCGGCTAGTAAGTTCTTAGGGTTTATAATACATGAGAGAGGCATAGAAGTAGATCCTACCAAAATAGAGGCTATTAAGAAAGTGAAGGCACCACAGTGCAAAAGAGACATGCAAAAGTTTCTTGGGAAAGTGAATTATTTGAGGAGGTTCATATCCAACTTATCTAGTAGAGTTAGTGCATTCACCCCTATACTTCGGTTAAAGAAATAGACCAAATTTACTTGGGGGGTAGAACAGCAACAAGCGTTTAAAGAAATTAAAAGGTATTTGTCTACACCTTCTGTGTTGAGGGCGCCCAAAGCCAGGATACCATTTCGGCTTTATATTGCTGCATAAGAAGATGTCATTGGTGCTGTTTTGACACAAGTAATGGACGGCAAGGAATATGTTATTACTTACTTGAGTAGATGCTCTTTGAGTCTTTGAGACAAGGTATGCATTTGTTGAAAAATTATGTTTATCCTTGTATTATGCTTGTTCCAAGTTGAGGCATTATTTGCTGTCTAGCACTTGTGTTATTGCCTGTCAAACCGATGTCATTAAGTACATGTTGCAGCAACTGATTTTGAGTGGTAGGATTCGAAAGTGGGCTTATGCATTAATAGAGTATGATTTGGCTTATGAATCTTTGAAATCTATGAAAGGCCAGATTGTAGCTGATTTCATTGTTGATCATAGGATTGATAATGATATAGAGCTAGTTGACTATCTCTCTGTACGTCTATGGAAATTATACTTTGATGGCTCAGCTTGTAAAGAAGGGCAAGGTGTTGGTATTGTGCTGGTTTCAACTAGAGATGTGACTTTTGAAACATCAGTTTGCTTAGAGTACTTTTGTACCAACAATCAGGCCGAGTATGAAGCTCTCCTGTTAGGATTACAAATTTTAGAGTCCATGGATGTAAAGAGTATAGAAGCATTTGGTGATTCACTGTTGGTGGTCCAGCAAGTGTCAAAGGTGTATCAATGCTTTGATGGATCACTAAATAGCTATTTGGAAAAATGTTTAGAGATCATAGCAACTCTGGATGATTTTACTATTAGTCATATATCTAGAGAAGAGAATGTTAGAGCAAATGACCTAGCACAACAAGCATCTGGTTATCAAGTTAAAAGGGGTAAATTGTTCATGATAGAAAAGCCGATGCTGGAGGTGCTGCAATCTGCATTGCCGAACAACATGTTGGTGGTTCAGGTACTTTGGAAACATCAAGTGTTGTTGAACCAAATGATTGGAGAAGGCCTCTAATTAGTTATTTAGAAAACCCTAGTCAATCTGTTGATAGAAAACTTCGGCGACAAGCATTAAAATATACACTGCTTGATGGAGAGTTGTATCGCTGAACCATAGATGGGTAACTTTTGAAATGCTTGGGTTCGGATCAGTCTAAAGTTGCTGTAGGTGAAGTGCATGAAGGTATATGTGGTACACATCAGTCGGCTCATAAAATGAAATGGTTATTAAGAAGAGTTGGTTTTTATTAGCCGACTATGTTAGAAGATTGTTTTAGATATTACAAAGGGTGTGAGTCATGTCAAAAGTTTGGTGATGTGCAATTGGCACCTGCTGCTATGTTGCATCCTATAATTAAACCGTGGCCGTTTCGTGGATGGGGTTTAGATTTTATCGGCCAAATACACCCTGCATCTTCTAAAGGTCATTGTTTTGTTTTAGTAGCTATTGATTATTTTACAAAGTGGACAGAAGCTGTTCCTCTCAAAAACATGACTCATAAGGAGGTGATCAGTTTTATTTTGGAGCATATTATTTATAGATTCGGCATACCACAAACTTTGACTACTGATCAAGGTTCATCTTTTATGTCTCACCAAGTACAGGAGTTTGCTGAATCACGTAGAATCAAGCTCCTTAATTCCTCGTCTTATTATGCTCAGGCCAATGGTCAGGCCGAGTCAAGTAATAAAACTTTAATTAGGCTCATTAAGAAAAAGATAGAGGAACACCCTAAGAGGTGGCATGAGGTGCTATCTGAAGCATTATGGGCTCACCGTATATCTAAACATAGTGCTACAATGGTAACACCGTTTGAATTAGTATATGGGCAAGAAGCTGTTTTACCTGTTGAGGTATATTTGAATGCTTCCAGAATGGCCAAGCAAAATGATTTGTCGGCCAAAGATTATCATAACTTGATGATGGACAGGATAGATGAAGTTGCAGATGAGAGGTTAAGAGCTTTGAGGGAAATTGAGAAAGATAAGATGAGGGTAGCCAAGGCTTACAATAAGAAAGTAAAGGAAAAATCGTTTCAAATAGGAGACTTGGTTTGGAAGACGATTTTGCCTGTTGGACACAAAGATAATAAATTTGGGAAGTGGTCCCAAAATTGGGAAGGTCCATATAAAGTTATAGAGATTGTTCCTGGAAATTCATATATAGTGCAAAATTTACAGGGAGATAGGCTGCCTAAAGCTCTTAATGGCAAATATTTGAAAAAAAAATACTATCGAAGTGTTTGGCAAAATGCTTGAGAAGCACATGGCTGATGAGTTGCTAATCATTGTCCTAAGAAATATACATATGGCCGGTGCTTGATCATCGTCCTGAGGAACAGTTGAAGATATTTTTGTGGTAAACGTATTCGTTTACCAAAAAACAGGGGGGCATGTGTTGATGACAAGATTTGGCATCTGTACAAGTTTTTAAAGACCTCTTGAGAGATTCTGGTTTCAGAGGTATAGTTGATCGGCAGAACCACCATCTAAGCGGTATGAGTGCATTACTAAGCGGTAGTACCGTATCTTGATTCGATCGATTTGAGTTTTGTTGAAATTGTGGTTTTGGCAAGTGATAGCTAAATCGGTAGTACCGACATGTTAAGTCTTGGAACTACCGAGCGGTACTACTGCAGTATGTAATGAAATACGACCGCAAGTCACTTTGTATGTAGGATTCCTTGAGGCGTCTGATTAAAATTGAACGGTCCAGATCACTGTGAACGTTCGGACCGTCCGAACGTAAAGGGACTTGTGAGTCGTCCGATTGAAATTGGACGGCCCAAAAGCAGGTGAACGTTCGGACCGTCCGAACAGTGCCCAAATCCGACGGCTATAACATGCGATCCAAAAGGCCAAATCAATCTGGGCCGTCCACGTGGCGAGACGTGCGTCTCTGAGGTCTTTGAAGCGCTTTTGTGAAGCGGTAGTTCTGCAATATGAAGCGGTACTACCGCACAATGGTAGTACCGAATGTTTTATGACGGTAATACCGTGTTTTTGAACTACGTGGCGGTACTACATAAATATGCAACGGTACTACTGCAGGTCACTTGATCTGAAATGGATTCTTGGTAACGTCCGATTGAAATCGGATGGTCCAGATCATTGTGAACGTTCGGACCGTCCGAACGTGAAGGGACTTGTGAGACGTTCGATTGAAATCAGACGGCCCAAAAGCAAGTGAACATTTGGACCGCCAAACAGTTTCTAGATCTAATGGCTAAAAACACATGGTCCGATTGGCCATTTCAATCTAGGCCGTCCACGTGGCAGGGTGTGTGTCTCTGAAGCTTTGGAACATTTCTGTGAAGCGGTAGTTCCGTAGTGTGGAGCGGTACTACCACACCACGGTAGTACTGAATGTTTTATGGCGGTAATACCGCATATTGATTTTTATCAGGAGACTTTCCACGAAGATTTCTTCAAGGCAACTAGCTATTGTCAAAGAGGTACGACCGGCTCATGGTGCACAGTATTACCGTATCGCAGTCATTCCGATTCGTAGTTGGCGAAACTACCGTGCTTTGTTCAAGACCTTCCACGCAGATTTTCCGTGAAGACCTCCTCAAGACTTTTTCGCGAGGATCTTTTTCAAGACTTTCGATGAAGATTTCTTGCCAGAGCATCTAGGATGTGTTTAAATAGGAAAGATTTATTAGTTATAGAAAGTTTGAAGATCATAGCCGAATCATATCTGTAATCTTATTTTTGGAGTTCTAATCTTTTACGGCTGAGACCTACTGCTCTTTAAAAGGGTCATGGCCGATTGTAAAATGTAACAAACTAATCGATCAAATACCAATCACATCTACTTTTATTCATAGTTCCTTGTAGTCCCGTACCTTTCCAACCTCTTTTGCTTCCTGTCCGGCGAGATCGCAAGATCAAAACCGTGCAAAGCACTTCCGCGCTGCGCCACGACTAGCTCTGCCTAGGCACTGCGCGTTGGTGACAAGATCCGGAGCACTTTGTTGCTGCCGCGATCATCGTGTTGTGCGCATCACAATTACATGCTTAGCAATGAGCGATTGAAGTCATCTTCAGCGGCAGAGATCAATAGAGGGTCGAAGCCTTGGTTTGCGGTATAAAACTAACTCCATTGGCAACGCCTTCTTTCATAATCTGGGCATAATTCTCTCGAGTAGTCTTGAGCAGACCACTGAGATCTTCTAGAAGTTGGCCTAAGAAGTTCATTTTCTCTATTGGATCTCTTAAGTCAGGCACACTTGATCCTAATCCCATATCAAAGATCATCTTGTTGAAAGCATGAATCTTTTCATCAAGATTTTGCACAAGAGCTGCCTCCTTATCCTGCTCAAATTTGAGCCTTCTTTGCTCTGCATCGGTAACTTCGTTTGCTCTACGAGTAAAACAAGCAATAAGTACAACATGATCAGAGGAGGATAATAAGTCAAGTATACGACCTATTACCTTCAAATTTCTTGTTAAGAGTCTGATTTCTGGTCGACGCCTTTGCAATCGACCTTGGCGGCGCTAGGGCTCGCCACGGCTTCGCCATTGCGAGAAATAAGCGGCAGTGAAGTTGGTCGACAGACTCTGGTGGGTCTCAGCGATGGCGGCGCGCCTTTGGGGACGGCGAGGAGCGGCGTATTTGGAATCGGAGAAGGAAAGGGCGCTCGGCCGGGGATCTTCAAACTCGAAATCTAGCGAAACCGAGAGGGGAGAGGAGGAATGGGTGGTGGGAATGAGTTGAGGAGGACGAGGGGCGCACCATGCCTCCTTTTATAGGGGCGGAGGAAGCCGAGAGGGGGAGATCGGGTCGTGCGGCCATCACGTCGGTCATGGCGAAAATCTAGCGAACGTGTGCACTAATTGAGGGGGAAACGGTCAAGGGGAAGGCGGCGTGAGTGGCCGGTTTGAATGCACACACGGGTGCGAGAAAAAGGGGAGAAATCGCGGTGATTCGAGCTCTGCTGTTGTTAATAATGGCGGCGTCTTGGCGGTTTGGGGAGAAAAAGCCGGGAGGAAGAAGGAAGGGGCCCGGGGCCTGAAGCGATGTGACCAAGAAAGGAAAAGGAGGCGGGAGGAAGCAGGCCGTCGGATCAAGATCCGACGGTGGCAATAGGTGAAGCGGTGCACGGGAGAGTAGGCCAAAATGGGCCACGCGCACGGGAGAGGAAAATGAGCCGAGCTAGGGTTTTGGCCCAAAAGGCTAAACAAGGATTTAAATGCATTTCTTAATTAGAAAAATTTTGTTAAATCAAAAGGGCTTTAGAAAATAGCAAATAAAATCCAAAAAATTCTAGAAAAACTCACAGAAATTCCTAGATTTATTTTGGACTTAATAAAATAATTCCAACTTAAAATTGGTAATAGTTTTTGCACATAAATTATTTTGGCTTTAAAATAATTATGGAAAAGCTTTTAAAATTCTAGAAAATCTAGAAATTAATTAAATTTTATTTTTCCACTAAAACTCAAATAAAACTTCAAAAATTCAATAAATTTTACTTTTGACTTTTAAAACTCCAAAAATTCAAATAAAGCAATAAAACTCTTTCAAATTTTAGAAAATCCAACAAAATAAGAACTTTATTTATTTTTATTTTGGTAACAGAACTTCTTTCGAAGACTTACCACCTTGTGAAATAGCTTCATCATGACCAATGGACTAGAGCAGGGATTGTGTCCGGAGCCTCAGAGGACTAATCTGGCGTTTGGTGAAATCTCTCACCACATGCCAGGAAGTCAAGCTCTTGATCCTCAGGTCATGGATAGCATCCACCCATCTTCCGACCACCCCTGTCTTCTCCATGGTTTTCCTTCACTTAGGATTCTCGTTCGCCCTAATTTCGGCGAAGTAGAGGCCATCATCCCTCGTAACCGTCATGTAGAACCAGTTTTTTTTCCATGACGACCACGAGGATTTCGAGTACATTTGGATGTACTCACCGACCTTCCCGTTGTGAAAGCGTAGCGTGCATTCTCTAGGAGCCCCTGTGGATCTCCCCGACATCGCCATTCGATAGAAATACTTGAAGATCCTCAAGTTTGGACGCACTCCCAGGTATGCCTCACATAGGTAGATGAAAATACTAATATTGGCGATGGAATTAGGGGCCAAATTCACCAATTCCACCTCGTAATACTCTAAAATGCGAGAAAGGAATTTGTGCACCGGTACCCTCAGCCTGCACTCGATGTGGGCGAGGAAGATTGGAATTTCCCCATTTCGCGGCTCAGAAAGTGCTTCCCGGCCGCTGACCTTCATCCGATCAGATTCCTGTTTAGGAGCATTTCCATCTTCTCCGCGCTTCAAGCTTCTTCTCATTCAAATCTGAAGCTATCCACTTTGTGATTTGCTCCGACATGGTGAAATTTCTCAAAGGGATGAGTAGTGGTCGGAGGAGGCTTTGAGGTCGAGAAGACAATAAGAGATCGAAAAGATTTTCTTAGTAAAGAACTGAAGAGGATTAGAGGAAGATCTGGAAGCGTAAAAACTCTAAAGCCCAGCATTGGGGATTTTATAGCTTCAAGTCTTTAACTGCAATCTGGAGTTATCTAAAAAGTCCAACGGACAAAAGTCTCTTTTTGTCCAATGGACAGAAAAACTCTTAGGTTCCCAAGGCAAGTTCTCAACTTTAAAGTGAACACAGACCACTTCGTATATCACGACATTAAATGGGGTTTGCCCGATACGACTCATCGGAAGAAAAGTGTTCACACGACCTGTTCATTTAAAGTTCAGGGGCTAGCTGACGAGAATTAAAACATCTATGTATTATATTAATACATAATAAAAGACCATACATCTTCATGGCTAATGACCTCACTGGTCGTAAAGATTCCAGAGGTTACATAAGTGTACCCTGGTCGAACAAGGTCCTGTACCTAGTCTCCGACCAGGTAGCTGCTCGGAGAAGCTATGAACTAGTATCTATAACTGATCCCAAGTATATTCTTACCGTGTGATGAATATAGCATGTGTTGTATACTTCATATCACACGGTTACATAGTCATAAAGACACTGACAACAACCACGATACGGTTGAGTGTCTCTAAGACACTACTTAGTAGAGCGAGTTAACACATTGTTAGCGGCGCCTCGCCCGACCGATCATAGCGCTTCACTAGGGCGCCTTCTCCGAGTAATGCGCCACCTCTTCGGAAGTTATTTAAGGGTGGAGCACGAGAAGACCAAAAGGCGAGAGGGGATATCGAGAAGCACATCGACAATCACAATCTGGTCTGAGACAAGCAAGACAACATCATCAGATTAGAGCATAGCAATCTTCATATTCAGTGTAATTAGGATTAGTCCCTAGTTAGGTCGTAAGCATCCCCTGTAAATCCAGTTCATATCAATAAAGAGCGGCCTCATTCTATCCCAGGAAATATCGCGTCATTTTCCTCTTTTATTTTGTAAGATCATCGACTCGATCATCGACAATAACCTCCATATGAAATATGGTGATGGATACCCTCCTATCACATGGCTAACCGTCCAATTTCCCATTTGAATAAACCATTTGATAAAGTCTTTTGAAAACAAAATCAAAGTCTAACTTTGAGTGGCAAATGCAAAACATGTCCATGACCGTGGACACAGCTATTCAAATAGTTTTACACTCTACAGAGGTTGTACAACTTTACCCACATGACATGAATTCTTTAGTTTGTTTGGCATCCGTCGATACCACCGCTCACTACCTTAGGTAAGCAGTCTAGAGCACGTGTCAAGGCCTTTACAATGCATCATTCCACCGTAGTCTTGCCTCGCTAAGGTTTCACTTCCATTGGACTGACCATCCTCCAGAAGTCCCCTCCTGCGCCAGGTGGGAATAAAAGTAGGTCATAATAGACACCCACGCAACCGGATGGCATGACCACGGTGAAACATTGCAAATTAGTTAGCCAGGTCCCGCCCACACAGGACATGTGGTAGTACGATGTGGCTTAGTAAGATACGACTAGAAGACCGGTCCTTAACTGACTTGGGCAACTTTCCATCAAACCCATGGGCCTCGATCATAGAAATGACTCGATCCCGTGTATCAACATGTACCATCCAAACAACCATTTTGCCCAAGTCCAAACCAATTTTCCTTTAGTTTAATAAGTAAAGTCATTTTATAAATTTCTATGGTAAAGACAATACCATATAATCATTTTCAAATCATAGTTGAACTTTTGACTAAAATTCTCCCAAATCAAGATTTTTGGTCTAAACTTTGACTAAGCATATATTTTTCCAAAGTGTTCTAGTTCACACTATTGCATAAACTAGATTTTCCTTTATGATGTCAAGGGGCGACTAATTCAATAACAAGATTGGCTATACCATGGAATTGGGAATAACTATAACTTTAAAACAGGAATTTAAATTACTTGAATATAAATATGCATGCGGTAATAATTTAAAATAGAATTTAAATAATTTTAAATACTGGGCACAAATATGATCAAAGGTATAACTTGCCTTGCTCAATTAGTTGTTGTTCTCAAACGGCGTAGAAATCGGGCTTTCTGAAGTCGTCGAAATCTATACGTGAAAACAAGCTAAATTCAAATAAAATCCAAATAAAATCCAAAAATTATAAAATAAATACTGCAAGTAGAGAATGAATTTAGATGAATTTAGGAGAAAGAATCGTTGGATTTGGAGTTCGTATGACAACGAATGAAACTGTAGAAGTTCAAATCTCAAAAATGAGGTGCATGTGTAAAGCACCATGCATGATGGACTAGCTTGCATGGCACTGTTGCTTGCCATGCAACATGAACACAAGCAAAGCTCACACAGTGCAAGGAGAAATGGTGACGCCGGGCAAGAAGAAACGAGAGGCGGCCGGCGAAGCACAAAAATGAAATCCCGGGAGCAAGACCGACCCAATGGTGGTGGTCACGTCGCCGGCGAAGGTCCGGTGCGGCGGCAACACTCAAAATAGTGTTGGAGGAATAGTAGCGCCGGTGAGCCGGGGGTGTTTCAGGGAAAAAGAAGGGAGCACCGTGTAGAATGCTACGAGGCGAAGCCAACGGCGTGGACGATGTCATCGGGGGATCAACGACGGCACCGGAAACGTTGAGAGAAGGTGGTTCGGCCGCTGGCGGAAATTTTTTGCTTGTGGTGAGATAGAGGGGCGAATTCCTGAGATATGAAGAGGAAGCCAAAGGGCATGCCACGACGCGGTCGGCTCGGGAAATAAGTGACCGAGGAGAGAGAACGGAGGAGAGATGTGTTATCTTAAACATGCATGTACAAAGCACCATGCATGAACAACTCACTAGCATTACTGTTCAACTTCCTTCATGGCGACCAGAAGCAAAAGATGCTATGCTGCCATGCAGCCAAATAGAAAATCCATGGCGCAAGAGCTTCGGCTAGCAGCACAAGGTCAGTGGCGGAGCCAGGATTTTAGTGTTGGGGGGTGCACATACAAAGCAACGCTGGGTACGATTAGTTCAAAACAGGGAAAAGTTATCGGTTGGGAAAAAATTTCAGAGCCTAGCGATAGACCCGGTTACCGGTGGTTACCGGAATTTCTGGATTTATTTCGGCCGAAATTTTCAAATCGAAATTTGAATTTTTTGTGAAGTTAAAAAGAAAAATATAGAAAAAAAAAATGCATAGCCAAGATTTGAACCTGGAACCAACCTCTTCAAGACTAAGGGTGCTTCCACCACGGCACATGCACTCTTGTGTTTGCATATGTTTACAAACTTTCTTTATATTTGTCAAAAAAACTAACAAATCCGAAATTTTTTGGCCGGTTGGAAATTTTACCGGAGGGGTTCGGTAGATCCGATTTTCGCCGGTAACCACCAAAATTTCACTGAAAAAGTTTTCACTGGTTTTAACTACACGCCCAATGGAAGTGAATTTGCAGTTAGAAGTAAAAAAAGTCAAGAAAAAAAAAACAGGAGAAATTGTCTACTAGTATCTTTTCATATGTCATTACTATAGTAATCAATTTGGAAAATGACTTGCATAATAATATGAATGTGAGAAAAATAGAAGTTGCTCCATGCTTTGCAAAACCATTGGTCTTAGTGAGTGGCATGTAAGCCTCTCGCCGCTTCTTTGCTCCCCTGCTGGTGCCACGCCCACCACCACCCTCTCTGCCTTGACCGCTTGCCGTGCGCATGAGAACAAATTGGGGAGAGTTGGAGTATTGGAGATAGAGATGGATGTGGGGTGGTGAGTGATGAGATGGCGTGAAATTTGGTGGAGGCACGAGTGAGCCGTGGGTTGTGATTGTTTCAATTGGCGATTGTAGCTAGCCGAGATGACACCATGACAAGAACGAAAGGCTACGCCAAGAACCGAAACGTTTCGTGAAAACAGATGCCAAAAGCTTTCACTAGCTTGTACAACTAGTCTTTTGTGATAGTACTCTCTGTGATCAATTGCACAATGACTTAGGAAGATGCGGGTGCCTCACTGCCTTAGTGCCTGGCGACTTGCTCTAGTTGATGGCCTGGTAGGCTGAATTGTTGAAATGTCCAGCTCAAATGCCCAACTACTGAGTGCTTATACCTAGTTAGAAAAAAAAATATATTTATTTTTGGGGGTGCCCGTGCACCACGGGCACCCCCCTGGAGCCGCCCATGCACAAGGTGGTAGAGGTAGCATGCCCATTATATAGCCTCAACCGGGAGCCGAATAGTCGGGTAGGCAAAGAGCTACAGGCGACAGCCAAGTCAGTTCGGTTTAGAAACGTAAGAACGGCAGTGTGGCTGCACTTGATGGCTACAAATTGAAGAAAGGCATCGTGGAGGAGTTTAATGCAATTGTTTCTCATCAAATGAAATCAAGTTTAAAGCTTTGAATGGAGAGGAATGAGAGCTAGAAGAGAAAATGGGCAGCCATTAATGGTGATGAAGCTCAACCGTCGGCTGGGAGCAAAGGAGGGGATGGGAGAGGAGAAGGGAGGTTGGCGCGGTGGAGTGGGGCCGAGGCGGTGCTGCCGGCGGCGAGGTGAGTGGAGTTGGTAGCCCCTTGTGGTTCAGCCATGGAAGGCAGTGGTGGCCACCATGCCTTCGGTTAGGGAAAGCCAAACCAACGGAGAAGAATGCTGGGAGGAAGAATGCTATTCGGGAAAGGGAGGAGAAAATTACTGAACTTAATTCCTGAAAGAAAGCGCGAGCTCTGGCCCTGGACACGTCGCCCCGAAAGCTATCACCCATCGGATGTCGAGCGGACGTCCACGATGGCATGACCCAGCTCCTGCGCTTCGTCCGAACGGACGCACGCCAGCGCTTCATCGCAGCCCACGTCGCCTCGCCAGCTGCGTCTTCGTGAGTCTTTGGCTTGCCATCTCTATCCTCTCACGAAGCTGCGTCTCGTCGCCGCTCTCGTACCCGCCCCTCGATCTCCCTCCTCTTCCTCCTCTTGAAGCCGCCGCCCCTTTTTCCCCTAGCTCCTCTCTAGGCTTCCTACCCGGCTGCCTCCTCCGGCTAGCACCCGGCCGCCTCCTCCCTACCTGCACGGTGCCGCCGCCATCGCCGCCACCTCCTGTGGTGCCTTCTCTCTCTTGACTGGCTCCGCCTAGTGCCGCCGCTGCTCCCTACGGCCTCCTCTGGCCCTTTCGACCCTCCTCTTCCTCCTCTTGAAGCCGCGGCCCCTTTTTCCCCCTGGATCCTCTCTGGGCTTCCTACCCGGCTACCTCCTCCAGCTAGCACCTGGCCGCCTCCTCCCTACCTGCACGGTGCCGCCACCATCGTGCCACCTCCTGTGGGGCCTTCTCTCTCCCGACCGGCTCCGCCTGGTGCCGTTGCCGCTCCCTATGGCCTCCTCTGGCCCCTCTGACCCTCCTCTTCCTCCTCTTGAAGCCGCTGCCCCTTTTCCCCTGGCTCCTCTCTGGGCTTCCTACCCGGCTGCCTCCTCCGGCTAGCACCCGGCCGCCTCCTCCCTACCTGCACAGTGCCGCCACCGTCGCTGCCACCTCCCGTGGTGCCTTCTCTCTCCCGGCAAGCTCACTTTGGTGCTGCTGCTGCCCCCTCGGCCTCCTCTGGCCCCTCCGACCCGGCGCGGCCAGATGGCCTGGCGCCGCCACCTCCACCGACTCGGCCCGGCTCTTGGTTCCTACGCTGCCACTGCCTGCTAGCCCGCCGTCGCCACAGGTGCTCGCCTCTAGCCTTCACACGCTGCGCCCAGATCCTCCCTGCATTCGGTGCCTCTGGGTTCAGCCGCCGCCATGGTCACCCCACCGTGCGCTGGCTCAACTCCAGCCCTCCGGCTCCACTCGGGTTCACCACCAGCGCCTCCCTCTACGCCGGTTGGCCCGGTCCTGCTGCCGCCGCTGGGCCCGACCCGTGCGCCTCGCTCCTTTGGCTCCCCCCATCGGCGCGGCCAGAGGCCAGCACCGCCTTGGCTCTCCCTCAAGCGCCTCCTCCTCCTAGCTCCCTCCCTTTCCCCTACTCGGCCCTTTGGTGTGGCTCGCCCGACCTCTGACCGCTCGCCTCCTGCGCCCGGCCAGTTCCTTTCCTCCCTAAACCCATACATTAATCCAGATTTACATGTTTCGGTTGATTCCTTTTACTTATGCTTACTGATGCTTGGTTGATGCACATGTACGGTGGTGGTGGTTTGGCTGCTATATGCTTATGCATGAGAGAAGTGGTGGTGGTGAATCGGCCCCTGCTAGGATGGTGGTTAATTGCAGCATTTGAATGTAAGTGCTTGATCTTTCTTCTTCGGTTTTTTTACTTTCTATATGAGAGAATATTTAGAGATGTCCATTTGTGGTGAGTCTTAAGAAGGTCTTCTTTGTCTTGACTTCATTGAAACCACCAAAATAAGGTGCTTGATCTGCTGCTGTGCAGCTTCATTGTAGGCACCAAAATGAGGTGCTTGATCTTTCCTATATGCTGAATCTGCTATTTGAAGTCCATTACTGTGTACTGTGCTATCATTTATAGCTTGAGGTAATATAGTTTAGCTCCTTAGAGATATTGTGATCGTACATCTAATCTTATGATGCCTTTCTCATGCTCTCTGTAAGTTGTAGTCTATCAGTTCGCCCTTTTAGTTTACGATTTAGGGCCACTGAAACATATCAATAAAATCTACCTGCTGCATCTTTTCTTTAAAAAAAACCCATTGTTTTAGGACTCAAAGACTCCATATGTGGCATATCAAATGAAACAAGAGATGCACTTTCAGGTAATGTGCGTTTGTAATACATGGTGCTAACTTCTTTACATTTTAATGTAAGTGCTTGATCTTTCTTCTTTGTTTTTTTTTGCTTTCTATATGAGAGAATGTTTAGAAATGTCCATTTGTGGTGAGTCTTAAGAAAATTTCTTCTTTGTCTTGACTTCATTATAACACCAAAATGAGGTGCTTGATCTACTACTGTGCAGCTTCATTATAAGCAACAAAATGAGGTGCTTGATCTTTCCTATATGCTGAATCTGCTATTTGAAGTCCATTACTGTGTACTGTGCTATCATTTATAGCTTGAGGTAATATAGTTTAGCTTCTTAAAGATATTGTGATCGTACATCTAATCTTATGACGCCTTTCTCATGCTCTCTGTAAGTTGTAGTCTATCAATTCGCCCTTTTAGTTTACGATTTAGGGCCATTGAAACATGTCAATAAAATCTACCTACTGCATCTTTTCTTAAAAAAATTACCATTGTTTTAGGACTCGAAGATTCCATATGTGGCATATCAAATGAAACAAGAGATGCACTTTCAGGTAATGTGCATTTGTAATACATGGTGCTAACATCTTTATGTTTGCTTTGTTCATATGTATGCGAATAAGGGTTGGCTTTACACGTTATATGTTGCATATGGATAATTTTATTTATTTATTTGCTTTTGCAGCTATGATTGTGCAGTATCACATTATATATTGCATAATTATAAATCTGTTCAATTTTATAAAGAGCATGGATCGGTCCATTGTTTTTTTCTGCGTAATATGTATAGTATGTGTTTTCCAAGTTGGCTTTTGTTTGTCAAATAGTTATATGTATCAAGTACCTTCGATCATTAAGATAGTGTGAATCTATTTCAACTCTCTTTTTTTTCTTTTTCTTGCATATATATAAATGCAAACACACCAAATAATTTAGCAATCTTTGAATATATTTAAACTAAAAAAAGTCATGCATTTTCAAATAGCATTGCAGACTTACATAAAGAAAGAGGAAATTTAGAGTGGTTCATCATATCATCTCAATTTATCTCATGCATATACTACAACCTACTCTTTTTGGCCACTTTTTCCTATACTTTATTTCCATCCCTACCACATCTATCATAAAATTAGCATATACACGTTTCCGATAACAGCTATCACTTTCAATGACCGAAGAGCATTGCCACTGTTTGTCACTATCCAAATTCCTTATTCCATAGAAAGAGGTCTATTCTATCGTACATCTTGCTTTTTTTATGAGCATTCCTTTAATTTATATATTTTTTAGATAGTTTTTGACCATGTATGATGATCTTTTAATTTTTTTTGCTAGATGAATCGTCTATAGAAAAATATGAATAGCCTGCTCTCATGTGCGATGGAAAAGCTATCACTTTTAGTAACCAAAGAACATTGCTATCATCTTTCACTTACCAAAATTCCTATTCCATGGAAAAGAGGTCTACTCTATCATACAGCTTGCTCTCGGTAAGACTATTGTTTTGGTCTCCCTATCCAAAATAATATAATTTAAATAACATACTTTCCTATTTTTGCTGCCTATCCATGGAAAATATAGTATGTTAGGCTTTCTATACTTTTCTAATAGCATATTTAGATTATCCATAACTCGGGGACAACAAAATTTATAAGCATGAAAGAATGCTGATTAGGTACCACCTAATAAGGACCCGTATGTTTTTTTTAATTAGTGTTCCTTTAATCTCTAGCTTTTTTTAAAATAGCTTTCGACCACGTATGATAATCTTCTTATTTTTTAATAGATGGATCATCTATAAAAAAATATATAAATACCCAGCTCTCATGTGATGGAAAACTCACCTTGCAAATTTCCTTTTGGTTTTTTATTAGTTTTTCAGCGCCCAAAAAAAGTCTTTTTTGGTCAACGTAGTTCCAATTGACGTAAAGTGCATACATGAGGCTCCAAAGAAAACTAGTTCCAACATGGACGTCCACGCATGCAAAGCCTAGGTAAGTAAAATTTCTATTATTCCATTCCAAATTTCTTTAGCTCCTGTCTCTTCAGTCATTAGTTGTTTCTTGCATAGTGTTATTGAGGTGGTATTATTCTTTAATTAGAAAAACAAACATTTCTTCCGTTAAATAACCACGTTACTTTGTTTGTTTTTGTATACCCTCTGCCATAAACATGTTTAAATTTTTTTTAATTTTGTCTACAAACTGCAGACCAAAAAAATTCCCTTCAGTAATACACATACCATATTTGCTTAACTGCTTTTTGTATTTCAGAATCACCTCCGCTTTTTAGCTAAGAAACAAATTATCTAGATCAATGTTCTTTTTATATCTGCTAACTAATCTTAAGACCTTTGCTATTGGATATTTTTTACGATGGTCATCTCCAGACAACAACGGTCTCAATAGTTAGACAATCAACATCAAAGTCCATTTTTTTTCAGGTATTATACTTTACCACAATCCATTCAAGTTTATCAATGAGATTCACAGATTCCAACCAACATCTTTTTACAGCCTACAGATATTGAATCATTTCAAATTTGCTGCAGTGAAAGAGAAATCCTTCAACACAGGCTGTTCGAAGAAACCTATCTTTAGAGCAATGTTGGGAAGAAATTGCTCATTTGTTGTTCTATGAATGTGCTAATGTTTGTTTTTCAAATGTAAAGAAGGAAGCATATAGGAGGTTAACACTCTTGATTTATATTTAGAAGATAAAAAGAATGATCTGAACTTCATTATTGGCACAGTTTGTATAACCATATGCAATCACTGCTTCCTACCTATGTTTGGTAGAGATTTACATCTCACCTAAATACATACATATATACAGATGCTTTTCATATCAGTTATGTAACAAACACAATTTTTTTTTCCGTAAACTACTACACTAACCTACGTAGATGAACAATCAGTCTTCTATACCTCGCAACAGTCCTTCTTAACACACCATTAAGACTCGCGCCACATGGCGCGGGTGATCTTCTAGTAGATATAAAAGAGAGAGTTGGAGGGGGGTATACTATCAAATGGAAGCAAAAGCCCACGTTGGCTGCATGCATGCAAAGGCCTTTACGTTAAGTGAGCTTGCCCTTGGAGAATTCTAGATGGGTGATCGGCGGGAAAAACATTTATTATTATTATTATTTTATTTTTGAAATTAATACAGGTTTAAGAAATAAATTGAATGAGTTTTTAGAACAAGGATATAAATTGAGATTATGATTTTGGATAGGAGAACGAGATCAACTCATCTGGGATGAACTCGTACAACGAACGAGAATAATCGACCGAGATCGCTTGGGGAGTCCGGCTGAGATGTTCCAAGGATAAAATAGAGAATAAAATTATAAGACCAAAATAATTTGGTTCAACTTATTTGGAGTTCAGAAACATTTTCTATAAATTTTCAAAATTAAAACCATTTTCTAGTGTGAAAATAATTCGGTTTAAAGATCAATTTTCAAAAACTATATTTTCTGGACTAGCAACAAGTTTGAAACCTATTTTAAAATAAAGTTCATTTAAAACAAAAAAATTTAAAATTGGTTTTACTTGATTTGGCGTTGAAATGAATTAGATATGAATTTTTGAAGTTTTCAGCGAAAATAAAATAAAATAAAAAAAGGAAAATGACCGGATGGTCCGAACATCCACCAAGCACGGTTTATCATGTACTGTGCAAAGTTACTGTTCATGAGGTTCGGATGGTCCAAATAATTTTCTTGCTTTTCGGATTAAAAAATAATAAATCAAATAGATTTTTAGAAAATAGCAAATAGAGATCAAAATTCTAGAAAAATTCACAAAAATTCCTAGAATTATTTTGGACTTAATAAAAATAATTCAAACTTATATATGGTAATTAATTTTGTAAATAATTTATTTTGGCTTTAAAATAATTAGGGAAAAGCTTTTAAACTTCTAGAAATTAATTAAAATTTTACTTTTAATTTTCAATCGAATAAAATCCCAGAAAACTCCATAAAGAGTACGCAAATATACATGTATGTTCGGTGTGTAACGCGTCCCGATACAAGCGTAAGAATCAATCAGATGACGGCGAGGGAATTGAGGTGAAGAAAGGACCTTCTGCTAAGGTGGCATGGTATCTTCCTGTAATTCCCCGTTTAAAGCAGTTTTTTGCAAACCCAAAGGAGACAAAACTTCTATGTTGGCACTCGGAGGAGCATAAGCAGGATGGAAATGATGAGGAAATCACTTCTACTGATATGAACACTCCTCTTGCTGCTGCCATGAATGATGTGCAAGGTCCAATTACTCGGGCATGTGCTTGTCTACTCAATTATCAGGTAAACTCATTTTTAGGAGTAAATAATATTTCCATTGAGAATCCGATACTTCCTAAGACTTGTGATTTTCTTGTTTTTAGGAATCATGGAGAGGAGGAGCCAACTCATGGCAAGAGGAACACATTAAGGACTTCACCTAATTCGTCCATCTCCACCAATTTGGCTGTATTCAAGTCTACTTCATTGGGCTGACGAATTTAGGCTTATTATCCATGGTGCTGCGACACCTTTACATTGGGTCGAGGGCCTTGTATCACCACTTTAGGTTATTTGGGCCGGCCATCCCCCTGATCGCTCCGCACTTGGGCCGCCCTTTTTCATGGGTACTGTTCACATGAACAGTACTATGAATAGTACCATCTCTAATTCCTTAGCTAAGTGCGGCTTCCCCCTCCTCTATTTAAGGAGGTCGCACCCCTTTAGTTTTCCTTGGGTTTTTCTTAAGAGATTATTCTGCTTAGCAGTCTCGCCGCACGTTCGCTTGAGGAACCCCAATTTGTGAACTTAATCTTTATTCGCAATACAATTTTAGATTTCATCTTCTACTCTCTTGATTGTGTTCTCGATTCGCTTGCAGGAGATAGCCTTCTTGGCGAGGTCAACCGCGTTCGGCACAGTTGATAACCATCGAAGCAGTGGTGTAGTGATTGCGAGGGGTTCGATCTGTTTTGGTCGGAGCCTTTGGATCATCAACGTCGTGTTCTCCACAATCGACTTATCACTACCTTTCGGAAGATCGGGCCACCGTTACATCAAGAAAGCTAAGACACCCTGCTGATTCCACCCAGTGGTGAAACATCGATAGGAGGTTTGTAGACTTCGGTGCGGAACCAAGGAATATAAGGTTTGGATTGAGTACAGATGAAATTAATCTTTTCGGTAACATGAGTAGCCGCCATAGCACTTAGCCTGTGACTCTCTGTATCTACAACCTTCCTCTTTGGTTGTGTATGAAGTGGAATTATATTTTGCTGTCGATACTTATCCAAGGGCTGAAGCATCCTAGGAATGATATTGATGTGTACCTAGCACCATTGATGGAAGATCTAAAAATACTGTGGATCGAAGGAGTACATGTATGGGATGCGTACAAACGAGAGAACTTCACTATACGCTCCTTGTTGTTTTGCACCATAAATGATTATCCCGCCCTTGCTAACCTGTTGGGCCAGAGTACAAAAGGAGCCAAAGCATGTACACACTACTTAGATGATACCGAGAGTGTGTGGTTGAAGCACTTACACAAAACCGTGTACATGCGTCACCATAGGTTCCTCCGGAGGGCTCACCCATATTGCAGGATGAAGAAACAATTCGATAGAGAGAAGGAGGATAGCTCAGCTCTAAGGTATTTAAGCGGAAAAGAGGTCTATAATATGGTTAAGCATTTAGATGTTGTGCTTGGAAAGGGACGTAAATTGAGGACCCGTGAGAAGAACATCTGGAAGAAGAGATCAATATTTAGGGACTTACCTTATTGGGAGCACCTAGAAGTTCGCCACTGCATCGACGTTATGCACGTAGAGAAGAATGTATGTGACAGCTTGATTGGTCTCTTACTGAACATTCGTGACAAAACAAAGGATGGTACCAATGCACGTCTTAACTTGGTTGATATGGACATCAGACCTGGGTTAGCACCGACAAATACCGATAAAGGACGAATGTACCTTCCCCCTACTTGTTACACTTTGTCCAAGGCCGAGAGAACTGAACTGTGCTAGTGCTTGTATGGTGTGAAAGTTTCATCCTGTTACTCTGCCAACATAAAGAAACTTGTTTCGATAGAAGACTTGAAGTTAATTCACATGAAGTCTCATGATTGTCATGTGCTAATGAGACAGATGCTCCCTGTTACAATTAGAAATATTTTGCCGATCAAGGTCCGAGAGACAATCATGAGTCTGTGTTATTTCTTTAACACAATTGCTCAGAAGGTCATCGATCTCGAAGGGCTAGATGCTCTGCAGGATGAGGTGGTGACGACTCTATGTCATCTTGAGATGTATTTCCCTCCGTTGTTTTTTTTGATATCATGATCCATCTCATTGTTCACATTGTGAGGGAGATAAAGATATGTGGGCCCGTGTTTCTACGTAGCATGTACCCGTTTGAGAGGTTCATGGGAATTCTCAAGTCCTATGTACGGAATCGATCTTGGCTTAAGAGCAGCATCATCGAAGGTTATGCAACCGAAGAGATCATTGAGTTCAGCGTCGATTACATGGCTCAGGTTGAACCAATAGGTGTGTCTTCATCTTGCTATGAGGGGAGGCTCGAGGGTATCGGGACCATCGGAAGGAAAGAAATCACTCCAGAGATGAGAGCGTATGCTCAAGTCTATTTTACGGTCTTGCAACACATGACTGAAGTGTCCCCGTATATCGACCAGCACAAGGACGTGCTTCGGCAATAGAATCCGGAGCGGCTGGATGTTTGGATCATGAGACAGCACAATAGTTGATTCAACCAATGGTTGAAGGAGCGACTCGCTAGGAAATCCTCAAGTGATACGTTGGCATGGTTGGCAAAAGGGCCAACCTTTACAGTTGTGACATGGCAAGGATATGACATAAATGGGTACATATTCTATACGCAGGCTCAGGATATAAAGAGCACTAACCAGAATAGCGATGTCTGTATAGATGCATTTAGTACTGATGGGTTGAGGAGCTCCTACTGTGGGTTCATAGAGGAGATATGGGAGCTCGGCTACGTGCTTTTCAAGATCCCTCGGTTTCGGTGCCGTTGGGTCCATCTCCCACAGGTGAAGGTTGACAGGTACGGCGTTACTACTGTGGACTTCAAACGTGTCGGATACAAAGTCGAACCATTCGTACTCGCTAACCAAGTTGTTCAAGTCTTCTATGTAACCGGTCAAGCAAATAAGAAGTGCCACGTAGTTCTTCATTGAAAAAAGAGGATTGTCGGAATTGAGAATGTAGTGGACGAGGAAGAATACAATCAACTTGACGAGTTGCCACCTTTCGAAAATGACATAAGGGTCGATGAAGAACAACATGACAAAACTAGCTACATACGCGTTGATCATCATGAAGGGCTAATTTGCCGAGATCCCTAATGAGCGGGTAAACTACCGCAATGGCGGGATCAGGACGAGCATGCAAGCCGGTTGGACGCCTCCCCACCATTTGCTGAGATCCCTGATGAGTGTGCCTGACAGTGGCTAAGAGCGAGGTTATCTACTGCGTCTTCAGGGGCCATCTCCTTTCGAAACCCTGTAGACAAGGAAGTGTCCCGGCGCCTAGTAAGATATCGAATTACCTAGTTTGTAATTACTCGATAACTTCATAGGAAGTGAAATAACATGTCGGGCTCTTACAGGAAGAGCTGAGTACAGCACAATATTCTCAAGGCTCATTCCAGGCAGTTAGGGAGAGAGATATGCTCTCTGAAGCCCTGGGAAACAAGGAATATTCAGGACGCACGAGAGGCATTGGTCTTTATGTTCCATGAAAATAAGGATTCGCAGCGGACTCTGGGGCGTACCGAAGTAGGAAAAGAGCCAAAGCCGAGCGCGAAGCACAGCTATAAGAAGAGATTCGTGCATCCCTCATAGAAGAGATGCGGGATGTCGCACAAGAGGAGATTCGTGCATCCCTCACAAATCAGTTGGAAACCCCCGCCGCTATTATGCTAGCCACCCCCCAAACGTCCGAGTAGCTGCGCGTCCAACCATAACTTAGAAATCGATAATAGATTTCCTGTTGATGACAACCTGGTAATAATTATTATCCCTGAAATGGTCGATCCATTGATAGGCATGTTGGAGTAGCTAATTTTATATCATTATGTAGGTGGCTACGAAGTGCAAGCTCCAAGTGAGATGTGCCTCCGTTACCCTAGATGCTGCTTGGGGCCAAACGTATCCATTCGGTGTCGGGGTCTTGCTGCACAGTGTAAATATAGCGTCGGGTTTCGCAAAAGTAAATGTGGATGGTGTTTATGCCAATTTCGAGGTTGTCCAGCTAGAGACGTCCCCAAACGACGAGGTCGTGACTTTATGGCAAGCCATTGGAGCATTCATCCAGTGGCCCAAGAGAGACATCTGACTGGAGCTACCTGCACCGGTGTCAACTTCACGGCAAGTATCTACACTAGAGCTACCTACACCAAAGATACCTGTACCGATGCGACAAGGACCCGGTACATCAGATGCGTCTACACCTCGTGCCCGATCGACCTCTAAAAAGTGAGGCAACAAGGGCAAATCGAAGTAGCCCGATGATATCCCCTTCTTGTTGTTGGCCTGGAAATTCGTACATAGTTAGCCATTGGTCGTCCCAGAAGAGGACCTCAAAACCCTAGGATTAGCTTCCCAGAGATTGCATGAATGGTACATGGAACAGGCCAAAAAGATGGGTGTACAACGGTGCTCAGGTTTCACCGTTAGGTTCAAGAAAATTCATTTTAACCACGAGTTTCAAGACTGTGTCTTCAAAATGACTTTTGATGACTTGTTCTTACTCTTCGACCTCGACTCCCTCGACGCCTCACTCATCCGATGGTGGACACTATAAGTGTGTACAATCATGGTCTACGTTCGTGTAATACCGATAAATGTCATATATAACTTCTAGCTTTTGTACATATATAAATAGATACATGATCGTAGAAACCACATCAAGTAAACCATCGATAGGTTTCCTCGACCCACACTTGGTCTCTGAGCAATGCATCAACGCCGATGCAACCTTCGTCGAGGAGTACATGGTGATGTTTTTGCTAGATCACCGCGAGAAGGATGTCATACTTTTGCCCTACAACCAGGGGTAAGTGCTGCACTGGTGGCTATATGTGTTGATTTGTACTTTATAAGCAACATGAACTTAGGTTTAATGATGGCGATATACTTGTGTAGGTACCACTGAATTCTAATTGTAATTATACCAAAATGGAACTAGGTATGATACCTTGATTCCCTAAAGAGGTCTAATAACAACTTCACAGTTGTTAAAACTTAATCGACAGGTAAACACATGTCCTCCATAGATAACTCTATTGTAGTCTTTCCTTCCTTTGCAATGGCTAAGGCTAAGTTTTTAGAATCACGTAGGTCGTTCATCACGTACTATGCAAAGGGAGGGAAATGCAAGGGAGTAAACCTACGACACGATTTCAAATTCCTAGTATTCGCTACTACACATTAATCTTATATAACACTTCATAGTAATGCCTCTTGAACTAACCAATTCTATTTTTGCAGTGCCACCAGCAGTTGCCGGGCAACACCTGTGGATACTATGTTTGCCACAACATGGAACTACTACTCGGTTCCCCGATGACCAAAGATCCTCAGGTTTGCCAATCTTGCAACAATTATTTCATACTTATTAATTTATGTATGTACGACTTTAATCTTCCTAGCGACAGGTTGCAACTGTGAGACCCCGGTTTATTAGGCTCATAATACTTAGTCATCCAATTGACCCTAGTATTATCAACTAAATAAACCGTGCCTCGAGATATATGTACTTCCCAAAAATACAGTACACACAACTCATTACAAAAGATTGCATCAATTCCATTCAAACACATAGAACAGAACAAGCAACGAACCAGAAGTTAATATGAATAAAGGATAGTTATTACAAAAGAGAGGCCGACCGGCCCAATTACAACAAGTCTACTAAGATAACAGCGGAAGCAAAAGTGCCATAGAGATGGCCATAACAAGAGCCAACCAGTGTGCCTTAACCCACAAGGCAACTGACCGGACCGCCAAGCTAGTTGCTTTCCCAACCACCGCACATCTCACAAAAGTAAAGCTCTTTGGGCTCTACCTCCTCTGCAACAAAGTTATTAAGCAAAGCAAATGAGTACAAAAATGTACTCGCAAGACTGACGTGTAGTATAACAGAACTATAGTTTAACTACATGCAAGCTTTATTTAAGTGGATGAGGCTTTGGACTCATTTTAAGCATAAAGCAAGTTTTCATTTGCAATAATGTAATAGATTGAAAGCAATTTGGCAAAGTATTTTTAATTGTTGAAGTAACAACGAGATAATAACATAATAACAACACATGAACAACCTGGAAGTAACTAACCCAATAGCCACCACAACAATAGCATGAATTACCCATTCATACCACCCATGTCAAGTTTTAATTAAAGGTTGTAGTCTAGTTCTCACGGGGCGTATCCGAGCGTGTCCATAACCTAGGACGAGACTATTCGAATAGTTTTAACCCTGCAGGGGTGTACCAATGTACCCACACGTCAGACCGCCTTTTCGCCACATGATTTAGCACACTTCCTTTGGTATGCCGGCACGGCTAAGTCCTACGAGACATTTCCAATGGATGATGCTAATTACGAGCCGCAACCCACGGGGACAAAGACACATTAGACAACCTAACCGGTCTGCTAATGCTCCTTCCCAACACCACACACACACATTTTATTTAAACATACCCACCGACCAGCTCATAATTAACACCTCCCAAAGTACTTGGTCAAGAGAGGTCCCATATCCCCCTCGTGTGGTTAGTACGCAATAATGCTCAGTACGGTGGCGCAAGTAACTCGGTCCTTGTTGACTTAGGCATACTACCACATTCCAAAAACCACACCGTCCATCCAATATGCCCAAGTCCAAATCAAACTTTTAATTTTCAGATTTTGACTTTACAAATTAACAAAGCACAAGTGCTGGACATAAAGGAGTAATAATTAGATTTGTGTGATCAAGACCATCGACTAAATCGATGATCGCCCATTACTACCGATAACTAAGCATGTCTAAGCAGTTGAAATCGAAAACTACTAAGTGATAAGAGCTCATCCAACGAGCTCAAACCACAGCAAATAACCTAGGCTCATGGTAGTAGAGGATAGACAATTCCTACAGATTATGCAACTATAGGATTGCTAGCGATGTTTTAACACAAGAAGCATGCATACATACAAGTAAAACAATATATTAACCTTAAAGTAATGGGACGATAGAGGGGATATGATCAAACTGCTTGCCTTGCTGTTGCTGGTCAAATTGTTGCTGAGTATCGCTCACGGGATCAACACACTCGTCAACACCTAATCGAAAAGACGAAAAGAATCGATAAGAACGACGAAAACGACAAAGACAGCACAGCAAACAAACTCCAAATACTCTGAATTTTCTACAGCAGCAAGAGGATGATTTTTAGGGAATTTATCAACAAGAACCAATTGATTTGGATTCTCAATGCAAAAGTTATGAGCAAAACAAATCTGCTCAGCCCTAAAAATACCAAACTGCCACTATTCACTAATTTAATTATTAGGCAACATTTTCTAGAAGGGTGGTGATACTGAGATTTTTACTGTAAAACCAGCACCTCATGAGATGAATAACACAATTGAGTTCATCTCATTTGGAGCTATTATGCATTTTCTATAATCTTTCAAAAACAAGAACTTGAACAAAATTATAATGCACAAGTACTCTTTTTGACAGTAGCAACATGTTCAAAACTAATTTTCACAGTAAGTTCATTAATAGAGGAAACCAACAAAGTTGGATTCACTAAAAAATAATCTACAGAGCATTACCTATGCATTTTACAAGTTAAACACTATTTTGAGTGTACATTTAAAGCTAGTTTTAAAATCTATTTGCAAAACCATGTTCTGGAGCTGAACTGGGCTCTTAACCATTTTTAAATTGGAGCCCAGGTTGAGCCAGAGCTAACACAATTTGAATCACCCTATTTGGATTTAAATTGAATTAGTTATGAAATTTTAAAGTTCATACCTTTTTCAGTTCACAAAATAAGAGTTCTCTGGAAAATCCCAAAAATCACAAAGGCCGGGGAGGACATGAACCATAGATTTTGAATCTAACGGCTCAAGACCTCCCAGGAGTTAACGCACACGTGCGCTCGCGAGGTCCAGAGGACATGGGCCGTGGATCTTGGATCCAACGGTCCATGTCCTCCCAAAGAACTGCTGCTGAAGCAGTGGGAGGTCGTGGCCGTTGATGGTGCATCCAACGGACCACAACACGGGAGGGAGGACCGGGGTGGCCCAGATCAAGCGAGGGAGGTCCTCAACTGTCTCGATGACCTCGAGGAGGTCCTACGCGGAGGACTTAACGCCACAGACCTCCAGGGGAGGTCTGGACGGCCACGATTGCGCAAGGGGAGGTCCTGGACGTTCAAGATCTCCTCGGAGGAGGTCTTGGACGGCCAGATCCAGCGCTATCGCGCTCGCGTACGCGCACGCGCGCGCGGGCATGGAGTTAAAGCGCGCGGGACAACGAGGAGGTCCGCGCGCGAGGTCTTAAATGCGCGCAAAGAGGCAGGAGTAAAGGCAGTAATGGCGAAACCAATGATTAATGAGACTTATCAATGATTAGGGCATTAAAGAGAGGATCTTTGTCCGAACTTGACACGGCACTGCCGTTTACGTCCGACAAAAACCCGAGCTCGAAGAAATGGTCCTCGCCGGCGATGTAGACCTTGCCGGCGACATCCAAGGGCACCATTGTGTGCGCAATAGTGTTGCGCACACACTGGGACCACTCTCGACGGCGGCGGCGGCCTTGAACGCCGGCGAGCCGGAGAGGACAAAAGTGACAATCACGGCCAAATGACCAATTCGTGAAGTAAAGCTCCGCGACATCATTCAAGCGTGTGCCCAGCATCTAAGGACTATCAGGAGAATTACCTGGAGGTCCAGAGGTGCTGAGGAGGTCGAGGAAGGTGAGGACTGGAGCTGGGGAAGATAAGGAGCTTCACGGCCAACTCCAAGTCCACACTGGCCACCTCTGCAAAATGCCCAACTAAACAAGTTAGGATCTTGGTTACAGAGAAAAATGGCATGAATTGAAGAAAGGAAGTGAAGAGGAGAGCCATTGGAACAAGGGTGCCACCGAGGAGCTCCAAGGTCTACAACAATGGTAGCCAAAAGGGAGGTCGGTGGAGGACAAGCTCGGCCAAGCACAGGCAAGGCCAAGCTCAAAGGTGTGTAAAAGAAGCCAAGGGCAACAGTGGGGAGGTTATATAGCTAGGGAAAAAGAGGTCATGGACCACGGGTTAAGCTCATGGTGAGCTTAGACCATGGGAGGTCCACGGGAAGTCCTGGACTAGGACAAAATGGAGGGGACAGAGTAGGTTAGGACAGGGCATGGCCTAGGGGCGGAAAGAGCTGACACGCATTTAATGCTTGCAGGCTCAGAGCCGTTGGACAAGACCTTACTCTGACTTTGCCTACTGCCATGGCACTCGCACGCGCCCAAGCTAGGAGAAGAACAGGGCGAATCTCTCCACCGCTGGATGAAAAGGATGGGGAGGTCCTAGCCCTCGGATCTGTTTCGAGTTTGAAACGGTAAGTTTAAGTGACTAGAGGAGGTCACGACCCTCCGATTTGGATGGGGAGGTCGTGGCCATCCGACGGATGTCTTGGATCGCTAAGTGGAGAAGGGACAGAGGTCCAAGGCGTTGGATCTAAATCAGCAGTGCGGACCTCTGGGAGGACTTAATCAGACGCGACTTTGATAAGTGAGGAGGAGGTCTTGGCCTTTGGATTTAAATCCAAGGGCTCACGACCTCACATGGGTGGGAGGTCGAGAGGTTAGCAATGAGGGAGGTCATGGCCATGGATCTTTGATCCAATGGCACAAGACCTCAATGGGGTGGAGGTCCTCATTTGTGATGGTTTTGAGAGGAGGTCGTGGCCTTTGGATTGAATCCAGCAGCTCGACCTCAAGTGAGTGCAAAGGAGGTCTCGACGCGCTTGATATAGAGGGGAGGTCGTGGGTGTTGGATCGATCCAGCGGCCACGACCTCAACAAGCGGAGGAGGACTTTGAGGTTTGATAACAAGGGGAGGTGGGGAGGTCCTTGCGGTGTTGACCGCGGAGGAGGTCGGGACTGCTGGATCTTGATCCAGCAGTTCACGACCTCCACGAGGTGAAAGGAGGTCGATGGGGTTGGTTTCAACCCGAGAAAGGAAAGAGGCTCAGCCCAAGGAACAGTGTAAGGTTTTGGAATTTCAAAATTTAACAGCTGAGACTTTGCAGAATTATTTGAGATAGCAAATGAACTCCAAATTTTCTGAAATTTTAACTGGAGCTTGCTGACATCATGATTAACCTTACATCAAATTTCTAGAGGTTATTATGCAATGCATTTTTCTCAGGAAATTCATGAAGGCTGTTCAAGGATTTGTTTTACCTCCAAAAATTATCAAACAAGTTTTATAACTCATGATATTTTTCAGAGGGGTCCCACATCATCTCTAGGACCAAGGAAAATTATTTCCAAAGGGTTGGCACAAGAGTTGTGACAAAAAGGAAAATGAGTTTGTCTTTTGGTCACAAGAGCTTTATGTTTTTGGATTACACAACTCTTGGACAAGAATTACATGAGAGTTTAGGGGTTTTCAAGGTGTGAGAAAAAGTTTTAATTTCTACACATTTAATTATATTTGAACAAACCCTGTTTAGGTATTTGGGATGTTACAGCAACCATCGCTGAAACTCCATTGGAATAGGCCCAACTCAAATGCATTCAAAGACAGTTTGCGGCCTTCTTGATGCGTGAGGTCATAAGCCCAAAAGGGAAGTTTCACAATGTAGATTGAACTTGATTGGGATAAGATTGAACTTTATGGAACATGTGTGTATATTTGTTCATGAATGGTTAATTTTAGTTCATTTGAGTTAATTGATTTATGAAATGGATGTGCTTGTTTCTAAAACGAATGTGAATTGGATGTGCTTGTTTCATAAATGAATGTGAATAGGATATGTACTTGACGAGGATATAATAATCCTCATTTTACCTTTTATCTATAATTTTTATTATAGGTAAATATGACGTCATGTGAACCTTGAGTGTACCCCTTAATGTTATGAAGGAAGAACCAAATGGATGGTCGTAAGTTCTTCTACAACCACCCCCATAGTCGTAAGTTATGCTACGACTATCCCATAGTCGTAAGTCTTGCTACGACTACCTCATAATCGAGATTCCTCTACGACTAGGTCAGCCACGACCACCTTATAATCAAATGAACCTGCGAGACAAGTGGGTCTTATTGATTAAAGGATTCAAACGATCATCATATGTTGTTATTCTACTGAGAATAATGTCACGTAATACCCCATTATCTCGGTATATAGTCATGTTGAGCGACGTGGAGGAATTAATACACCGGTAATTACTACCAACATGCGCCGTTCATAGAGGTGATGAGGTGCCGCTTTACTGGAGTAAGCGCGCTCCTTCACGTATTATAAAAGGCGGCAACTAGAGAAAGGGAGGGGGATCGAGCCATCGTGAATACAAGCACTATCTGTAATAGTCTTAGTTTTTCCCCGATTGTTCAAGATACACTCAATACCATACACACACGGGAGTAGGGTTGTTATTCTCTCCGGAGAAGGCCGAAACTGTATAAAAATTCCGTGTCAATCTCTCTGCATGATTCTATTCTAGGAGACCCCGAATCAAACAATCTTTACGTAAGTTTGGTTCTAAAACACCGATATTGGCGCCGAATCGTGGAGATCTTCCGGTAATTTCTTGTCAAACATTCTCTCTGTTTTCCAAATCTCATGCACTCATGGCGGAGAATGGAACGAGGAGAACCGGTTCGACTTGGCGGTCTGTGAGACGTCGACATGGATGCCGGATTCGATTCTTAACCGAGTGATGACTCATCCTATGGCATTGTTGCCTCCGGGATCTTCCCACAGATCCGAGGAGACAATGTCGCCGGTGGAGTTGAGGAGGATCCTTATCCCCACAACAAGACGTCCAAGAGAGGAATCTACCCTCTCAAGGGCAAGGGTCAATCGATCCAGACCACACCTGTGGACTCACGACACGACAAGAGTTTTTCCTCGAAGTGTCCAAGTTCCCTAAGGCGGTCCGACTTGGTGAGGCAAGCGCGCCTTTGACGATGTCAAGAGGTACCTTCTGAGTGCTCTATTCGGTCTCTCCGAGGCGGAAGAAACGCTCTTGGTTTACCTAGGCGCCACGCCACAGCGGTCAACAAGACTCTTGGTTGTAGAACGTGAAAATGTACAACGACCAGTTTACTACGTAAGTGAAGTTTACACGGACCTAAGGAGCGTTACCCTCGGGTCCAAAAGCTTCAGATGCCCTCCTCATGTCTTCGAGGAAAGCTGCGGCATTATTTTTAGGCGCACAAACTAGTTTGGCTTGCCCGAGTTTCCCTTGGGAGCGATCCTCCGTAATAGGGAAACAGCGGGACGATGGCAAATGGTCGGTCGAACTTGGGGAGTTCGACATCCATTTCGTGTCCCGAACGGCCGTTAAATCCCAGATCTTGGCGGACTTTGTCACCGAATGGACAAATCTGAAACCTGCTCAGATCCCCAAGACGATTCCCACCGATTGGATCTATGTACTTTGACGGTCGCCACTTTAAGTGGCTCGGGTTGGGTGGTCTCCGTATCTCCTACCGAGAGACCTTAAAGTATACCATACAATTAAACTTTCGGGCCACTAATAATGTGGCGTATCTGAAGGTTTGCTAGTCGGTATCTGAAAGCAATGAAAGCTCTCGATTCGCCGACTACTCGTGAGAGGAGACTCTCAACTAGTCGTGAATCAAGTCGGTAAAGAGTACCAAAGGTGCTCTAACCCGACAATGTCTCGGTACTTATCGAAGTACGTAAGCTAGAAAAGCATTTTTTAGGTTTCGAGGCACAATTCATCCTCGAAGGATAATTTCTCATGAGACCGACTTGCTCGAATAGCTTCTTCCAGATCTGAAGTACCAAAAGGAGTCTTCTTGGAACAACTCGAAGCCTTCTCTCGTCGAAGAGCCGAGACACCTCCTATTGAGCGGCCTCTCTAGAATACGAGGATACATGGATGGCGCCCATCTATGATTATCTTCATAAGGGTTCTGTACCCGAAGACGATCTTGAGGCAGATCGCTTATCCCGAAAAGCCAAAATGTATACTTTGGTCGAAGGAGTTCTCTATAAACGAGGTATTTCAAGGGGTGCTCATGCGATGCATTCCGCAGAGCGAAGGATTAACACTCCTTCACGACATACATGGTGGCATTTGTGGAAATCATGCTTCCTACAGAACGTTGGTCGGCAAGACTTTTTGACAAGGTTTTTACTGGCCAACAGCCCTATACGATGCTAAAGAGTTGGTTAAAAAGTGTGTCGATGCGGTTTCATAGCGTAAATACACACCAACCACTCGGGCATTACAAACAATACCTCTATCTTGACCTTTTGCAACCTGGGTCTTGATATCACGGGACCGCTTCCTAAAGCTCCGGGAGGTTTCGAGTTCTTTTGTGGCTATTGATACGCTCACAAAATGGATTGAAGCGAACTCGTGGATCGATAACAATGAAGCAAAGAAAACGGTTTATGATGAGATGCGTAATTACTCGATTTGGAGTACCAAGTCGAATAATTACAGATAATGGTAAGCAATTTTCGAGCGCAAAATTTCAGGAATTTTACGACGAGTTGGGTACCAAGTTATGTTATGCTTCTGTGGCCCATCCCCAGAGTAATGGGGCAATGAACGCAAACGGCCAAATAATGAGAGGAATTAAAACTCGAGTCTTCGACCAGCTCATCAAACGCTCGGGGGCTTGGGTACAAGAATTACCCTCTGTATTATGGGCAGTTCGTACAACTACCATCAAGACTCTGGAGAAACACCTTTCTTTTTAGTCTTGGTCTTTGAAGCTATGCTTCCTCGGAACTAAAGATACTGATCAACACGAAGTCGAAACATTCACGGACTCCAACCAGAACAAATTCGAGCAGATAATATTAATCTACTTGAAGAAAGGAGAAACCAAGCCCTAATTAGTTCGGCAATCTACCAACAAGCCCTACGAAGATACTACGATCGAAGGTTCAACCTCGCTTCTTTGTCAGAGGTGACTTGGTATTGAGGCTTTGCCAATCCAAGTCTAATCGAACAAACTTTCTCCCAAGTGGGAAGGTCCTTACACGTTGGTCGGGTTACTCGTCGTGGTCGATGACGATTGGCAATGGAAGATGGCGGAGTTCTCTCGAATTCTTGGAACATTGACCCGCCACGCAAGTTCTATGTGTAACCGACCATTAGGACAATAAAGAATCGGGTTTTTCTATCTCTATTGTCTTACTTTTGAGTAGTGCTTTCATTATTTTTCGACTATGTTTTAAACACCCGCTTTTTTTTACCTTTGGTCAAGGCGGATAACATCACCTAGTCGAAGCCTCTCCTCTCGCATGTGGTCCCGCCCACTAGAAGGAGTTTCCTAGTGTCGACTCGTTACTCGCTTTTATGGCCAACACAAAGAACTCGGGTTTTATTTAGTCGAAATATTTTTGAAGGCCAACTCTTTTCACCTTAGTTTATTTCTTGATTAATTTGAAAAATACTCTAAGAAGAGCGCACTTTCTCGATTTGCTTAACCGCCTTGGGTGTACTCGTTTCATCTCAACCGGTCGGAGGAAGAGACACATCTAGTCGAAGTTTCTCCTCTCTCGACGTGGTCACCCGCCTAATGGAAGGAGCTTCTAGCTTTGTTCGCTTCCTACTCTTGCTACCAGATGACTTATCGAGTCCACCGGAGAAGGACGAGTAAATATTTTAAAGTCCTCTAGACGTTTATGTAACTCAAGTTGCCGTTCTCGATTTGATTAAACTAGTCGGAGATGTTAACATTACCTAGTCGAAGCCTCTCCTCTCAAGACGTGGTCCCGCCCACTAGAAGGAACTTCCTAGTGTCAACTCGTTACCACCCTTTCGACCAAAGGCATGACAATTGAGACCCAAAACTACAAGTTAAACAAACCTCTCTTTTTAAACCTTTTACAGACTATTTACTTAGTTTGTCTAAACAAACTCGACAAATAGTCGGGGCTAGGATAATTTGATTTCAATTCTTAGTCTTTATTTCGTTAATTATCTTTTGAGTTACTAACTACTCGACAAGATGATTTGTAGAGACAAAACTATTTACTTAGTTTTCACAAACTAAGCAAATAGTCGGGGCTAGGATAAAGTCATCACATTTGACTTCATTTCTTAGTCTTTAAATTAGTTAATTATCTTTTGAGTTACTAACTACTCGACAAGATGATTTGCAGGAACAAGATGGATTACATCAACAAAAGACTGTTTTTCACAAGTTCATTACAGACTACTCAAGAGGAGAGCCCAACTGCATCTCCTCTCAAACTTTCCTACTAACCGATTGCATCTCCTCCATCGACGCCTTCCTTCCGCTTCAGAGCGGTTGAAGTCGGCGAGTGGTTGCACATTAAGGTTGGGGTCATGAGCTTTAAGTTTTGCTAATGCATAACTTATCGCAGTTTCGACCGCCTCCTTTATCGATTCAAACTTGGTTGGCCTTGAGTGGTCACCAGATCTTGCAAAATCTCGACTTGATCCCCAATGGTACTTGTGTGAGCAGCTATTGTATCATCTTGAGGAGTCTTTCCTCACTATGTAGCTCACCAAGCACATTGTTCAGAGCGTGATGTTTCCTTGAAGTTTAATCTTCATTGCTTCCATCTCTGTTGGGTACAAGTCGAAGCTCATGAGCCTTTTGTTTTCACCACTTGCTCAAGAAATAAGATTGGTCAAACAAAAATAAACTCCTAGAGGAAAAGAAAACAAAAATAATCACGGGTAAAAGAATTTCTTACCCACTAGTTGAGAATCCAACTTCTTGACCTCTTCATTATGGGAAGCAACGGTCTCAAAGATACTTTTTCTCCCATGATACAATATCCTCTACATTCTTCTTTGCAATAAGGATTGTGCGGTTATAAATCACGGCTTTATCCGCGATTTCAGCCTCAAGTTCTCTCAATTTAACGTCCATTGCTAGAAAGGAAGTGGAAGTGAGAAAAGGAAATAATTCAGAAGGACTGCAGAGTTCCTCTTTTTCTGTCATGACTCTAGAAGTTGTCGATGATATTCACCGACAACAAACAATTTGCTCTATGGCTTTCGCAAGATGAAAAGACAAATGAGAAACAAGAGAAGATTATACTGTATATATATAAGTACGATTAAGTACTTACATTCATGGTTGATCGAGCAAACATCGAGTAAACCGACTCGGATCTTGACTTGTGTCTACCTCGTGACTTGGTCCCACCAAACCTTCTCAAGACGTTCATTATCAAAGGTATCCCCTCTATTGGGAATATCGTTGGGATGGGGGACTCGGTCGCGAGATCTGAAAGCAGAAGACCCTACGATGGAAGCAGGCCCAAAGAAGTCGTAGCAGGTTGAAATACTCTTCTTCTTCCGATTTCAGAATCTCGGTTTCTCTTTGGGTACGGAGGAACGCTCGCAACGATCTCCTTTCCGCACGGTGGGACGAACCGCCACCATCTTTACCAGAGGCTTCGCAATGCCTCTGTTCTATCCATCGACCATCTCGGTGGTCGAAGCGACCGCCAAGAGGTCGCAATTCTTGTGGAGCTTTCACGACCATCTCAGTGGTCGCAGCTGCTGCTGGAGTCTCCACGACCATCTCTGTGGTCACCGCTGCTACTTCAGAGGTTGTAGCCGCTACCTTACTGGGTACAACAGGTACCTCATTGGTTGTCGTAACCACTTCAGGCGCCACGACTTCCTCTACCACCTGGGCCGAGGATGATCCCTCGACCACTTCCCTTGTTGTCTCTCCAGCAGCTGGAGAGGTAGCAATAGGCTTCTCAACGGAAGCATTCTCGGGGGCTGAAGGAGTCGGGCTAAAAACAGCAAAAGGAAAGCAATTCAGGTTGTGAAAAGGAAAAAGGTAAATTATGTTCTTACACTTTAGTATATTTCACATACCTCTGCACCTTGGACCTAAACAGGAATTTGGGAGTCACTTTCCCAACGGAAGATTTCTTCTTCTCTACGACCACTTCTGGTCGAAGTTCGAGTTGAAGAATGGGCTTAGCCACGACCACGTCTGGTCGTGGATTTTGAACAGGGACCATCTCTCTGGTCTCCTGACTTTCTGGATGGCCGAGATCAGTCTCGACCACTCCAAGAGCAGCATTGCCATCAGCCATAGGCTCTACTGGAGCGGTATTATCCTTCACAAAAGACATAAAATCCTTCCAGTTCTCCTTTTCCAAGTGCTTAACAAAACCAGGAGTGACAGAAACTGCGAAAGATTTTTTGTCATAATAGAAGGGTACCTTGGCCTTGTGAGGTTTGCGCTTTAGAGGTTCAGCTACTTCGACCTCCTCCACTTCAGCTATTTTAGCCTCGGCTTCAGTTGCGGCTATGTCTGCCACAAGCTTTGCAGAGGATCTGGTCGAAGGACTAGAACTCGAGCTCGCCCCTCCTTTGTCGTCACCCCTTAAAAGTTGACGTCTCTTGGACAAAGGAGCTGAGCCTTTGTCCTTTGTCAACCCTGCACCGATGGTTATCAGTACAGCTTCTTCATCATCCCGACGATTTTCCATGCCTACTTTCTGTAAAGCAAAAACAGAAGAGAAGAATTACTAACCGGTCGTAAGATTTTCTACGACCAAAGATCAAGTCGTAAGTTTTTCTCGACCTTTCCTCGATCAGTAAGATTTCCTACGGTCACGACTAAGTTGTAAGTTTTTCTACAACATTTCTCTAGTCGTAAGTTCTTTCTACGACTATAAAGTCTTAAAGATAAAATCAACTACTGATTACCTTTAGGCAAACCATCCTTTCCTCTGCGGATACGACCGCAAGGATTTTAGGAACCGCCACACTAAGTGGCGGAGACTTCTCACAAACGAGTTTGACTCTAACGTCAATCTCCGCCGGTGAAAGATCTGTTCAAACAGATAAAGGCATCTTTTAAACAACTTTGCAGAAAGACCAAACTGAGAGCTAAGTCGAAAATTCACTTACCCTCGTTGTAGTCCCTGGTTGGGTCTGTTAGCCCCGAGTATCTCCACATAGGGATGCTCGTTTCTTCAAAGGACTAATTCGGGTGTGATAAAATCTTTCACCACATGCCATCCGGTCGACCCTTCCTTCTTCAAGTCCTTGATAGCTTGAACATAAGGGCAATCCTACCGATATCTTCGTGAGTCGAATCCCATGAAGATTTCTTTTTCAAAGACCTTTCCCACTTAAAGAGAGGTCAGTTTCTTCGAGGTGACTTTCCAAGAAACCACCTCTTCCTCCATCCCGCCACGAAGACCAGCGAAACTCTGAATATACTCCCTCGACTTCCGTCGTGGAGTTTTAGACCACAACTTCCAAAGAATCCCGCTTGCCGAGACATTCCATAGAAATATTGGAAAAGCTCAAGGTCCGCCGGAATTCCTGTGCACGCCCGCACAAATATCTAAAACGCCAAGATGGTGATGGAGTTAGGACCAAGGTTCACTAACTCCACCCCAAAATGCTCGAGCACAACGGTGAGAAAGGGGTGAGCAGCAATCGAAGGCCACATTCACAATAAGCCCGAAGACGGAATTTGCCCATTCTCCTCGACGGCCATCTTGCCCAATTGCGGAAGCCATTTCACAAGAGTCTTTTCTCGAATCTTCCGCGACAACTAGGGCTTGAATCTTCGCGATCCATCTCCGACTCTTCCCACTCGTAAACTTTCCGCCATCTCTCTTGGAAACAGAAATTTTGGGTCAAAAAAAAAAGGGCACAATTGGAGTGGCAGTGGAGAAGGCAAGAACGACTCGACGGCGGAGAAGGCAAGAGCTTGAAGAACAGCAGGAGCAATTTGGGGGAAAAGTAAGATCTTAGGTTTTACCCTCCGGTGAGTATATATAATCACAGTACCTTGAGCCGAGGCGTGATATTCCAAGGGTCGCCACCGCCTCGGGAACCGCTTCAACAGACAAAGCTAACGGGTGTCGTTTGAGATTCCCCAAATGTGTCCGCTCGAGAAATTCAGGTTTATGCTACATCTCAAGCTTAAATTACTTCCTTGGTTAGATCTTTTCAACAAAGGAAATGATAATCGGAAAGTTCCTTCTTCCGATCACTATACTACGACCACCTTGTGATCGTAGAAATGCTTTTACGACCACTTGATAGTCGTAAGCAATTTTCTTGACCAAGCACATTTCTGGTCAAAGTAGTATACAATCGAAGAGTTTTTCCTTCGATTATTTTCACGATCCTCTCATGATCGTAAGACCATCTAGAACCCTTTACCAAGTAAGTTGCTTTCACTTGAAGGCTGGGGGCTAGATGACGAGGATATAATAATCCTCATTTTACCTTTTATCTATAATTTTTATTATAGGTAAATATGACGTCATGTGAACCTTGAGTGTACCCCTTAATGTTATGAAGGAAGAACCAAATGGATGGTCGTAAGTTCTTCTCGACCACCCCCATAGTCGTAAGTTATGCTACGACTATCCCATAGTCGTAAGTCTTGCTACGACTACCTCATAATCGAGATTCCTCTACGACTAGGTCACCACGACCACCTTATAATCAAATGAACCTGCAGACAAGTGGGTCTTATTGATTAAGGGATTCAAACGGTCATCATACGCTGTTATTCTACAGAATAATGTCACGTAATACCCCATTATCTCTGGTATATAGCTGTTGAGCGACGTGGAGGAATTAATACACCGGTAATTACTACCAACATGCGCCTTCATAGAGGTGATGAGGCACCGCTTTACCTGGAGTAACTACCGCTCCTTCACGTACTATAAAAGGCAGCAACTAGAGAAAGGGAGGGGGGATCGAGCCATCAGGAATACAAGCACTATCTGTAATAGTCTTAGTTTTTCCCCTGATTGTTCAGTATACACTCAATACCATACACACACAGGAATAGGGTTGTTATTCTCTCCGGAGAAGGCCCGAACCTGTATAAAAATTCCCGTGTCAATCTCTCTGCATGATTCTATTCTAGGAGACCCCCCGAATCAAACAATCTTTACGTAAGTTCGGTTCTAAAACACCGACAGTACTTGTTGTGTTTCTACTTGTTTCAGATGGTATGGCTAGCATTTTCTAAGGCTAGCCAATAAATGGAAATAGATTTACAATACAAAAAGAATATCACAGATAGTTCCTTAGGAGAAACCGTCTGTGATGCATCATCTATCACAGACGGTTTTATATACAAACCGTCTGTGTTGCATCTAGATATGACAGACGGTTTCATCTATAAACCGTTTGTGATACATAAGCTATCACCGACGGTTTCATCTATAAACCGTCTGTGATAGTCAACTATCATAGACGGTTCTGAGTTAATAACCGTCTGTGATAGTATGCATCATAGACGGTTCAAAAACTGTTTATGACCTCATGTTATCACTGACCTATAGACTCAGACGGCTCACGAAACCATCTGTGATGACGTTTTTGAACCGACTATGAAGATCTTTTCTGTAGTAGTGTAACCGACTATGAATATCTTTTCTGTAGTAGTGTAAGTGTGTCATTATCCGGAGGCTTACGGGCTAATCAAGTCGTGTGGGTAAAGATGTACATCCCTGTAGGGATTAATTTATTTGAATAGTTGTATCCACAGTTACAGACGACCACTTGGATTCGGGAGACATCATTGTTAGGCTCTTAATTAAAATTGATATGTGCAACAACTTGGTATCGATATGACAGGTATATCATGCATTTTAGTTTATCAAAGTGGGCTGCCACTTTGGTATTGTTTGATCTTTATTTATATCTCGGTCACACAAACTTCTTTTGATAAAATTTTGTTTACTAAATGACATTTACAAACTAGTATATGTAGGCTGAAAATTTGTGCTTTTATGCAAAACTTAAGCCACTATAGCTTTCCTTTGATCAACCTTTATCATGTATTAATTTCCTCTCCTTTGGATAGTTCTATCATACAAATTTCTTTTATTAGTTTGTTCAAGACTTACGAGTACCTTTTGTACTCAACCGGATTGTCCACTTGTTTCAGGCAAGAACGTTGCACGAATCGGTTTTAACTACCCCACCATTTCTGGGCGAGAGCGGCAGATACATCGGCTTTAACTCCAGTTGGTTGCTTGTGGGTTTGGACATGCCAACCTGGTAATTTACCTTTATTTCCATGTTTTCTTCCGCTGCAATTTATTGTTTTATGATCAGATTTGGCCGGTCGGCCATTATGCGAAAATCGGGCCCTAAGGTCCTATTTTGTTGAAATTGAAATAATAATGTTTCTAATATTTTTGCATGTTTGACTATGGATGTGATCCATGTTGTGTTGGATATGTGTATGTTAGCCACTGATCTTTGGGAGCTAACATGAGACGCATATCCGGGGCTTGACATCGTTTTCGTTTCTTGTAAGGATTTTGCCTTTAGTACAATCACTTGACTTGAAACATATTCAATTTTGGGGTCCCTACATAAAAAAGGGATTCATACCAGTCTATACCCCCACAAAAAACAGGATTCAATTTGTTATGTATAATTCAGATAAGCGTCGACACTGCAACATCGTTTCTGCCTTTCGTATAATCACTTGACTTAACAGATTCAATTTTGGGGTCCCTACATAAAAAGATTCATACCAGTCCATACCTCAAAAAAGAAAAAAATGCTATTGCTTACAGCGACGACTCTTAGACCTTGTTTGGTTGGGCTAAAATCTCTACTTATCTATATAGATAGACTGAAATTTTAGTTTAAATTTTCGATCCATCTATATGAATCCCGATCGGGAATAGGCTTGCCAAACAAACCCTTACGAAATGTTTGGCTTGTTCAAAGTATTGCTTAGCCTGATCTGCTACAAGCATAAATTCGTGTAGGGCTTACGTACGGTCTATGCGGTGGAGTGCAGCTTATGCCCTACGGAAACTTCACCGAAGTCACGAAGCCTTGCATTTCTTTTCTTGCCGTTCAAAGAGGAGAATATATTCTCTTTTCAGTCGACTATTTGTTACTCCTTTTTTTTTTGAACCGGGACATTTCTATTCCATTATACCGGATGTACAACTAAATCCTCGGCTACCACACACAGTACATCAATTCGGACTGATCCGTCCATAACTCATGAACGTTCAGAGCGCTACCACAACCTCCCCCAGCAAGAACATGAGCTGCCTTATTACATGCCCTGGGGTGAAACTCCACTCGATACTCAATAAAGTTTAACACAAGGGAACTCCTGAGATCGAGAAATAAAACTCCGTTCGGCGCAAAATCAAAAGTAGTACCTGTCAGCGTTTGCTTTAACACCAAACAGTTAGTCTAAAAAATGAGCCGACCCATACCCAGTGAGGACGCCGCTTGGATAGCATGTTGCATTGCCTCCGCTTCTGCTTGCAATGAATCGCACATATTCTTCAAACGTCCTGCACTAGCTGCCATTAGATCACCCGTGTGTCCCGAATCACAAACCCCCATCCACCATGTCTAGTAGTTTTGTGAAACGCCCTATCAAAGTTGACCTTCAACCGATTCCTTTCCGGAACAACCCACTTGGGTTTAACTTTCATGCCCAGATTATCCTCCTTCAAACGTACTTGGCCAAATTCATCAAAATACTTCTGGAATCTGAAAATAAATTCATCTATCGTGTCCTGCACTCCAGCATTGTTTGCTTTGTTTCTCTCCGCCCACCATTGCCAGAGAAAAATAGCAACCTTCAGAGCTTTCCTCTGTCCCTGTTGCATAATATAGTTGATTACCTCCTTAGATGTCACACCCGACAGCTTCCGTAACTTCTTCTAGTCCGACAATTGGGCTGGGCTGCTGGGGTGCTAAGAGCCTCTTACTTTTGGGCCCAATAGACCAGTCCGACTATGGTCAAAATGATTTCAATTTTCTTACTCTTTTCTGCAAGATTTACATACATATATGGGCAAATCATAGATTAGGTTCAAACATAGCCCTAGATAAGGAGCTAAAATCTCTCGCTAAGTTTCGAAGATAAATGGTGGATGGAGGAGGTAAGCTGAATCAGACCAACGGCGCTGGCCTTTTAGAATGTACAGACTAACCGCTCGTCAATCCGGTTTTACTGCTGAGCGTACGTGCCTTTCAGTACTACTGACCGCACGCACACCGTACCGTTCATTGATGATTTGAGCGAAAATGGGGATGATCACACTGCAAAATACCAAAGGTTCCCACCTGAGCACTATACAAGGACCCCATGAATTATTCGACTTTTACTCGCATACCTTTCGGGAGAATCTCCTGCAAAACCTCTCCACGAGTCGAGATTGAAGTTCTAAGTATTTTGCTACTTCGAAGGTAGTTCCTTTTTTTTAGAATAACAGAAGGGCAACAACCTTCCCGATTTCTTTTATTAGAAACCATAGCAGTCCACAACAAGAGCAAAAAACGAAAAACAGAACAGAAACAGAGTTCTTTGGCGCATCCTGACTTACAAAGACAATCAGCAATAGCAAGGTTTATACCAGAAGCAGAAAACAAGGTTCAGAAACAGAAATAGGTGAACTTTCCTGTTACAGCGTTATTCAGAAACGCAAATGGGGTCATTTTTCGTCCTGGTACTTCCATGATGAACACAGTATCTCTTTCTTTTCCTCTCCATTCTTTCCTTTTTCAGATCGCGATCCTGGCAACTGTCGGTCTCCATCCCCTCCGCGCCTTGAACACCTAAGTACTCACTTGTTCCATTCCAGCAGAAGTGTTATGTCAAAGATCAGTTTTGCGAGATCAGCAGGCATGACATTTCTGAAGCACGCTGCATTACGTGCTTTCCAGATAGCCCACAGCAATGCTGAAATTCCCACCACCAATAGCTTCTTGGATTCACCCATGAATTGATTCATCATGCACCAAATAGGTGTTCAACATTAGCAGGTGAACATCTCAAGCCAAAAGCACATCTCACCATATTCCAAATGAATCTTGCCAATGGACATGAGATGAACAAATGGTCAATAGTCTCATCAGCACCACAAAACTGTCGTTTCTTATCCCCTTTCCAACCCCTTCGCAAGAGTCTTCGAATGTGGTTCCTACCAAATGCTTTCTATATTAGTACTAGAAGAGAGCGAGCTTGCAGCCGACAAGCATCAAGCCGGCTAGAAAAACAACGCATTAAGCCATTAATAACGTGATGAAAGGTATTTAAGGAAACCTTCCTCCTGCTGGGTACGGAAGCTACCTGAGAAAGCACACCTCCGTAAGGCAAAGTTTGCGTTCCCTCCTGGAAAGGAAGAGGCAGCATTCGATGGACCTCAATTGTGTAATGTGTAACCTGAGATTCCTTGCTTTGCTCAATATGACAAAGGTAAGCACCGATTCTTGTGTGCCCGCTTGGTGATAGATTTGCATGGTAAGAGGCAACGTTGCTCTGTATCCCATCCTTAAACTAGCACGGCAGAACTCATCATACTTCACTGATCCGTCCGAGCTAGGAATTGGCAGAAGCAAGAGAGGTTAGAGAGGAGGACTCCAGCAATTGTTAAGGTATGCTCCAGCAGAAGCAAGTACATTTCTTGTTGCCAATGTACTTATGGAAGCCTGCTTTCAAATAATAGCATTTTTTTTAAAAAAAATAGGCAACACGCCTCAAGAAAACTGCAAACGAGCCGTAGATGTCAGCGTTATAAAGCAAAGAAACTCTGATAATCACCCATTGTGTCATTCCAGCAGATAAAAAGATGCAAGGAATTGCAAAGGCACTACGCTTCCATGGGAAGGAACTAAGGTTCCGGGTTCTGCAACATATGAACAAGGGAATCTTCTCCTGGGCCACCCTGATTTCGCGCATACAAAGTGAATATCCAACTGTAGTTATACCTCACATGGGACTAGAGAACATTACAGTCAGAGAAATTCTCAAGGCGAAGGGGGAGGCTGAAGCTGGAGCGGTCTACTGGTGCAGCACCAGTCATTTGGTGCATGAAGCCGTCAAGCATGTAAGAGTTTACGTTCTGAACTTGAACAGAGGAGGAATCTATTCTTTAAAAAAATGCAGCCATGTGATTAACTACTATGCTTAAATTTGTAGATGACAGCCCATAATGTTGGAGCACTAGTTGTGCTCAAGTCAGGGGATGAGAAGCAGCTTGCAGGAATTGTGACTGAGAGGTCAGCTCAAATCAACAGTTGAATGTTGGTCAACTAGTATAAAAGTAATATGATCTTGTGACTTAAATAAATAATTGAGATTGATTGTAGGAGCATTTGTTTATGATGAGTACTTCTTAATCTTCTTTTTAATAAGAGCCGAACACCAATCTGTTTCCTTTTTCTGAAAGTAAAAAGAAAGTAATAAGACAGAAAAAGTCAAAGATAATACCTACACCATAATAAGTTTCCGTAACTGAAACAAACTGTTTAACACTAACAATTGCTGATGCATTTGTGTCAATATAATAGATAACAATTTTGTTTTTCATATCTCTGCATACAGAAAAGAGGTAAACACAAAGCTAATATCCAGAAGAAACACAAAGGCACAAAACATGTGTTTTACACACTATTTTAAGCAAAGCATGTCTCAGCCATTTACAATTTGTTGTCAATCCTCAAAACATTAACCTTTCTGATACAGATTTCGCTAGGAAGATCCTCTTGTCAGGGCGACCTTCGGAAGAAACAAGAGTAGAGGATATCATGACGGAAGAGGTAAATGGACTTGAAAGTGGAAAACAACTTTTGAAGACAAAAATATCATAGATACATTTCCTTGGTCCTCATCGTTTTCTTAAGTATGTTGCAGGTCAAGCTAATTACAGTGTCCAGCAATGCCAATATTACGTGTGCAATGGTGTAACACCCTGATTTAACTAAAGCCCAAGATGTCACCTACAACTACTATCGCTATCAATTTTAACCATGAAACAAGTATTTCTAACATCTAGCCTTCAAGAATAAACATTAATCAATATAATAATCATAAATTTCAGCAAACTGATAGTCCATAAATCGAATGTAATATGAACCAAATAGTTATCAAAGGCATCATAAATAAATTTCACTTAAGAAACGCACCAACTAACAGTTTTGCGAACCATAAGGAACTAAGAGAAAACACAACTTATCCATTTATTACAATAGAAATTACTAACTAGTTTGTGACAAAAAGGAATGAATTATTAGGTGGTGTGAAGCACAACAAAAAAAATGCAATCATCCCATGAAGCATGCCGTTATTAACGTTCACCTAAAACAACAAATAAGCAAGAGTGAGCCTATAACTCAGTAAGTACAAGGTAAAATAACAAACGAGGCATCATCTCAACAACTTCTCATTCTCAATATCTCATATCAATAATTCATTCTCATTATCTCATATCACACTTTTCATCTTGGAATAAATCAAGTTTACTCCCTTCAACTATCAAAAAAGTCCGATTTACCTCCTGAACTTCAAAACCAGTTATTTAACCTCCTAATATTTCAAAACCGATTTAAAATGCACCCTAAGGTGGTTTGGTAGGGTGGTTTCGCTGATGTGGAACCAAATCAGTGTGGTTTTGCCATGTTGGTAGGCACGTTAATATATTTTTTTGCCATCATATACTCTCTTCCTATCCATACACACTGTCTCTCCTCACTCCTCACCTCCCCTCTCGTGATCCGCCTCCTGGCGCCGCCGCTGTTGCCCCTCTCTACGCTACCTCCTTTTTTTTGTTGTCTCTCCCTCGCATCCTTGCCCTCCATCGCCTCCCCGCCCACTCGCTGCTGCCCTCCTGTCACCGCCTCTCTTCCTCACCTCCAGATGTCGCTGCCTCTCTCCCTTCCCTTTGGCCATCGCTGGATCTGAGCTATGGTCACGCGGCTCAGCAGATGGTTGATCTGGGAGGTGGGGCGACACTTGTCGATGGCGAGAGGCGGCGCTGGGGAGGCAAGGGAGGAGCAAGAGGCGGCAGTGCGAGAAGACAACAGAGAGTACTAAGGAGAAGTAGGAGCCACCTCCTTCTCATCGCCGGATCTGAGCCATGGTCACGTGGCTCGGCAGATGGTGGATCTGGGAGGCAGGGTGACACTCGTCAACGGCGGGAGGCGGCGCTGGGGAGATAAGGGATGAGGACGGCCCACCTCCTCTATGAGGTGTCACTACCTCCATATGCCCACTTCGCCCCCACCCCTTCTAGACATTGCCGTCGCCTCCTTCTTGTGCCTCCCCCACCTCCTACATGAGCCGCCTCGCTCACTCGCCTATTGTTAGAGGTCCAAGCATTTCTCATCGGCTTTCACCACCTCCTCCGCCTCCTCCCTGGATGGCTAAGCTCCGGGATGAGATGATCAACGCGCCATATCGTGCGTCGACGTGGGCGGCTAAGGACGAGCCGCGCTGGGTGACAACCCGGGTCTGGTGCAGCTGCTGGACGCGTGCTTCTCGCTGGACCGGGAGATGTCTGACCTAGGCATGGCAGCAGGGAGGCTGGTTGAGGCCAGCGGCTTCTTTGCGCGACGCCGATCCCGGTGGACATGTTGGTGCGCGCTGCATACGAAGCGGCCGAGGAACCACTGTGGAGGCGTCTGCTATGCACGCTGCATCTCTCGTGCACCTCCATGCGCGAGCTAGCGAACACTACCGGCCGCACCGAGCCGAAGGTGCTGGCCGCGCTGCTGTGGCTCGGGATCGCCCGAAGGTGCACGGGGAGAGGTGTGTCTCCATCCACGGCATGTTCAGGCTCTTCATCCACAAGATCGGCTCTGGCAGGTTGCCCGCTTTGTGCTTTGCACCATCGCCGCAGAAGGCAGCGTGGGGGATCACACCGACCACATGTGGGCAGTGTGCCTGTTGCTGTTCAGGTTCCAAGCGTCGGTGGTGGCCGGTGAGCTGCCAACACTAGGGATGGCAACGGGGCCATTCCCCGTCGGGGAGTGGTGGACCATCCCCATCCCCGTGACAAGAAAAAAATCCCCGTCCCCGTCCCCATCCCCGTCGTCGGGTACTATTCTTCCCCCATCCCCGTCCCCGTCGGGTTATCGGGGCCCCATCCCCGTTGTCGGTATTGCCATTTCTGAATTTCGGCTGCAGCAAAGAGAAATTTCTCAAGCTATGGATGTGGGGCGGCGGCTGGGTAGGAGTGAATGGGAAATGGGGTTAGGGACTTAGGGTTATGACTAATGCTATGCGGCGGCAAAGACAGAATGATGCACTTTCGGTTGGTGGGGTCGGGCTATGCTATGCCATTGTGTTATCACCTTATCGGGGCCCCATCGGATGCAAGGATGGGGAGCGGGAACAGCCCGTTCCGTCAAACCCGTGGGGAATGTTTTTGTCATATTAGTATCCCCGTGGGGAATGAAGTAGTCCCAAACCCGCGCCCCTAATAGGTGAATTCCCCATCGGGGAATGGGGAATGGGGCCCCATTGCCATCCCTAGCCAACACTATGTAATAGCCCAAATTTCAATTTCCAGTTAAAAATAAAATTTAATTATTTTCCTGGAATTTTCTAAAATTTTAAAAGCTTTTCCTTAATTATTTTAAATCCAAAAAAAATATTTACAAAATGAAATATCAATTATGAGTGGGAAGTATTTTATTTAATTCCAAAATGACTCAGGGAATCTTTGTGAATTTTTCCATAATTTTTGGACTTTATTTGCTATTTTCTGAAGCCTAAATGAATTAACTGAATTATTTAAAATCACTAAAGCATTTAAAATCCGGAAATAGAATTCAGGCCGAATCTCTTGGGTCATTTCGGTAAGTGTTAGGTTCAGCATTGCCTCTTCTCTCTTTTGCACACCTTCGCGTAGCTCACCGTGGAGCGAAGCGCTGGTGAGCCCATCGCCGTACCACCGCCGGCCACGGGTTGACGTGGCATGTCCATGTAGGCACTGCCTTAGTGCCACATCAGCCCTAGGACCACATTGTCGCACACGTGGCTATCCGCGTCAGCATATGCACTAGCACAAGCGCAGTCGCACTATTTTCGTGAGCCCAGCCCACCGTGGTCCGTTGACCGGACCATGGACTTGGTCCATTAACCAAGGGGCCCACGTGTCAGAGTATTTTCCTGTAGGAAAATAATTTCCTCTAAGGATGAAATTCAGCCGCTGACGTTAGCCGATGTCATAAATGGAATTTCCTTTAGAAAAATTAATAGGGGAAATTTGGTTTTGGTTTAAAAATGAATTTAGCACGGCTATTTGAATAGTTTCTGCAGAGAGTAGAAACTATTCGAATAGCCGTGTCCATGGTCATGGACATGCTGAGCAAAGCCACTCAAGTTAGAATTTGGTTTTGGTTTTAAAATGAATTTAGCACATGATTTTAGGATAGTTAATCCTTGTGGTAAAATTGGATGGTTAGCTATGTGACAGGAGGGTATCCTTCACCATTCATGTATGGAGTTTATCCACTATAAAATTGACAATTTAAAACTTGATTTTAGTTATAGATTAAAAATTGCCTTGAACTTAGTAAAAGTATTTAAAACTGAAAATGTTGCTTTATGCAAAGTGAACCCTATCAGCCTCACTTGATTAGACATGCATGCATTATATTCTGTTATTAGGTGTAACTTGCCGAGCACGGTTGTTGTGCTCACTTTTGCTGAATAAATTATTCAGGTGAAGATTTTTATCAAGACGGTGAGGATCAGGACATCTAGGCCACGCCCCCAGACGATTGCCTATGGCGAATCATGTGGCCTACCTATTTATTTATATTTTCATTGTATCTTTCTATTTGCCCTCAGGCCCAATTGTAATAAACTCTGATTATCCATTAATAAATACGTGATATGATTGTTCTATCACTTTTTCTTGATTGTGTACACTAGCTATTCCTGGACTAGTGTATGAAACATAGAGAATCTGGGATCCTTTGTTCCCGGGTTCAACACGCTGGAGCTCGCGCAATTCATCACGCGCTTCGTGCTACCGCTTGAGATGCACAGCATGGCCGCGTACTCGTCGTACAGCGCGGGAGGCCACTGATGGCATCCACACGGTGGAGGACCTGTATGTCGCAGGCAACAACAGCGTTGAGCTGGACCCTAACGTGTACACAGGATGACAAACACATTCTAACTTGGACAAATCCAGCCAATTGTGCAAAAACGATGCTTCAAACCGGCATGAGGTCTTTAGTGATCGGATTTCGTAAATTTAGGGGGTTAAATAACCGGTTTTGAAAATCTGGGGGTAAACCAGACTTTTCTGACAGTTGGAGGGAGTAAACTGGACTTATTCCTTTCATCTTTAATGAATGCAATGCAAACTCATGCTCATGCCTTCGCTTCTGCTTATACTGGTATAGCGGAGTGTAACACCCATCGGTGTTCACTCATGCCTGCATACTCAAATACGGGGACCCATTGTCCATCTTTTTTCATACGGGGACCTCATTGCCCATATCTTATATACGAGGACATCATCCCACTCCCGTGGGTCAAATCATTCCAACATGAATGCTCAATATGCAATGCAATGAATAATCATCATTCGTTTAATCGAAAGCATAACGATATGAAATAGGCATACTCCACATGGACAATCATGACAAGCATTCATTTAACCAAATGATAATTCCAACCATTCAATATCATTTCACCATGCACTTGCCTTTCTAGCTAGTTGCCACGACCAGAGTATTGTGAGGGTGATACCAATCTCAAAGCCACTCTGCCTACAGCAAATACCCAACTCAATACAAACTATGACAATATAAATCAGCACTTAATCTACAACACTCCTACACGCTCTCAAATTCCACAATTTTCCTTCTTTACCAGACAGTCCCCTTGTTGTTCTGCACTAAAATTATCATAACTTTCAACCCCCAAGTCATAAAACAGGAAACCATATCATTATGGAATATAGACACAATTTCCTACAACTTCTTAGGTGATCAAAAGTTCAGATTAATTTATCTAAACCCCCCCCCCCATTTTTAACCTAGAAAACAAATCTATCATATTCTAGACAACAGAATTAATAATTTCATATCTATTAATCCACATGTGAAAAAATAATGATATATGACCTTTCAAAAACTACATGCAATTATCTACCATACCCTAGTTATGCCAAAATTTTCATTTTGCCATTAACTTTGTCAAATTAAATTTTCCCACAACTGCTTCCAGTAGCAACCCGGTTTTGGACTATAGTCTTCCAAAAATCATGACTTCTATTATACCCATCCAAAAATCATGTTCTAAGAATCTCTGGAATCCTTAAGAAGTTACCTACCCTTTTCGTGTAGATCGAAATCCCAAATTATTCCATATTCTATTTGTAATCTACAGATTAATGCGTGCTGCTAGAACCTGACAAACTTACCAGACAACAATCTTACAAAAATCACAACTTCAAATCTACTCATCCGATCGACATGAATAAACATTCTATAGAAATCTATTGAGATCCTCTACAACTTGCTAGGAGATGAAATTCCCAAATTTCGCACCACTGGTACCTGAAACTACAATGCAACAAAAACAACAGATAAACCAATCTACAATTCGAATCTATCGACTAGAAAAATTGCTAAACAAATCATAGGAGAAATCCTAGTCATCACCCTTGGAGACCACGATGAGGATCATCGATCTTCCCGTGAAATCCCCCGCCTTTCTTCTCTTCTTTCTCTTCCTCCTTCCCTTCCCTCTCTCCCCTTCTTCCTCTTTGCTACTAGCTGGTAGTAGCACAAGGCAGCAGGTGGCGCTGGCAGGGAGAAGCAGCAGGGAGGATGGCGCTTGGGAGAAGAGGAGCAATTGGGGTGGGGGTGGGGGTGGCGGCTGGACAGGGGGAAAAGGGGGGTGGCGCATGGGGAAAAAAGGGATTAGGGTTGGCTGCACCCCCTTTGGCCGGCTCCCCTTTGGGCCAAACGCCGTGGGCCGAAAGCCCACGGCCCAAGTTCTCTAAATTAAGCAAACACAACCCTTGTAACAATCTCTAATTCCCTCTCTATTACAATTATCCTCTCTAAAATGAAATGGGATATTACAAATGGAGCTAATGGCAGGTAATGGAAGGTTCATTTAATGAAGTATTTCACTTTTGTTCCATTATAAAAATCACTATTATGATTCTGTCATATGTACAAGCTACTAGGAGAACTGGAGCTAATTTTGATTACTTCACATTAATTAACAGACAAGCACATTCAACATGTTCCTATTTTTGACAAGAAGTAGTTGATTTGATTTCCATTGGTGATGTTGTCAGAGCAATTGTGGACCAGCAACACCAAGAAGTGAAACAATTGAAGAAGTACATCAGAGGAGATTATTATTAGCATTTACTGCTTTGATGATGAAACATAAATTATATGCCACTATGCACGATAATCAACAAAGATTTATATATATTTTCTACCATGTGGCCATCAATTTGCACTGGTTATCATGTGAAATCTGTTGCCAAGCAAAGTAGGCAGCATATATGTGGAATGCTTGTGATCTTAGGATGATGATACAATTAGCAATGGTATTGAGGGTTTGTTGAAACACGTATTTCTGGCAAATTTTAGAAGCTGTCAGGCTGTAGGCGGTCAGACCAGCCAGGGCTTTGGCTAAGAGGCTAGCGGTCAGACTGGCCATGCGCGGTGGTCTAACCGGCTATAAAGGTGACTTTTGAGTTTGGAATTGGGCAAAAAATAGAGGGTGTAGGAAAGAGAGGATTCTTCTACACTTGGTCTCATAATTTTTGGAGCTTCGAGCCAAAACTTTTATTCATTTTAAATTTCCAAAGGGGTTTCAGATTTTCAAGGAGGAAATTTGGCTAAGTTCCCATGCTGGGCGGTCAAACCGACCAGGGGTGGCGGTCTGACTAGTTTTGCTCTGTTCGCTGGCCGGCTTCGCGGTGATCTTCATAGGTTAGGTTAATTTCATGGATTTAAGTGCATATGTGTTGTATGATGCATGTTTTGACTAACGTGGGTTAAGTTGCGAAGAAATTGTTCCCAGAATCGATTTCTTGGTCTATTGTTGTGCAGGACGCTTGGAGGTCAACGACGATCAATGGTGATGATCGGGACTAGGCTTGGAGAGATGAGGTCCAAATCGATCGAGGATGCCGGGTGAAGATAGTGGACTCAAGCATGGTGCAAAATGGATAAGGATGACCGAACAGGAAGTTTAGTGCGACGGGTTGCATCAAGTGGCGTGGGGGTTGGTGCAAGTGTCCTGGTGGTTTCGGTGGGAGCCGGATGGGAGGGACTTTCCGACACAAAGAGAGTCGTTAATTAACCTACACATGGCGAAGTATGGGATTGCTTCATGAAGATTGGACTCGGTCTTTGGAGAAGGATCGAGAAGGGGTATTTTAGTAACTTCACCAAAATACCGCTTTGGTGACCTTTTGGCTAAAACGTGGCACAAGACGGTGCAAAGAGAGGTGGTTTAGGTCAAATGATGATAAAGATCACGAAGAAACGGATTCAGGAAGCTCAGTTCGTCATCTGCTTTGAGAAGCGTGCGTCAGTGTAGACTCGTTTGTGTGTGAGCTTAAAGGGCACCCATTAGATTCTTCTTTCTCAGCCTAGCCTCCACTATAATAGGGAATGTCCAGATGTGGAGTTCCAAGTCCTTCCAAGAGAAAAAAACCCTAATTTGTGTTTTGGGGATTTTGGAGTAGTTGAGGCTAGGGTTTGTGAGAGATGGATTGATTGTGTGCTCAAGTGTTGAGTTTTTGTCTTCCATGGTGGAGTGTTTGTAAACAAACATCTATCTAAAATCAATCTATGCAAGATTTCTCCAAGATGAGACTTTTTTTTGTTCTTGCTCTCACTTTGGTGACTTTTTGGTTTTTGATGATCCTTTGTTTTTGCTTTAGTTTCTTGCGGTGATTTTGTTTGCTATGATATGTGGGAATGCATCTAGGATCATCTTGATCATCTTTTACCCCCGAGCAAGTTTTGGGATCAAAGTTTGACTTTCTTAGGTTTTTGTGCCCCTCCTTCCTGTAACAACTGAAAATCCCTAAGTTGGATTAGTTACGCATCTAATATGCATTTGTGAAATTTTAGACTTTTTAAAACTTTTTTGTGTAAACCATATGTTGAAAATCCTGTGATATTTGAAGGCTAGAATTTAAAAGAAGTGGCAGAGGCAGGAGCTGTGCAGCGGTGTGGTGGAGCGGCTCTGGAGTAGCAGTGGCGAGCAACGGCCAGCGAGCAAGGCAGCGTCTTTGGTGGTGCGGTGCTGCCACCCGGTGTGGCTTGGCATCTTCAGCGGTGCATGGGGGAGCCGGCCAGAGCGTAGCGTTAAGGCGACTCAGCCGAGGCTCGGCCCGGCGCGCAGTGCGGTGCTGCGGCCCGGTGGTGGCAAGCAGCTCATGTCGCACGACGCATAGCGGCGTGACACCAAGGTGGATGTGGCCGAGCCCAGGGTGGCCGAGGCGAGGAGGTAAGGCCGGTGGAGCATCGGCGCGAGAACAGTGGCACGACACTGTCCAGCAGCGTCGGCAGCGGCGGTGGGTGCGTGTGGCGACCGAGAAAGGTGCGGAGGTGCAGCAGCGGTGCCAGCAGCCCAAGCCCGAGGAGGCAACGGTCGAGCCAAGGCGTCCGTGACGCTGCAGCGGCGGCGAGTCACGTGTGTCGGTGGTACGTGCATGCATGCGAGCTACGGCTCTGTGCGGCGAGACCGAGCCAAGGGCACAGCGGAGGGACACGGCACGGCAAAACGAAGCCGAAGGTGCATGCATGCAGCGGCCGAGACTCTGTACCGGCTCGGGGACGCTGCGTCGAGGGAGGAGCCGAGAGGGAGAGCAGCGATAGAGGATGACGTGGTGCATGCGGCGCTGAGGGCGCGGTGCATGCGGCGGGACGCGGACGCAGACGCGGACGTGGATGTGGACGAAAGGCCAAGCGGGACGCAGACGAGTTCGGTGATGACTATGGCGGACACGGACGAGGGACCGAGTGAACGCGGGATTGGCGACGACTCCTTCGACGTGGACGCGGAGCCAAGAAGACGATGCTCGGTGACGATTCACATGCCTAGCGATGTGGTAAAAATTCTTAGTAATTAAAATGCATTAACGCGTTATGTATTAGTTGTGCATGTTGCATAATATCCATAAGCATGTGATTAGCAAATGGATAATTGAATTGAGTGAGAAAAATTACTTAGCAGCAAACTCATTTTGATGAATGGAATGAACAGAGAAGAGAAAGTGGACAGAAGAAAATTTGAAGTGTCAATTAGGTCACTCAACTTTATTAACAAAATTTGAAAGTCGAAATCTCAAGGAAGTATAGTTAGTAGCACTTTAGTTCAGAAAGTTGTTCTTTTGGAGGATGTATGAGCAAAAAAGGACATCGGATTTCTATTGGGAATATCAGTAAGTAAGATTAACAACTAATGGAAGCTTCATGCTTGCAAATCACATGTTAATAGCTAAGTCCAGTAGTTAAAAATGTTGACAGTACTTAGTAACCATTAACAGCTAGATGAACAGAAAAGATAATCTAAGGACATTTAGAGATATCAGTAGGCCATTGACAGTTCAAATGCAAGTAGATGGAAAAGTGTTGTTGGAGTAAATAGCCTTTAGAGTTTGTCTTAATAGAGCACTCTAATATGAAAAACAAGCATTGAGAATGGTCTTTCCATGTAAAAGGGTGAACCCCTTTCCAGACAGATGAATAGTTGACAAAGTTGTTAGTGAGATGATTAATTAAACTCAATTTTCTTAATAGAATTGTTGAGATATTGAGGGTAATTAGAAGTAGAGCAGTGAGCTAATGTAATGTTAAATACAAAGATCAGTTAAGTAAACCTCATATTAATTAGCCATTAGCATTTGATCTAAAAGGGTAAGCTTGGTCATAACTAATTCAAATCAACTCCAAATTGAGTGAAACCAAATTTGTTGGTTTCCATATTTAATGCACTTTAAGTTGGAATAGATTTGAAACATGTTACTATCCTAGAAAATTTCAAAGTCCGAATGAATCTCAGAAAAGAATTATTTTTATACTAGAGATTGAATTAACTTCAAAAATTGATAGAAAATTCATATGAACTCTAATCGGGGAGATTCAATTTTTTCTATTCATAAGAATTTATTCTATTTCATGCCATATAAAATTCGCCTCCACCAAAACTCTAGAAATTTTTGTGAAAAGATTTAATTTGGGCTATAGTAACCGAAAGCTACAGGGAGCTGATTTTTCTTGAATTTCTCTCCCAGCAGAAATTGTTTAGGGCATAACTCTCACATACAAACTCCAAATCAAATAATTTTTATTTCTAAATTCATATAAAATCATAAGATACCTCCTGTATTAATTTCATAACTTTTGGAGACTTTTAGAAATTTGGTGTTTATTCGATGCTTTCGCTTTGTCAGTTCTTATTGTTAGATGACGATGATTTGGGAGTGCAACCAAAATGGTCGTGATAATGTCCAGAGTACCAGCAAGCAAAGGCAAGCACCCACTCCTTTGATGCATGTTGATCCTATTACACTCCAAACTATTATCTTGTTTTGCAACTGTATGTATGCATGCTTTAATTGTCAAGTTAAGTTTGTCGATTAGAGGTAGTTAATCCTACTGCATGAATTCCCTAAAATTATTCATCCCCGTACCACTAACTTGAGTTAATAATTCCGCTGGTGGATTAGAGCCCGGTAGATGTTATATGGTCTATTTATGCTTATTGAATTTGATGCTATCATATTTGGAAAACTAAAAATGAAAATAAAATAATTTAGACTTGGGCAAGTGAAAGTTGGTGTGCTGTTGGGTGTGTGGATAGGCTTGCCTAGGTCAACAAGGACCGAACATCTTGTTTTACGTTTTCCAAGCACTTTTGTGTGCATCCACAAGAGGGAGATATGTGACCGCTCTTGACTTAGTGCTTTGGGGTGTGTTAATTATGAGTCGTAGGTGGTAGTTGTTCGAAGAAAAATGTTCTGTTATTCTGTTGTTGTTGGGAATATGCGGGGTGGGTTCCAGGAAGGTTCCCTCACCTGAAGAGCATCGACAGTTGCTGAGGCTAGGTTGATGACTCCGACACAACATATGGGTCCTCTGTGGGAGACTGGGATGGGCTATTCGCATAGGGTTAAACCCCATACGTGTGGCTCGTAGTTAATACATTTCATTAGGAAACGTCTCGTAGGACTTTGCTCTGCTGGCATACCTTCGGAAGTGTGCTTTATCACGTGGCAAAGGAGCGATCTGGCGTGTGGTTAAAGTTGTACACCCTGTAGGGTTTAATCTATTCGAATAGCCACGTCTTTGGTTATGGACATGCATGGGGAAGGACTTGCGAGAGTTAGACTCAATATTTTGGAATTTAAACTTAAAACTTGATTGGGTGGTATTGAGAGTGGTTTTATTGCTATTGTTGTGTGCTGCAGGGGCAGCCACCTATTGTTGTTATTTGTTGTCTAATGTTAATTACTCGTTGTTATTTGAAGTATTAAAAATATTTGCTCACTTGCGATTTAAACCTACTACTTGTATTCAATTGAAATATTACTTTGTGCTGAAAATGAACCCTATAGCCTTTTCCCTTGAGTAGAGCTTCCATGTAGCTATGTATAGGCTTGGTAAGTATTGCGGAGTACATTCGTGTACTCACTGTTTGCTTTTATTTACTAATCTGGACAGCAGGTGTTGAGATCGAATCGGGTAAGGAAAGACGCACATGAAACATCGTTTTGGTATGGTTGAACCCAGTCGGTTGTCCTGCGGGTTATGGCAAGCCATTGGGACTTTATTGATGCTTAATTCTTGAGTTTGTTTTAGTTTATTTACTATTTTCCGCTGTGTACTTGATATTTTATCATTCTATTTGGCCGGTCAACCCTTTGTATGAAACTGAACCTTGTATGTTCATTATGTTGTAAACTATGTGGATTATGATATTGCAATAACTTTTGTATGTTTTAATATTGATGTTTGTGAAGGTGTATGTTTACCGCTCTTGGGAGGTACATAATACACCAAGAGCGGGATATTTCTCTTGTGATGCTAGGACCAATTGGATAGTTAAGCATTACAAGTTAAATCTCCCGACGGCTCTCAAAGGTTGGTATCAGAGCCATACCGACTGTAGGTTAAAGTCGTTGCAATGGACGTTGTTAGGATTTTGGGTTGCAAAGAGTATTTTTCAAACTAGCAAAAAAAATTGGCAAAACTGCAAGTAATATAATTCCTTTCTTTCTTACCCATCCTAGCATTTGATTCTTACCTCACCGTTCATTTGATTTGAGAAAAGTATTTTTTTTCATTGCTTATCTCTCTTTTTCAACAATAGACGTTAAGTTGTCGCCGGTGAGAGCAATGGCGAAAGGACGAGAAGACGTTACCTTGCTGCGATATTAGGATTAAATTAGGGATTATTCTTAGATTATATACACCGTAATTATATTCATTAGCTTGTAGACGCTGTATTTTGAGTGTGATCATTTGCTCTCTTTTGTTCCAAGTAGTTGCACATCGCCTACGAGTAGCATGTATAGCAACTATATCGAAAAACTAATTGTGGTTCATTTGTACCGTATGCTGGCCTTTAAGCCTTAGTATACCCATTTGGATCTTGAGTTTCAATGTTTCGGGATGGCGCATTCGTGAGAGAAATCAATTTGCATACCTGCTGTCTGTTCACTTACCTTATGCTCATTCTTTCCTCTGCCGCCCCCCTAAAATTTTGGTGCATAAAAGGGGTAGAGGCTACCTCAAATTATGTGTCAGGCATCATGATTCTTATACTTTGATCATGTATATAGTTTCTAAGTCAACTCAAGCATGTCATGTTACTCAAGTTGTTAGCAAGATCACAACTAAAAAGGATATAAGCATAGGTAGTAGTTCATCTTGGTAATTCAAGCATGAAAATGACTAACATATAGAAGTATAAATTGAAATTGCCCTTAATTGCTTTATCTTAAAATTGTTAACCAAATTGGAATTTAACAATTTGCCATGCTCATATAGATTCCTTGCATAGTTGCATGAATCTAAAATTTTGGAGGTTATGGATGTTATAGCTTGATGTGCTAGATGTTGTGGAGTAAAGAAACATGCTTGCATTTTAATTGATGAGAAGTATGAACTTGTTGTCAATAAATTTTGGTGTAGCTTCAATTGAACTTTAATTAATATTAAAGAGTTAAACCTTGTTAAGGTTGCTTGTGTAGCCATGTATGAAAAGTAGGACCCTCTCTTGTTGTGATGTAGATTTTTGTGAAGAATGAAAGAAATATGGTCCAGTGCCATTATAAGGTGTTAAAAATCTTGAAATTATTCACATGAAATCCTGATGGTGTGTAGTTCTCAAATATAATTTTTCCAGAATTTATTGAACTTCTTTTGCCCAGAAATTAATTCAAAGACTTTGTAGGGCTGTTCTGGCCAATTTTGAATCTAGGACTAATAGGAAGGCTTAAAATGCTATTACCTAATTTTCTGGTGTTGAGTATCACATAAGTAACATGCCAGAATTTTTCTAGAATGTTTGAACTTAATTTCACTGGTGTTTGAGCCTATGTCTTGTTTTCCTTGTTTGAACTTTCGTACCAACCAAAACCTGAGAATAATGTGTAGGGTAAAATTTTCTAGCATATCTAGTATCCCAGAAACATCCTAGAATTTTTATGGAATTTTTCTGGCTGATTTAGTAATTTTCCCGAGCCCTAGTTGCTCACTAGTAGCCTTTAAACAAAAAATCTGTATTGGGCTGGATTTTAGGCTTGATTTTGTGTGAACTATTCTCGATGTATGTGTGAAGTTTAAGATGAATGTACTAGCATGTGTAGGCCTTATTGAGTGTTTATTCAAGTTGTCAAATTAATTGTTTGATTGCTATGTTAAGGACCAAGTCATGGTAGTGTGTATTCTTGTTGTTTGTCGAATCTTATACTCACCTAATAAAAATGAAATTGTTTTGTTGCATTTTTGATAGGATCATGTAAGAATGCACGTGAGCATTTGCACTCTCACTAACCAAACCTAAATTGTCATAAAGTGGATTGCATATATGCATCCTTTCATGCATTCATCCTTTGCATCCTCTCCAAGCAGGGCAATTAGAACTAGAGAAGCAAGGGTAAAGTGAGACTACCCTAAAACTTGCTTTAACCTCTCTTCTCTGCTCTTTAGGTAACCCCTTCCCACGTAAGTAGTTGGTAGTCTTTCGTCCTACCGGAAGTGTAATACCCCGTTCAATCTTAAGAATTATAATTGAATTTCAAACCATTTTATTGGGATTTAAAATGGAATTTCAGAATTCTGTAAAAGGGGGATAAAATCTTTTATTACCGAATTGGTAACGCGTGGTTGCGATGAGAGTTCTTGATTTTCAATTGGGTTCTGTTTATAAAAGGGCTGTTCAAAGCGAATTTTGTTGTGTTCTTGGTTAAAGGAGGTGCTCCTTGTTAGATGAAGAGTTCATTTTTGAGCATGTTGTGTGTCTTTGTACCAAAGGGGAAGTTGGCCCAGGTACATTGGGTTGTTTTCCCTAGTTGTGGGGATTCAAAAGTTGGCGTACCGCTAGGACCGTCTCGGGTTCATATGCGGGGTACGCAACATCTGGTATGTCGAGTGCTGAGTGAGTACCTGAGAGGTCCAAAGTTTTAGTTTTCGATAGAGCCGTTGGCCAACGAGTATGATCTTACATTTTTGTCCTATGTGTTGAGATAACATATAACAGTCAAGACGAGTGTTGAGGTGTAAGACATTGGTATACGCTATGGTCTAAGTGTGATGAGACTTGGGACTTGGAAAGTCGCATGCACGAGCTTTAACCAGAGTTGTTAACGTCGGATACGTGTTCATGGTTGTTAAGTTCAGATGGTATTCTTTTGAGTAGAATTCGGGGTCGAATTCTGTTTAAGGAGGGTAGAATGTAATACCCCGTTCATCTTAAGAATTATAATTGAATTTGAAACCATTTTATTGGGATTTAAAATGAAATTTCATAATTCTGTAAAAGGGGGATTAAATCTTTGGCCAAAGGCCCATAGCTTTGGCCCATTAGGGCAACCAAAAACCCTAGAGGTACTGTAGCACCCCTGTGCTATAGTGCGGCCACCTTCGCTTGATAACTCGATGCTTACGATTGCACGCCCCCTCCATTCTTTGCTGTCCAAGAAGAAGGGGAGGAGAAGAACCCTTCTGGGTGCCGCTGGCCAAGGAGAAAAGAGGAGGAAGAGAGGAGAAGAAGAGGAGAGGAGAACTTCGCGGGGGAATTCAGCGATCTCCTGTGGTTCTTCAAGGGTAACGAAGTATTTTCCCCGCTGTTTGATGTTGATTAGATGCAAATTTGATTGATTGGATTGGATCGAAAACCCTGCTGTTAGAATCCAGATCTGTCCAGTAGATTGCGTGGCCAATTTTGGGTTCTTAGAAGCCGAATTTGAGTTGTCCATCTCCTAGAGATATTTAGATAATGTTCTTAGCTTTCCATAGCCTTTGAGTTCACCTGAATCCAAGTTGTGGTTTCAGAGTTACGGCCATTTGTTTACTACTGTCCAGAACCTCGATTAATTCTCAGCAGTCACTTTGTGTAGCAAGTTGAATGTTGTTAAGTTCCGAATCAGGATTCCTCCCTATTATGAAAATTGTATTTTATTGTCTTATATTTCCATGTCCGCCAAGAACACATAATTCCGATATACGGATCAAACGTTATGATAGTTTCATTCCTGCTGTCCAGATTTCTGACATGATTGATCTGTTGATTTGTCCTTTAAAATATGTTTATGTTAGAGGCAAATTCAGGGTTTCCACCCAACTAAATTGTTTAGAAAATTTTGTAACCTTTCCAGATTGTTAAAGAATGCCTTAATCGGAGTTGTAGATCAAAAGTTGTGTTATTTTCTTTACTGCTGTCCGTTTCGTCGGGACAGATTCTGTCTTTCAAGTTCATCTGCCTGTAGTATATTTATTTTGGCCGAATTGGGTTATCTCACCAACTAGGATTTCGTAGATATGTTCGTTAAGTTTCCATAGGATCTGGGATCACCTCGTTCTGAGTCCCAGATCGTTAGATATGAGTGATTCCGTGCTGCTGTCCAGAATCAGTTCCATGATCATGTTGTCTGTGTTCAGATTAGATCTAATTAGTTAATTGTGGGTTGTCAGGAAGGTGTTGTAGAACGTTAATGGAAGTGTCCTGTTCTATGTTGTTCTTATTTCGAGTATATATTGTGTAGGCGGAGAGGCTTCAGGTTTAGGAGCACCATCATTGCCTACTAACGCGTCGCATCGCGGAAGGCAAGTATTTTGATGTTCTCATGTTTAGAAAATGCTGAATGCTTGCTGTTAGTATTGTGTTTCCTGTGATCTATGAGAATATTTAATGTTTATGTTGCTTCCAAATGTGTTATCTCCATGATTAGAGAGCATGTCTTTCAATATTCATATTTCATTTCATGCATCCATTATTCATGTTTCATCCACGGGAGTGGATTAAAAAGACCCATCAATTCCAGTATGGGCACGTAAGACCCACCATTCCAATGTAGGTAGTTTGGGACACCCTTATGAAACGTTCTTCATACGGGATTTGGATCCCCGCATTTTGTTAAATGCGGGCTTAGGTGAACACCGACGGGTGTGTCACTAGCTATACCGGTATATGCATGTGTGTAGTCCCTTCATTTCATTCAATCCATTCATTCAAATATTCGTTCTGTGATTTATTCATATTCTTCAATGAGGTTTGCTTGATCATGTTTGTTGTATGTCCCATTTGCTCATTATACTTGCTGAGTCTCAGACTCATTGTTGCGTTGTTTGTTTATTTTCGGTGATCATTGATGTTGGCTCTATTGGGAGGGAGTAGACACGCACTACTCATTCACTTCACCCTATTCAAGTCCAAGATTATGATTTAGTTCTATCTTTCAATCGTTATTGATGAACTGTAATAAATAAATTTAGATGAAGAATGATACCTATTGCTATGTTATGGTTGATTCAGTAGTAAGCCAAGATGACATGGTTCTTTTGAATTTTGATCTCTTTATGTCATTAGATGAGATGGTGTTCTAATTCTTTCGCATTATGGTTGTATTTTAGATGATTTAGGTGACATCTTGGCTTCCGAATAGCCAGGGTGTTACAGTTGGTATCAGAGCGGGCTTTAGGTCCTTGGTAATTGAAGTATTAAAATGACACACTATGCACAGTAGGTGGGATTTGGGTAATCCATTACATCTGCAATTCTGATAGTATGTTTCATCTTGTTGAACTGCTATTGAATTGTTTCTGTACTACCATTCTTGTTGTTAATCTATGATCTGATATGATCTTATATAACTGATTATATTGATTATATGTGACGATAGTTAAGGTTGAGAGTTTGAAGTCGTGGTTGTAGCCCTGGGCTTTGCCAGGTTACACCACCATTCGTGGTTTGTGGATAGGAGAGTAGTTACTCCGAGTACCATAATTATAGGTGTTGAGCGTGAGTTGCTTTAGAAAGTTGTTCTCTTCCTTAATTTTCAAATTTGGTCAATTCTTGTCCAGTGGTGGTTGATGAATTTCTTTTGAGTTCGTGGCTCATTGTAGTTGATGGTTTGAATAAGTCTCTAATTGTTCGCTGAAATAATTATTGTTTTCAACTATTGAGTTGCTTTCACTAATTGTGATCATTGTTAATTGTCGAGATTGATATTTCCATGATTGTTCCTTCTTTCTTTTTGGAAAAGAATGATTCATTTGTTCGTTTGATATTTTGGTTAATGAAAGTTTTCTGTTGCAAGTTCGTTAACGTAAGAAAGCCTTGGTTCTATGTATTTATTTTGGATCATTCCGAGTGTTGAAGTTAGTGCATCTCTTTTCTGAAGGAAAGTGTTAAAATCCTTTTATGATGCCTTATTGTGGGTAAGTCGAGATTGTAATCAAATAAAATAGTTGTGTATGGGTTTCAATTGGTCCTTTTTGTTTTTCGAACAATTCTTGTCATTTCATTTGTGGAGATCTCTTTGCTACTTGTAAATGTTGTTATTAAAGATTGTTGTTTTTCATGAGAGTCCTGTCTTTCTTGTTGTTAAAAGTGACCTGGTTATCCGTTTGTTATTTTGGATAATGGGAATTATCTTTGACAAAGTTCATTGAAGAGAGTGTTGACTCTACTTATTTCTTTTGGAGTAGTTGGAGTGTTGAAGTTCAGAACCTTTTCTTTGCGAAAGAACGTGTCAAATCGCTTTTGTAATGTTTTGTTGTATTAAGTGAGAAGTTGTATGAATACAAGGTAATTGATAATGAATGGGATGCCAAGTTGGGTCAGTGGCATGTTGCATAGTTAATTTTAACTGATGTCCTTGGTAGCGTAGTTGGGTAATTCCTTGATGATCTTTCATAAATGCTAGAATTACCTATTCCCGACGTGCTAAAATTGTTGAAACCTGATTAAGGTTTAGATGGATTGTTGGTCAATCGAGTAGCACCATATCTTCTTACATGATTAATACGATTGTCAATTGATAATGAGAGCTGATGTTGGTGTGGAGTAATACCAACAGCTGAGTGGACAAATTTCATAAGTGGCCTTAATATCGTGCCTTACGAGATTGCTATTGCATAGTATGTTCTTGTTAAAATAAAATTGTTTCAACCTTGTGGCTTGTGCTTCTTTTGAAAAGCTTTAGGATGGTATAATAAAGTTTGATGATTCTTGGTACTACTGTATGATATTGGTGTTATTAAAAAAAATTGACAGTAATGTGAGGTTGATATTAATTCTTTCAGAGATAAAGTAATTTGATCGCCATTGGTGATATCGCTTAAATGAGAACATTTCAAGTTTTGCTTTCGTGGCCTTTTTGGAGTTGATGAATTATGTGGTAGCTGAATTTAGTTCAAACAAAATGATGTATTTGAATGTTCTGTTGGTTCTTAAGTGATTCTTGGGATTTGAGCTTTAAGGCTCCTTAGTTGAGTTGGCAAAGTGATGTTTCAATCATAGAAAAATATTTCTTTTGTTAAAGGAAAGAGTGTAGTAGAAGTATTTGAGATTTACACCGAGTTTTGTAACTTGCGGTCTATTTGAAGTGTGCCTAAACTTTCTACTTTTGCCCATAAGAGTTTCCCCTTTTTCAAAGGCAACACTTTCTTCTCATGTGAGGTTTGATATTCTCTTCGTGCGGGACTTGTGTCCTCAACTATGGACTTCCCTTATGATTTCTGAGTTCATTGCTTAATTGACTATTTTCTCCCTTAGTCATATGCTTATTGTGAGTAGCAAACGTTTTCTTTGTGCTGGGAATTGTTTTCAATTGTATTTTCTTTTGAGAAATGAATTATGGATTTGTTCTATAAAACCCTATAGAGTGTATAGTGGCACCTGGTTGGTGGTGACCAACTGAGAGACTTTGTGAGACTTTGGAAGTCAAGTTGTTTGAGACACAATGAGTGATAAGTTGATTTATTGGAGTAACCCTTAGCGAGTGTTTGACTTGAGCAAAAAGTTTTGTCTTTAGGGCCAACTAATAACATTATTGCAATTGATAGAACCTAGAGTGGTTTGTGGTTCAAGATCTTTCGTTCATGTTAAGTGAAACTTTAGAAATTGTTTAAAGTATGGGAAATAATGGTCAAATTATGAGAGTACCATGATTGGGTACCTTACACGGTTGTTTAGAAGAATTGTGTTGGTGTAGTTTAATAAGCATAGAATTGTGAGAATTCTAGCCGTTACGACAACTACGGAGATGGTAGGAAATGTTGAGTTAATGTCAGGTATGACTTGGTTTCAATGAGTAACTTTCTTGAGGTTAGAATCTTTCAAAGGATGATTTGGTCAAAAATATATCTATCTATTTACACTAATAATTGAGTAATGTTAGACTGTGGGAATTTTAGTCACCTAACCTGATGAATTCCCTATCATTCACACCAGACGTTCATTGTAGGAGTCTTGGATGTTAAATTTTGGGCTTTATGCTAGGACTTTGGTCGTCCAATGATTATATGTAGAGGAAGTAGAATAAGAGTGGATTTCGAACAATGAGATGATATTTGATAGCACCCTTCTGATGTAGTACATGAGAGTGTGTGATATGAATTTCGAGTGGTTATTCTTAAAGGATTGAGTGATGTGATTGCTAGTGAGATCTATTTTGAGATGCATTGGGAGTCATCTGTTAAGGTAATTTCGTCGGTACAAGAGTTGGCTATAGTATGTTGCGGAGTCAATAGAGCCTCTCTAAAAAGTTGTAGATGATGTATTTAGTTTGAGCATGGTGTTGAGATTGCCAATTTAAGATAAATAAGTTAGTGTGATATGGATGAAAGGGAATTCCATAATTCGAGAGAAATTTTATTCCTAAAAGAGAAATTGAGAAAAAAAGTGTTTCCTCGAGTAGTGAAACGCTCTGTTTGAGCTATATGCCTATGACGGATGTCTTTCGCAAATTGAGGTTGACTTTACGTTTGGCATGGGTGGTTCTTATCAGTTCAGAAAGAATAAAGGAAGTATTTAATTTGGGTATTCGAGTGATTTCTCCTTTGGTGGTTGTGGTGTTTATTTACAAATTTCCTAATTTGAAGGTGGAAAAGTTTCGTGATGAATTTCTGATTCTGGTTTTTGACTCTTTTATTACCAAATTGGTAATGCGTGGTTGTGATGAGAGTTCTTGATTTTTAATTGGGTTCTGTTTATAAAAGGGCTGTTCAAAGCGAATTTTGTTGTGTTCTTGGTTAAAGGAGGTGCTCCTTGTTAGATGAAGAGTTCATTTTTGAGCATGTTGTGTGTCTTTGTACCAAAGGGGAAGTTGGCCCAGGTACATTGGGTTGTTTTCCCTAGTTGTGGGGATTTGAAAGTTGGCGTACCGCTAGGACCCTCTCGGGTTCATATGCGGGGTACGCAACATCTGGTATATCCAGTGCCGAGTGAGTACCTGAGAGGTCTAAAGTTTCAGTTTTCGATAGAGCCGTTGGCCAACGAGTATGATCTTACATTTTTGTCCTATGTGTTGAGATAACATATAACAGTCAAGACGAGTGTTGAGGTGTAAGACGTTGGTATACGCTATGGTCTAAGCGTGATGAGACTTGGGACTTGGAAACTCGCATGCACGAGTTTTAACCAGAGTTGTTAACGTCGGATACGTGTTCATGGTTGTTAAGTTCAGATGGTATTCTTTTGAGTAGAATTCGGGGTCGAATTCTATTTTAGGAGGGTAGAATGTAATACCCCGTTCAATCTTAAGAATTATAATTGAATTTCAAACCATTTTATTGGGATTTAAAATGGAATTTCAGAATTCTGTAAAAGGGGGATTAAATCTTGCGCCAAAGGTGTAATACCCTATTTAATCAAATGACTAGAAGGAAGATTAATTAATAGAATAAAATTAATTATTGTTAACTCGGCCAAGTGGGCCATTAGTGGCCTACTTAACTCTATTTTTAACCTAGATCAAGAAGAGTTTTGTTGCAAATCCTCTGCCCTAGCCACCAGCCTCGCGCTAGCCCTTGCACCCAGCCGCCACCAGCTCCTGGCCGTGCGCCATCTGCAGCCGCCGTCGCTTGCGTCCAGCACGCGTCGCCTTTCGCTGCTACTCTTGCACGCTGGTGCTCTTGTCCGCACGCGTGGACGCCCGTTTGGCCGAGCGCGTCACCATCTGCCCGTTCAGCTGCCCGCGTCGCCGTTGGCTAGCGTGTAGAAATCCATCGCTCGCTGCCGCGTGGCCAGTGCCATCTACCGTTGCTTTTGTTTTCCCATCCGCCGCTGTTGCATGCTGCGCTCCCGTGCAGATGCTGCAGCCGCTGCATGTTTTTTTTCTAGTACTCCTACATGCATGCATGTACAAGCATCCGCTACACACATGCAGGCATGGTGATGCATGCTGTTGTGGTTTGCTGTGCTACTGCTGCTACAAAGGACAAGGCCAGGGAGGAAGAGCGAAGAAGAAGGCCAGTAGAAGGATGGAAGAGAAAGAAGGAAGAGAAGGAAAAGCCAGGGTTAGATCGGCGTTTTGGCTTGCATCACATGGTAACGATCTGATTGTTTCCTCTCTGTTTTCTAGTTATTTTAGTAGAGATTAGAGGGGAAGTAGCAAGTGTTCGTTAGGGAAACGATTAATAGATCGGGTCAGTCTGCAGTATTGTTGTACTATTTTTTTTACGAATAGTATAGAGGCATAATTTGAGAATTTCATCTACTAAAGAGTTGTAGAGAATTTCGATATCTTTCTTTGGAATATTTAATCATGTCGATCGGATGATTAAATTTCAAGTTATGAATTTTGTAAGCTTGCTGTCTGGAGGAAACGTAGTCTTTTGGGCAGTACGTTTTATTATGTAGATTAAAAATAGTAAATGAGATAATTAGTGTATTTGCTCTACATGAAAAGTGTAGGTATCATTTTAAGGGTTTCAGAAAGTATTGGTTTGGTGTAGGCCTGAGATTACGGTTGGAATAAGGTGTAGGAGTTGTAATGCATGATTTTGAGATGCATTTTTCATTGTTTGTCCAGGGAGTGTGGTCTCGTATGCGTTGCCGCCGTTTCGCTCTCCAGTATCACAAGGATAAGAGGCAAGTACATGGTAGAGTGGTGAACAATGGGTTGTTCACCATTGTCATTGATATTACTTATCATGTTATTTATTATGCTTTCATTAAGCTTATTCTTATACATGATAATGATGATATTGAGTGAATGAGATTACGATATTGAGTTAATAAGAATGAGATATTGAGTTAATGAGATGAATTATGTTGATGAATAATTAAAGATGTTGCATCATTTACATTCATCATGACAGGAGTTGCACGAGCCAGGTCGGTGAGAAAGTCATGTAACTATTCCGGTGAGGTCGGTGAGAAAGATACATGACTAGTCCAAAGTGCTCTAGATAAAATCCTACTTCGGTGGGGACTTCACGGGAGTGAAGGATAGAGAGTGTCATCGATGGGTGAACACTCCGCTATACCGGTATCAGCTGATGAGATGCATGTGAACATGAGCATGATGGTGCATTCGCATATATGATTAAATCGTTAAATTGTGCATCTTTACCTATATGGAATATGGCCGGTTTGTTTGAGTATGAGAATGGCATTAAAATGATAGATGATGATGATAACCTTGATTATGGTTGATAAACTATTGTTTATGGCTTTATTATGTATTGGCTGAGTCTTGGACTCATTCTTGCTCTATTGTTGTTTTTAGGTGACCGTTGATGACGTTTCACTCGGGAAGGGCTAGCGCACTTGGAATCATACACTACTCCCAATTACTTGATTCATTGGATATGAGACATTTTTTAGTATAACATGATGATTTATATCTAGGACATGATGGTATTGAATAACCTTAGATGCTTGGTTTGCATTAATCTTGGTTTATTACCTTGCTATGCTCCTAGGATTAAATTATCTATGATTATCATATCATTATGCTGGTGTTTTTTTGTGACCCGTGGATGGGTTTTATCGTTGATTCGATTGCTGTTATTTATTATAAAATAATGTTAAAATTGATAGTTAGTGTAGTTAGTGGCATTTTGGGCCCCGTATTGGGCCGGGGTGTTACAAAAGGCCCATAGCCTTGGCCCATTAGGGGCAACCAAAAACCCTAGAGGTACTGTAGCACCCCTATGCTATAGTGCGGCCGCCATCGCTCTGATAACCCGATGCTCTGAGACATGCCCCCTCCATTTTGCTGTCCAAGAAGAAGGGGGGAGGGAGAAGAACCCTTCGGGTGCCGCTGGCCAAGGAGCAAAGAGGAGGAAGAGAGGAGATGAAGAGGAGAGGAGAACTTCGCGGGGGAATTCAGCGATCTCTTGTGGTTCTTCAAGGGTAACGAAGTGCTTTCCCCGCTGTTTGATGTTGATTAGATGCAAATTCGATTGATTGGATTGGATCGAAAACCCTGCTGTTAGAATCCAAATCTGTCTAGTAGATTGCGTGGCCAATTTCCGGTTCTTAGAGGCCGAATGTGAGTTGTACATCTCCTAGAGATATTTAGATAATATTATTAGCTTTCCATAGCCTTTGAGTTCACCTGAGTCCGAGTTGTGGTTTGAGAGTTACGGCCATTTGTTTACTACTGTCCAGAACCTCGATTAATTCTTAGTAGTCACTTTGTGTAGCAAGTTGAATGTTGTTAAGTTCCGAATCAGGATTCCTCCCTATTATAAAAATTGTAGTTTATTGTCTTATCTTTCCATGGCCGCTAAGAACACGTAATTCTGATATACGGATCAAAAGTTATGATAGTTTGATTCCTGCTGTCCAAATTTCTTACATGATTGATCTGTTGATTTGTCTTTTAAAATATGTTTATGTTAGAGGCAAATTCAGGGTTTCCACCCAACTAAATTGTTTTATAAAATTTCGTAGCCTTTCTAGATTGTTAAAGAACGCCTTAATCGGAGTTTTAGATCAAAAGTTGTGTTATTTTCTTTACTACTGTCCGTTTCGTCGGGACAGATTCTGTCTTTCATGTTCATCTGCCTGTAGTATATTTATTTTGGCCGAATTGGGTTATCTCACCAACTAGGATTTCGTAGATATGTTCGTTAAGTTTCCATAGGATCTGGGCTCACCTCGTTCTGAGTCCCAGATCGTTAGATATGAGTGATTCCGTGCTGCTGTCCAGAATCAGTTTCATGATCGTGTTGTCTGTGTTCAGATTAGATCTAATTAGTTAATTGTGAGTTGTCGGGAAGGTGTTGTAGAACGTTAATGGAAGTGTCCTGTTCTATGTTGTTCTTATTTCGAGTATATATTGTGTAGACGGAGAGGCTTCAGGTTTAGGAGCACCGTCATTGCCTACTAACGCGTCGCATCGCGGAAGGCAAGTATTTTGATGTTCTCATGTTTAGAAAATGCTGAATGCTTACTGTTAGTATTGTGTTTCCTGTGATCTATGAGAATATTTAATGTTTATGTTCCTTCCAAATGTGTTATCTCCATGATTAGAGAGCATGTCTTTCAATATTCATATTTCATTTCATGCATCCATTATTCATGTTTCATCCACGGGAGTGGATTAAAAAGGCCCATCAATTCCAGTATGGGCACGTAAGACCCACCATTCCAATGTGGGCAGTTTGGGACACCCATATGAAACGTTCTTCATACGGGATTTGGATCCCCGTATTTTGTTAAATGCGGGCTTAGGTGAACACCGACAGGTGTGTCACTAGCTATACCGGTATATGCATGTGTGTAGTCCCTTCATTTCATTCAATCCATTCATTCCATTCATTCAAATATTTGTTCTGTGATTTATTCATATTCTTCAATGAGGTTTGCTTGATCATGTTTGTTGTATGTCCCATTTACTCACTATACTTGCTGAGTCTCAGACTTATTCTTGTGTTGTTTGTTTATTTTAGGTGATCATTGATGTTGGCTCTATTGGGAGGGAGTAGACACGTACTACTCATTCACTTCACCCTATTCAAGTCCAAGATTATGATTTAGTTCTATCTTTCAATCGTTATTGATGAACTGTAATAAATAAATTTAGATGAATAATGATACCTATTGCTATGTTATGGTTGATTCAGTAGTACTTGTAATCTTTGATTATTCCTTCGATAGTTATTGCTTAGATTCGGACTATATTCATGACATAGTTCTTTTGAATTTTGATCTCTTTATGTCATTAGATGAGATGGTGTTCTAATTCTTCCGCATTATGGTTGTATGTTAGATGATTTAGGTGACATCTTGGCTTTCGAATAGCCAGGGTGTTACAGGAAGACAACATGGAGCTTGATATGTCGAAGTGCCTTCGAATCACGAAAGGAAAGGTCAAACAAAGCAATGGAAATGTTAAACAAATAAATGGAAAGGAAAATGTGTTAGCAACATCATATTCCTTTGATAGGATCACTCAGCTATATCTTTGAAGGAAATCAAGATAGCAGATGGTACATTTCATTTAGAGTTGAAAGAACCGCCTAGGAAATGCATGACCAAAGGATCATAGAAATCCTTTGACAAAGCTTCCCTCTATAGTACCTAAAACTTAGAAACAACCTCTCTTGATTCAGATTTGAGTTCGGTTTACGACGAAATCCGAAGTGTGACATCGTGACCAAACCCAACTAGGTTTGCCACATCCTTTCGTTCTGACTTCTAAACTACCAGAATCTCGGGATGAAATTCTGTTTAGGGGGGGGGGGTAGATTTGTAACAACCCAAAATCCCTAAGTTGGATTAGTTAAGCATCTAATCTGTATTTGTGAAATTTTGGACTTTTTAAAACTTTTTGTGTAAACCATATGTTGAAAATCCTGTGATATTTGAAGACTATAATTTAAAACCTAGCACTCCAATACTCCTCCAATTCAAAATCTCAATTTGAATTTGGGGCAAAACTAAAAAGGTTTCAAGTGTGGAATATTTTAGTTGGATTCTATCTTCTATGATATGCTACCTTGAAATTTTTCTTGAATTTTTGGAGGTTATTTGGTTCCCTATTTAATTTGCATATTCAATTTTGAATTTGAATTTAAAACACAAATCTAATAGGTAAATAAAACAAATGGAAATGAAAATTGATAATTAAAATCTAAACTCACCATAATTATTCTAAATGTATATTGAGGAATTAATTAAAGCATGTTTCGCAATTCTTCTCACATCAAGTAATAATAATCAATATTAAATTGAATGGTTTGAAAGACTGCATTTAAATTTAATTATTTTGATCTCTTGATTCGCATGCATCACAAAAACATGTCATTTATGCATGCATTAGTGTTGTTGTTTTTCTTTTCTGGTTCGACCGAGCGCAGGCGAAACGCCTGCATGTCCCTTCTTTTCCTATCATCTCTCTTTTTCTTTCCCTGCTAACTCTTTTCACTTCTCTCTGTCAAAACTCATCCAAAAACTCAAAACCAAGCCATGCATGTCAAACCACCGCGATCGTCATCGCATGACCAACTCATTTCTGCAATTCATTTTTGCATGCATGGCAGTTTGAGCGATTTCACGAAAGGAGAAAAGAAGTAGCAGATAAAACACCTGTGTGTCCATTCTTTTCCCCAACTTCTCTCTTCGCAATCACAACAAAAAACCAAAAATTGTGCAACGCATGTTATACCATTGTGATCGTTGTCTCGAGAGCATTCTATTTTAGCGACTAGTTTGTGCATGCGAGGTCATTTGAGCAAATTGGAGAAAATAAGGAAGAAATACATTGTTATTTATTCCACTGCCATTTTTGTTCTGCCCAATTCACTGCCCACTTTCCTTAGCCCAGCTGAACATATTCCCTACCAACTGCCCATTCCCAATTTTCTTTCTCCCCAACCGAACGCCCTCTCTGCATTTCTCCCACTGCCAACTCTCTCCAACATCACCAATCCACTCCACTAACCTTGCCCAGCCGAATCCAATTCCTCTGCACGCCAAACCTTTTTCCCAACAGAGCACCCCCACTGCCTTCTTCTTCCTAGGGCATGAACTCCCTCCATGCACCTTCTCTCTTCCCAATCACCACCAAGAACCACAAATATCTCTATGCATGCTATGCCATCATGTTCCCCATCACCTATGCATCCCATTTCTGCAATTAGATTTTGCATGCATGGCCGTTTGAACGATTTTGCAAGAGGGGAAAAGAAGTGGCAGAGGCAGGAGCTACGTAGTGGCGCAGTGGAGCGACTCAGGAGTAGCAGCGGTGAGCAGCGGCCAGCGAGCAAGGTGGCATCCTAGGTGGCACGGTGCTGCCGCTCGGCGTGGCTTAGCGTCTACAGCGGCGCATGGGGGAGTTGGCCAAAGCGTGGCTTTAAGGAGGCTCGGCGAGGCTCACGCCAGTGTCTTGACCTGATGCTATGGCTCTGGTGGTGGCGGCAAGCTTAACCAGGTGGCGCGCAAGATGCGTGACGCCTAGGCGGAGGTGGCCGAGCCCGGGGTGACCGAGGTGAGGAGGCAAGGCTGGCGGAGCAGCGGCATGAGAACAATTGCACAGCGCTGTCCAGCGGTGTCAGCAGCGGCGGTGGGTACGTGTGGTGACCGAGAAAGGCACGGAGGTGCCGCAACGGTGCAGCGGCACCGGCAGCCCAAGCCCGAGGTGGCGACGGCTGAGCCAAGGCATCCGCAGCGTGGCAGCAGCAGCGAGTCGCATGTGTCGGCAGCACATGCATGCATGTGAGCAGTGGCTCCGTGAGGCGAGACCAAGCTGAGCGCACAACAGAGGGACTCGGCACGGTGAAACGAAGCCGAAGGCACATGCATGCAATAGCCGAGACTCGGTACTGGTTCAAGGACGCTGCATCGAGGGAGGAGCCGAGAGGGAGAGCAGCAACAAAGGACGCCGTGGCACATGCAACGTCGAGGGCGCAGTGCATGCGGCGGGATGTGGACGCAGACATGGATGCTGATGAGAGCTCGAGCGGGACGCAGACGAGTTCGGTGATGACTATGGTGGACATGGACGAGAGGTCGAGCAGACGTGGGATCGACGATGGCTACGGCGGACTTGGACGCAGAGCCGAGAACACGACGCCCGGTGACGATACGCACGCCTAGCGATGTGGTAAAAAATCCTTAGTAATTAAATTGCATTACCACGTTATGTATTAGTTGTGCATGTTGCATAATAGCCGTAAGCATGTGATTAGCAAATGGATAATTGAATTGAGTGAGAAAAATTACTTAGCAGCAAACTCATTTTGATGAATGGAATGAACAGAGAAGAGAAAGTGGACAGAAGAAAATTTGAAGTGTCAATTAGGTCACTCAACTTTATTAACAAAATTTGAAAGTCGAAATCTCAAGGAAGTATAGTTAGTAGCACTTTAGTTCAGAAAGTTGTTCTTTTGGAGGATGTATGAGCAGAAAAGGACATCAGATTGCTATTGGGAATATCAGTAAGATTAACAACTAATGGAAGCTTCATGCTTGCAAATCACATGTTAATAGCTAAGTCTAGTAGTTAAAAATGTTGACAGTACTTAGTAACCATTAACATCCAGATGAACAGAAAAGATAATCTTAGGACATTTAGAGATATCAGTAGGCTAATGACAGTTCAAATGCAAGTAGATGGAAAAGTTTTGTTGGAGTAAATAGCCTTTAGAGTTTGTCTTAATAGAGCACTATAATATGAAAAACAAGTATTGAGAGAAGTAGAGAAGTGAGCTAATGTAATGTTAAATACAAAGATCAGTTAAATAAACCTCATATTAACTAGCCATTAGCTTTTGATCTAAAAGGGTAAGCTTGGTCATAACTAATTCAAATCAACTCTAATTGGAGTGAAACCAATTTTGTTGGTTTCCATACTTAATTTACTTTAACTTGGAATAGGTTTGAAACATGTTACTATCCCAGAAAATTTCAAAGTTTGAATTAATCTCAGAAAAGAATTATTTTTACACTAGAGATTGAATTAACTTCAAAAATTCATAGAAAATTCATGTGAACTCCAATTGGGGTGATTCAATTTTTTTATGTTCATAACAATTTATTATCTTTAATGCCATATAAGATTCATCTTCACCACAACTCCAAAAAAAATTATGAAAAGATTTAATTCGGGCTACAGTAAACGAAAGCTACAGGGAGCTAATTTTTCTTGAATTTCTCTCTCGACAGAAATCGTTTAGGGCATAACTCTCACATACAAACTCCAAATCAAATAATTTTTGTTTTTAAATTCTTATGAAATCATAATATACCTTCTATATCGATTTCATAATTTTTGGAGACAGGAAGAAGTCCATTGTACCCCCTCAAGTATCGACGTGCGGACACCTAACCCCCTGAAAAAAAAACTCGGCCCTTTGAAACCCCTAAGTTGCAAAACCGGGCAAGCAACCCCCTCGAAATTTGTTTCATCGGCGGTTTTGCTAACGTGGCATCCGTCGAACCAGTTTTGCCAGGTCAGCTAGGTGAGTTGGCTTCTTTGGAACTTGGACCCACCTGTAAGTGAGCCTTCTCTTTACTCTATTCTCTCTCTCTATTTTTATTTGGTTCATCCGAATGTAGAATCCTCGGTGCTTTCTTCTTCCTCTTTCATCTCTTTCTCACTCTCCATTTCTCTTTCTTGGCTCCACCAAGCTCTCTGGCTCGGGTTGCCCCCATGGCGCGCTTGCGCCTCCACCGTCGGCCGCATCCAGTTGGCCCGGCTCCTCATTTGCTGGTCCGCTCGTTCCTGCCACTTGGCCCACCACCACTCCCAACCCCCCTCTTTGGGACTAGAAGCTCGCGCCGCTCACCGCGTCAAGGAGGCCTCCGCGATGGCCAACTCGCCATCGACAGAAACCTCGCCACCCAGCACCGCCTTCCTCCTGCCCTCGCCGCCTTTGCACCTTGGTCAAGCTGCGATGCCTCATTCTTCTTGTTGTCTTGCGCGGGTCATTCTTATTCTTGTGTTTTGCGATTCATGGCGGTTGTGGGCTGTGGCTGTGGAGGCCCCAACGCCGAAAGCACGCAGACGCGTGACCGGCGGTGTGGCGTATTGAAAGCGATCCACGACGTCGGCCGGCGGTGACCTCGAGGACATGGGAGTGGAAGCGTTAGGGCATCGCGTCAGATGAGTGGCGTAGCCCATCAGCCTCCTGGCCGAGAAGCGCGCCACCGCTACATTGCGGGGTTGCACACGCAGTAGCCGCACTCACCTCGACCTTGCACTCGCAGAGGAGGAGGCCGTTGGTGGTCGGGGCGGACCACTAGTCCCACTTGTGGTCGTTGGGCATAAAGCCAAGCATGCCGTCGATTCTGGGATCATCGACGGCGTCGAGGGCGGCGAAGAGTATGGCGGGACGGGCTGCACGTCTTGCCAAGAATCGGGGCACACGGCAGAGAGGGCAGTATTACGCCGAGCAACTCTCGCGTGCATCGCAACCGCAACGGACGCACAAGCAAGGAGGCGCGAGTAGAGGTGGCGCCATGGAGCCGGACCGAGCGAAATTTGGGCGTGTAGGCGGCGGAGAGAAGGGATGGGCCAGAACGTCGGCCAAGAATCGGGGCACGGGCGCGAGAGGAGGGAGGGCCAGGACCGGCGGCAAAGATCTGAGAGGGAGGAGGCGGCGCCATGAAGCAGCGGTGACAGGCGGGCAGGCCGCCAAAGGCCGCCGCAAGCGAACCATGGTGGAGGGAGCTTTGCAAGGAGGAGGAGTCACCAAGAAATGCAATGGGGTAGAAAGGGAGAGAAGGAAGTGGGGATTAGAAAAGAGAAAATGAATGGGGAAGAAGAAGCCAGGAAAAGAGAGAAGCTGAGGGCTCACTTACAGGTGGGCCTAAATGCCAAAGAAGCCAGCTCACCTTGCTGATCTGGCGAAACCGGATCACTCAGACGCCACGTCAGCAAAACCACCGCGCGAAACAGCCCGAGGGGGTTGCTTGCCCGGTTTTGCAATTTCGGGGTGTCAAAGGGCCGAAGTTTTTTTTTCAGGGGGTTAGGTGTCCGCACGTCGATACTTGAGGGGGGTAGAATGGACTTCTTCCGTGTTTATTCGATGCTTTCGCTTTGCCGGTTCTTATCATTAGATGACGATGATTCAGGAGTGCAACCAAAATGTTCATGAGAATGTCCAGAGTACCAACAAGCAAAGGCAAGCACCCACTCCTTTGATGCATGTTGATCCTATTATATTCCGAACTATTATATTGTTTTGCAACTGTATGTATTCATGCTTTAATTGTCAAGTTATGTTTGTCGATTAGAGGTAGTTAATACTATTACATGAATTCCCTAAAATCGTTTATCCCCTGCCACTAACGTAAGTTAATAATTTCACTGGTGGATTAGAGCCCGGTGGATGTTATATGGTCTATTTATGCTTATTCGATTTGATGCTTAGTAATGCTTAGTTTCTAATAGATTGGGCAGTTGTCGACTTTGTCGATAACCTTGATCACATAAGTTATTTTTATTATGCTATGTCCAGCACCCTGTGCTATCATATTTGGAAAACTAAACATAAAAATGAAATGATTTATACTTGGGCAAGTAAAAGTTGGTGTGCTCTTGGGTGTGTGGATAGGCTTGCTTAGGTCAACAAGGACCGAACATCTTGTTTTACCATTTTCCTAACACTTTTGCATGCATCCACATGAGGGAGATATGAGACCCCTCTTAACTTAGTACTTTGGGGTGTGTTAATTATGAGTCGCAGGTGGTAGTTGTTAGGAGAAAAATATTTTGTTGTTGTTGGGAATATGCGGGGTGGGTTCCGGGAAGGTTCCCTCGCCCGAAGAGCATCGACAGTTGCCAAGGTTGGGCCGATGACTTCGACATAATGTATGGGTCCTCCGTGGGAGCCCGGGATGGGTAGTTCGCGGAGGGTTAACCTACATACGTGTGGCTCTTAGTTAATACATTTCATTGGAATGCGTCTCGTAGGACTTAGCTCTGCCGGCATACCTTCAGAAGTGTGCTTTATCGCGTGGCAAAGGAGCGGTCTGGCGTGTGGATAAAGTTGTACACTCCTACAGGGTTTAATCTATTCGAATAGCCACGTCCTTGGTTATGGACACGCTTGGGGAAGGACTTGCGAGAGTTAGACTCAAGATTTTGGAATTTAAACTTAAAACTTAATTGGGTGGTATTGAGAGTGGTTTTGATGCTATTGTTGTGTGCTGCAGGGGCAGCCACCTGTTGTTGTTAATTGTTGTCTAATGTTAATTACTCGCTGTTATTTGAAGTATTAAAAATATTTGCTCACTTGCGATTTAAACCTACTACTTGTATTCAATTGAAATATTGTTTTGTACTGAAAATGAACCCTATAGCTTTCTCCATTGAGTACAGCTTGCATGTAGCTATGTATAGGCTTGGTAAAGTCTTGCGGAGTACATTCGGTACTCACTCTTTGCTTTTCTTTACTAATCTGGACAACAGGTGTTGAGATCGAATCGGGTAAGGAAAGACGCGCAGGAAACTTCGTTTTGCTATGGTTGGAACCCAGTCGGTTGTCCTGCAGGTTATGGCAAGCCATTGGGATTTTATTGATGCTTAATTCTTGAGTTTATTTATTGTTTTCCGCTACGTGCTTGATATTTTATCATTCTATTTGGCCGGTCGGCCCTTTGTATGAAACTGAACCTTGTATGTTCATCAGGTTGTAAACTATGTGGATTCCGATATTGCAATAACTTGTGTATGTTTTGTTATTGATTTTTGTTAAGGTGTATGTGTACCGCTCCTAAGAAGTACATAATACATCGAGAGCGGGATATTTCTCTTGTGATGCTAGGACCAATTGGAGGGTGAAATTCGTGGAACCTTGGTTTTGATCTTCCCAATTGTTGATTGGAATAGATTCATGACCTTCTTGATGAGCTATGATTGAAATTTGTGAGGATTTAGATCACTAGATCAAAAGCCGAGCGGATTTGTGATTTTGATTTCGTGCTGATTTCACTGTTTATTGGGCTGGAGGTCAGACCGCCCAACCTGAGAGGTTTGACCGTCCGACTCACTTTGATTTGAGTTTTTGATGTTTTTTATTGTTGTGCTTCGGGGTTTTGATTGGATTTAATATAAGACTTCCGCTGTGCTTGTTTGTTGATCTTCATAACTTTCATAAGTATTGGAGAGAAAATTGAGTTGAATCCAATCAAAGTAAAAAAGAAGGCAGAGCTTCTATTAACCCTCTTCTAGTCGCCGTTTTGGTCCAACAATATATCATATATACTTCTTGATCTAATGTTTTTTAACATACAGTTGGGTGTTTGTCAGGGCTCCGCAAGACGATCCCGTTGCCCAAATTTCCAGCGGATCGAGCGGGAGGAACAGAAGCAGACCGGCCAGCCCAATCCGGGCCTAGTTTGTCGGACTGCCTTGGCCAAATTTGCCGAAATAGTATCAGAATATCCGCGGAAAAAGTTTCACGAAGAAACGTCAAACCGTGTGGGTTACTACATGCTTTGCCCTTTGGTCATCGTGCGAGTAATTCCTAGACAAAACAGCATGCAGCACGATGCAGATGCCTAAAGCGAACGCTAGGGCGAGTAGGAGTAACAAAATTGCCCGTGGCCATGTTGTAGCTTGGCCGCGGAGAATTTGTTCTTTACCAGTACTAATGTACTATAGATTAGCAATTTTGCTGTCCTGGAAAGTAGTGTTACTTTTCTTTCATAGATTCTTCCAAGTAATGCGACGCCCCGATATATAACAGAAGCAGAATCATATTGTTGCAGCTCCAGGCATGCGTGCATGCACCAACTTTGCTGCAGATTCCTGCACTTGCAAGTTGAGACCGCAGTAATCTGCTATGCAGAATCTATGAACGCAAAAGCCCAAACGCACGGTTGATTGCGTAGTCTTGGCTCCTTGCCATACTACGAGTCCATCCACGGTATAGCTGGTGCCAGATTTTTCATCTCGCTACCTTATCACACCAGTGCTCGATTTGTATCTCTTACAATATTTAGCACCTCATTCTCTCTTTAAGTTGGGATCCACAACTAAATAAAATATCACTTATGTTTCTCCCACTACTCTCTCCCTCTCTTATTTTACTCACCTACCCTCGCTACAATGGGTTCGCACTGGTGCTAGAAGGAAAAACTGATCTAGTACGGTCAATCTGGACCGTTGCTTGTCGCACTGGACGATCCAAAATCCATACAACCTCTCGTCCTAGAAGTTGTCATCTCATCGTCGAGTATGCATAAGAGCATGGAGGCAGCGTTTGTTGGAAATTGACCTATTTATGAGGTCCATTTTCTTTGGAAATTTCAAAGCATGCCTGGCTTAGCCAAGTGGTGCGAAGCAGGACAACTGGTCTGATCTGTCCAACTAAAGATAGACTGATCGTAAGGAGTTACGAACTGGTTATGAGTTGATCGTGCGTGATCACGGACTGATCGAGATAAGTCATGACCAATTGTAATGAGTTACTACCTACCTGGTCGAGGATCGTTATGACCTGATCGTGACAAGATTCGAACTGGTCGTAAGAAGTTATAAGTTGGTTGTGACCAGATACGAATTGGTCATAAACAGTTGCGAGTTGATCATAACTGATCAAGAGTTAATCATGCATTCCTCTCTCCTCTTTTTGAATTGGTTAAGAGTTGTTAAACACTGCATAAATACCATTATTTTGTTTGAATTAGCAGTTATAAGTGAGTTAATTTAGGTTAATTACATCAGTTACCAGAGAGTAAATGATTTGTCCTTATAAGGGCCTAGAGACGTCCAGAATGAAACCAAAGAAACTCCATTCCTTTCTTACTTCATCTTCCTCTTTCCTCTTCTCGTGAATTGTGCTGAGGTGTTGAGCTGTTGTACCACACCAGCCTTCCTCCTCTACGTGCACCAGGAAGGGAGGAAACCGGCTATCACTGAACTGTTATCGCAGAGAGTACCTACATGGGACGACAATAAGGTTTCTAAGCAGCGCATCCGTGTGACTGCTCGGCTTCTTCCTCGACATTGTCTACTTCCACAACCACGTCAGCGTTGCTTCTTGTTCTTCAGCCCTACTGTAAGTCATTTGTGTGACCGAACGACACTATTACAATGCTATTCTTGTGTATATTTTGAAGTACAATGTGTTGCCCATTGTTATAATTGATTTACACATCATTGGTTATTTGTGATATTTGTCTCATAGTAAAAATCTGGAATTGAAATATTACACATATTTCATACAATCCAGAAACCATATTGTGAATATTTTTGTGATTCAGCAATGGCTGGTGCTTCTGATGCTATGAAACCTAAGAGGTTTTTTGATCAAAACTTTCGTAGATGGAATACTAGGGCCATGTTTTGTCTCATGTCTTTGGGGTTGTATTGGGTTATCCATCTGCAATATCTATTTATGATTGAATAGCACATGTAGTTCGACAATGCGAACAACACCGACCTTGGGAGCATTCTGACCATAATGGCATATAAGCTCTATGATATGCACATTGACTTCAAGTCCACCATAGAGTGGTGGGATGGACTAGAGCACAAATATGCTAAAACTAAGGCTGGTCGCTGGCTCTACATGTGTGAGCAGTTCTTCGACTTCAGCATGGATGAGTCTAAGTCAATAGTTTCATAGGCTCATGAACTTTAGCTATTAGTCGGCAAAATTGCAAATTTGGGTTGTGTGCTGCCTCCTAAGTTTGTGGCTGCAGGTATTGTTACCAAACTTCCTGCAACATGATGGGATTTTGCCACTTACTTAAAGCACAAGAAGGAAGAGATTTATGTTGAGGATCTCATTGCTGCCCTTGATGTGGAAGAAAATGCAAGAGCAAAAGATGCACAAAGCACTTCCAGTCAGAACAATGCTAATGTCATAGAGAAGAAGTATGTCAAGAAATACAAAGGCTCTAAACTAAATGTAACATCCCATTTTCGGGTGTTGTATAGTATCTTTTCGTTTGTCTTCTTGGTTTTCAAAACCTATTTCAAGTTATAGTGTAATTGCAAAATTCTCTAGTTTCTGCCTCATTTCAAATTTCGGGTTTCGAGATTCAGCTTGAATCTCGGTTTCATTTCGAACCCTCTCCGTTGAGCCCGGCCCATCTAGCCCCTCTTCTCCCACTACCCCTTTTTCTTTTCTTTCGATCAGGTGGTCGAAAGTCAACCACGTGCCCGCTCTACTGCGCCCCGTGTGCTTTGTCCCTGCTCGGTGCCCTCTGCGACCACCCTTTTGGTTGCAACCATCCTCTCGTAGCCAACCACCCTCTCGTTGTCGACCACCCTTTTGGTTGTGACCATCCCCTCGTTGTCAAGCACCTTCTCGTAGTCGACTCCCCTCTCAGTTGCGACCACCCTTCCGGTTGTGACCACCGTCTCGTAGTCAACCACCCTCGCCCCGGCATCTCTCTCTCTCTCTCTCTCTCTCTCTCTCTCTCTCTCTCTTTATGCAACGACGTGCGTATTAAATGCCATTGCCTCCGTAGCGACATGCGCATTAAATGTCGTTGTCTCTACCACGCTGCCGCGAACCCCGCCGCTCCATCTTGTCACTCGGTCCCCCTCCTTTCTCTATAAATGGAGCACCAGAGAGCCATTTTGCCTCCTGTTTTCCCCCCCAACTCTCCATCTCTCGCTTTTGGTTGCTATGGTTGCATGAAGCCCCGAGCTCCAAGTTCAAGCTGCCGCGCACCTCCTCTCGGTCCTCACCGCACCAGTGCAGCCCCCTCTTATACCCGTGTCATTTCGTGTCCCAGAGCTCCTTGAAGCAATCCCCTCACTCTCTTTTAGTTGTGTTTCACAGGAGCCACTGCATTTCCTCTTCTCCTTCGGTCCTAGCTTACCCCTTCACCGTCGTCCTCCTTCACCTTTGACCGCGAGCTTCCCCGCTGCCGTTCACCGTCCGCCGACCCCCTCCGGCCTCTCTCTCGGTCTTGGTGAGTTTCCTGTGCCCTGTTTTCTATCAAATCTTTCTTTCGAGTCATTGTTCTTTCGACCGCGTCGAGCAATTGAGTCTTTCTTTCAAGTCCTTGTTCTTTCGACCACGTCGAGCAGTCGAGTCTTTCTTTCGAGTCTTTCTTTTCTTTCGACTACGTTGAGCAGTCGAGTCTTTCTTTTTTGACCACATCACAGTCGAGACCCCTTTTTGACCATGTTGAGTAGTCGAAACCTCCTTCTGACCATGTGGTCTAAATCTTATTTCAACCAAGTAGTCGAATCTTTCTTTTTCTTCGACCATGTTGAGTAAAACATGAAAATAATTTGGGGTAATCGTGGGAGGTACATGACTGTAGTATTTGAGATAAATTAGTTTTCTGTCGGGATCCAAAAATATAATTCAGGAACCCTTTGTGTATTCTGAATTAGTCCCAGATCAGTAGCTAGCTCACACAGGAAACAGTGATGAAATACAATCTATTTATTCGATTTAACTAAAAAGATCTCAGAGTAACAAATAGTAATAATAACTGGACCTTATGGCCAACGTTTACTTAACTTGCCACGCAGGGCTAAAGGAACAAATAAACTATTACAGCGGAACGAAACTCTTGAAATGGCCAATCAACATGTCCACAGGCAATCGAGTGGAGAATACATCATAATCCGCAAAACCTTCATGGTGCTCCTGGGTGAAGAACTCTTAAGCAGCTTGATATTCTTTAACTGATCAACAGTGGCGCAAAGCCGTGAGTACATAAAGCACTCAGCAAGTCGTGGGGAAATTTATGCAAATAGTATTCATGCAAGGTTTAAACAAAGGTTAGCTGTTTGGTTCTTTTGTAGAAAGCAACATTTACGATAAGTACAACAAATAGATTGAAATGTGTAATTGAAAAGAATAATAAGTAAGTAAACAGTTTATTTGAAACAACCAGTGAACTTTCCATAAACCTTCCAACCAAACCAATGATAAGTGAATCCCCAATTCACCAATCGACACAAACCACCAACTGAATTTTACCCGTTCACCAGACAAACATTATATTCATCAAGTGAACTTTCTATTCACACTCCGACTCATTTTATAAGAAACTCTACCTCTCGTGTGAAATCCCCGGACATGTCTATAACCGAGGATGCGGCTATTCGAATAGATCAATTAATACTCTGTAGAGGTTGTACACTTTATCCACAAGATATAACCAGTGTAGCAAGCACTAATCATAACAAAACATTTTAGATGTTTCATCTCAACAATTGATTCTCCCATTGTGCATACAGCCACCCCAAAACCTCACCGTGAGTTGACGCACAACGTTGGACAGGGAAGCGGCGAATCGTCGGGCGATGTGATCTTAGAAAAGGATACACACCTCCACCCATATACTACCTGAGTAGTCAATGCCAAAACTCCACAACCTACTAGGTTAGGCCCGTCCCATCAGGCATGTGGTTGTACGAAAGGCCTAGATCAATGGTGCACAAGATTAAGTCCTTGACAAGTTATTAAGGTGAGTCTACCACAAACCCACGACGTGTTGAAACACCCACACTATCCACCATCCACTCGCCCGAGCAAAAACCATTTTGTTTAACTAAGACCAATGACACACCCTATCATGGTACATAAATTTTAATAATAGCAGTGGCTAACCACCACGATTCCATATTTCATTAAGTCAAGATTAATCATTATGACATATGTGAAAATGAACCCATCGTAACTAAGCTGAACTAAGCATCTGTACGATACCCATGTTGGTGATACAAATATGTCCAACTAAAATTATCCATGCTAGGGTGACAAATGATTCATGGCATTCAAATAATCAATGGAGGCGTAATGAGAACAGGTACTAGCTAATCCCAAAACAATTTGTGTAAAGATAGCATGCAGTTGTATAAAACAATATACTTTTGAAATCATAGGTTCAATATGATCAAAGGACCACGACTTGCCTTGGAATAAATCCTGGGATTGATCTTTATCTCGGTGCACTCCTCCTTGTTTAAAGCTTTCCGAAGAATCAACGCCTACTCGCAAACAAGGCACATCAAGATGGTCGGGTTTGATGACGGAACCGACAACGACAAGATAGAGTTTCCCGGAAAAGATGGTGAGAGCTCCTTGTTGAACTCGACCTTGTGAACCCGACGGCGGTGTTGATTCGACCAAAGAAGCAGGGAGGTCGGCAAAATCTGACGAGGAACAGTTTTGGCGGCGGCTCGGGTTTTGGCAAAATACAGCAGAACCAGATCGAAACCAGGTGGAAAGCTTAGGGCTTCGGTGGAGAACTTTGGGGCGGAGAAATCGACATGGCTGGGTGTGCTTATATAGCATCAGAAGGGAGGAGTCAAGGAGGAGCACGGCCGGCCTTGCACGTTCGGTTGAAGGACTCGAGAGTCCTAGAGGAAGACGATGGGGATGTGGCAAAGTGGCGGGACCACAAGGCAGTGAGGTAAGGAGGAAAGGAAACACAGCTGGGCTTCACGTGAAGGAAAAGAGGCAGCAGCCCAAGGCTTTTCACGCGGGAGGAAAAACAGAAACAGGCCCTGGGCTTCGACGCACAAGAAGAAAAGAATGAGCGGGCTAGGCTCTGGAGTGAATAGGAACGGGACGAGAAATGGATGGGCTAAGGGAAAAGGAGCGACTGAGGTGGGAGATTTGGCCCGATGATTTTTCTGAGATTTAGATTAGTTTTATTTTTAGAAAATAGCCAAAAATCCAAATGGCAATTAGAAAATAGAAAATGTCCTCAGAAAAATTCTAGAAAAATCTAAAAAATATATCCAAGCACAAAGAATCCAAATAAAATAATTTTGATAATAGTTGATGTTGAGATTAATCATGTTAAATTGTTTTTGATCTCTAAAAATTCCAATTAAGCTTTAACTTTAACAGAAAAAATTCAAATGGTTATTTTTATTTTTAAAACTTTAAAACAAACCAAATTTTGGGATGTTACAATTTCCTCCTCAAAACCCAAACTGCTATACCACATTTGGGCGGATGGTATGTTGGTGGGTGCGGATGTAGCATGAGAATGGTGGGTATGTGGAATGAAACGTCCAGATGGCATTAAGGACTTAAGCCCGTGATGACCTCCCATTGTAAAACATGTGTAACCACAAGTCTACAAAGTGCAACTTGGCTTAGTAAAGTTATCGAACCCTGAAAGTCATCTCGCTAGAGAGGATCGAGGTATTGCAAGCGGCGGATGCGTTCCGGCTTGAATGGGACACCGGGGTGAGGTGAAGTTGCTAGCTACACTAGTCGTTGTGGTGAGTGGAGGCTAGATGCGCTAGTCGTTATGGTGAACATCCAGCACAATATATGGGCGCAACCCCATATAGGTGAGATGACGGAAGGGGCGAGGTGATTTGAAAAGTTACTGTGATGGTCTCTCGACCACATGACTAAGGAATCATGTGGGGCTACGAGTTGATTATCTCTTGTGGGTACAGTGTATAAATTTCTGTAGAGTGCAAAACTGTTTAAACAGTCATGCCTACAGTCAAAGGGCAGACATGGGAACTTGCTAGAGTTAGTTCTATTTCGAAAACCTTTGTGGGTGGGATGAAAACTTGTAGGGTGGATGTAATCCTGACTTGGTGTTTGTTGGTGTTTTAGAACCGAACTTACGTAAAGATTATTTGATTTGGGGGTTCCTCTAGGCTCAAAATCACACAAAGATGGAGACACGGGGATTTTTATACATGTTCGGGACTTCTCTTAGGAGAATAACAACCCTACTCCTGTGTGTATGTATTGAGTATACTGGATTACAAGATGGTATCAGAGACTAGAGTATTGTCCTTCTAATCTTCTTTCGCCTCTCCCCTCTTCCTGATGATCCTTGCCTTTTATACTGTCCCCGAGGTGCGCCGTTGGATCTTCAGTGTAAAGGTCACATTAACACACCAGATCGTGGAGCCATTACCAGAGGTTATTACAGGAGTTTTAATGTTCCCACGTTGTCAGGCAATTATCACCATAACAGGGAGTTAAGTCGTGCTGTTATTTCAGGGAATAATAGCATAATTGATTGCTCATATCCTTGGATACGGTACATGAGATTCCCTGATCGACTAGGCCCACATGTCTATGAGTCTTGTCGACTGAGGACTGGTCGTAGAAGAGCTTATGACCAGGTGGTGGTCGTAGGAGAGCCTACAACCACAGATCGATAGTAGTAGAGCTTACGATCACGAGATAGTCGTAGATGTGCTTACGACTATGGGGTAGTCGTAGAAAGACCCACGACTATAGGGTGGTCTTAGGAGAACTTATGACTTCCAGCTTCTCCCTTATGAATATTAAGGGGTATACTCAAGAGTTATATGATATCATTACTATCCATAATACGAATTATAGATATAAAATAAAATAAGGATTGTTATATCCTCGTTGTAACATCCCAAATCTGGGTGTGTGTTTCAAATGTAAGAAAATAAGAAGAAATTAAAACTTTTCTTGCATCTTGAAGTTTTTGAACTTCTTTGTAATTCTCGTAAAGGAATTGTGGGAAATCAAAAACCTAAATCTCCAATTGACTAAAGTCATGACCTCCTTGTTGGGAATCTTGTGTTCAACCCCTGGAAATATTTTTCCTTGGTTCTAGGGATACTGTGTGACTCCTCTGAAAAATTTCATAATTTTTAGAAATAATTTGATAATTTGTGGAGGCCAGTCAAACCAGTTTGACTCTTGGTCAAACCCTAGAACAATCCTTGTAGAATTTCTGGAGAAAAATGCTTTGCATAAAAACCTCTGAAAAATTTATACAAGGTTTATCCTGGAGCTAGGAACCTCTAGTCAAAATTTCAGAATTTTTGGAGTTAGTTTGCTACCTCTAATAATTCTTCCAAGTTTTTAGCTCTTGTTCAAAACCCCAGTCAAACCTCTAATAATCCTGAGCCTTTTCCATCGCGCGTGCGTTCTCAGCCTTTGGATTTGGATCGCACGGTCCTCGCTAGTTGGGCCGTTCGGACCAACCCCTTTCAACCCTTGGATCTAAATCAAACCGCCAAGATTGCTTTCAATCCTCGCCGTCCCTCTTTGATCTAACCATCTTTTGAGTTGGGTCTGTGCCTTTTGGTTGGACTCAACCCCTTAGTTCTGTTGGACCCGAGCCACTCCTTTTTGCTCTCGCTGACCGGTGGGCCCCATCGCTGGTCATCATCTCCTTCCTCGGTCGCTCCCGTGCGTGCGCGCCAGTGCGCCATGGCGTGGGCAGAGCCAGAAGCTGTGCCTTGTCCCTTCCTCGCTGTCCTAGCAATGGCTCTTAGCCTTAAATGCGCGCCAGAGTTTTGCCCTAGAAGTTTTCCTTCACCTGCTCCCATCCCCTCGGCTCATGGCAGCAGCTTTGACCCGAGCTCACCTCTGGTCCTTGCCGTTGCTCTTCTCCTCGCTCCTTCAGCTATAAGTAGCCATTGAGCTCTTCCTTGGCCTCCTTTAAACACCACCTTGGTTTGCCTTGCTCCCTCTCTGCTCAAGCAAGCTCAAACCACCAAAATCCCCAAATCCGCCATTGTCGGCCGCAAGCAAGCTTCGTAGCCGACAGCGCTCCAGTGGTTCAATTGCAAATACCTTTGCGCCACCTTGTTCCTTTAATCATCTTCATCCTTTCCCCCAACTTAATTTGGGTTTGCCTTCACAGGAATCACCAAATTTAAGTTTGGATCTCATCCGGCCAAAGTTCATCCCCTTTCTTCCTCAGCTCCGGTAAGGGCTTCATTCTTCAATCCCTTGCTCATGGACCATCTATGAGCTATAATGGAGCTAACCCAGTGACCCGGTCCTTCTCTTTTTGCTCAGGTTGTCCTCTCCACTTCATCTTCTTCGATGCCAGCAAGCTCCTTCGTCGCCGGAGCTAGTCCGACCGCGTCTATCCCTCTTTAGTGTTGAGGTAGCTCTTGTTAGTCCCTAGAAGCTTGGCACCCGCTTCCCTGAACCGCTGCGGAGCTCCTCTTGCTTTTCCTAGCCGCCGATGTGGTCCTCCTCCATGGTCGCCACCCCCACCAGTGTGTGCACGTGGCTATTGCGGTCTCATTTCAGCTTTTGGTTTGCGCCGGTGTGGTCCCCGTCGCCGGCGGCAAGCCATTGTTTGCCTCGGGTCTTTTGTCGGACGAACAAGTGCACTGTGCGTTGTCGTATTAGGACAAAGATCCTGTGCATTTAGTACTAATCAATGATTAATCAATGCTAATCATTTTCTTAGTAATTAATGCTGTCCAAACCGGCTTTTAAAGTCACTGCGGGTGGCCCTGTGCGCATTAATCCGTGCGTGGCTTAAGTGCCACTGACACGCGGGCCCACGCATTTTAAACCCCTCCCGAGCGCTTTAATCCTTTGCGCGTGGCTTACTGTCACCAACAAGTGGGCCCTGCATTTAAAGCACCTCGCGGGCGTGGGCGCAACGCTTGGGTTGATGTGGACCGTTCGTTTTGTGATATATGGCCTAGATCCATTGGAATGTTCGGACCACTCCATCGCCCAAATCGTTGTGAGCCGTTTAGATCTAGATCAGCGGCTATGATCACGTGAATGTTTGGACCGTCCGAACGTCCCTTTGATCTCAGCCCTTCATTCTTATATCAACGGCCCACGATCGTTTGAACGTTTGGACCGTCCGAAGGTTCAAGCGATGTGGACCGTTGGATCTTGATCCACCGGTTCGTGTGCATTTTTGTGCACGCGCGTCGCTGTTGTAGTGCGCGTGGGTCGTGGGATTGTTTATTGACGGCCCACGTTTTTCCACGTCTTTTCCTTTGAGTTAAGTTTGTTTATTTCCCGGTAAGCTTTATTTCTAAACTAAAAATTGTATTAAACGTCATAAATTCATAACTAATTTATTTTAAATCCTTTTCGGTTGATTCAAATTTTGTTAGTTCTGGTTTTAACTAAGCCTTAATCTAAAAATGGTTGTAAGCTTAGTTTTCCTCCAGAAAGTTGTTTTAATAGATTTAATTTCAGCTTAGCTTTATTTATTGCATTAAAAATTCTTTTAACTTGAAAATTGCATAAGTATTTCTCTGTAGCTCCTTTTTGACTGAAACCAAGTTTGTTGGTTTCCTATGTTAGTGTGCTTAATTTTAGAATAGGTTTTAGGCATGCTACTATTTTTGTGGTTGCATTTAACTTGTGCTCTTTTTCATGTCTTTGAAAAATCATAGAAAATGCATCCTAGCTCCAAATGAGGTGAATCCAATTGTGTTGTTCATCTCATAAGGTGCTTTCTTTACCATAAAAATTTCAGGTGCAACACCTCTCTAGAAAATTGTGCTAAAGAATTAATTTCGGATGAACAGTCCCGAGGGGAATCTTTCAGCATTTTTCCAACCGGCTAAAATTGTTTTGGCCATAACTTTAGCATTGAGCATCCAAATCAATTGGTTCTTGTTGCTAAATTCCTTTAAAATCATTCTCTACTTGTTGTAAAAATTTTGTGGCCTTTCGCTGAAGTTGGTTTTTGAGCCTTTTCGGTGTTCTTCGTTCTTATCAGTTCTTTTCGTTCTCTCGTTAGGTGCCGACGAGTTTGTTGATTACGAGAGTGATCCTCTGCAGCATATTGAGCATCTCCAGCAAGGCAAGTAGTTTGATCATATCAATCCCATTACTTTTAAAGTCTATTACTTTGTTTACAAATTGTATATATATGCATGCTTTTGTGTCAAAGTAATTTTTCCGATTAGAGGTAGTTATTCCTATTGCATGGTTGCCCTTAAATTGTTATCCCCTGCCACTAACCATAAGTTATTAATCTACTTGATGAATTGGAGCACGGTGATTGAATTATGCTCTTTTATTGTCTTTACGGTGTCATGCTTAGAAATGCTTAGCTCTGGGGTAGAATTGGCGGTCATCGACTTAGTCGATGATCTTGATCACACAAACCTTATTATTATTCCATTATGTCCAGCACTTTGTGCTTTGTTAATTTGTAATGTTAAAAACTAAAAACAAATTGTTATTGACTTGGGTACAATGGATGATTGTGTGATCTGTTGGGTGTGATTGGAATGGTGCCTAAGTCCACAAGGACCGAGTTACTTGTGTCACTAAGCCAAGCGATTTTTGCGTGCTAACCACACAAGGGGGATATGGGACCTCTCTTGACTAAGTACTTTGGGGGTGTTAATTAATGAGTCGCGTGGTGGGTGTTGTATATATATTTGCAACATGGGGACGAGAGGAGCACCCATGATTGCTTGGTGGGCGGTGTATCCTACTCTTCGTATGGGTCCTTGGTGAGAGCCAGGTAGGCATTTCGCTAAGGGTTAACCCCCATATGTACGGCTCTTAATTAGCACAATCCATTGGAAATGTCTCGTAGGACTTAGCCGTGCCGGCATACCAAAGGTAGTGTGCTTCATCATGTGGCAAAAAGCGATCGGCGTGTGGGTACATTGGTACACCCCTGCAGGGTTCAAACTATTCGAATAGCCTCGTCCTAGGTTATGGACATGCTTGGTAAGGTCGTGCAAGAACTAGACTATAACCTTTTAATTAAAACTTATTGTGGGTGGTATGAATGGGTAATTCATGCTATTGTTGTGGTGGCTATTGGGTTAGTCACTTCCAGGTTGTTGTTGTCATTTATCTATTGTTACTCGCTGTTATTTGAACATTAAAAACAGATTGCAAAATTGCTTTCAAATTACTACATTATTGCAAATGAAAACTTGCTTTATGCTGAAAATGAACCTAGAGCCTTCTCTATTGACTAAGCTTGCATGTAGCTATGTATAGGCTGTTACACTACACGTAAGTCTTGCGAGTACATTTTTGTACTCATTTGCTTTGCTTAATTAATTGCTGCAGAGGAGGTTGATCCCCAAGGGATCGACTATCGTGAGACGGACTTGACTTTGTGACTAGTGGCGTCGATCGGTTACCTTGTGGGCTTAAGGCAAACCGTATGGCTTTTGTTTATGGCCATCTTATGGCTTTTGCTTCCGCTGTTTATTTAGCTCTTTAGCTTGTGATTTGGCCGGTTGGCCCCTTTTGTAAGAACTCTATTATGTATGTCTTTTATTTGGTTAAGTTTTTGCTTCGGTTCTGTGCTTGTATGGAATTGATACATGATTTTGTAAAAGGGTGTGTGTACCGTACTTCTGGGAGGTACACATTGTCCTGAGGCACATGATATTTTGTTTGTGATGCTAGGGTCAATTGGAAGACTAAGCATTATAAGCTAAATACCCCGGGGTCTCACAAAGTTTGGTATCAGAGCCGTACTGGCCGTAGTAACCCTAGCTTGGTCGTCTTTAGGATGTTTTGAAAAACTTAGTTTCAACATATCAAATGGTTTATGAAAGCTTAAGCAAGTTCTCAGATTTTACTCCTTACCTATCTTAGATTGCTCCTCTCATCTTGCTCTAAATTGAGTTTAAAAAGGTTGTTTTCCTCTCCTTCTTTCAAAAGATAGTTGTTATCGTTTAATCTCGGTTTTGGGGAACCAATGAGAGTTCTAAAATTGAAGTGTTGGCTGCCTTTTGGTGAAGAGTAGAAGCACTTGAAGCTGGATTCAGATCTGCACAGCAAGCAACAGTTCTGGACAGCAAGCTTTTAGTAAGTAAATAGAGCTGATAATGAGAGGATAATTCAAATAAAACTTGTGGGAATAAAAGGGTAAGATGTGATACTAGTTGGCTAAGTACCTAACACCTCTTTTGCTGGTTTTTACCTTGCTCTTTAGGTGTGTTAGATCTAGAGTAGTGTTCTGAAATGTTGCCTTCCCAACCGATTGCTCGTTCATTCAATATGGGTTCGTCGTGTCGGGAAGTTGGTTTTAAGTCTTCTGTTTACTTACTATTTCTTGAGCCTTTTTGTGAGCTTTTAGAGTTCGTTTCTTCGCTATCTTGTTGGCTCTCGGTTAGGGTGATGTCCCATTCCCCTAGTCGATGGCTTTTTTCTTTCTTTAGCTTCTAGTTTCGGGTTTCGTGCTAACCCTTCTCTCTGGAACAGGATGGCTGGAAGGACTCGAAGCAGTCAAGGTCAATCAGCTGGTCTGGATGAGGAGCTCCCGCCTCCTCTGACCATGGCCTCGGTTCTTGCTCAGATCGAGCAAAACCGAATGGATCAGACAAGGATTCTGGAGGTTATCATGCGCAATACCTCCACTCTTTCTAGTGCCTCCAGATCAGGGGGAGGAGGTGGACATCAGCAGTGAGGGGGGCTTGCGGAGTTCCTTCACACTCAGCCGCCCACTTTCTCTCGGTCAGAGGACCCATTGGATGCAGACGATTGGTTGCGTCTGGTTGAGCAGAAGCTCAACGTTGCTTAGTGTCAGGATCAGGAGAAGGCACTCTTTGCCTCCCATCAGCTGGAAGGTGCAACGCTCTCTTGGTGGGAAAGTTTCCTCACCATGCAGCCCACTGGCCACGTTGTCTCTTGGGAGGAGTTCCGTTCTGCTTTTCGTCGAGCTCACATCCCCGCTGGCTTGATGAAGCTCAAGAAGAAGGAATTTCTTTCGCTCAAGCAAGGGCACAGATCAGTGGCGGAGTATTTGTACGAGTTTAACCACTTGGCTCGTTATGCTCCAGAAGAGGTGGCCACCGATGAGGCCAAGCAGGAGAAATTCATGGATGGTTTGTCCGAGGAGCTGCAGGACAAGCTATCTATTATTGACTTCCCTGACTTCCAGACCTTGGTCGACAAGGCCATCGTCACCGAGCACAAGGGGAGAGCGCCGAGAGAGTCCCGCAAGCGCAAGTGGGAGTCCCAAAAGTCGTCCAGGGCCAACTTTCCCCGTCCTCGTTTCAGGCAAGCCCAAGTGCCCCGTCCTCAGGCTTCAGCACCACCGAGGCCTTCAGCACCTGCACCTCGCCCTCCGCAGGCCGTGTTTCAACCACGTGCACCTGCGAGTCAGCATGGTGGCCTCCGCAATCTAGCTGCCGGGGTCACTTGTTTCTTCTGCAACCAGAAGGGCCATTATGCGAATAATTACCCTAAGAAGACTGGAGCGGCCCCTCGTCCTAATGGAGCACGCGGGCAAGGAGGTGGTCCTCCCTAGGATCATAAGGTTGTCCCTGCGACCCAGAGCGTGGGAGCGACCGCGTCAACCACATCTCAACTGAGGCAGCACAGGAGGCGCCTGACGTCGTGTTGGGTACGCTTCTTGTCAACTCTCATCCTGCTACTATTTTGTTTGATTCAAGAACTTCTCATTCCTTTGTGTCTCAGTCTTTTGCTGTTGTTGGTGATCTTCTTTTTGCTCCTCTGTTGGTCCCGTTGCTCATTCGCTCTCCCGGTTCGGAGTTGAGAGCTAAAATTGAGTGTCGGGATGTTCCTATTGTGATTGAGGGAGTAGGATTTTTGGCAAACCTTATCCTCCTCAATTCCACAAGCTTAGATGTGATTCTTGGCATGAATTGGTTGTCCCAGCATTTGGGGCAAATTGATTGCGCCCAGAAGCTCATCTACCTCACGAGTCCCTCCGGTGAGCAGGTTTGCTTTTCGCCGAAGCTGCAAGGACCGCATGTCTTCGCGCTTGAAGCGAAGCCGTCTCTAGACATTCGTGAAGTCCCAGCAGTGTGTGACTTCATCAATATTTTCCCCGAAGATCTTCCTGGGATGCCACCAGTTTGTGACCTCGAGTTCGTCATCGAGTTGGCGCCCGGTACCGCCCCGATTTCAAAGAGGCCTTACCGGATGCCTCCGAATGAGTTGGTGGAGTTGAAGAAACAACTTGGTGAGCTGCAAGAGAAGGGTTTCATCCACCCTAGCTCATCTTCGTGGGGTTCTCCAGCAATCTTTGTAAAGAAGAAGGACAATACTTTACGCATGTGCGTCGATTACCGTTCGCAATGAAGTGCGGTAAGAACAAGTATCCTTTGCCCGCATCGGCGACCTCTTGATCGGTTATGCGGAGCTCAAGTTTTCTTCAAGATTGATTTGAGAGTGGGATATCATCAAGTTCGGATTCGACCTGAGGATATTCCCAAGACAGTTTTCTCTACTCGCTACGGTTTGTACAAGTATACCGTCATGTCTTTCAGCTTAACCAATGCTCCTGCCTTGTTCATGAATCTCATGAATTCGGTGTTCATAGAGTATTTGGCTAAGTTCATGGTGGTCTTCATCGATGATATTCTTATCTACTCTAAGGACGATGAAGAACACGCTGAGCATCTGAAGCTTGTGTTGGGAAAACTGCGTGAGCACCAGCTGTACGCGAAGTTCAGCAAGTGTGCGTTCTGGTTGAAGGAAGTGGCCTTTTTGGGCCATGTTCTTTCAGTGGGAGGCATAGCCGTTGATCCTAGCAAGGTCAGCGATGTGCTCTCCTAGAGTCAGCCCAGTTCGGTAACCGAAGTGCGGAGTTTTCTTGGTTTAGCGGGATATTATCATCGCTTTATCGAGAATTTCTCCAAGATCGCGAAGCCGATGACTGAGTTGCACAAGAAGGACAACAAGTTCTTGTGGTCCACTGATTGCGAGGAAAGTTTTCAAGAACTCAAGAAGCGTTTGACCACAGCTCCCGTTCTCGTTCTTCCCGATGTCCATCAAAGCTTCGTTATCTTTTACGATGCTTCTCGTCGAGGACTCGGTTGCGTCCTTATGCAAGAAGGCAAGGTAGTGGCCTATGCATCAAGGCAATAGAGACATCATGAACTCAACTATCCTACCCATGACTTGGAGCAAGCTGCTGTGATTCATGCACTTAAGATTTGGCGACATTACCTAATCGGTAATCGTTGTGAAGTGTATTCGGATCACAAAAGCTTGAAGTATTTGTTCACCCAACCCGATCTGAACCTTAGGAAAAGAAGGTGGTTAGAATTGATCAAATACTATGACATGGGTATTCACTATCATCCGGGCAAGGCTAATGTTGTTGCCGATGCGCTTAGTCGAAAGGTGCATTGTAATGCCTTGTTGCTCAAGGAGCAGCAGCCCACCCTTCTGGAGGAAATTCAGCGTCTCAACTTGGGTTTGGTTGAGCCTGGTTTTCTCGCTACCCTGGTTGTGCAACCAACTTTGGTGGATCAGATCAAGGCCGCTCAGCAATCGGACGCCGGAGTGAACCGAATCAGGCAAAATGTCAAGAGCGGAACAACCAAGTGCTTCTCAGAAGATGATCTTGGTGTTGTGAGATTCAGACAACGCCTTGTGGTTCCAAAGGACATGAAATTGCGGAATTTGATCCTCTGTGAAGCCCATGATTCTCCTTTGTCCATTCATCCCGGGGCCACGAAGATGTATCAAGATCTCCAGCAGAGATTTTGGTGGACCCGAATGAAGTGGGAGATTGTGAGGCTCATTGCCGAGTGCAACATGTGTCGTCGTGTAAAGGCTAAGCATCAGCGTCCAGCAGGTCTGCTTCAGCCTTTGCCAGTGCCTGAGTGGAAGTGGGATTCGATTGGGATGGATTTTATCACCGGTCTGCCCCGATCTCCGAAGAAAAATGATGCCATCTGGGTTGTCATCGATCGTTTGACCAAAGTGGCTCATTTCCTTCCTGTCAAGACTGACCTTCGGGTAGGTCTTTTGGCGGATCTCTACATAGCCCGCATCGTGAGTTTGCATAGTATGCCAAAGACGATTGTGTCGGATCGTGGTTCTCTGTTCACTTCTCGGTTTTGGCATAGTTTGCAAGAGGCTATGGGAACTCGCCTTTCTTATTTCGACATATCATCCTCAAACCGATGGCGGTGAAGGGTCAATCAAGTTTTGGAAGACATGCTTCGTGCTTGTGTTCTTTCCTATGGGAAGCATTGGGAGAAATGCTTGCCATTTGCCGAGTTTTCTTACAACAATAGCTTTCAAGCCAGTCTCGGCATGGCACCTTTCGAGGCCTTATACGGGAGGAAGTGTAGAACCTTGTTGAATAGGTCTGAGACTGGCGAAAGACCTTTCTTTGGTCCAGACTCGATCAATGAGGCCGAGAGTCAAGTTCAGCTTATTCGTGATCGTTTGCGCACAGTTCAATCAAGGCAAAAGAGCTATGCGGATCGTTGTCGTCGTGAGTTGAGTTTTGAGCCTAATGACTTTGTTTATCTCAAAGTCTCTCCTTTGAAGGGCCATCAACGTTTCGGCGTCAAGGGCAAGTTAGCTCCTCGATATGTGGGTCCTTACCGCATCATCGAGAAGAAAGGGGCTGTTGCCTATAAGTTGGAATTGCCTGCTGCACTTGAGGGGGTACATGATGTGTTCTATGTGTCCCAGTTGAAGAAGTGCCTCCGTGTTCCAATCGAGGAAGTTCCGTTAGAAACTCTTGATGTTCAAGAAGATTTGACCTATCGCGAGTACCTTGTTCGCATCCTTGAAGAGGCTGAATGAAGAACAAGGAATCGTGCCATCAAATTCCTTAAAGTTTAGTGGTCAAATCATTCGGAGGACGAAGCTACTTGGGAACGGGAAGATCGTCTGCGGGCGGACTACCCATCTTTCTTTTCCGAGTGAGCCAAATCTCGGGACAAGATTTTTGTAAGGGGGGGGGGAGGTTTTGTAACATCCCAAATCTGGGTGTGTGTTTCAAATGTAAGAAAATGAGTAGAAATTAAAACTTTTCTTGCATCTTGAAGTTTTTGAACTTCTCTGTAATTCTTGTAAAGGAATTGTGGGAAATCAAAAACCTAAATCTCCAATTGACTAAAGTCATAACCTCCTTGTTGGGAATCTTGTGTTCAACCCCTAGAAATATTTTTTCTTGGTTCTAGGGATGCTGTGCGACTCCTCTGAAAAATTTCATAATTTTTAGAAATTATTTGATAATTTGTGGAGGCCAGTCAAACCAGTTTGACTCTTGGTCAAACCCTAGAACAATCCTTGTAGAATTTTTGGAGAAAAATGTTTTGCATAAAAACCTCTGGAAAATTTATACAAGGTTTATCCTAGAGCTAGGAACCTCCAGTCAAAATTTCAGAATTTTTGGAGTTAGTTTGCTACCTCTAGTAATTCTTCCAAGTTTTCAGCTCTTGTTCAAAACCCCAGTCAAACCCTTGGTCAAAGTCCTGTTGGACTCGAGTCAGACTCGAGCCCAACCTCCTTCCCGGTTGAACCCATCCTGCTCGGCTCAGTCCCGAGCCTTTTCCATCGCGCGTGCGTTCTCAGCCTTTGGATCTGGATCGCACGGTCCTCGCTAGTTGGGCCATTCGGACCAACCCCTTTCAACCCTTGGATCTAAATCAAACCGCCAAGATTGCTTTCAATCCTCGCCGTCCCTCTTTGATCTAACCATCTTTTGAGTTGGGTCCGTGCCTTTTGGTCGGACTCAACCCCTTGGCTCTGTTGGACCTGAGCCACTCCTTTTTGCTCTCGCTGACCGGTGGGCCCCATCGCGTCTTGGTCATCATCTCCTTCCTTGGTCGCTCCCATGCGTGCGCGCCAGTGCGCCGTGGCGTGGGCAGAGCCAAAAGCTGTGCCTTGTCCATTCCTCGCTGTCCTAGCAACGGCTCTTAGCCTTAAATGCGCGCCAGAGTTTTGCCCTAGAAGTCTTCCTTCACCTACTCCCATCCCCTCGGCTCATGGCAGCAGCTTTGACCAGAGTTCACCTCTGGTCCTTGCCGTTGCTCTTCTCCTCGCTCCTTCGGCTATAAGTAGCCATTGAGCTCTTTCTTGGCCTCCTTTAAACACCACCTTGGTTTGCCTTGCTCCCTCTCTGCTCAAGCAAGCTCAAACCACCAAAATCCGCAAATCCGCCATTGTCGGCCACAAGCAAGCTTCGTAGCCGACAGCGCTCCAGTTGTCCAATTGCAAATACTTTTGCGCCACCTTGTTCCTCTAATCATCTTCATCTTTTCCCCTAACTTAATTTGGGTTTGCCTTCACAGGAATCACCGAATTTAAGTTTGGATCTCATTCGGCCGAAGTTCATCCCCTTTCTTCCTCAGCTCCGGTAAGGGCTTCATTCTTCAATCCCTTGCTCATGGACCATCTATGAGCTATAATGGAGCTAACCCAGTGACCCGGTCCTTCTCTTTTTGCTCAGGTTGTCCTCTCTGCTTCATCTTCTTTGGTGCCAGCATGCTCCTTCGTTGCCGGAGCTGGTACGGCCGCCTCTGTCCCTCTTCAGTGTTGAGGTAGCTCTTGTTAGTCCCTAGAAGCTTGGCACTCGCTTCTCTGAACCGCTGCGGAGCTCCTCTTGCTTTTTGTGTTTGGCCGTGCTTTGCCGTGCCGCCCATCTCTGGCTAGCCGCCGATGTGGTCCTCCTCCGTGGTCGCCACCCCCACCAGTGTGTGCGCGTGGCTATTGCGGTCTCATTTTAGCTTTTGGTTTGTGCCGGCGTGGTCCCCGTTGCCGGCGGCAAGCCGTTGTTTGCCTCGGGTCTTTTGTCGGAAGAACAAGTGCACTGTGCATTGTCGTATTAGGACAAAGATCCTGTGCATTTAGTACTAATCACTGATTAATCAATGCTAATCCTTTGCTTAGTAATTAATGCTGTCCAAACCAGCTTTTAAAGTCACTGCGGGCGGCCCTGTGCGCATTAATCCGTGCGTGGCTTAAGTGCCACTGACACGCGGGCCCACGCATTTTAAACCCCTCCCAAGCACTTTAATCCTTTGCGCTTGGCTTACTGTCACCGACAAGTGGGCCCTGCATTTAAAGCACCTCGCGGGCGTGGGCGCAACGCTTGGGTTGATGTGGAACGTTCGTTTTGTGATCTGTGGCCCAGATCCATTGGAACGTTCGGACCACTCCATCGCCCAAATCGTTGTGAGCCGTTCAGATCTAGATCAGCGGCTGTGATCGTGTGAACGTTCGGACCGTCCGAACGTCCCTTTGATCTCAGCCCTTCATTCTTAGATCAACGGCTCACGATCGTTTGAACGTTCGGACTGTCCGATGGTTCAAGCGACGTGGACCGTCGGATCTTGATCCACCGGTTTTGTGTGCTTTTTTGTGCGCGCGCGTGGCTGTTGCAGTGTGCGTGGGCCATGGGATTCTTTATCGACGGCCCACACATTGCCACGTATTTTCCTTTGAGTTAAGTTTGTTTATTTCCCAGTAAGCTTTATTTCTAAACTAAAAATTGTATTAAAGTTTAAAAATTCATAACTAATTCATTTTAAATCCTTTTCGGCTGATTCAAATTTTGTTAGTTCTGGTTTTAACTAATCCTTAATCTAAAAATAGTTGTAAGCTTAGTTTGGCTCCAAAAAATTATTTTAATAGATTTAATTTCAGCTTAGCTTTATTTATTGCATTAAAAATTCTTTTAACTTGAAAAATGCATAAGTATTTCTTTGTAGCTCCTTTTTGAGTGAAACCAAGTTTGTTGGTTTCCTCTGTTAGTGTGCTTAATTTTAGAATAGGTTTTAGGCATGCTACTTGATGAGGATCTAATAATCCTCATTTTATCTTTTATCTATAATTCTTATTATGGGTAAATATGATGTCATGTGGTCCCTGGGTATACCCCTTAATTTTACAAGGAAGAAGCCTACCAGGTGGTCGTAAGTTCTTCTAAGACTACCCCCATAGTCGTAAGTCTTACTACGACTACCCTATGGTCGTAAGTTCTTCTACGATCACTATCCAGTCGTAAGTTATTTCACGACTGCCCCATAGTCGTAAGCTCTTCTGCGACCAGGTCAGCTACGACCACCTTATGATCAATAAAACCTACAGGCGAGTAGGCCCAATTGATTAAGGAATTCAAGTAGTCAACATACACTGTTATTATACAAAATAATAGCACGTAATACCCCATTATCTATTGCAAGTAACCGCCAGACGACGTGAAGGAGTTACCATTCCGATGATTACTGCAAATGTGCGCCCGTTACTGGATTCGATGAGGCGCCTCTTCACAGGAGAAAATGGCTATTCCTTCACGACTATATAAAGGCAGCAATCAGAGAGGGAAAGGGCGGATCGGAAGAGAGAACAAGCAATCAGGAAGACAGTCAGATACTATCTTCTGTAATAGCCTTAGTCTTTTCTCCCGATTGTACGAAACACACTCAATACCATATACACACAGGAGTAGGGTTGTTATTCTCTCTGGAGAAGGCCTGAACCTGTATAAAAATACCCGTGTCAATCTCTCTGCGTGATTTCATTCTAGGAGACCCCCCGAATCAAACAATCTTTACGTAAGATTGGTTCTAAAACACCGATAGTTGGCGCTGACCGTGGGGATCTTCTGGTAATCTCTTGTCAACATACTCTCTTTTTCCCAAATCTCATGCACTCATGGCAGGAGAATGGAACGAGGAGAACTGGTTTGACTTGGTAGATTACGCATAGCGTCGACATGGATGCGGTTTTAATTCTGATGAGTATCGACTCATCCGATGGTGTTCTTTGCCTCGAGGATCTTTCCGCAGATCCAGAGACCATGCCAGCGATAAGTCGAGGAGGATCCTTATCCCCACAACAATACGTCCAACGGAGGAATCAATTTTTTCAAAGGACAAGGGTCAATCCGACCACAATCAGGTCTACACCCAGGCGGACTCACAACACGACGAGAGTTTTTCCTCCAAGTGTCCGAGTCCCATTAAGACGGTCCGACTTGGTGAGACAAGTTTTGGAAGCCACAATTCCAGGACTTCACCAGTATCTGGTGGTCCTCTCTCTCCGGATGACCCCAGAGAGAGCAAGCATGCTTTTCCTGCAAATTCGACCATCTCTCGCAGATCACACTGCGGATGGAGCAGTTATAACCCGAGTTCCCCTTCCCGAGGGGATTACTCCAAGTCACCGGTGGTGTCTCTCGACTACTCCTCGGCGGGGAGGCCTCGGCGCAAGTGAGAATCATCAACGGAGGTCTTAGTCCTTCCTCGGATCAAGGTCACTCTTCTAGAGACCGAGCTAGGGACACTCCCCGAAGATCACGCACTGCGCCCCCTCGTGGCAATGGCAAGGGCACCACCGATGACGGACATGACAAACACCTTGATGAGCGCGAGGGAAATTCTTGACATACTCGCACTCCATTGAGACAGTCTCAAGAATCTGACATGGAAGATCTTGAGGCTATTCGACGAAAGAAGATTGCAGCCGAGAAAAAATCTGCTGGCGCATCAATATCAATCGAGGAAGCTCAAGAACTCCAGCACATCAACGACTTACTCGAGAACCCTACTCGAGAGCTCACCCGAGCGCCAGGCTACGATCCCTTCATCGAAGAGATCGCACAAAACCGGACCACGATGGCAAGGCTGGAAGCACCTCACGACATCATTGAGAAGTCGTATAATCGACTTCTTCAACTTCTGATCGATCAAACATATCACCGAAGAAATCGGCGCAATAAATGATCGCGATCGATCTCCTACTCGAGAAATGTCTCGAACTACTAATGATCAACAAGCTCTTGGAGGTGATCGCTCACCACTCCGACGTGGAAATCTGCGAAGAAGAGATGGAATCTGAGTATTTCCTCGTGGGACCGAGACCTACTACAAGTCCGGTCAACTCACATTGGGTATCGTCGAATCGATCACTGGTGATATCAACCCTTCTTTCTGCAAGGAGGCGTCAAGAGGTTATTACGGATGTCGGGCATTTTCGCTGACCTCCAGAAACATTCGCCGCCACCTCGTTTTCGACCAGTGAACATGAAGAAGTTCGATGGATCCCAAAATCCAATCGAGTTCCTCCAAATTTATACAACAGCTGTCCGAGTAGCAGGAGGAGGAGAGCATGTAATGGTGAATTACCTTCCAACTGTGCTCGAAGGGTCTGCTCGATCGTGGTTATTGAATCAACCACTCGAGTCGATCTATTCTTGGCAACACCTCTGCGACCTTCTACTGGCGAACTTCCAAGGCACCTACAATCGCCATGGGAAGGAGGACGACTTGCACCGGATGAGACAAAACGACCACGAAACCTTGCACCAATTCATCAAGCGCTTTAGTCAGGTTCGTAATTCAATTCCAGAAGTTTCTGACTCATCTGTCATTAGGGCTTTCAAGCAAGGAGTCTGTAGTAGAAGGATAACAGAAGATATCGCTTTGAATCCTCCCACTACTGTTGTCGAACTCTTTGAGATGGCCGATCGATATGCCACTGCTTCTGAGGCAGTCAAGTGGAACAACACAATCGATCGAGAAGACAATACCTCTCGAGAGCTAGGCGAAATTGGTAAGAAGAAGGATAAGAAAGCAAAAAAGTCCAAGAACAAGGCGAAGGGTCAAAAACCCCAAGTCAGCGGTTCCAAGGAGGTCTTGGCTGTAAACGATAAAGAGCCACGCACCTCCAAGCCGCACTCTGACCGAGGCAAAGGTAAGCGCCCCGATCGGAAGAATGATAAGCCTAGGTGGTGTCCTTTCCATAAAAAGGAAGGACATGACCTTCGCAACTTCCGGGTCTTCCAACGAAAGCTCGAGGACTACTACAACGGCAAAGGTCCACTTCCCACTCTCGAGCAGGTAGGACAAACGAGTGGTCATAAGTCGTCAGACGACGATGAGGAGATGCCGTTCCAGGATCCGCAACATACCGTTGAACACATCTACAGGGGATTGTCGGCAAACGAATCAAAGTGACAGCTTAAAGCTGCCAAACGTGAGGTAAACTCCATAGATCCTTCTCTCGTTAATAAATTACCGAAGTGGTCAGAAGTCACCATCTCCTTCGAGAGGGGTGACTGCCCGATTCCTTCGACTCGACCAGGTCGATATCTGATCGTGGTCGAACCCACCATCAACAATTATCGGGTCAATCGAGTTTTGGTTGATGGTGGCAACTCGTTAAACATCTTGTTTATGAGTGCCCTGAACGAGATGCAAGTACCCAGGACTAAGGTAAGACCGGTACGATATTCTTTTCATGGGATCGTACCGGGGTCTTCAGCCAAACCTATTGGCCAAGTTTCTCTTCCTTTAACATTTGGTTCACCAAGTAATTTCAGGACAGAGAAAATATCCTTTGATGTGGTTGATTTCGATACGGCATATAACGCCATACTCGGACGACCAACTTTGTTAAAATTCTTAATGGCTACTCATTACGGGTATCAATGTATTAAGATGCCAGGTCCCAAAGGAGTAATCACAATTCATTGTGACAAGAAGATGGCGCATACTGCGATCGAGCGATCCTCGAGATGGTTGGACAAATACCAACTCGAGAAGAAAGTCGACTTCGACCAACAAGTCGAAGCCTAAAAGCTACACCAAAGCCGAGCGACAAGGTCAAAGAGGTTCCTCACGGGCCTTGGGGAGACCTCAAGGCTGATTCGCATCGAGGATACTTCCGACCCTAAGTAGGAAGGCGCCCTCATCACCTTCCTCCGAGCTAACACAGATGTCTTGGCGTGGCAAGCATCCGACATGCGGAGTCCCAGGAGGTGTCGAGCACATGCTAGCTTTATGGCACGACAAAGTACAGTAAAACAAAAATTACGGAGATTTGCCCTGATCGACGAGATGCTATTAAATCAGAATTGGATAAGCTACTTAAAGCAGGCTTTATAAGTGAAGTCAACCACCCAGAGTGGTTGGCTAATCCTGTAATGGTTAGGAAGTCAAACGGCAAATGGCGTATGTGCGTAGACTTCACTAATCTTAATAAAGCTTGTCCAAAAGATGATTTTCCTTTACCTCGTATCGATCAGTTGGTTGATTCTACTGCAGGTTGTGAAATGTTAAGTTTTTTAGATGCATATTCTGGATACCACTAGATCAATATGTGTCTAGACGATGAAGAAAAGACCATGTTTATTACACCGTTTGGTATATTTTGCTATGTCAAAATGCCATTTGGTCTAAAACATGCCGGCGCTTCTTTTCAACGCTTGATGCAATCGACTTTTTCATCTCAACTAGGCCGAAACCTGGAGGCCTATGTTGATGATCTAGTTGTTGAAAGCATGAAGAGACTTAATCATATTACTGACCTACAAGAAACATTCGACAACCTCAGAAAACATCGCTTAAAACTCAATCCTGAGAAGTGTGTGTTCGGAATCTCTTCAGGAAAATTGCTTGGATTCCTAGTATCTATACGGGGAATCGAAAAAAATCCTGAAAAGATAAAGGCCATTCTCCAAATGCGCCCTCCAACCACAAAGAAAGAAGTCCAGAAACTCACAGGGTGCATGGCGGCTTTAAGTCGTTTCATCGCACGACCAGGACAAAAATGACTACCTTTCTTTAAACTTCTAAGGAGATACGAAGGTTTTGAGTGGTCGAACGAGGCAAACGCTGCCTTTGAGGATGTCAAGTGGTATCTTACGAGTGCTCCTATTTTGGTTTCTCCGAGTCCAGAAGAAACACTCTTAATTTACCTAGCTGCCACGCCACAGGCAGTAAGCGTAGTACTGGTCGTAGAACGTGAAAACGTACAATGACCGGTTTACTATGTTAGTGAAGTTTTACACGGGCCTAAGGAGCATTACCCTCAGGTCCAAAAGCTTCTATATGCGCTCCTCATGTCTTCGAGGAAACTACGGCATTATTTTGGTAGCACAAAATAGTTTGTCTGCCTCGAGTTTCCCTTGGGAGCGATCCTCCAGAATAGGGAAACAGCGGGACACATGGCAAAATGGTCAGTCGAACTTGGCGAGTTCGACCTCCATTTCGTGTTCCGAACGGCCGTTAAATCCCAGATCTTGGCAGACTTTGTCGCGAATGGACAAATCTGAACTTGTTGGGATCCTATCTGATTCCCACCACCGAAGGATCGATGTACTTTGACGGTCGCTTACTTTAAGTGGCTCTCTGGGTCGGGTGGTCTGGTATCTCCTACCGGAGAGACCTTAAAGTATACCATACAATTAAACTTTCAGGCCACTAACAACGTGGCAGAATACGAAGGTTTGCTAGCTGGCATACGAGCTGCGAAAGCACTCTCGATTCGCCGACTACTCGTGAGAGGAGACTCTCAACTAGTCGTGAATCAAGTCGAGAAAGAGTACCAATGCTCTAACCCGATAATGTCTTGGTACTTATCGGAAGTGCGTAAGCTAGAAAAGCATTTTTTAGGTTTCGAGGTACAATTCATCCCTCGAAAGGATAATTTCATCGCAGACCAGCTTGCTCGAATGGCTTCTTCCCGATCTATAGTACCAAAAGGAGTCTTCTTGGAACAACTCCAGAAGTCGTCTCTAGTTGAAGAACCAGAGACACCTCCTATTGAGACCGTCTCTCTAGAATACGAGGATACCTGGATGACTCCCATCTAGGAGTATCTTCAGAAGGGTTCCGTACCCGAAGACGATCCCGAGGTAGATCGCTTATCCCGAAAAGCCAAAATGTATACTTTGGTTGAAGGAGTCCTCTATAAACGAGGTACTCAAGGGGTGCTCATGCGATGCATTCCGCAGAGCGAAGGATTAACACTCCTTCATGACATACACGGTGGCATCTGTAGAAATCATGCTTCCTACAGAACGCTGGTCGGTAAGGCCTTTCGACAAGGTTTTTACTGGCCAACAACCCTATATGATGCTAAAGAGTTGGTTAAAAAGTGTGTCCAATGCCAATTTCATAGCAGGCAAATACACCAACCAACTCAAGCATTACAAACGATACCTCTGTCTTGGCCTTTTGCGACCTGGGGTCTCGATATCCTAGGACCATTCCCTAAAGCCCTAGGAGGTTTCGAGTTTCCTTTTGTGGCTATTGATACGTTCACAAAATGGATCGGGCGAACACAGAATCAGGATAACAACAGGCGAGAAAGCGGTTCATGATGAGATCGTAGTTACTCGATTTGGAGTGCCAAGTCGAATAATTACAGATAATGGTAAACAATTTTTGAGCGCAAAATTTCAGGAATTTTTGCGACGAGTTGGGTACCAAGTTATGTTATGCTACATGGCCCATCCCCAAAGCAATGGGGCAATCGAGCGTCGGCGAACGGCCAAATAATGCGAGAATTAAAACCCGAGTCTTCGACCAGCTCGTCAAGCGCTCGGGGGCTTGGGTACAAGTGTTACCCTCTGTATTATGGGCAGTTCGTATGACTACTAGTCGAGACTCTGGTGAAACACCCTTTTTGGTCTTGAGTCGAAGCCATGCTTCCTCCGGAACTAAAGACACGGTCAACATGAGTCGAAACTTTCAATGACTCCAACCAGGAACAACTTCGAGCGGATGACATTAACCTACTCGAAGAAAGGAGAAACCAGGCCTTAATCCGTTCAGCAGTCTACCAACAAGCCCTGCGTAGATACTACGATCGAAGGTCAACCTCGCTGACCTTCTTTGTAGGTGACTTAGTATTGAGACTCGCCAATCCAAGTCTAATCGGAACAAACTTTCTCCCAAGTAGGAAGGTCCTTACGATGGTCGAAGTTACGGCGAGGTCGAGACGATTGGCAATGGAAGACGGCCAGGTTCTCTCGAATTCTTGGAACATCGACCAGTTACGCAAGTTTTATGTGTAACCAACCATTCAGACAATAAAGACTCAGGTTCTTTCTACCTCTATTGTCTTACTTATGAGTAGTGCTTTCATAATCTTTCGACTACATTCCAAACACCTAGTTTTCTTTACACTGGTCGAAAGGCAGGTAACATCACCTAGTCGAAGCCTCTCCTCTCTGCACGTGGTCCTACCCACTAGAAGGAGCTTCCTAGTGTCGACTCGTTACTCACTTTTGCCGTTAATACAAAGAGCTCGGGTTCTATTTGGTCGAAATATTTTTAAAGCCAGCTCTTTTCACCTTAGTTTATTTCTTCAGTTATTTTGAAAAATACTCTAAGTAGAGTGCACTTTCTTAGATTTATTCAACCATCTTCGGTGTACTCGATCCGTCTCAACTAGTCGGAGGAAGAAACACATCTAGTCGAAGTCTTTCCTCTCTGCACGTGGTCCTGCCCACTAGAAGGAACTTCCTAGCATTGTTCAGTTTCCTACTTTTGCTACCAGAACGGACTTATCAAATCCTCCAAAGGAAGGGCGAACGAATTTTTTAAAGTCCTGTAGACGTTTGCTTAACTCAAGTTGCCGTTCTCGATTTGATTAAACTGGTCGGAGATGGTAACATCACCTAGTCGAAGCCTTTCCTCTTTGCACATGGTCCTGCCCACTAGAAGGAACTTCCTAGTGTCGATTCGTTCCCACTTTTTCGACTAGTGCGTGATAATCGTGACCAAAAACTACAAGTTAACCAAATCTCTCTGTTTTTAGAAACCCTTTTTAATACTATTTACTTAGTTTGTCTAAACAAACTAAGCAAATAATCGGGGGCTAGGATAAAGTTATTAATTTGACTTCCATTCTTAGTCTTTCTTTCGTTAATTATCTTTTGAGTTACTAACTACTCGACAAGATGATTTGCAGGAAACAAGATGGATTATATAATACATCAACAAAAGCTTGTTTTTCACAGGTTTTTTACAAACTACTCTGAAGAGGGAGAGCCCAGTCGCATCTCCTCCGAGACCTTCCTGCCAACTGGTTGCATTTCTTTTATCAGACGACTTGATTCTGCCTTAGGGAAGTCGAAGTTGACTTCGATTGGTTGCACATTAAGGCTGGGGTCATGAGCTTTAAGTTTTGCTAATGCATAACTTATTGCAATTTCGACCGCCTCCTTGATTGACTCAGCTTGGTTGGCCTTCAGAGTGGTCACCAGTTCTTGCAAAGTCCCGACTTGTTCCCCAATAGTACTTATGTGAGTAGCTATCGTATCATCTTGAGGAGTTTTTCCCTCACTACATAGCTCACCAAGTATATTTTTCAGGAGCATGATGTTGCCTTGAAGATTAATCTTCATTGACTTCATCTCCTATTGGTTACGAGTCGAAGCCTCGTGGAGTTGTTTATTTTTGACCACTTGCTTTGAAAAGAATAAGACTGGTCAAGCAAAAATAAACTCTTAGAGGAGGAAAAAACAAAAATAAACACAGGTAAAAGAATTCCTTACCTACTAGTCAAGAATCTAACTTCTTGATTTTTTTTCATTATGGGAAGCAATGGTTTCAGCATGCCGCTTCTCCCATAATTTGATGTCCTTTGCATTTTCCTTGGCAATACGGACAGTCTCGTTAAGGATCATGGTTTTTTCCTGATCCCTAGTTTCGAGCCTTCCCAGTTCGAGCTCAATTTCTAAAAAAGAAATGGGAGTTAGAAAAGGAAAAGAACGTGCAAAAGACTACAGGTAAAGAATTGCTTACCTGCTCGTCGAGATCTCAGCCTCTCAATTTCTTGATCTTTATCTTTGGCGATACGGGAAATCTCGTGCATGACCAAAGTTTTATCTTTAACTTCAATTTGAAGCCTTCTCATTTCGTCCTCTTTTTCTGAAAAGAAGAAAGAGTTAAAAAGGTAAAGATCAACGACATAAGCAGTCTTAAGTTCAGCACTTAATGTTTATCTCTCCCTGCAATTTTTCAGTTGTAGAGTTACTCTCCTGAAGCTTCTTCAAGAGGGCTTCTTTTTCTTCCCTTAGCTTTCTCGACTCCTCTTTTTCATAATCGAGCGAGTCGGCCAGGGTTTTTTCGTCGCTATTTAACCTGTAAAGGTTAAAGGTAGATATGAGCACTATCTAACTAGTCGTAAGTTTTTCTACGACTAGAACCTAGTCGTGAGTTTTTCCACGACAAACCTCACAAGCATTGTATAAGTAGTCAAACCCTAAAACGACTACGAATAATAGTGACTTACCACTTCTCTGCCTGTTCGCAGAGTTCCGCTTTTTCCTGTCGTAGCTCTATAAGTTGTTGGTGATATTCACCAATAGTGGCAATTTGTTCCAGAGCTTTCTGCAAAAATAAAGACGGTAAGAACAAAGGAATGCCACACATATAAGTATCCTTAAATACTTACATTCATGGTCGTCCGAGCAAACATCAAAAAAACCATCTCTGGACTCTTCAGCTTGTCTATCTTCGCGACTTGGTCCCACCAAACCTTTTCGAGACGCTCGTTGTCGAAAGTTTCCCCTCTGTTTGGAATATCTTTGGGATGAGGGACTCGATCGCGAGATCTAAAAGCAGAAGACCCCATGATGGTAGCAGGCCCAAAGAAATCAGCACAGAAGTTGAAGTACTCCTCGTCTTCCGATTACTCAGAATCGCAGCTTCTCTTTGGATCTGAGCAACGCGTCTACAATGACTTCCTTCCCAGCACGGTGGTCAGGAACATCACCACCTTGGCCAGAGACTTCTACCGCTGCCTCTGCTGTCTCCACGACCATCTCAGTGGTCGTAGCTACTACCTCAGCGGTCGTAGCTACTACCTCAGTGGTCGTAGCTACTACCTCAGTAGTTGTGGTAACCACCTCAGGAGCCACAACTTCCTCCACCACCCGGGCCATGGATGATCCTTCGACCACTTCCACAATCATCTCTCCACCCGCTGGAAAGGTGGCAATGGGCTTCTCAATAGAAGCATCCTCGGGGGCTAAAGGAGTCGAACTAAAATCAACAGAAGGAAAGCAAGTTAAGTTGTGAAAAGCGAAAGGTAAATGCTGTTATTACACTTTAGTTTGTTTCACATACCTCTGCACCTTGGACCTAACCAGGAACTTAGGAGTCATCTTCCCAACGGAATATTTCTTCGACTTCTTTTCTACGACCACGTCTGGTCGGAGTTCAAGTTGAAGAATGGGCTCGGCCACGACCACATCTGGTCGTGGATCTTGAACAAGAGTCATCTCTCTAGTCTCCTGACTTTCCGAACGGACGAGATCAGTCTCGACCACTCCAAGAGCAGCGCTACCCTCAACCGTAGGCTCCGCTGGATCAGCGTTGTCCTTCACAAAAGACATAAAGTCCTTCTAGGTCTCCTTTTCTAGTTGCTTGACAAAACTAGGAGAGGCAGAAACTACGAAAGTTTTCTTGTCATAATAGAAGGGTACCTTGACCTTGCGGGTTTTGCGTTTAAGAGGTTCGGCTACTTCGGCCTCCTCAGCTTCAGCAACTTCGACCTCCCTAGCCTCTGCTGCAGCCATATCTGCCGCAGACTTTGCAGAGGATCTGGTCGAAATAAAAGAACTCAAGCTTGCTCCTCCCTTGTCGGCGACTTTCGTGAGTTGATGCTTCTTAGATGGAGGAGCTGGACTTTTTTCCGCTGTCATCCCTGCGCCGATGGTTATCAGTTCAACCTCTTGGTCGTCCTGACGGTTTTCCATGCCCACCTTCTGTAATAAAAACAGAAAGGTATTATCGACCAGTCGTAAGATTTTCTACGACTAGTATTAAGTCATAAGTTTTTCTACGACATTTCCTTGATCATAAGGTTTTCTATGATCACTACCTAGTCGTAAGTTTTTCTATGACATTTCCTTGATCGTAAGGTTTTCTACGATCACTACCTACTCGTAAGTTTTCCTATGACAAACAACCAGTCGTAAGTTTTTCTACGACTCTAAAGTCCTAAGGATAAAACCAACCCTTGATTACCTTTAGGCGCTCCATCTTCTCTTCTGCGGATAAAACCGCAAGGATTTGAGGAACTGCCACTCCAGGTGGCGGAGATCTCTCACAAACAAGTTTGACCTGAACATCAACTCCGCTTGTGAAAGATCTGTGCAAATAGGTATAACATTTATTAGACCTCTTTAAAGAAAGACCAAACCGAGGGTTAAGTCGAAGATTCACTTACTCGTCTCGTAGTCCCTGGTCGGATCTTTTTGGTCCCGTATACCTCCACATAGGAGGTACTCGTTTCTTTAAAGGGCTAATTCGACGTGTGATGAAATCCTTCACCACATACCATCCGGTCAGCCCCTCATCCTTCAAGTCCTTGATGGCTTGAATATAGGGAGCAATCCGACCGATATCCCTGGGAGTCGAATCCCAGGAAGAATTCTTTTCGGCAGCCTTCCCCGCGAAAGAAAGGCTGTCATCTTGAGTGATTTTCTAATAAAACCACCTCATCCTCCATCCCAGCCACGAAGATCGAGTAAACATCTGAATATACTCCCTCGACTTCCCGTCATGGAGCTTCAGACCACAACTCCCAGCAATCCCGGTTTGTCGAGCCATTCCATAGAAATATTGAAAGAGCTCGAGGTCATTTATAATTCTGGGTATGCCTCACACAGATACACGAATATACTTAGCATAGTGATGGAATTAGGACCGAGGTTCACTAATTCCACCCCAAAGTGCTCGAGTACGAGTGTGAGAAAGGGGTGAGCAGGCAATTGAAAGCCACACTCATAATATGCCTGGAAGACGGGGATTTGCCCAATCTCCCCCGATGACCAATGCTGTCGAACCGCCGCAATCCATTTCACAAGAACTTTCTCTGGAATCTTCCCGACGTCGACTAAGGCTTGAATCTTCGCCGCATCCATCCCTGACTCGGCCCACTCAGAAACAGTCCCGGCCATTTCTCTCAGAAAAGGGAGGTTTTGGATTAAAGAAGATCTTAGGAGAAGGCACGATTGGGTTGACGGTAGAGAAGGCAAGAAATCGATGAACAGCATGAGCGATTTGGGGAAAAGTAGAAACCCAAGTCTTACCCCCCGGTAAGTATTTATAACCGTATGTCTGGGCTGAAGGCGTGCCAATCCAAAGGATGCCACCGCTTTGGGAACCGCTCCAACGGACACACCTGTGAGAGACGATTGCGATTCTCTAACTTGTCCGTTCAAGAAAATCAGGTTCGTTTTTACACCTCAAGCAAAATTACTTTCTTGGTCAGATCTTTTTGACCAAATGAAATATCAATCGGAAAGGATTTTCTTCCGATCACCATACTACGACCACTTCGTGATCGTAGGAGTTCTCTATGGCTATTTGATAGTCGTAAGCAACCTTCTTGACTAAGCTTATTTCTGGTCAAAATAGTACACAAATTTCGAAGAGTTTTTCCTTCAACCACCTTTCTACAACCCTCTCGTGGCCGTAAGACCATCTACGACTCCTTCACCAAGTAAGTTACTTTCACTTGAAGCTGGGGGGCAGATGACGAGGATCTAATAATCCTCATTTTATCTTTTATCTATAATTCTTATTATGGGTAAATATGATGTCATGTGGTCCCTGGGTATACCCCTTAATTTTACAAAGGAGAAGCCTACCAGGTGGTCGTAAGTTCTTCTACGACCATCCCCACAGTCGTAAGTCTTACTACGACTACCCTATGGTCGTAAGTTCTTCTATGATCACTATCCAGTCGTAAGTTATTTCATGACTGCCCCATAGTCGTAAGCTCTTCTGCGACCAGGTCAGCTATGACCACCTTATGATCAATAAAACCTATAGGCGAGTAGGTCCAATTGATTAAGGAATTCAAGCAGTCAACATACACTGTTATTATACAAAATAATAGCAAGTAATACCCCATTATCTCTAACAAGTAACTGCCAGGTAGCGTGAAGGAGTTACCATTCCGATGATTACTGCAAATGTGCGCCCGTTACTGGATTCGATGAGGCGCCACTTCACAGGAGAAAACGGCTATTCCTTCATGACTATATAAAGGCAGCAATCAGAGAGGGAAAGGGCGGATCGAAAGAGAGAACAAGCAATCAGGAAGACAGTCAGATACTATCTTCTATAATAGCCTTAGTCTTTTCTCCTGATTATACGAAACACACTCAATACCATATACACACAGGAGTAGGGTTGTTATTTTCTCCGGAGAAGGCCTGAACCTGTATAAAAATACCCATGTCAATCTCTCTACGTGATTCCATTCTAGGAGACCCCCCGAATCAAACAATCTCTACGTAAGATCGGTTCTAAAACACCGACACTACTATTTTTGTGGTTGCATTTAACTTGTGCTCTTTTTCATGTCTTTGAAAAATCATAGAAAATGCATCCTAGCTCCAAATGAGGTGAATCCAATTCTGTTGTTCATCTCATAATTTGCTTTGTTTACCATAAAAATTTCAGGTGCAACACCTCTCTGAAAAATTGTGCTAAAAAATTAATTTCAGATGAACAGTACCCAAGGGGAATTTTTCAGCATTTTTCCCACCAGCCAAAATTGTTTTGGCCATAACTTTAGCATTGAGCATCCAAATAAATTGGTTCTTATTGCTAAATTCCTTTAAAATCATGCTCTACCTACTGTAAAAATTTTGTGGCCTTTCGCTGAAGTTGGTTTTTGAGCCTTTTCGGTGTTCTTCGTTCTTATCGGTTCTTTTCGTTCTTTCGTTAGGTGCCGACGAGTTCGTTGATTACGAGAGTGATCCTTTGCAGCATATTGTGCATCTCCAATAAGGCAAGCAGTTTGATCATATGAATCCCATTACTTTTAAAGTCTATTACTTTGTTTACAAATTGTATATACATGCATGCTTTTGTGTCAAAGTAATTTTCCCGATTAGAGGTAGTTATTCCTATTGCATGGCTGCCCTTAAATTGTTATCCCCTGCCACTAACCATAAGTTATTAATCTACTTGATGAATTAGAGCACGGTGATTGAATTATGCTCTTTTATTGTCTTTACTTGTCATGCTTAGAAATGCTTAGCTAGGTAGAATTGGGCGGTCATCGACTTAGTCGATGATTTTGATCACACAAACCTTATTATTATTCCATTATGTCCAGCACTTTGTGCTTTGTTAATTTGTAAAGTCAAAAACTGAAAACAAATTGTTATTGACTTGGGCACAATGGATGATGGTGTGATCTGTTGGGTGTGATTGGAATGGTGCCTAAGTCCACAAGGACCGAGTTACTTGTGTCACTAAGCCAAGTGATTTTTGCATGCTAACCACACGAGGGGGATTTGGGACCTCTCTTGACTAAGTACTTTGGGGGTGTTAATTAATGAGTCGCGTGGTGGGTGTTGTATATATATTTGCAACATGGGACAGGAGGGGAGCACCCGCTGTTGCTTCGGCTGGGTCGGTGTATCCTACTCTACGTATGGGTCCTTGGTGAGAGCCAGGTAGGCATTTCGCTAAGGGTTAACCCCCATACGTACAGCTCTTAATTAGCACAATCCATTGGAAATGTCTCGTAGGACTTAGCCGTGCTGGCATACCAAAGGTAGTGTGCTTCATCATGTGGCAAAAAGGCGGTCTGATGTGTGGGTACATTGGTACACCCCTGCAGGGTTCAAACTATTCGAATAGCCTCGTCCTAGGTTATGGACATGCTTGGTAAGGTCGTGCAAGAACTAGACTATAACCTTTTAATTAAAACTTGTTGTGGGTGGTATGAATGGGTAATTCATGCTATTGTTGTGGTGGCTATTGGGTTAGTCACTTCCAGGTTGTTGTTGTCATTTATCTATTGTTACTCGCTGTTATTTGAACATTAAAAACAGATTGCAAAGTTGCTTTCAAATTACTACATTATTGCAAATGAAAACTTGCTTTATGCTGAAAATGAACCTAGAGCCTTCTCCATTGATTAAGCTTGCATGTAGCTATGTATAGGCTGTTACACTACACGTAAGTCTTGCGAGTACATTTTTGTACTCATTTGCTTTGCTTAATTAATTGTTGCAGAGGAGGTTGATCCCCAAGGGATTGACTATCGTGAGACGGACTTCGACTTTGACGACTAGCTGGCGGCCTGGTCGGTTGCCTTGTGGGCTTAAGGCAAACCGTATGGCTTTTGTTTATGGCCATCTTATGGCTTTTGCTTCCACTGTTTATTTAGCTCTTTAGCTTGTGATTTGGCCGGTTGGCCCCTTTTGTAAGAACTCTATTATGTATGTCTTTTATTTGGTTAAGTTCTTGCTTCGGTTCTGTGCTTGTATGGAATTGATGCATGATTTTGTAAAAGGGTGTGTGTACTGTACTTTTGGGAGGTACACATTGTCCTGAGGCATGGGATATTTTGTTTGTGATGCTAGGGTCAATTGGAAGACTAAGCATTATAACCTAAATACCCCGGGGTCTCACACTCGTCATCTAGCCCCCCAGCTTAAGCAAAAATAACTTACTTGGAAAAGGAGCAGTAGATGGTCTTACGACCAGTAAGTGGTCGTAGGGAAATGGTCGAATGAAGAACTCTTCGACTGATGTTTCATTTGACCAGAAATTTACTTGGTCAAGAAAGTTGTGAAATAATCTTGTGACTTACAAGGTGGTCGTGGGAGATCTAACGGTCACCGAGTGGTCGCAATACTGTGGCTGGAAGCAGGATCTTTCCAGTCACTGTTGCGTTTTGACCAGAAAAAGACTTGGTCAAGGAGGTAATTTTGCTTGAGATGTAAAAACAAACCTGACTTCCTCGAGCAGACAAATTTAAGAGTCCCAATCGATTCCCTTTTTATGATCTTAGCTTGGCTCCTTTTATCATTAAGGACGTTCCTGCCAAGGAATCCACTACAGTTTCTTCGATAGGCGAAGAAACAGTAGTGGCGGTGGTCGAAGAGTCAACCACCGTCCAAACGGTGGAGGGTGTTGTTGTTGCTGACTCAGCCACGACTATTGGAGTGGTCGTAGGGTCAAAGGCGGCTACAACCACTGGGGCGGTCGTAGATGCAGGGGTGAAGATGGTAGTGGCGGGCACATCCGGCCATAGGGGTGAAACATCAATTCACTGTGCTGGGAAGGAGGTTGCTGCGGTTGATCCTCCCAGCTCCCAAGGCCAAGCTACTAGTGCTGCCACCTCCGAAGGAGAAGAAGAGTTCGAGCCCTTCGACCGTACCTTTGGGTTCTTCGCTCCTGCCACTGTTGTGGGCTCCCATACGTTCAGATCTTGTGATCGTGTTCCTCACCCTAAGGATATTTCTAATAGAGGGGATGTCTTCGATGACGAGCGTCTCTAAAGGGTTTGGTGGAACCGAGTTGATGAGATTGATGAACTAAGGGACCCTACGAGGGTGGTATCTTCGTTCGCTCGGACAGCTATGAATGTAAGTACCTGAAATTTGGTATTTACATCTATACTTTTTCACGCTTCTTACTGTCTTTCTTTGTGTAGAACACACAGGAACAAATTGTCACTGTTGCTGAATATAACAGGCAACTTGTCCAGCTACGACAAGACAAAGCGCTACTTTGCGAGCAGGTGGAGAGGTTGTAAGTAACTGTTTTTTGTAGCCTTTCATGTTTTGACCACTTACACAGCACTTGCGGGGGTTTGTCATAGAAGATCTTACGACTAGGAACTGGTTGTAGGAGGACTTACGACCAGGGTTTCGTCGTAGAAATACTTACGACAAGGAACTTACGACTAGGATATTGTCATAGAAGAACTTACGACTAGGATATTGTCGTAGAAAGACTTCTTATGACAAGGATCTGGCCACAGAAGAACTTACGACCAGGAATTATGCTGACGTCTACCCTTTCCCTTTTCAGGCTCAAGAGTGACGAGAAGTCCTTAGCTGATTCTCTCGACTTTGAGAGAGCCGAGAATAAAAAGCTAAGGGAGGAGATTGAAGACATCCAGAAGAAGCTTTAGGAGGCAAACTCTGCAAACCAAAAGTTGCAGGGACGACTAAGCAGTAAGTGCTGAACTTAAGACCGCCTTCGACCTCCTTTTCTTTTTCTAAATCTCATTCTCTTTCAGAGAAAGACCAAGAGGTCCAGACATGGGAGCAACGTTACCTGAAGGACACCGCCGCCCACGCTGAAGAAGTCAAGAAGTTAGATTCTCAACTAGTTGGTAAGCAAATCTTTACCTGCAATTGGTTGTGTTTTCCTCTCGAGGTCATTTTATTTGACTAGCCTTATTCTTTTCAGAACAAGTAGTAGAAGTAAAACGACTTCGCGAGGCTTCGACTTGCAATCAGGAAGAAATGAAGGCTTTGAAGATCAATCTTCAAAACAATATTTCACTCCTGAACAATGTACTCGGTGGGCTTCATGCAAAGGGGATTACTCCTCGTGACGACACGTTGTCTACCCAATCGAGTGCCATTAGTGAACAAGTCAGAACTTTGCAAGAGTTGGTGACTACGCTGAGAGCTAACCAATTCGACTCGATAAAGGATGCGATCCAAGAGGGAATAAGATTTTTCTTAGCAAAACTTAAATATCATGATCACACCCTTAATCTGCAGCCTGTCGTAGATGATTTCGTCTGCCCTAAAGCAGAAGCAGAGCAGTTAATAGAGACAATGCAGCCGATCGCTGAGTTAGTCACGGAGGGTATGCAAGTCAGTTCTCCTTCGCCTGAGTAGTCTGTACTAGATTCCTGTAAAGATAAATTTTTTGTTGATGTTGATATATAATCCTTCCTTCTTCCTGAAAATCATCTTGTCATGTAGTTAGTAACTCATAAGATAATGAATGGAAAAAGAGCAAGACTAAGAATTGAAGTCAAATTAATAACTTTATCCTAGCCCCCGACTATTTGCTTGGTTTATTTAGATAAACCAAGTAAATAGTGTTTAATGGGTTTTCTGAAAAAGAGAGAGGTTTAGCTAACTTGTAGTTTTTCGATCACGATAATCTTGCACTGGTCGTAAGAGTAGGAACGAGTCGACACTAGGAAGGTCCTTCTAGTGGGCAGGACCACGTGCAGAGAGAAAAGGCTTCGACTAGGTGATGTTACCATCTCCGACCAGATTAATCAAATCAAGAATAGCCAACTTGAGTTAGATAAGCGTCTAGAGTTCCTTAAAATTTGTCCAACTTATCTCAATGCACTTCCAATATATTAAGCTCTGGTAGCAAGAGTTAGAAAGCGAGCGACACTAGAAAGTTCCTTCTAGTGGGCAGGACCACGTGCAGAGAGGAAAGTCTTCGACTAGGTGTTGCAACTTCCTCCGACCAGTTAAAACAAACCGAGTTTATCGAAAGTAGTCGAGCAAATTTGGAAAGTGTACTCTGCTTAATTTATTTTTCAAAAAGATGGATGAAGAAATAAACTAAGGTACTAAGAGTTGGCTTGACATTATTTCAACCATGTTTCGAACCCAAGCTCTTTGTATTGGTAAAAAAAAGGGGGGAACGAGTCGACTCTAGGAAGTTCCTTCTAGTGGGCGGGACCACGTGCAGAGAGGAAAGGCTTCGACTAGGTGACGTTACCATCCTTTCGACCAGTGTAAAGATGAACTGGGTACTGGTCATAGAATGTCTTACGACCAGTGCATTATCGTGGAAGAGTGCACGACTTAGTAACTAGTCGAGGGCGGACCTTTGACCAGGGTATGATTGAAAGAATTGTCAAAGCGCTACTCGAAGTAATACAATAAAGATAGAAAGAAACCGATGCTTTATTGAACGGTTAGTCGTTTACACATATAATTTGCGTAACTGGTCGATATTCCAAGAATTTGAGAGAATTCGGCCATCTTCCATTGCCAATCGTACCGAATCTGGTCGCATAACTTCAACCACTGTGTAAGAACCTTCCCACTTGGGGGAAAGCTTGTTTCGATTAGACTGGGATTGAATTTTCCTCAATACCAAGTCACCTACAGCAAGGCTACGAGGTTGGACCTTACGATCGTAGTATTTGTGCAGGGCTTGCTGGTAGACTGCTAAACGGATTAAGGCCTGGTTCCTCTTTTCTTCGAGCAGGTTAATGTCATCCGCTCTAAGTTGTTTTTGAGGTTAGGTCATTGAAACTCTCGACCCTTGTAGACCTGATCTTTGGTTCTGGTGGAAGCATGGCTTCGGCACCAAAAACTAGGAAAAAAGTGTTTCGCCTGTTGCCCGACTAGCGGTTGTGCGAACTACCCATAATACTAAGGGTAATTCTTGTACCCAAGCCCCCGAGTGCTTGACAAGCTGGTCGAAGGCTCGAGTTTTAATTCCCTGCATTATTTGGCCATTCGCTCATTCGACTACCCTATTGCTTTGGGGATGAGCGACAGAGGCGTAACAGAGCTTGGTACCCAACTTGTCGCAAAATTCCTAAAATTTTGCACTCAAAAATTGTTTACCATTATCTGTGATTATTCGACTTGGGACACCAAACCGAGTAATCATGCTTCTCATCATGAACCGTTTTACGGCTTCCGTTGTTATCCCAGTCACAGGCTTGGCTTCGATCCATTTTGTGAACGTATCAATAGCCACAAAAAGGAACTCGAAGCCTCCTGGAGCCCTTGGAACGGTCCTAGGATGTCGAGACCCCAGGTCGCAAAAGGCCAAGATAAAGGGATTGCTTGTAATGCCTGAGCTGGTTGGTGTATTTGCCTACTATGAAACTGGCATTGTACACATTTCTTAACCAACTCTTTGGCATCGTAGAGGGTTGTTGGCTAGTAAAATCCTTGTCGAAAGGCTTTTTCGACCAACGTTCTGTAGGAAGCATGAGTTCCACAGATGCCCCCGTGTATGTCGTGAAGGAGGTTTAGTCCTTCTCTCTGCGGTATGCATCGCATGAGTATCCCTTGAGTACCTTGTTTATAGAGGACTCCTTCGACCAAAGTATACATTTTGGCTTTTCGGGATAAGCGACCGCCGAGATCGTCATCAGTCTGGATCTCGTCTGAAGATACTTGTAGATGGGATCCATCCAAGTGTCCTCATAATCTAGAGATGCAGTCTCAATAGGAGATGTCTCGGTGTGTCCACGAGGCGGCCTATAGTTGCTCCAAGAAGACCCCTTTTGGCACTTATGATCGGGAAGAAGCTATCTGAGCAAGCTGGTCTGCGAGGAAATTATCCTTTCGAGGGATAAATTGTACCTCGAAACCGAAAAAATGCTTTGCAAGCTTTTGAACCTCCGATAAGTACCGAGACGTGGTCGGATTAGAGCACTGGTACTCTTTTCCGACTTGATTCACGACTAGTTGAGAGTCTCCTCTTACGAGGAATCGTCGAATCGCGAATGCTTTCGCAGCTCGTATGCCTACTAGTAAACCTTCGTATTCTGCCACGTTGTTAGTGGCCTGAAAGTTTAACTCTATGGCATACTTTAAGGTCTCTCTGTTAGGAGATTCCAGGACCACCCCAGCCCCCGAGCCACTTAAATTAAGTGACCCGTCAAAGTCTATCGTCCACTTGTCGTGGATATCGTATTGGGAATCCTGAACAGGTTCAGGATTTATCCATTCGGCGACAAAGTCTGCCAAGATCTGGGATTTAATGGTCGTTCGGGACATGAAATGGAGGTCAAACTCCCCAAGTTCTACTGACCATTTAGACATGTGTCCCGTTGCTTCTCTATTTTGGAGGATTACTCCTAAGGGAAACTCAGACGGCACAATTATCTTGTGTGCCTAAAAATAATGCTTTAGTTTCCTCGAAGACATAAGGAGGGCATAGAGAAGCTTTTGGACCTAAGGGTAACGCTCCTTAGGTCCGTGTAAAACTTCACTTACGTAGTACACCGGTCGTTGAACGTTTTCACGTTCTACAACTAGTACTGCGCTCACTGCATATGGCGTGGCAGCTAGATAAATTAAGAGAGTCTCTTCTGGTTTCGGGGAAACCAGAATAGGAGCACTCGTAAGATATCTCTTGACATCCTTGAAGGCAGTGTTTGTCTCTTTCGACTACTCGAAACCCTCGTGCTTCCTTAGAAGTTTGATGAAAGGTAGTCCTCCTCCAGTCGTGCTATGAACCGACTTAAAGTTGTCGTACACCCTGTGAGCTTTTGGACTTCTTTCTCCGTGGTTGGAGAGCGCATTTGAACAATGGCTTTTATCTTTTCAGGATTTGCTTCGATCCCTCATACAGAGACCAGGAATCCAAGCAATTTTCCCAAAGAGACTCCAAACACATACTTCTCAGGATTGAGTTTTAAGTGGTGTTTTCTGAGGTTGTCGAACATCTCTTGCGAGTCCGAAACATGATCAAGCCGTTTGATGCTTTTTATGACTAGATCTTCAACATAGGCTTCTAAATTTCGGCCTAGCTGAGGTGAAAAAGTCGATTGCATCAAACGTTGAAAAGAAGCGCTAGCATTTTTTTTAGAAAAAATGGCATTTTGACATAGCAAAATATACCAAATGGAGTAATAAATACGGTCTTTTCTTCATCTTCTAGACACATATTAATCTGATGGTAGCCAGAATATGCATCTAGAAAACTTAATGTTTCGCAACCAGCAGTAGAGTCAACCAACAGATCGATACGAGGTAAAGGGAAATCATCTTTTGGATAAGCTTTATTAAGATCAGTGAAGTCTACGCATATTCGCCACTTGCCGTTAGACTTCCTAATCATTACAGGGTTGGCCAACCACTCTGGGTGGTCGACTTCTCTTATAAAGCCTGCTTTAAGTAGCTTGTCCAATTCTGACCTTATAACATCTCGTCGACTAGGGGCAAATATCCGTAATTTTTGTTTTATGGGTACTTTGTCAGGCCATAAACTTCCCTGGGGACTCCGGGCATGTCGGATGCTTGCCACGCGAAGACATCTGCGTTTGCTTGGAGGAAAGTGATGAGGGCGTCTTCCTACTTGGGGTCGGAAGTATCACGATCTGAGCGATCTTGAAGGTTCCTCGATCCAGGAACTTCTTTGACTTAGTCGTTCGGCTTGGACGCAGACTTTAGGCTTGAGCTCTTGGTCGAAGGCGCCTTTTTCTTCCGAGCTGGTATCGACCCACCATCTCGAGGATCGGCGGTCCTGCGTTCGCCATCTTCTTATCACAATGAATTGTGATTACTCCTTTGGGACCTAGCATCTTAAGACATTGATACCCATAATGAGTTGCTATTAAGAATTTTGCTAAAGCTGATCGTCCGAGTATGGCGTTATATGCCATATCAAAATCGACCATATCAAAGGAGATTTTCTCCGTCTTGAAATTACTTGGTGAACCAAATGTTAAAGAAAGAGAAACTTGACCAATGGATTTGGCCGAAGACCCTGGTACAATACCATGGAATGAATATCTTACCGGTCTTACCTTGGTCCTGGGTACTTGCATTTCGTCTAGGGTGCTCGTAAACAAAATGTTTAACGAGCTACCACCATCAATCAATATTCGATTTACTCGACAGTTGTTGATGGTGGGTTCGACCTCGATCGGAAAACGACCAGGTCGGGTTGAAGGGATCGGGCAGTCACCCTTCTCGAAAGAGATGGTGACTTCCGACCACCTCGGTACTTTATTGACAAGAGGAGAGTCAATGGAGTTTACCTCACGTTCGACTACCTTAAACTGTCGTCTTGACTCGTACACCGATGATCCTCCAAAGATGTGCTCGATGGTGTGCTCGGGATCTTGAAATGACATGTCCTCGTTGTCATCCGACTGTGTACGACCACTGGCTTGCCCTACTTCTTCGAGGGTAGGAAGTGGCCCTTTGCCATTGTTATAGTCTTCGAGTTTTCATTGGAAAACTCGGCAGCTGCGGAGGTGATGCCCTTCCTTTTTGTGGAAAGGGCACCACCTAGGCTTATCGTTCTTCCATTCAGGGCGCTTACCTTTACCTCGATCGGGGTATTGCTTGTCAGTTCGTGGCTCCTTATCGCTTACGGCCAGGATTTCCTTAGAAGCATTGGCTTGAAGCTTTTGTCCCTTTGCCTTGTTCTTGGATTTCTTGGCCTTCTTATCCTTCTTTTTGCTACCTTCGCCAGTCACCTGAGGGTGCTGGTCATCTCGATCGATGATTTTGGTCCACTCAACTGCTTCATCAGTAGTAGCGTACCGGTCAGCCATCTCGAAGAGTTCAGCTATAGTAGCGGGAGGGTTCAAAGCGATGTCCTCCGTGATCATACTCGCACGGACTCCTGGCAGAAGGCTCGATATGAATCGTCGAAATCTCAGGAATAGAATTGCAAACCTGACTGAAACACCTGATGAATTGGCGTAGTGTTTCGTGGTCGTTTTGTCGCATCTTATGTAGGTCATCCTTCTTTCCGGGGCGATGGTAGGTTCCTTAAAAATTAGCCAGCAACAGATCACAGAGGTGTTGCCACGAGTAGAACGACTCGACTGGTTGGTTTAATAACCATGATCGAGCAGACCCTTCGAGCACAGTCAGAAGGTAATTCTCTATGACGCGCTCTCCTCCTCCTGCTACTTGGACAGTGGTTGTGTAGATCTGAAGGAATTCGATGGGATTTTTAGACCCATCAAATTTCTCCATGTTCCCTGGTCAAAATCGCGGTGGCTAGTGAATTGCTTGCAGGTCAGGCAAGAATGCCCGACATCCAGTAATCACGTCGTAACACCTCCTTTGTAGAAAAGAGGGGTTGACGTCGCTAGGTGATCGTACTCGACGATATCCAGCAAGGGGTGAATCTGACTTATAGCAAGTCTCGATCCTACGAGGGTAATACTCCTCGTATCTTGTCTGCTGTTGCAAACCTCTCGGTCGAAGTGGTGAATGATCACCTCTCCTAGGAGCTTTATGATCGTCAGGCATTCGAGAAACTCTTTTCCAGATTGGGGAGCGACGCACCTTGCGGTGATCTCCAAGTGGCGAGTTATTCGATTGACTGGAAGCCGATGGAGTCGTACTGCCACGACTCCTGGAATGACGCCAGCGGAGTCGTTCGAGCTTGCTCATCGTACTCCGCTGCCTTCGTTCGATCTCTTCGGCGAAGAGGTCGTAGCCAGGTGCTCGGGCAAGTTCTCGAGATGGGTTCTCGAGCAGGTCGTTGATATGTTGAAGTTCCTGAGTTTCTTCCGATTGGTATTGAGCGCGCCCAGGCAATTTTCTCTGAGCTGCGACTCGTTTTCGTCGGTTTATTTCAGAATCATTCATACCTGATCCTTGAGCTTGCCTCAATGGAGTGCGATGATCTCGAGAATTTCCTGCACGCTCATCAGAGTATTGACTCTGGTCGTCGTCGGTGGTGTCTTTGTCATTGCCACGAGCGGACGTAGAGTGTGATCTTCGGGGAGCATCTGCAGCCTCGCCTCTAGGAGAGTTATTGCTACCTAAGGGCAGGACAAAGACCTCTCGTTGATGATCTCCACTTGCGCTAGAGGCCTCCTCACTTGAGGAGTCGTCGAATGACACCATCTGGTGACTTGGAGTAAACCCCTCCAGGAAGGGGAATTCCGGGTTATAACCATCTCTGTCGGCAAGTGAGTCCTGCGTTGGGATGGTCAAATTCGCAGAAAGAGCATGTTCGATCGTATTCTTGGCTGGGCTAACCAGAGAGAGAGAATCACCAGATGTTGATGAAGATCTGGAATTACGACTTCCAGGAGTTGTCGCGTCAGGTCGGACTGTCTTAGGCGAACTTGGACATTTGGAGAGGGAACCCTCACCGTGTCGCGAGTCTGCCTTGGGACAGCCCTCATTGTGGTCGAATTGACCCTTGTCCTCTGAGGAAGCTGGTTCCCCATCTGGACGTATAGTTGTGGGGGATAAGGATCCCTCCTCAACTCCATCGATGGTAAGGTCTCTTGGAGAAAGATCTCCGGAGGCGACATCACCATCGGATGATGCATCGCTCGGCTCATAGTCGAAACCGGCATCCATGTCGATATCTGCATAATCGGCCAAGTCGAACCAGTTCTCCTCGTTCCACTCTCCTGTCATGAGAGCATGAGAATCGGAAAGACAAAGGAAAGCTGATGACTCAAAGATCCCCATGGTCGGCGCCAACTGTCGGTGTTTTAGAACCGGACTTACGTAAAGATTATTTGATTCGGGGGTTCCTCTAGGCTCAAAATCACATAGAGATGGAGACACAGGGATTTTTATACAGGTTCGGGCCTTCTCTTAGGAGAATAACAACCCTACTCCTATGTGTATGTATTGAGTATACTGGATTATAAGATGGTATCAGAGACTAGAGTATTGTTCTTCTAATCTTCTTTCGCCTCTCCCCTCTTCCTGATGATCCTTTTCTTTTATACTGTCCCCAGGGTGCGCCGTTGGATCTTCAGTATAAAGGTCACATTAACGCACCAGATCGTGGAGCCGTTACCAGAGGTTATTACGGGAGTTGTAACGTTCCCACGTTGCCAGGCAATTATCACCATAACAGGGAATTAAGTCGTGCTGTTATTCCAAGGAATTACAGCGTAATTGATTGCTCATATCCTTGGATACGGTACATGAGATTCCCTAATCGACTAGGCCCACATGCCTGTGAGTCTTGTCGACTGAGGACTGGCCGTAGAAGAGTTTACGACCAGGTGGTGGTCGTAGGAGAGCCTACAACCACAGATCGATCGTAGTAGAGCTTACGATCATGGGATAGTCGTAGAAGGGCTTACGACTATGGGGTAGTCGTAGGAAGACCCACGACTACAGGGTGGTCGTAGGAGAACTTACGACTTCCAGCTTCTCCCTTATGAATATTAAGGGGTATACTCAAAAGTTATATGACGTCATTATTATCCATAATATGAATTATAGATATATAATAAAATAAAGATTGTTATATCCTCGTTAGTGTTGTTCCTGGGTGGTTGTACCCAGTGTGGTTTCCTGGGTGGTCGTACCCAGTGTTGTTCCCGGGTGGTCGTACCCAGTGTTGTTAATAGTAGTGGTAGCCATATTTCAAGTAAGTATAGGTGGAAGTAACCTATACTATTATAAATATTGCACAATTACTCTCTTTTATAAAATGAAATTTGGTCAAAATGCTAAGTGATAGGAATTTATAATTATGATATTTAAAAACATTGCTTTAACAAATAAAAGAACCTGGGCCATCTTTGTTAAGCCCTACATATATATGATTGCATCTTATGTGTTGGCTCGCGAGCACGGAAGTTGTGCTCATTCTTGCTCTTCCCCTCAAACCCTTCAGATCCTGCGGATCATAAAGACTATGACTACTACGAGGACCCCAAAGTCGATGGACAAGTCAACGATGAAGAGTAGTGTAGTTTCGAGTAGTCCAAGTCTCGCCACAGTCTAGCCGGCTCGTCGGTGCTTGCGTATGACCATTTTTGTCCAATGTCTTTGGCCAATACCAGTCGTACACGAGTATCCCAGTCACTTGCCTGTGGAGAGATGTGCTCTACCTCCCCTTTTGCTTCCACTGTAGGTTCCACTGTTTTTGTGATGTAATCGTTTGGCCAGTTCGGCCCTTATTGTAAACTTAACCCGACGTGGTCTATGTCACTCTGATGTTTGTTATATAATGAATGGTATGGTTTTCATCGTGTATGAGATGATTCAGTGATGTATCTATGAGTGCTATCTACTGATCCAGGGAATAGTACAGTATTTTCACAAAGGATTTGGATTTGTGAAATCCGGTTCTGACACTAAACAAGACAACTAACTTTAAGAAGAAGAAATTTGAGAAAACATGAAATTAATAACATCAGATGTTTCGTGTGCGGCAAGGATAGTCATATGGCAAAAGATTGTCACCACTGTAAGGATAGGACAAATGAGCCGAGCAAGAAAAAGACAGCCAACGTGACCATAGGCAAGACCTCAACTTCATGAGGGTATGGTAATTCTCCTATTGTTTTTTAGCATGTCAATCCAATGATTTGTGGGTTGATACATATCTTAATATTCTCATATGTTCTAATATTTCCTTGTTTTCTTCTTACCAGGCAGTCGAGGCTTCCTCCGTCCTAGTGGAGAATGGGTCGCATGATACTTTTCTTGGTGTTGGCACGGTGGATCTAAGGCTTACTTCGGGAAAGATTGTCCACTTGAAGAATGTGAAGCATGTGCCAATAATAAACAAGAACCTTGTTAATATTTATCTCTTATGTAGGGATAGTTATAAGCTAGTCTTTGAGTCAAATAAAGTTGTAATGTCTAAGTTTGGAAACTTTGTTGGTAAAAGCTATGAGATCGAAGGCTTGTTCTGTCTAAGTACTTTAGAGTCGTGTTATAATATGAATGTTGCAACTGGTTTAAATAAATGCAAGGCCAATGTATGGCATTCTCGTTGCTGTCATATTGGTTTTGATAGTATTGCTCGAATGTCCATATTAGAATTAATTCTAAAATATGAAATTATCAAAGGATCAAAGTGCCAATCTTGTATGCAAGCAAAGCAGCTTCGGAAACCCTTTAAGGGATTCGAGGAGGAAATTAACTTAGCACCATTAGATCTTGTCCATTCTGACGTGTGAGATGAATAGATTGTTGACAAAATAAGGCGAAAGATATTTTCTAACTTTTATTGATGATGCAACGCATTATTATTATTTGTATTTTCTTAAGACACGGGATGAACCTTTAAACTATAAAATTTATAAGGCCGGGATGGAGAATCAACTAGAAAAGAAAATTAAAAGACTAAGATCTGATCGTGAAGGAGAGTATATCTCATGAATTTTCTCAATTTTTTTAGCATGGAATAATCCATAAATTTACACCACCATATTCACCCAAATCAAATGGGATAGCTGAGAGAAAAAACCGGACACTAACAAACTTGATGAATGCCATGTGAGAGAGTGTTGGTATGCCTAAGACATGCTGGGGGAAGCTATATTGACAACAATTTTTTTTATCCTAAACAGAGTAATCACTAAAAGGAGTGAGATTACTCCGTATGAGGGGTGGAAAGGGACAAAGTATTTTTCTCTACGAACTTGAGGGTGCTTGACAAAAGTCAATATAACATTGCAGAAAAAGATAAATCTTGGATCTAAAATGATCGATTGTGTTTTTCTAGGATATTCTCATAACCTCACGACATATCAATTTTTAGTAGTAAAATCAGAAAATCCTGATATTATTTCTAACACAATAATGGAGTCCAAAGATGCTTCATTTTTTAAGGATATTTATCCTATGAGAGCTGCAAGCAGTGATTCACGAACTGAGTGTAATCAAAATGAGAATAATCATAATTTTGAACTAATGAGTGATATACCACCAGTATATGATATTCCCGAGAAGGATAACTATTTTGTTGAAGAGTCTCCTCGCAGGAACAAGAGACAAAGGGTTGAGAAAACATTTGGCAATGACTTTATTGTATACCTCGTGGACGGTGTGCCAAAAACTCTTTCAGAGACTTATGCATTACCTGATGCTGAGTATTGGAAAGTGGCGGTCCGTAGAGATGTGGATTCCATCATGGCTAACGAGACTTGGGAGATCACTGATCATCCTAGTGGGTGCAAACCTGTTGGATGTAATTGGGTCTTTAAAAAGAAAATTAGACCTGGCGGTATTATTGATAAGTACAAGGCAACACTTATGGATAAGGGTTATACCTAAAAAGAAGGAGATGGTTACTTTGATACTTATTCTCCTATTGCCATACTAATCACCGTTAGAGTGTTCATTGCATTAGCTACTTCCCATGGTCTACACACGCATCAAATGGGTGTAAAGACAACTTTCCTTAATGGAGAGTTAGAGGAAGAAATATATATGGAGCAACCATATGGTTTTGTGAATTTTGGACATGAAAATAAGGTGTGAAAACTATTAAAATCCTTGTATAGTCTAAAGCAACCATCTAAGCAATGACACGAGAAGTTTGACAAAACTTTTATTTCAGTTGGCTTTGTTGTGAATGAAGCTAATAAATGCGTATACTATCGTTATGGTAGGGTTCAAGGAGTGAACTTGTGTTTGTATGTCGATGGCATACTTATATTTAGCACAAACACTGCTATAATTCACGGGCTTAAATATTTCTTATCTCGATGCTTTGATACGAAAGACTTGGGAGAAACAGATGTTATTCTGAATATCAAATTGATCAAGAATGAGGATGTGATAATTTTAAATCAATCCCATTATGGTGAGAAAATATTAAACCGGTTTGGCTTTGAGAGTTGTAAAATTTCCCCAATACCTTTTATGCTAGTGTTAAGCATCGAAAGAATAAAGGACTAGGGAAATATCAATTGAGATATTCACAAATTATTGGGTCCCTTACATATCTTGCTTGTGCCACAAGACCTGACATCTCATTTGTTGTGAGCAAATTAAGTCGATTCACTTCTAACCCAGGAGATGGTCATTGGCAGGTACTAGAGAGAGTGTTGCGCTACTTGAGAGACACAGCCTCTTATGGAACACACTATTCTGGGTATGCATCTGTGTTAGAAGGATATAGTTATTCTAGTTGGATCACTGATGCATATGAGATCAAAGCTACCAGTGGTTACATTTTTACCTTAGTGGGTGCTGCGGTTTCATGTAGGTCATCTAAACAGACTATATTGACAAGGTCAACTATGGAAGCAGAGCTTGTAGCACTAGAAACGATCACTGTTGAGGTTGAATAGCTAAGAGAGCTTTTGTTGGAGTTGCTATTGGTTGAGAAACCAATGCCACCAATTCTTATGTATTGTGATAATCAAACAATGCTAGCAAAAGTTATGAATGCTAAGGATAATATGATGTCCTCCAGACATGTGAAACGTAGACTTAAATCTATCAGAAAATTGAGGAACCCTGGAGTGATTGCTGTGAATAATATTCGTACCGAGAAAATTCTGAGAGACCCTTTCACAAAGGGGCTAGCACAGAAGGCGATTTCCGTTACGTCTAGGGACATGGGCATGAGGTCCATCTGAGTTACATCACAATGGTAACCCATACCTTTTTTTATCGGAGATCCCGTGACTTAGGTAATGGGAAGAACAAGTTGACGTTCTAACAAGAGAGTACATATCAACTATAACTATACTCGTGCCTTAATAGACAAAGTACTCTCGACTTTATGGCAGGTTGGCATAAATCCTTATGTATTCTAGTGTCCAAATGAGGGAAAAGGTATTAGCCTACATGATACCTATAATAAGTACACCTACATGAGTCTATCTATGATGTTGCAGTTCACGACAACGAGGCATTCTGTAGAAAGATCATGAGCATGTAAAGGAGCATGGCCATATAACGCTCTATTTAGGCGTGGTTCTTTGGTAGCCTAGTATCAGTTGTGATTTCAAGTGAAGTTTGGTCACGAAAAGCTGTGAATTCAAGGCGTAGTCAATTCATCAGCTGTGAATTCAAGTTGTGGTCCATTCATTAGCTGTGAGAAGATAAATCTTGTTATTCTAGGTGCAAGTTCAACCCGCACATGACTTACACCAAAAGATTGGTATATTAACAACGCTTCAGCACAATGATCCTTATCATCGTTTTTGCTGCTAGCTTTGGAAATGGGGGGAGGGGGGTTTGTTGAAAATTGGCCCATTTATGAGATCCATTTACTTTCCTTTGGAAATTCTAAAGCATGTATGGTTTAGGCAAATGGTTGGAAGCAGGTTAACTGGTCTAATCAGTCTGAGCAAAGATAGACTGGTCGTAAGGAGTTACAGACTGGTCATAAGTTGGTTGTGCATGATCACGGATTAGTCGGGATAAGTCACGACCAGATGTAAAGGGTTACTACCTGGTCGTGGCCAGATACAAACTGGTCGTAAAGAGTTACAAGCTGGTCATAAGTGACTACCGCCTGGTCAGGGATCGTTATGATATGATCGTGACTAGATTCAAACTGGTCATAAGAAGTTATGAGCTGGATGTGACCAAATAGGAGTTGGTCGTAACTGGTCAAGAGCTAACCGTGCACTCCCCTCACCTCGTTTTGAACTGGTTAAGAGTTGTTAAACACTGCATAAATACTATTATTTGGTTTGAATTAGTAGTTACCAGTGACTAATTATAGCAGTTACTAGAGAGTAAATGCTTTGTCCTTATAAGGGCTTGGAGACGTCCAGAATGAAATTGAAGAATTTCTCTATTCCTTTCTTACTTCATCTTCCTCCTTTGGTAAATTGTGTTGAGGTGTTGAGGTGTTGTACCACACCGGCCTTCCTCCTCGGTGTGCACCGGGAAGGGAGGAGAGCGGCTATCTCCGAACCTACACGAGGCGGCAATAAGATTTTTAGGCAGCACATCCGTGCGGCCGCTCAACTTCTTCCTCGACACTATCTACTTCCATGAGTGTTGACGATCAAGTCGCCGATCTTACGAAATAAAAAGAGGAAAGTGGCTAGGAGTTCTTGGATGAGAATAGAGTTGCTCTTTATTGTAATGAACTGGCTATTACAAGGGATGCCTTGTATAAGGCGTTAGACTAGCCCTAATTACACTGAGTGTATTGCTTGAATCTAATTGCCTTCTGATGGATCAGATGTGTTGCGGTTGTTTTCTCTTGGTTGTCTTCGGATCGATCCTCTTCTGCCATTTGTATTCTCCTTTAAATTACTGACGAAGTGGTGACAGTTACTCCTAGAAGAGACGCCCTTTGGAAGTGTCGCGTCTAGTCAGAGGATCAGTTACAGTTAGTGAAATACCAACTGATCAGCGGTTGATGTCAATAGGAGACAAAACCATATAGTGGTTATTGTCAGTGACTTAGGACCGAAAACGTCGTGTGGTTTGGAGTAATTAAGACACATGTTCCATTCATCACACGGAAATGATATACTTGGAATCAGGTCCAAGTGCCAGTTCAAAGTTTCTACGAGTAGTCATCTGGTCGAGCAATGAGTACGTGACCCTCTCCGACTAGGTTACCCATCGGATGACCCCTGGGATTCTAACGACCACAGGGGTGTTAGCCATGACGTTTACAACCACATAAGCTATGTGTTTAGAAATTTAATCCTCGTCAATGAGCTTCTTGTTCTTCATCAAGCCCTACTGTAAGTCGTTTGTGCTACCGAACGACCATGTTATAATCTTATTCTTGCATATATTTCGAAGTACAATATATTATCTGCTGTTAGAATCTACGCATCACGAGTTATTTATGATATTTGCATAGTAGTAAAATCTGGAATTAAAATATTATGCTTATTTCCAACCACCTCTTCAGCTGGCAGAGACGGAGTAGCGCGTTCTCCACAAGCCACCGCAAGGGATATGCATGCAGAAACTGGTCATGGCCGACACACGAACGAAGAACAATAATGAAAGTGCAACTCGAATATTTTTTTCACCATGGCCAATTTGCGTTACATAAATAGAGAAAAATGACGATTCCATTTAGAGGCAAGAATCAATGACGATATAGCCTGGTAGCCTTTGTCGACTGCATATGTTCTTTCACTTACCGTGGCTGTTGTGTGCATCTAGGAGCTAGAGAGGGTGCACAGGTGACAGGTCGTTTGATTACAAAGACAAGGTCTAATTGAATCATGCATCACTTGGTAGTGGACCTGCATACTTCGGTATTGATTGAAACAGAACACTAGTATATATCTGTCATGTTGTTCTTAATGTTTTCTGCATATTAATTTTACGTTCTCCCGGAGAAATAAAATGCATATATATGATTTTTACTTATACAGCATAATTAAGTTTAGTTGATTCAGGGATTAACCAGAATGTGTTAAACGGTGCAAAATATTTACTAAATGAATTTTTCTGTCAGTATCATGGTATGGATTATTCTTCTACGATTCTATAGATATATAGCCATCAGCTGATGATAGCATTTTCTTTACAAGAAAATGAAAGGGGGTTCCAAGTTCCAACATTGTCATGCAGCTAAAGTAATTTCTGGTGTAGTGCTGAACTGCTGATGTCTTGGACTGATGATTCTTTGATAGCAAGTTGCAACCAGGTTCTTTGGGTGAGGGTTGTACTGGTCGAACAAATTAATGACTAATGGAGAATGCCATGATATTGAACTATTCTATTATATAATAAAAGGCTAATGACGGTGATTTACAACAGCTAAGAAGAAAAGAGAAATATGTTATATATTCTCTCAAAAAAAGCCATCTAGCCCTTAATTTTAAAGTCGGGTGATTTACAACGGCTAAGAAAAGGAGAAATGTGCTAGAAATTCTATAAAAAGGAAAACATCTAGCCCTTAATTTGATGGACCCTAAATTTAGATGTTTAGATTTGATAGCTGGCTTAAAAGATATAAAAATTTTGGAATGATTCTCACAAAATGGTGGACCCTAATTTTAAAGGCTTAGATTTGATAGTTGGCTTAGAGATATATCAAATTGAAATAATTCCAAAAACAAGAGGAAAAAAAACATCTAGCCCTTAATTTAGAGGACCATAATTTCAAAGGTTTAGATTTAATAGTTGGCTTAGAGATATATTAATTTTTTTTTAAAAAAAAAAGAGATAAGAAGCATTGTCTATAATTCAAAGGTAGTTGTTGTAAACTTGCTAGACGGGCCCACCTCCCAATCATGTCTTTCACATAGAGGGAGAGAAATATCAAAATAAATTGCACTAATTGAATATGAAATAAAATATCCCTAAAGTATTTTATTTGCAAAATAGGAATTTCAACGTTAGTCATTAACAAAAAAAATGCTATACAATATCACACTACACTGTAAGTGCAATTGCGCGGGTCAATCGGCTGGTCAGATGAAGCAGTCACGTAGTTACGCAACACTAATCCAAATAAACCCATAACACCATAAAAACCAGGCAGTTAGGGAACATAGATGAAGGTCTCATTTAGAATGCAGGGATCTCGTTCTAATTTTGACGATTTATACTGTTTTTTGCACACAAAAAAATCCAACAAAATTCCTGCACTCAAAATACGCCTGCCGTAAATTTAGGTAGGACCATTCTTGCGTGACCCACTACTAACCTTAGATTCGGTGGAAGGGAAGTTTCCACATACAATTATTGGATTATTTTTATCTATTTTTTGGCCAAAGAGAATGCTAAACTTTCTTTATGAGCTAATTAGAGTAACCATGTCGATGATTCTAAAAAAAAGGTTAACCATGTTGATTGCTTTGGAGTTTGGACCCACCTGGAGGCACCTATGAGCCCCTACGTGAGGTGCCTTTCGCCATCCTCGATTCCTCGAGGATTCTGAATTCTGATCCTTCACCCACACAGCTAGCTGCACTTTTCTCTATTAGGATTCCCTGTTGATTATATTCTCGATCGATCGCCTTTCTCCCTTGTCCGCGGAAGACAAAAATCGAGCTACTGCGTGCGCCTCCGGACCAAACCTTTCTGATCAAGTTGCCCGTGGCATCTACCAACCAGTAGCGTCCAAGCTTTTTTTAGAGGATTCTGATTTACCATATCTACCGGCTGGGGCAAAGATGCATTTCACATTAGTTTTTCTCTTTTCTGCTCCCCTGAAATGACAGAAAGGGCGGCACTGCAATTCAGCGTGCTGTTTTAGTTGAAGACGGTGGATGCACGCAACTCATGTAAAAGCCAGCACATTATTTGGAAAGTGTAGATATCTAGCCACGTCTCGTGATTTAGGATGCATATGGTGCAGCATGGTTGAACTCACGACGACAAAGGGAACAATGTGTCGGATTATATATTGGTAGTGTAACATCCTGACCTAAAATCCGCTCAATGTCTAGCCCACCGTAGAGCGGATCCGCTCACATATAGCACCCTACTTACACTTTTATTCTCGTTTCGTGTAAAATGGTTAACCCGGAGGTGCTATGTTTGAACCCAACAAGCATTATATACTACTACAACTCACTTTAGATAAGCAATATAGGACTAATCCAACCACATAACTTCTCATAGGCCACATGGGCCGTACTACGAGTAGGCCGGGGTATCACATTCACCCCCCCTTAAGAGCTGACGCCCTCAGCAACACACCGCATACGCGGCAAATGCCTAGAACCACCCCTCGGTACATGTCCGTGCGTCCAGTGCCGGTACATATGCCATGCCGTGTGTCCACTCCGGGACCACACGCGCCCCTGTCCCACACGCGACCATGCAGCGAAGGTTGATGCTCTGATACCATCTGTAACACCCTGACCCAAAATCCGCTCAATACCCAGCCCACCGTGGGCGGACCCGCGCACATATAGCACCCCACTTACACTTTCGTCCTCGCTTCGTGTAAAAGGGTTAACCCGGAGGTGCTATGTTTGGACCTAATAGGCATTATATACTACTACAACTCACTTTAGACAAGCAATATGGGACTAATCCCACCACATAACTCCTCATGGGCCACATGGGCCGCACTATGAGTAGACCGGGGTATTACAGGTAGGCAAATAAATTCTCTACGGGGGGCCTCCGCGAGGCGCCCTGCAGATGCCATCCATTCGGGAGAGAGAGGGTGTGGGGGATCGGACGGTGCTGGGAGGGTCCTCACAGAGGCCCTCCCCTAGATAATTTATTTCTATATTGGTAATGTGTGACAAAGCAGCTAGGAAAGCGTGCGAACGTACAATATGTGGTACAAGGATTAAAGGATTATCTCAGTAATGTCCTCTATTTGTTGGACCGAAACGACGGCTAGAAGGGGTGTGTAAATAGGAGCACTACCTCTTTTTCACCTTGATCGGATTCAACTCAATTTTCACTCTAATAGCTATGAAAGCTATGAAGGTCAACATATAAGTACAGCGGAAGTCTTGTATTGAATCCAATCGAAACCTCGAAGCATAACAACCAAAATCACCGAAAACTCAAAACAAGATGAATTGGGCGGTCTAACCGATGGACTGGCGGTCTGACCTCCAGTAATGGACTGGCGGTCTGACCTCTAGCACGATGAACAGTAAGATCAACACAAAATCAAAATCACAAATCGACTCAACTTTTGATCTGCTGATCCAAATCCTCTCAAATTTCAACCATAGCTCATCAAGAAGATCAGGAGCCTATTTTGATTGACTATCGGGAAGATCAAGACCAAAGTTCCATGAATTTCATAGATGGTTGAAAGAGGGCACAAGAACAAAGGAAAATCAAACTTTGATCCTAAAAGTTGCTCATTGGTAAAAAGATGATCTTAGATGCATTCCTACATGTCACAGCAAGCAAGATCACAGCAAGAAATCAAAGGAAAACCAAAGGATCACCAAAAATATCAAAAGTCACCGAAGAGAGAGCAAGAACAAGAAGCAACTCTGACGGAATCTTGCTTGGATTGATTTGAGATAGATGTTGGTTTACAGCCACTCCGCCATGGAGGATAAAAGCTCAACACTTGAGCACATAATCAATACATCTCTTACAAACTAACGAGGATATAACAATCATCATTTAATCATTTATCTCTAATTCATATTATGGCTAATAATGACGTCATATAACTATTGAGTATACCCCTTAATGTTCATAATAATTCATATTATGGGTAATAACGACGTCATATAACTCTTGAGTATACCCCTTAATGTTCATAAGGGAGAAGCTGGAGGTCGTAAGTTCTCCTACAATCACCCTGTAGTCGTGGGTCTTCCTACTACTACCCCATAGTCGTAAGCCCTTCTACGACTATCCCGTGATCGTAAGCTCTAATATGATCGATCTGTGGTCGTAGGCTCGCCTACGACCACCACTTGGTCGTAAGCCCATCTACAGCCAGTCCTTAGTCAACAAGACTCACAGACATGTGGGCCTAGTCGATCAGGGAATCTTATGTACTGTATCCAAAGATATGAGCAATCAATTACGCTGTTATTCCCTGGAATAATAGCACGATTTAACTCATTGTTATGATGATATTGCCTGGCGACGTGGGGACATTACAACCCCCGTAATAACCTCCGGTAACAACTCCACGATCTGGCGAGTTAATGTAACCTTTATTTCGAAGATCCAATGGCGCACCCCGGAGACGATATAAAAGGCAAGGATCATCAGGACAGGAAAGAAAAGAGGAGAGAAGATTAGAAGCACAATACTCTAGTCTTCGATTCCATCTTGTAATCCAGTACACTCAATACATACACACAGGACTAGGGTTGTTATTCTCCTAGGAGAAGGCCTGAACCTGTATAAAAATCCCCGGTTCTCCATCTCTGTGTGATTTTTGATCCTAGAGGAACCCCCGAATCAAACATCTTTAAGTAAGTTCGGTCCTAAAACACCAACACAAACCATAGCCTTAACTACTTCAAAATCCCCAAATCACAAATTAGGGTATTTCTCTTTGAAGAACTTGAGAACTCCACATCTGGGGATTCCCTTTTATAGTGGAGGCTAGGCTGAGAGAGAAGATCCTAACGGCCACCCATTAAGCCCACATACAAACTGGTCTATTCTCACGCACGCTTCTGAAAGTGGATGACGAAGTGAGCTTTTCGAATCCGTTTCTTTGTTATTTTTATCTTCATTTAACCTAAACCGCCTCTTCTTAGGCCATTTTGCGCCGCGGTTTAGCCAAAGGTCACTAAGGCGGTATTTTGGTGAAGTTACCAAAATACCCTTTCTCGATCTTTCTCCAAAGACCAAGTCCAATCTTCATGAAGCAATCTTATGCTTCGCCACGTGTTGGTTGATCAACGGTCTTCTTCATGTTGGCAAGTCTATCCCATCCTGCTCCCACCGAAACCACCAAAGCACTTACACCGACCCCCGCGCGCGCTTGATGCAACCCATCGTATCGAACTTCTCGTTCGGTCATCCTTTTTCATTTTGCACCATGCTTGAGTTCACTGACTTCACCCAGCATTCTCGATCGTTTTGGACCTCAACTCTCCAAGCCTAGTCCCGATCATCCTCGTCGTTGACCTCCAAACCTCCTACACAACAATAGACCAAGAAATCGATTCCAGAAATAAGTTCTTCGTAACTTGACCTACGTTAGTCAAAATATACATAATACAACACATATGCACTAAAAACCATCAATTTGACCTAACCTACGAACATCGCCGCCTTACCAGCCAGCGAATAGGATAAAATCGGTTAGACCGCCATCTATGGTCAGTCTGATTGCCCCCTGGTCGGTCTAACCACCCAGTTGGGCCGGTCTGACCGTCAGCACATGGACTTAGCCAAATTTCCTTCAAGAAAATCCAAAACCTCTCTGGAAATTTAAAACGAATAGAACGTTTGACTCGAAGCTCTAAAAATTATAAAACCACGTGTAAAAGAATCCCATCTCTTGTCTACACCATCTATTTTTTGCCCGGCCTAAAATTCGAACAACACCTTTATGGCCGGTCAGACCGGCCGCACAGCCAGTTGGCCTGGCCAACGATCGGTCTGATCGCCAAAGGTGGTCGGTCAAACCGCCACCAAGGCTGGTCTAACCGCCGCCCTGGCCAGTCTGACCATCTACTGTCTGACAGTATCTGAAATTTGCTAAAAACGAGTATTTCGATAAACCTTCTCTACCATTATCAATTGTATCATCATCCTAAGATCGTAACCATGTTCTCATGGTATTCACACTATTAAAAATTGAAATTTGAGTGATTGGATCTCCGCTCAGCGTTCTTTGTATCCGCCCCTGCGTCGACACAACGGGGAACCAAAATAGGTACGAGCCGTGTGACCTAACTAGTGAGAGGATGTCGGCTCAGCTTGATTGAGCTCTGGCCCACTTCAGGCGTTAAGTAGGACCAACAACCTGCATGGTTAGTTGCCGGGTAATAAATTGGATGGTTTGGGCTTTGTACCAGGCGTAGTGCGTCGTGGCCTAGCAAAGCTCCGGGTCCGAGCCACGCGCCCACGCCTAGTCGGCATGTCCTCGGCAGTGGTTTTGCTTAGCAAATCGAAGAGAAGAACAGTAAAGACCCCATCTGGAACATACGAATTTGCTAGAAATTTAGTAGGAGTTTTATAAGAAACACTTTAATTTCTGTAGGATTCGGAACTGCATCTCATCCCAAATATGGCCTAAAGAGAAACAATAGAAAAGGTCACTGACACAAGTTGTTCTACGTGTACTGTAACGCCTCTAAATTCTGGTGACATTAAACTCTTTACAACCGTCCAGGATGTACAGTTGCGAGGTAAACAGTGTCTCAAGCAAGCTTTCGATTTCAACAAAATCTAATATTTTATTATACAAGGATAAGACTTAACAACCAGTTTTTACACTGACACGGGCATCTAAGCCTAAATTTTATATAATACAAGACAAAAAACCTTCAAACCACAGGCACACTTGAGCGCGGCTGAGACCTAATAACAATAGTCATTGCCATCCGAGGGTCCACCAAAATCCTGTTCAACCAGATCCTCTGCATTTTCCCAGGTTTCTTCTGTAGATTGTTTGCAGATTATGCAAGAATGAGTACAACTACCGTACTCAACAAGCCACATGGAAAAGCTAAATAATTACATGCAAGGAGTTCAATGGATGGTTAGGGTTTACCTTAACAGGCATATGTGGATGCGATTTGCAATTAAAGCAGTTTATATTTAAAACAGTAAAACAATAATAAATAATAACATTAGGGGTTTCTCAACAAACCACAATTACCAACTTACCATCTCGAAAACTCTACTTATGCCTCATGTTCGAATATTCGAATACCCACAAGATATCCCAAACTCATACTGTCAGATCATAGACACACAACCCGTTAGCGTGTGACTGAGTTTGGGATAACAAAGCCTTTTCACTGCTCAACCTTTCTAGCTTCTACCCGGTAGGCTCTAACCCATACAGCCCTTAGGAGACTCCACCGGCCCTAGTGGATCTTGTGCCCCAATGCTGACAGGACCATACCGTTGTGTAGACCAGCGAGTATCCCTCTAGGCCCACCCCTGTCTCATTCTCGATACTGTAGATATTCAATCGAAAAAGCAGTGTACTAAGCCAGGGAGTAATGACCACGCATGTGGTTGAGCGATTTTCTGTGTCTGTTACTGTGGCACAAGGTTCTTGTCCTTACTTGTCTCTAGTGGGAAAGTGGATTGACAACCAACTTGTGGCCTTCCACCCCCTTGGCCCCACCTTTGACTCACTTTTACCACAAGTCTATTGGGTTGTCCAACTTCCTGGACACAACCCTCAACTCTCCACCAAAACCATTGGCGAACCGCCAATACTGCTTTTGATTGATAAACACATTTGTGTGACAAGGCTACTTATATAGATAATATTTTATGTGAACCTGTTAAGGTGAATATGGCCTACAAGTGTTGGGTGGGTTTGTATATGGGGTAATAGGATTTATCTAATTATCATGGCATTCAAAAGTATTATTTGAATAATTAAAGTAATTGGCTCAAATACAATAATGAAGGTAATAATAAATATATGAAATGTGGGTTCAAAATATTCAAGGAATGCAACTTGCCTTCTTGCACAAAGTCCTGTGGATACTGGTCTTGTATGACGTCTTCTGGAGTCTGGTCGTCAAGATCGTGACCTAACGAGAACCAAAGCAATAAAAACAACCAAGTAAAAACTAGCTCGACAAGGAATGAGCTGAGAACAACATGCAAGTAAATAAAATCAAAAAGAAATTTAAAGGAAAGTGGTGTGGGATGGTAGGAATTTATCTGGTGCTTGATTGGACTGAACGAAGTTTGAGATTCGGATCCAAGTACAACAAAAATATTGTAAAGGATTAAAGAAATATATAGAAAGGTGAAAAAGATTTATTTGGAGCTTGGTATAGTTGAATAGAGTCAAGAAATGAACTGTATCTAGGGTTTACTGTTTTGATAGATGAATAGTAATTACCATAAATAGTAATGACTATGAACAGTAGCTAAATTACTGTGCAAAGAAGAGTATTGGGCTACAATTGGTATGAACAGTAACGGGCTGTGCACTGTGCAGGTTTTTGGAAATGGGCCGAACCCAAACGGCGAAACGGCTCGAGGCCCATTTCGCGCACGGCCATAAGGCCTTTGGGGGCGGCGAGGGCCTGATGCCCCTCGATTACCTGCAGAGAGGAGCTAGGGCGTCTGTGGGGACCGGCGGTGCCGTGCCCTTTGCGATGGCGGCAGCCAATGGCGAAGGAAAGGCGGCGCGAGGAAGGGCTCCGCCCAGGTAGGTAGTCTTATCCTCTCGGGTTTTTGCGCGGGTGGGTTTTTGGCTGGTTTCTTGGGGTGGTGGCGACGGTGAGTGAGAGGGCGGCGCCGATGAGGATCCGACGGATCTGAGGCCGGAGGGGTGGGGGAAGGGGTCCAGGAGGTGTTGGGGTGTTTGGGTGGGAGGGATTTGAACGAGGAGGGTGGATTTGGTCTTACGGGGAAGGGAGCCGAGGCGGCGGCGGCGGGCACTTGCCGGCTCTGGGGACAAAGGTAGGTGGGGGAGGGAGAGGAAGGGCTTGGTGCGAGTGGAGAAGGTCGGGCTGGGGAGGCTTTTATAGCCCTGTGGAGGCAGTGGGAGCAGGGCGCGGCATAGGTGGCGGCATGGGTGACCATGCGAGTGAGTGGCGAGGTGGTGGCATGGGTGGAGCGAGGCGGCGCTGGGGACGGGCGCCGCATTGAAGGCGAGCGGCGTGTGTGGTCAGGCGTGTTTGGGCGGCGAGAGAGAGGAGGTGGTGCCCCTCCTTTGGAGCGGGCGGGGAGGTGGCGGGTGACGGGCGTGGCGGGGAGCACGGGTGATGGCGGTTAGCGAAGCCGCTTCCGGGGAGGGGAAAGCGGGATTTGATGAATTTGGGGATTTTTGTTGAATTTGGTTGAAGTTTGCTAAACTGAGATTTGAAAATGAGATTCAAATCAAAACTCAAATTGATTTTGAAATTTTGAAATTTGCAGATGTTTCATGTACGTTAGCAACTGAAGTGTAGAGAGTTTTAGCATATACTTCTGGTTGTGGAAGCCGGTACCATGGATCAATATGCATGTTTCGAGGTGCCATTAGTTTCTTCTCCCATGCTGTTTTTCTTTTCGAACTGCTGCAAGTTGTCGTAATTGGCATCCCTCCTCTCAAAAGTAGTCTCTTCCTCGCTATTTGTGTTGCGGTGTTGCACCATTTGGTAGCCTCCACACTTTAATCGATCAGAGCACCGCTCAAGCGTGCCTTTACTCTGACATCCCTAAAGTAAAAATGGATTAGCAAACTGTCATATAGTGATGATCCAAACAATGAGAAATACAACTCTATATGCAAACAATCCAGCCATATAACTAGTTGTTTATGTTCTGATATTACCTTATCATATATAGCATATGCTGAATTAGGACATCTCCAAAATATGCATTGCATCTACGTGTCACTAGCAGAAACAATATTTGTGCAGGTCCTAACTAAAGATTAAAAGGAGAAACCTATCTCTTTCCTTAATTAGTCTCTTCTGTAGTTCTGTATGTGGATCTCACTTTTGGAGTGCTTCTACCTTGCGGTCCGCCGCAAGAGAAGAAACTTGCGATCATCGTCCACACAATCTTGTCTTTCTACTAGCAGAAACAATATTTGTGCAGGTCCTAACCAAAGATTAAAGGGAGAAACCTATCTCTTTCCTTAATTAGTCTCTTCTGTAGTTCTGTATGTGGATCTTACTTTTGGAGTGCTTCTACCAACATTAGCAGAATTATAACTGAAAAACAGGTAATAATCAAAAATTGGGTATAAGAGTTAGAACTAGGCCCTAATTAACTAATTGAATCAGAACATCTACCTACACTAACGTAGATTCACATTCTGAGCGACACAACTTTTTAACATGAAGGGGATCAATCTAAAAAAGGGATACCATAAGAACAAGCAGTGCCACATATACATCTTCAGACAGCATGACCATGGGATCACAATTAACAGAAAAATGAACTTTCCAGATTAAGTGTTAACATAGTAGCTAGTCATGGAAATTTCCACATTAAGACTTTCAAGATGAAAATTTGACTTCCCAGCAAGCGGTTCTTCAGATCAAAACCAATTACAGACGCAACAAATTTTGTAATGTTGACAGAATATAAATTTAAGATTGGTGAACTCATGCAAAATACAGAGGCATCCAATTTTCTCTAACCTAGACAAAATATAAACTTAAGGTCGGTGAACCAAAACAAAATATAAAGACAACCATTTGCTTAAGGTTGGTGAATCAACAGCGTCCAGTTTCTGACAACACAGCAGCATCAGCAGCTTATGTTGCAGGCTCATCAAAAAAACTACCCTCAACCTTAAGGCTTAGTTCAATACATAGACAAAAGAAATTATTCTAACATATATAAAATTATCCTTGAATACTTGATTAACAGTACTATCCATACTAGTGGTAGCCTGGACGACTAAATTACTTAGTTTACAACATAAATCCCAAATACTGACTCAAAACCATGCCTCTCCCAGATTCAAAACAAGAATGGACGTGAGACAATGCTAGAAAATAAATTTATATTGTAAGCTTATATTGTACCTAGGCAGATCCATCCATCTCTTATCCATAGCTGCTATGTAATATCAAATTTCAAAAGTTACCTAAATTTCACAAACTATTAGAATAGTCAGTCAGTAAATATGTAGGAATGAACAAGTGTATGTTCAATGGGACAGCAAAACTTTTTAAATTTGTTTTCCTAGGTGGTGCATTGGGTCTTAAATAATTGATAGCCCGGTAACCCTCTCATTCAAAATTTCCTGGTGAAGACTGGGATGTGGCGTACTGAAACCAAGTATGACCAATTTAACCCAAGTTATATCGAGTTAAATTGGTCATACTAAATGTTATAATGCCAGTACAATGGCAAGAAGGCATTGGTATATGAAGTTCTAGAATGACAGTGCACTAAACGACTGAAGGTTTATGACAGAATGTTATGGGATGTTCACATCCACAATTCAATAGCCAAACTTCATGAATGTGCATAACAATGCAGCCAAACTCATCCAACCCCATAAAAAGCATGACAAAACAAGTCACATTTGACTTTAGCTAGTTGTTGGGTCTAGCTAGATACAAACAAAAAAGAAATATGCAATCCTTGTGTGTAAGTATTAGTTTTTTATGACTTGTGATTTGTGAAGCTCGCAAGCTTAGAAGCTGAACAAGGACAACCATACATACATATGACAGATTCTCAAAACATGACAAATATGGGCATTTGACCTAAAATTACGTCAACCAATGATCCAACACCACAACTGTAACATTCTATCCTACCTCGTCATGCAGACATGCACCAAATCAGAAACAAGGGTAAGAAACAATGCAGAGAAAAACTCACCAGAAACACAGGGCCTTGTCGGCGTTGGGAGGAAGGGGGCGGCGCTAGGAGGAAGGGGGGGCGCTGGGAGGAAGGGCCAGCTAGGGAGGAGGGGAGGCGCGGGGAGGAGAGGTGGCGCGGGGAGGAGCCTACCTCGTCATGTAGACATGCACCAAATCAGAAACAAGGGTAAGAAACAATGATTCATACATAGCACTATATCTCAGTAGCATTATCCAAGCATCACAGAGCACGAGGAAGTGGAGAGAATAGAGCAGGGTTCACCTCAGTGCAAACCTCAGCAACCATGGCGGTAGTAGCCTGCATCCAACACAGCATTCACCATGCATAGCCAGCAACCCACCATCCTCTTCACCTTACATGAGCAACCAGAATCCACAAATCAAAAGTAAACCAAGTCAAAACCGTAAAAACAAAAAAAAAAGGAAAGGGAAATAAGGGGGAATCAAATCGAAAGAGGACCAGCGGTAGGCGGAGGCCGAGCCGACCATAGGCGGCACAGGGAGGCACAGATGGCCAGGCACGGGCCGGGCCTAGGGGAGAGGCGCCGGTGGTGGGCCGAGTGGACTGGGAGGCCGGAGGCACATGCGCGAGGGAGCAGGCGGCGCTAGGAAGGGGGGCGGCAGTGGCGCCGTGCCGGTGGGCCAGTGGAGGCGCCATGAGTGGATTCGGCTAGGGGGAGAAACTTCAAGAAATTAAAGAGAGAGAGAGATAGAGAGGGGTGGAGAAGAAGGAATTTGGGGAAGAAAAACTCACCAGGGAGGCGCAGATGCCATGAGTGGCGCGGGGAGGGTGGCGGCCGGGGAGGAGGGCAAGAACGAGGGTGGCGCCTGGCTGGAGGAGGGGGCGACACTGGGAGGAGGGGGGCATTGGGAGGAAGGGGCGCTGGGAGGAGGCGGCACTGGGGGTGGCGGAAGGGGCGGCGCGAGACGGCGGGGGCAGGGAGGAAGGGGGGGGGGAGGAGGGGCGACGCTAGGGAGGGTGGCGGCCGGGGAGGAGGGGAGGCGCGGGGAGGGTGGCGGCAACGGAGGTGGCGCTGGCCGCTGGAGGAGAGGCGGCCATCGGGAGGAAAAGGTGGGGGAGGATGTTTCGGAGGGGAAGGGGATTGTTTGGGAGGGGAATGAGATAAGGTCAAGAGAGGATCGCGCGTATCTCTCCTTCGCATTTTTGTTTGGCGCTACTTTTTTGGTTTGGTGCTGCGTTTTTGGTTTGCCTGGCAGATACGTTTTTCATTTGGCGCTATTATTTTGCCCGGCAGATATGAGGTCACAGGTTCAAGAATTTACATGACTACTTTTTTCACCTCCTGCCTAATATTTGGCTCGGCAATTATGTTGACCTAGTTTACTTTTTCTAAGGCGGATATGCTGTAGCTAAAATAAAAATATACCCGGCAAATAAGTTGTTCTACATAATAGTTATTGCCGGCAGATAATAGGACCCATAATATCTTCAACATTGCCAGCACATAATTTGTCTTTCACCCAATTCTTTCCCAGCATATTATTGCCCTTAATACTATGCCATGGTGTAGTGTTTCTTAACAAAAACAATGCTGGGATCCCATGTTTATATGGCATGCCACATTAGCTACAATGAGGCACAAGTCAAGGAGCCAGCGCAGTTTACAGGGGATTACAAAAGATTACAAGATCTCTTGTATCATTGGGAGATCAATTAGAATCTATATAATCTAGCTATACAAGGTAACCGAATATCGCTAACAACCCCCCACAGTCAAATCGTGAGGCTCCCGAACGCAAAGACTGGAACGAAAATCCCGAAATAGCTATGGCGGAAGCCCTTTAGTCATGATTTCTACAAACTGTAAGGAGGACGACACATGTAGCACATGAACATGGCCAGGAGGCACCTTTTCCCTAACGAAGTGAATGTTAATCTCGATAGGTTTTGTGCTGCGATGTTGTACTGAATTAGATGACATGTGAATGGTGCTACATTATCATATTATACCACAGTAGCTGTGAGCAGCGGGTGATGAAATGCCTGGAGAAGCTGTCGGAGCCAGCAACATTCGGTGACGACGTGAACAATTGCACGATATTCTACTTCGGCACTCGAGCGGGAGACAGTGGTCTATCGTTTGGACGACCAAGACACCAGGTTGTCTCCCAAATACACGTAGTAGCCTAATGTAGAACGGCGGGAGTTAGGACAGCTAGCCCAGTCAGCGTCTGAGTAGGCTATCAAGGTGTTCGTCAAGGATGCATGAAGCTGCAACCCGTGGTCGATGGTACCCTTAACATAGCGTAAGATACGCTTGATGAGAGCAAGGTGTGTATCCCGAGGGGCATGCATATGTAAAAACACTTATTGAACGACGTACACGATACCAGGATGTGTCATAGTGAGATACTGAAGAGCACCAGCGAGACTCTGATACTCAGAAGGGTCGGTAACCAGAGTCCCATCGGTGGCAGACAAGTTGGCCCATGTATCCACAGGTGTGTGGTGGTGTTGTGACACTCCAGCATGCCAGCACGATGGAGTAAGTCAGTGGCGTACTAATGTTGAGAGAGAAACACGTCACTGGAAGTGCGAGACACAACAATGCCAAGGTATGTCATCGCGAACTCGGTGTGAAGGCAACAGATGAGACGTGCTAGCAAGGAGGTGGAAGAGGCAGTCAAGATGATGTCGTTGACGTATAAAAGGAGATAGGCAATGTCGACTCCACTCTTGAACACGAAGAGAGAGGTGTTTGAGGAGGAAGCGATGAAGCCTAGCATGCAGATGTATGCAGCAAAATGCTGATACCAGGCTCGTGGGGCTTGTTTGAGACCATAGAGGGACTTGTGTAGACAACAAACATGTTGATGACAAGCGGGATCAACGAAGCTAGACGATTGTTGACAAAACATGGTCTCATCAAGGTTGCCATGGAGGAAGGCATTTTTAACGTCAAGTTGATGGATAGGCCATGAACGCGAGAACGCCAAGCTGAGAACAACCCAAACGGTGGAGGGCTTTACAATAGGGCTAAATGTCTCGTCATAGTCAATGCCCGGTTGTTGAGAGTAACCTCAGACAACCCATCGTGCTTTGTATCTAGCAAGAGAACCATCGAAAAGGAACTTATGCTTGAAGATCCATTTATCAGTGACCACATTAGCACCAGGAGGATGGAGTACAAGGGACCAAGTGTGGTTCTCCATGAGGGTCTTGTACTCGTTAGTCATGGCTTGGCACCAATGAGCATCAAGGGTAGTGCGATATGTCTTTGAGACAAGAGACAAAGACGACATGGTAGCGGAGAGGTTCACCCGGTCTACAGAAAAAATGAGCCCAAATTTGGCACTTGTTGTCATTGTATGTGGGCCAGGGGCCAGTCTAGCAACCGGGATGGTGGTAGATGGCGATGCTTCCATGGCAATGGATGAGGGTGCCCTGTCAGGTGAGAAGGTTGTCGTGGCAGGCTGAGAGGCAGAGAGTGTTTCTGCAGCACACTGCGTGGCAGGGAGATGTTGCGTCAATGGATGCTGGTGCCACGGCAGGAGGTGCGGTAGTAGCGACCACATGAGGGAAAGCTGGTGGGGTGGTAGCGATAATAGGAGGGGAAGGATGAGTTGTGCTGACCACATCAAGGAGGTAATCAAGGGAATGAGTTGGTACAGGGGAGTTTCCAATGGCAAAGGGAAAGACACGCTTGTCAAATGTGACATGTTGAGATATGATAACCCATTTAGAACAAGTCAAGATAGTGGTATCCTTTGTGGGACCTAGGAGAGCCTAGAAAGAAACATGTCGTGGAGCGTGGGGAGAGTTTGTGGGCAGAGGTGGAAGACATTTTTGGGTAACAAAGACATCCAAAGATGCGGAGGTGTTCGCAGGAGGGTCGTTTGTTGTGGAGACACTCAAAGGGAATGGAAAAATTTATGGAGGAGAGCTTCAATCCAGTAGGAGGGTGGCATATTTGCTTGGAAAAGGACCGTGTGAACAACATCATTGATGGTACAAATGGCGCACTCGGCTTTGTCATTTTGTGGGGAGGTGTATGGATAGGAGAGGCAAAGATGTATTGCCATGGCGACAACAGAAATCCAATGACATGGAATTAACGAATTCCATGTCATTATTTGCTTGAATGGACTAAAGGGGAGACCGAACTGAGTGTGAACATACGCATGAAAGGTGGCAAGATGTGTGAAGACCTCAGATTTCTTGCGGAGTGGAAAAGACCAATAGAAGTGACAAAATCATCAATAAGAACAAGATAGTATTTAAACCCTGAAACACTGAGTACAAGAGATGTCCAAAGATCTCAGTGTACTAACTGAAAGGAAGCAACAGTGGATGAACTAGAGCTAGTGCGCACATGTTTGCTAATTTGACAAGCATGACAGGTGGAGGTGTCTTCCTTATTACAAGAAATAAATGACGATTTTTAGAGAGAAGCCATGGCGTCGCGTCCAGGGTGGCCCAAATATCGATGCCAAACTCTGGATGTGGCAGTGGTGGACAAGAGAGCATGGGGGGATGCCGCGGAAGTGGTGCTTTGGATGATGTAGAGGTTGCCATTGATATTGCAGTGCCAAATCTCTCTCTTGGTGTGAAGGTCCTTAACATTGGAACCAAAGGAGTCAGATTCGACGGAACACGAATTATCATGAGTAAATTGGCGAACGGAAATTAGGTTTTTGAATAGCGAGGGAACGACACAGACATTATGTAGAGGAAAAGAGGCGTGAGGTGTGGAGAGATGTGTGACCGACACGAAGGATAGGAACAGAGGAACCGTTCCTGGAGGTAACACGGGAAGGAGATTGAAAGCGGTGGGAGGAGGAGAGTATACCATCATATGCGAGGTGGTTCCGCTATCCATGACCCAACCACTGAATGGGGAGGTCTTACTACTACAGAAAACATCATCACAGATGGTTCAAAATCGTCATCACAGACAGTTTTTGAACCGTTTGATTTATTGCGTCTATGATAACAGGCGATTATCATAGACGATTTTTGAACCATCTGTGAAAAAAGCTATCACAGATGGTTCTAAATAATAACCATCTATGCTAATCAATTATCACAGACGGTTCTCGTTCAAAACTGTCTATGAAAATAGACTATCACAGATGTTTTTTAGTAAAAACTGTCTGTGATAGTTTTTTGTTTGAGCCTGAGTATTTGCATATGGTTGATTACACAATCTGGAATAAAAGAAAACTCAAACTGGACGGCGAAAACGGGTGCTGAAACTTCGGAGGCTGTTTTGAGCCCATAAACGACCTTTTTTTTGGGGTTTTCACTTTTTTAGATTTTCCACTTTGGACATTGTGTAGAGGCCCTTCCAAAGTGAATCTTAGATGTACTTATGGATTTTCAGATTGAACTTTTCGTTAGCTTTCCAACGAGCCAACGAACGTCGCAATCCGAGTTCATATGCAAAAGTTACGGATGTTTTACCGGACAGTGCGCAATCTGAGGTGGAGGCCGGGGGCGATGATGTCGAGGGAGGCCGGGGGCGATGAGATTGGGGAAGGCCGGTGACGACGAGGCCGGGGTGAGGTGGAGGAGGCCAGGGGCGACGAGGTCGTGGGAGGCCAGGGCGAGGTGGAGGAGGCCGCGGGCGACGAGCTCAGGGGAGGCCGGGGCGTAAGGACAGGGCGAGGCGGCGGCACTCGGTTAGGGTTAGGGAGAGGAGAGATGGTAGAGGAGGAGATGGGGGTGTGCGGTCGATAAGGGTGGCTTTTAATATAAAGCAAGTTTCGGCAACCCACCCATTAAGTCCAAATTTTCGTTTCCTCACCCAACAAAAGTATCAGAGACAATTTTGTCTACAAAACCATCTATGATATGATCATAACCACAGACGGTTCGTGATAAAAACCATCTATGATGATTCATGGACGGTTTTAAATACAAACCATCTGTGATATTCGAAGACATCATAGACTGTTTGTATTTAAAACCGTCTGTGATGATTCATAAACAGTTATTAACAAGAACCATTTATGATAATTATGTATCACAAACGGTTCTAGCCATCGCTACATATCACAGATGGTTCTTATTAAAAACCGTGTGTGATAAGGTGCCCAATATAGCCTATTTTGTAGTAGTGTCTATTGCATGGACAGATTGTTCATGGCGAAGATGAGGCCGAACTAATCCCATGCTGGTGTCGCTAGAGAGGACGAAGCGTAGGACAACACATATGACGTGTTGTAGGCTTACGGGTGACCTGTGGGTGGCCGTGGGCCAAGAAGACCAGTGCCAGCCGCAGGACGCCAGGCACTGGACCATTGCTGCCCCTGAGCAAATTAGGGAGAGTAGCAGATCCAAGGGCCAATGGGAGGTGGAGGACCACGGTTGTTGGAAGAGTTGTGGTTGCCGCCACCGGAGGTATTATTGCGACGTCCCTTGTTCTTGACATGGTTGGCACCGCCGGATGGCTTGCTGTAATCACCATGGTCAGAATGGCAGGAGGAGTCGCCGCAAGGGGTGGGGCCCTACCTGGAGTCGGAGGAAGCCACAGAAAGAAGGGCAGTGGTAGCAATGACTTTCTCGGTGTTGTTGACATGCATCTCGTCGAGGAGGAGCATGGAGTGTGCGCGAATGAAGCTGGGAAAGGGCGTTTGTAGGGAGATGATGGATGCTGCTTGAGAAAGATGTGGCTGAGGCCACAGAGGATGTTGAGCATGAGGCTTTTGTTTGAGACGGGCTGGTCGACATCGCGAAGAGCATCAGCGATGGACTTGAGCTTTATGCAGTACGTCATGACGGACAGGTCACCTTGCACCACAGAACCGAATTCGGCGGTGAGATAGATTGCTTGGCTTTCCTTGTTGTCACGAAAGAGATCTTCAGCAGCAATCCATAGGTCTTGGGCGGATTGAGATGGTTCCATGATGATATCAAGGATCTCATCTGACATGGAACCATAGAGCCATGTCAAAACAATGAAGTCTTGTTTTGCCCCATTGGATGATGCCGCAAGGTCGATGGAGCCGTCAGCATGATGCAGGAGGTCGAATTTGCCGAGCATGGTAGTGAAGAATGTTCTCCACTTGGTGTAGTTGGATGCCACAATGTCAAGAGTAGCTAGGATATGTGTTTTAATGTTGGCTACATTGACTCCTTGTGCTACTGGTGCCATGACAGACATGTGGGAGGGAGAAGAATCAGTGGAGAGGGCTTGGGAGGTGGCGGCGGTGCCAAAGGCAGAGACGCTAGAGTTTGGAGTGGTGGGACTCATGGCGGAAGCATTAGGAGGAAGACGGTGGACCGGGTAGGATCACCAATCTGATACCATGTAGAAAGGAAGGTTTAGGTTTGGAAGAATACCACACGACAAAACAATGGCAGGATCTCATGTATATATGGTGTGCTAGATTAGCTACAGTGGGGCGCAAGGCAAGGAGCTGGCGCAGTTTACAGGGGATTGCAGAAGATTACAAGATCTTTGGTATTGATAGGAGATCAATTAGAATCAATATAATCTAGCTATTACAAGGTAACCAAATATCGCTAACAGTCCTCCTCTTCTACCACCTCGCAGCCCCCCTCTCCCTTTTAACTATATGCGGCGCTCCATGTTATTACCCCAGGGGTAATCACACTTAGGCATACGGATTACTATTTTTTTGCACAATAGAACACTGCTCTAACAAATAGTAAGCTTTTACCAGAGTTACGCAGCAGAACAATAAGATAGAAACTGTACATCTTTATTTTAGTAGTAGTCACGCAAGGCTATGGTTCTTAATACAAGTATTATACAATTACAAAAGGGAACCTCTCCGCTTCTCTTGCCTGCCCTGAAGTACCGGCCGCCTATTCATCCCACTCGTCGAATACGGAGTCCATCTTGCCCTGCTCCTCGTAACAAGTGCCCTCGTCCCCTGCGGCCTCATCTATTCCTACGTGTCCCTCATCCCACTCGGGATAAATTCCGACCAGACTAGGATCTAACAAAGGAGAATACTAACAAGGTTGAGTACAAATATACTCAAGGTTGAGTACAAATGAGGCCGCAGGGCTCATCTGTACCTGCGTGTCCCTCATCCCACTCGAGATAAATTCCAGTCGGACTAGGATCTAACAAAGGAGAATACTAACAAGGTTGAGTACAAATGTACTCAACAAGCATTAATAGCAAAAGATGCACTAGATGACTCATCTCTGTTGGTTAATACATTTTCTAGCTCATCCCTTTTTTGAAAATAAACAACTCGTTAAAACATTAAGTGGTAGATTTTAATACTAAAAACACTACTTGTCACTCGAATAGAGAATAGATCCCCTAGCGGTTCCCACAGACTCCAATCCAGGAGACATGCATGAATTCATGATTTTGTTTAGCACTGTGCAGGCTTGGACCACTTTACCCATAGCTATTGTGAGCTCTCTCTGAGTTAGGGCTCCCACATTTCCTTTGATGCAGTTTCGAGTTCAGAATACAGAACGTTTTCTAGGTTACGTGATTAAGTCTCCACCCATTACCTTCCGTGCTGACCCTGTCACGGTGCTGACCTAGTCATCCATCGAGTTCCAGTAATGTTTGTTGGGCCGAACTCCTCGCCACCCAACACTGCACCTTAGCGCTATAGCGCCCCCCACTATGGGGTTCCCCTAACACACTCACACATATTACTTACCCAATGTGGAGAACGTAATCACCGTAACAAGGTAGCATTTTCTACCCATCGACATGGGAAAATGGCTGGCATTGAATTTATGGCCTCTGATAACCATATGTAAAGGGGTCCCACCTCTTACCTCATCATCATTATCGTCGTCATGTTCCCCTGCCCGGGCCCCCTTTACCAACCTAGTAGTTCTCTTTCCTCATCTCATTCTCATTTCCTATCTTCATCTCATTTTCATCTTTAATCCGTTTTGATTTTGAGAAATAGTTTTGATGCAATACATATATGATAGAGCAATATAAGGTTTACATTTAATATAACTATATTCATGTTCAAGAGGATAGCTTGCCTTTGGAATTGTAGAAAAGATCGTCGCCGATAAAATCTATATCAACTACTCCAGCCTGTGTCGGTTCGCCTACCGAAATTATGCAACGGAGCGAATAATAAATAATAAGTAAATACTTAGTAACAATTGGGTGCTACTAGGCGAGTCAGATGATTCTTCTCGTTAGCGAATTTTAATTTAATAACATTTTTTTGGACCCCCGTTCAGTTAGCACTCCCCGACTGCGGTCGCTCTACATTCTATCAGCTTCAGGATTGAGGTTACCAGTACTAGCGTTTAATCGCATGAACATAAAATATGATATGCACTTGCATGCAACTATGTTTAATTAATTCTACGCATGCAAAATAGCCTAACCGATTTTATTCTGGTACGGATGCATTTATTTAATTCTTTAAATAAATTTGCGGTTGATTAATTTAATTATTCTAACCTGATTAAATTATTTCTAACGCGTCTCGCTATTTATTTATTTTTGCGGTTCAAACCGGTGATTAATTTATTTAAAATGTCTCAAATTAATTTTCTACACCTTTTCCTATTTTTATTTTAGACTGGTTTATCTACTGTTAAATGTGCTAACGCGGTTTAAAAATCTATATCTTGGCGATTCGTCCGAAACTTGCAGATATGCTACGAATGCGTTCTCTATTTCTATTAATAATTTTCATTTCATTTCATTTTATTTACTTTTTATTTTTCTGCTTGGTCTATGACTAATTATCCGTACGTTGCTTACTACAAATCAGTCTAAGGTTATACAACGTCGATACTTACTAGTATTAATAACCAAGCTCAATATTATCGCTAAATATAACACCACTAATTTTCATCATCTTCTATTTACCTACTCCTTTCTTACATACTAATTTCCACCTCTGATTCCTAATCTTTCTTCTTAATCTCTCCTTTTCCCTGTCCATTCCATCTTACCATTACTTTTTGGCCGAATTTTCCTGGTCACTCATTCTTTCCCTTACTTCATCCCACCCACTCTCTCTCCTCTCATTCACTCGGCCGACACTACACAGGTTTTCTTCTTCCTCAATTCCCCCCATTCCCCATTCTTCTCTCCACTAATCTTCCCCCTGGAAAAATGCTTTGCTGACGACTTGCGCCATGGTGCCGTCGGCCCCTACTGAGCCTTGCGCCGGCTCCCGGTCTTGCCACCATGCTGGTGAACACGGTGCCTCCCGGCTCGGCTCGCTGCCACCCTCCTGGCCCGGCTTGGTCCTGGCTACGCCCTCGACTCCTCCCCTCATGCGCCCGGTTTGGCCCAACCCCGCTGCCGCCGTTAGGCCCACCTCTACCGCTCGCCCTCCTCTTCTCCTGCCGCCGCCACCGGCGCCTCATGCGCCCGCCGTTGCACTGCGCACCTCTGGTCCTCACGCGCTCGATGCCGCCCCTCCGACTCCCCTCGGTCTCGATGCTGCCGGTTGGCTCCTCCCTGCGCCACCAGCTGCGTCGCCCTCTGCTCCTGCGCTCAGTTTGCCCTGGCTCCCTTGCACCTCCCTGGCGTGGCCTGGTGGCTAGCTCCGTCTCGGCCCACTGCACACTGGCTCGGCTAGCTCAGCCTTCGGCCGCCGATTGCCTCGGCCCACTGCGTCGCCTAGGCCTCTCTCCTGGACTCACCCCCAATTCCCCTTTTATATTTTTTTTGTTTTATAATTGGGGTTTGATTATTGCTCTGATGTGGGTTTTGTTGCTTTTTATGCATGAACATGAGAAGGTTATGGATGGGGGTTGCTACTGCCATGGTCGGGAAGGTTATATGGTGATGATGTTGGCTAATCTTGGGCACTCGAGGTATACTGCTACTCCCCTTCTACTTTGCTTCCCCCTTTGCTCTGTGATGAATCTAGTCGATGCTCTGAGAGCTATTGTTATGCTACTGCTATTACTTGTGTTAGTGGTGTATGCTCAGTAATGGTTTTGACTGAGGCTACCATGGATGGTGCCCTCTGTGAAATGTTGGTTCATGCCGGTTCATTCGGTTTGGGCAAAACTGACAGTGGGGATGGGTTACCTTAGTTTGGTTGGTTTTGGGAAAAGAGGATGGTAGTGCCAACAGTGTGTCGGTGCTCTCCTCTTGCTCCCTTCATGCTTCTGGTCCTTATTGTCGATCTTGGTGTAGTCATGTTGTTTGGTGTTGGTTCGAAGCCGTCGCCGACACCATTCCCGCTCCGTCTGTCTTCCTCTTCACCTTGAGCTCCTCTCCTCCTTTTTACTACTACTCTATGGTGAGTTTATAGAAGGAGGTGCTGGTGGGCAGTGGGTTGGCTTTGTGAGGCCTTGGTTGGTTTGCTTTGCACTGGGAGTTGCCTTCGGCTGGCAAAGCTTGATGTGTTCTTGTGTTGGCTGTGAATGGGTGTGCTTGCTCCTTGTGGGTGTGGCTTGTTCTCGGTTTGGCTAGAAGAGAGAGCTTGTGAGGGAGGAATGCCTCTCCTGGTGTTTTGCTTGTGCTTGTGAATGGGAGAAATGGCTTGACTGGGGGAGAGAACATATGGGGGAGGCTTTGGCTGGCAAGGGGGGATGGTTCGACTGCCCTTATTTTTGCCCTATGCACTTCCCTTATTATCATGATCCTATTCCTTTTTACCATGATCCTATCTCTTTGCTTGTGCTTTGCCTGCCTTCAGCTAAAAGGAAATGGGAGGGGATGTCTCCGGCTATGGCTGGGCTATGCTATGTGGGTGAGCTGAAGTGGCTCTCGGCCAGGGGAATGGCCATGCTGTGTTTTCTTTCTTTACTCTGTGCAAGGCTCTATCCCTTCCCTCTGTGCATGTAGTCTTGACCTTATCACTTGCCTATGCTTTCTTGTGCACAGTGAGGGTTGATGTTGGATGTTTGTAGGATTGTGCTAGCTGCACAACAGGGGTACTAATGGTGCTGGTTTTTGAGATACCCTGTGATGTTTTGACTGAGGGTATAGCTTATGAAGAGATGTATTGTGGGATTTTATTATGGTTGTGGTAATCTGGGAAATGTGGGTGTTAGGCTTTTAAACTGCCGGGGGATGAAAACCCACAGAAGTGACAGGTGCCGAATGACCTCGAGTGGTCTGGATATCATGACGATCAAGGGGCCGACTAACTCCTGTTGGTCTGGGTATCTTGATGGTCAAGGGACTGATTGCTCAGGTTGTTCCAGGTATCCTACTGCACTTTGGGGAATCTGACGGCAACCTCTTTTTATGCTAACTCATAAATACTACACTTGGTTTACTAACTGCATTCTGATCTCGTTGGTCGCTTATGGAGATGTGAATTTGGGAGAGGTCTAATGGGTTGGCGATAAATGGACAGGATGACCAAAGAGGGCTTTGGCGATATGCAATGTAAGAAATTTGTTTTATTCTTTTGTAATTTACTTAGGATTGTGATTTATTATTGGGGCCTGTTGTAAATAATTCTTGTATTAAATTATGAGTTTGTAACAAATGTTTTATTTCGGCTTGTAGCAAACTCTTGTAATTAATTCCGGGTTGTAATATTTTACTTTCACTTGTAATGAAATCATATTGTGATTAATTCTTGTATGTTTCTTTGATGTAAGGAATTATGGTGATTTAAACCCGAGTTTGTATTTAATGTTTTACCTTTTGTCGCAATGGATTTTTGTAATTGACACTGAAGTTATATTGATGAATCAGTATTGCGACGATAATTTATATTATAAATTCTATTGTTGAATTCTGATTGGATTATTTTATATGAGATTGTCTGGTGATGTGTTTAATATTAATTCGAGATTATGATTGCTCTTGATTAGAAAATTTTAATTTACCGCTAAAAATCGATTAGCGCTATTTAGATTAGTTTTAATATCTCGGGTTCTCACACTATATATTTGGCGATTTAATTGGAAGATTCACAACTTTCAACTAGATGATTTTGAAATTTTTGAACTGGACTGTAACCTTTCAATTGGGATTTTCAAACTTTCAACCCTATAACTCAAGTTTTCAACTCAATTTTGAAAAGAAAAATCATCGTGGGAAATTGGGGATTTCCTACACGAATTCAAAACTTTCAACTCGATTTGGCAAAACTTTCAACTCGGGATTCCACGAAACTTTATACTTGAAAAACAAAGCATTCAAATCAAACACATCTTGACTAGCTTGCCGGCCCGCGGTGGCAGCGGTGGCGCCGTCAAGCAACTGGAGCAGCGTGATCCCCCGCGCCTCCTGGCTAGCTTGCTGGCCCGTAGTGCACTGCAGCGATGGCTATGTGAGGTGCCAGGGTGGCGAGGCGAGGGCAAATGAGATGGAAGTTGCAGGCGTCGGTGTGCTTCACGGGGAGGAAGAGAGAGACGAGCAATGCTTTCGTCTGGGCGGACACATGTTGCATGATGCGGGCGTCCTCAGCCCACGAGTTACGTGCGGGGGCGCGTCCTCGCGATACGGATGGTGCGGCCGTCCGCAAACTAGCATTAGCGCCACTTTTGTTTCTGCTGACTATTCTCTCCTTGGTGAGGCCCACCTGTCAACTCATTTTGCCCGTCAGATTGGCAGCCAACATCACGGATCGCCGGTTCTTCTGCCCGTTGGAGTTGCCCTACGCAGCCTCCCCAACCCCCTATATAATCAACTCTCACACGGCAAGTGTAGTCACTCCCCTCTGTCCGTTACAGTACTAGTCGTTGTACTACAAACCTCTCCAGGAGAACAGGACCCGTCCGGTTCAAGCATCATCATGGCATGCAACTCCAAGGGCTCGTCGCCGCCGCCGGCGTCGCAGTGGACGCAGCGGCAGAACAAGCTGTTCGAGCGCGCCCTCGCGGTGTACGACACGGACACCCCGGACCGGTGGCAGAACGTGGCCAGCTACATGGGCGGCACCAAGTCCGTCGAGGAGGTGCGCCGCCACTACGAGCAGCTCGTCGAGGACATCGCGCAGATCGAGTCTGGCCGCGTACCGTTCCCCAGGTACAGCGCCACGCCGCCCGGCGCCAGCTCCAACAGCCGCGGAACCTCCGGCGCCGCCGGCGACGGTGCAGAGAGGTAATTACTTAACAAACCTCGCCCTGTTGCATTGCTGTCAGTGCACTGTTTGAAGATTGTAACTATCCATTTGCTCCGAATTAAGAACGAAGATTATTACTGTGTGCAAGCAACATGCCATGTATTTAATTATCTGTGATGCATGTGACAATCATATGAGGTCTAATCCTGCAGAAACACATAGTTCATGCTCAAAAAGGCAAGTACCGTAGGGTTTAGTCTTAATTAAATCGTGTCATATCATGCAATGGCGTGTGGCAATGATAATGTTTATTATTCCTTAGATGATAATTCCGATGGTTGATTGGTACGACGAACCTCTTACTTAACCTTGTCAGGTGTCAACATGTTAACTTTCATTTACACTAATTAACTATGCTTTAATTTAGTAGAACGTACTGTTTGTGCCTCGAGATACACATTACTTAACCTTGTCAGGTTGTTCATTGACTGAGTTCTTTACCGTATACACAATGTTATCGTGATTGTGCAGGAATGATGTAATCGCCGAGTTCCCACGTGCAACGTTGTACTAGATTTAGATGTTAATTAGTTATTATGAATGGTACTGGTGTTAGCACCGAGCACAAAGAACACTACGTGAACACACAACACACACGTGAACTCTTCTTTGGAAACTCAACAACTGGCAATCAAAAAAAGACTCTGGAACTTGATTACATGCCTTGCAGTTTTCCGGTTTTCTCTCATATTTAAAGAAGGCAGGAAGTGATTACATGCAGCTAAGGAAGGAAACAGTCTACGCTATTAAATCAGATTTCAATCTTGGACTACAGAAAGGAGATAAGCAAAGGAAATATCTAAACAAATCAATCTACTCAATCCATCAATTCCTGTAATTTCGCTCCATAGTTCGCTGCCCATCCAAGTCCAACGTGCGAGATTTGTTTCCAAACCAAATCACACGTGGATGCAAAAACACGCACAACACACACATGATTAGCTCAACAAATCACCCCTCTAATTTTGTGGCTCCTTCTTGATCTGGACCAGACCAATTTTGGCTCGCAACTCCTGGAACTTAACGCGCCCCAGTGGCTTTGTAAGAATGTCGGCGAGTTGATCATCTGTGCTAATGTACTCGACCTCGATCTTCCCTTCTTCAACACATTCATGAATAAAATGATAACATGTATCAATGTGCTTACTTCGATCGTGGAAGACGGGGTTCTTGCAAAGGGAGATCGCCGACTTGTTATCCACCTTGAGACTTAGACGGATTGGCTCTTTGTTCATCAGGTCGCTGAGCAAACGTCCGAGCCATATACCTTGACATGGCGCGGTAGTGGCTGCGATGTACTCGTCCTTGCACGAGGATAAGACCACCACCTTCTGTTTTTGCGACTGCTAACTGATCGGGCTTCGACCAAGAAAGAACAGCACCCTTGTAGTGCTCTTGCGATCATCCACATCTCCCGCCATGTAGGAGTCGCTATACCCTATCAGCTGCAGCTCCCCGCGGCCCCTTGCATAGAAGCAACCATAGTTGAGCATCCCAGCAATGTACCGAAGCACGTGCTTCACTGCTCCGAGATGTTTGGTGGTAGGTGCCTCCATGAACCTGCTGATGTAACCCACAACGTAGGAGATATCTGGCCTAGTGTGAACCAAGTACTACAGACTCCCCACGATGCTCTGATAGAAAGTGGCATCCACAGAAGAACCACCGCCGGTCTTACTCAGTTTGAGCCATGCCTCCATTGGCACCTGGCACAGATTGCAGCCCACCATGCCACTCTTCTCCAGGATCCGAAGCACTAAGGAAGCCTGGTTCAATGTGATGCCGTCGTTGTCCGGGTGCACCTCGATTCTAAGGTAGTAGCTGAGCAATCCTAGGTCACTCATCTTGATACCTTCATCATCTCCACCTTGAACTTGGCGATCTCTAGCGGATGTGAACCAGTGATGATGAGATCGTCCACATATACACCCACGAGCAGATGCGATGAGCCGGCTCCTCGTGTACATGTATACAATGTGCTCCGACAGGCTTCGCTCGAACCCGAGGGACTACAAGTTACTGTCGAGTTTGGTGTTCCACACCCTTAGTGCCTGACGGAGACCGTAGAGGGCCTTCCGGAGTTTGAGCACCTTGTGCTCATTGACGTCGTTGATGAAGCCCAGCGGCTACGCAATGTACACCTCCTCCTCAAGCTCGCCATTGAGGAACGCCAACTTGACGTCCATGTGGTGCACCTGCCAGCCTTTTTGTGCCGCAAGTGCAACTAGTAGGCGCACGGACTGCACCCGGGCGACAAGCGCGAAGACTTCCTCGAAGTCGACACCTTGTCGCTGTACGTACCCTTTGGCGACGAGGCACGCCTTGTGCTTCACCATGGCTCCCTATGAGTCCTTCTTGACCTTGTACACCCATTTGAGGCCGATGGGACGATGGCCAGCAGGTAGGTCGCACAGCTTCCAAATGACGTTCTCTTCAATGGACCTCATCTCCTCTAACATGGCTTGGCGCCAGCACTTGTGCCGTTCAGCCTCGGTAAAAGTCACGGGCTCCTCTGTGGCCAGGAGACATAGCCCGCTGTACTCGACTATGACCTCATTGGTGTAAAGCTCATAAGAACAGCATTATAATATGCTTTCATAGTTAGGAAAACGTATTTCTTAATTTATTTGGAATTTCCAAACCAAGCCAACTTAGAACCTTAATAACTTTTGCTAGAAAACTCCAAATGAGTTGATTTTTGTCTCTAAATTTGTCTAAAATCATAATATACCTTATTATGCAAAAATATTTGAATTTGGTTTACTGTTTGAATTCATTTGCATTATTTAATTGATTTCCAACTCTTTTTACAATAGACGTTGATTGCGCGGACGAAATCTCCAACGACCAACCAAGCTTATATTCAGAACAACTTGAGCAAGGCAAGCATCTCCTTTGATCATATTGATCCCAGTATTTTACTTATTGTACTTTGTTTTGTAAATTCTATTATTGCATGCGCGTATGTTCATTAATAAATTGCTATGTTTGGGATGTTGGTAGCAGTAAATCCTATTTGTTGCATGAATTCTTTTGACATGTTGATATCCCTACCTTATTAACATTAGGATATGGGCTAGACAATATATAATATCATTTGGGAATTTTGAGTGCGAGCTATTGCACAGATGCTTACTAAAACAATATATTTTCTGGAAAGAGATGTAAAAGGACAATATGATAAATGTGAATTTGGGAGATTTATGAAAATTTTCAGAGAAGTGTGCCTCTGTTATTTTCATTAAAAACAAAATTCAAAACCTAGTTTTGAACACGGGCGAGTTATGTTATATTCTGAAAAAGTGGGAAAGGAGTCTCACTAATAGATAGGGGGGATTCTCGCCCGAATCAATTAAGAACTGAACGCCGGTATATCTGACCTAAGAGTAAGCATACAACCACATATGTTGCATTGGGACAGCCTTAGCTAATTAAGTCATCGAAAAACTAGCCTTGCACGTAGGTAGGCCGTAGAGTGCGGACAGGGCCAAAAGGACCAGCATGTCTGAAGGGGCACCTCGGTCCCTCACCGAGGTGTTGGGAATAAAGTTTGCCGACACAACTGCGAAGCCTCACTCGACAGGTATACCTGGGTTCAGTGTGAAAAACGTAGCAATGAGACGGGTATACTCAGGTGTAGTGAGGATCAAACTTCGCTGGGCTAGTGCAAGGATAGGACTAGATGATGTAAAGGCTTTAACACGTGCTCTAGACTGCTTACCTAAGGAAGTGAGCGGTGGTACCCCGGATGCCAAATAAACTAGAGAAGTCATGTTATGTGGGTAAAGTTGTACACCTCTGCATAGTGTAAATCTATTATAATAGCCGTGCTCGCGGTGATGAGTGTGCTTAGTGCAGTATTGCCGGGTATAGTCTTGATTTTCACAAAAACTGCTTATCGGGAAAGTGTGGGAAATGGTTTGTGATATGTTGAATTAACTGCCGAGTTATGGCTGAACATGAAATGATGCTCATAGCCAAGGAGGGTTGCGTGTTGTAGATATTATTACTTATTGTCCTGTTATCTTTTTAAATGCTCTTTCAAATGCGGTTGCAAAGTACTACTTATGAATATTGCAAATAAAATCGTCTTAATGCAAAATAACCTGTAGCATAGAGCCTTCTCTTTGATAGCCTTGCATCTAATATAACTCTTGTGATACACTACAAGTCTTGCTAAGTACACAAGTACTCAATCTTGCTTATGTTGTTGTTTAGAGTATGAAGAGGAGCCGATACCAGACGACGCATTTTTTGCACCCGAAACCGGAGGGTTCGGTGACGGGTCTATCTAGGACCCTTGTACCTTGCCAGGTTGCCTGAGGGTTGGATGGGCAAACCACTCGGACTTTGCTGCTTTTGTCTTTACTTCCGCTGCTACTCTACCATATTTAATATTTGTTTATATCTAGTCGGTCGGCCTTTGTAATGTATTAACTATACCGCTTCAGTTAAGTGCCCTTTTGCTTTACTTTACATGTGAATGTATGGATGTGAATGCCAATTGTTGTGAATGTGTGTATTAGCCACCGATCATGGGACTAGTACGGTATACATATAAGGTCTTTGGGTATTCCACGCCCGGGGGTCTGACAGATTGCCCATGGGATCATAGACCCAGTACGCCTTGGACCCCGGTTCGTAGATAAAGAAGACCACGGGCATGCTTCTGTCGTCAAGTTTCTTCAAGTTTGGCTTCACCACCTTCACATACGCCACACACCCAAATGTGCGGAAATAGTGCACGTTCGGATGCTGCCCGTACCACGCCTCGTAGGGCGTCTTGCCGTGCACACTCCGCGTCGGTGCACGATTAAGGAGGTAGACTGCCATTTTGACAGCCTTGTCCCAAAACCTTCCTGGCATGCCTTTCGCCTTCAATAGGCTACGTTCCATGAAGACCACTGTCTGGTTCCAATGCTCCACAACGACGTTCTGCTGAGGTGAGTAAAATTTTGTGAGCTGCTGCTTGATGCTAAGGTTCGCGCAGTACGGCTGAATTCTGTAGACATGAACTCACCGCCCTGATCAGTGCGTAGTGCCTGCAGCTTTCATGCGGCCTCGAGTTCAACGTGGGCCTGGAAGCGCTTGATGGCTACTGGCGCCTCGTCTTTCGACGTCAGGAGCATCAGCCACATGTATCGGCTGAAATCATCCACCAGGGGCAGAAAGTACCGCTTCCCTCCTAGTGTCTCTGGCGTGACTGGTCTGCACAAGTCACCATGCACCAGCTCGAGTTGATCCTGCTGTAGCGCACCTCCTACGGGAACGAAGCACGTCATTGTTGCACAGCAGGAGAGCAGTGCGGCGGAGCTGCACGGCGGGCATGGGCAGCTAGAGACGCGGCGCGGCTGGTGGCTTGGCGCGGGCTAGTCTCGACGGGTCAGCAGTGACGCTGGGCATAGCGGAGCTAGCAGCGACCGCGCATCGCAATCTTGTCAGCGAGCGCATGCATGTAGTTAAGTCCATGCATGTAGGAGCAGTAGTGCTGAGTCATGTGCGTGTGCATGTTAGCACATTGAGTTAGTTGTTTGCATACAAGTGTGCATGTGGAATAGATAGTCGTGCACGTCGGTGGAACGCAAGATGAGTTGCGTGTTGCCAAGGTAAAAGCATTGTGTTGGTACTAGGCGGTTGCGGTGCCGTATTTTTGTGTGTGTCCATAGAGTTGAGTTTGGAACATTGAGGAGATGTGTTCGTTGTCCTGAGTTGAGTCCAGGACGTTGAGGAGATGTGTTCATCGTCCTGTATTGAGTAACAGTTGGGCAAGTCGTAGTTGAGACCGACTGCCTCAATAAGTAAGTGCACAAAGATTAGGGAGTGACTTGTTAGTAATCTTTGTGCATATGGTATATCTAGATTTTACGTAGAGTTTGTTTATGTAGTCCTATAGTATTTAGACAGTATTTATTATGGATTCTAGAGTTTGTGTGGTATCCTTTCAGGATACGTAGAATCCTTTCCGAATACGAATAGTCATTTGCTCTCAATAAAAGGGCACCCCTGTAATCAGATTTTGTGAACAAGAGCAACAGAGCAAGAGAAAATTAGAAAAGCTGTTGTTGTTCCAACGACACAAAAAAATTTCTTATGCTCTTGCATTTGCGTTCTATGGTTTCGTTGTGCTTGCGTGTGTCGTCTTCGGTTTGGGCCAACAATACCCTCGCCACCACGCAACAGAATTGTCAAATAGAAGGTTGGGCTAACTAGGAGCATGTACAGTGTAGAATAGTTATGAGAAAGTTCATCAGTTTATTACTCCCTCAGTTATTTTTTTAGATGGCATTTTAGAATGCGTGCAGTCAACCTTTTAAATCTTTGATCGCTAATACATATAAAAGTATATGGATTTGTTGTGTGAAAATGATATTACTATATTTGTTATCAAAATTAATTTCATATCATTGTGTTTTTAATAATTTGTACTAACAAATAATTAGAAAAGTAATGGTTAAATGTGTCTACTGGAGACCGTTTCGATATCCAAAACGACAAGTAGAAAGAAAGGATGCAGTAGTTGTTAATCGTTGACCTTTAGGGTATGTACAATGGTATAGACAACTGTTGTCTGTAGTATATCTCCATGTCATCTATAGACAGCACTAAAGATAGTTCCTACAATGGGTTGTCTTTTTATATGACTCCATAGATAACTCCTTCATGTATAATGTGTCTTGTTTCTCGTGTTACAGTCAATTACTGCATGAGTGCACCTCCAATAGTTAGCAATAACATTGTCTCTAACATATGCTACATCATCTTTAGAGACAATATCTCCAATAGATAGTCTCTAGCACACTCTCCAACATTTATATTTTATAATTTTTCTTTGCAACGGGCCTACATGTCAACTGGAGTAGATTAATGTATCATGTCTTGTTTCGCGTGCACGACAGTCTCTTTAGGAAGAGACGACATGTGCTCTCTCTCCTCTCCCTCTCTCCTCCACGTAAGATTTTGTTGACATGACATAGCTAAGAGACGACAATAAATACACTATTGGAGATGCCCTAAGAGACGGCCCAATTCTCTATGCTCCCTCCCTCTCAGCTACATCATCTAATGTCCTACGTGGCAAGTATTATAGACAGCTGACGTCATACTATTGTACATGCTCTTAGAGCATGTATAATGGACTTATGTCAGCCGTCTATAGTCATTGCCATGTAGGATTTTTGCTGACGTAAATAAAAGAGAATGATGAGAGAGAAAGATGCTGTCTACAATCCTGTAGTCGATTATAGAACAAGAAACAAGAAAATCATTAAAAGATTGTGTGTTCTATAAAGACAACTAAAAAGACAGTAGCCGTCTGTACCATTGTATGAGCTGTCTTTAGTGTTGTCTATAGGTGACATGGACAGTTGCTATAGACAGCAGCTGTCTATACCATCGCACATGCTCTTAGTGATTTACTATACATTGACATCGATTTTGCCAACTTTTGCCTTTTTTTGAAAAAGGCAACTTTTGCCTTCATTATGTGATTCTCCCTCTCTCTAAGTCATATATGGATGCAAAATATATATGATGCTAGTCATGCATCATTCACGTCCGATTATATTTACAGAGCTTAGCTCTGTCATAGATACAATTCATTAATAAACACTTTTTTTAAAACGTGTAGGCAAAAGATTTGCTACCGCATTCATTAAGGAGAAAAGAGTTTAGGTCGCACAGGTGTTACGAACAAAAGATTGAGACCCAAATAAAACCGAAAATTAAGGTCCGGGTATGATGGATTGTAGGCACACTGCACCTGTAAGGCACCACATCTTGGCTAGTTTTTTATTTTCAGAAGTAGGGTTTGCATCGCGGTGCTTCTATTTTTAAAAACTCTCTCATTTTAATCCTTCCATATTTCCCATATAACTAGGATGACCAAAACTTGTAATGGCCTTTCTTCCCCTGCCCACCCCACTTGCTACATTAAGGACTGCGTCCCACCATTGGTGGGTTGTGACCAGCGTCGCCAATTGTGGTGGTTGAAAACTCGTCAGGCCTTACCAATTGGAGACCATATTCTATATGCGTGTGGAATACCTGTAAGTGGAGAATATATGTGTTGCCATTTTCGGGAGCATGCGACAAAGGACGCAGATACCACTGTTTGGCCAACCGCGGCGTCGCAGCCGGTCCAAAGTCCAGAGTTTATTCTAGATGGCTAGCCAACCAAAAAACTTACATTTTGGAGGCTCCTAGGTTTTCCATATTTTGGAGTGAAAGTCTGTCTTAGTTGACCCTAGAATTGGGCCTTGTAAGCCGAGGCCGATGAATGTGTACTATTTGCCATGAGTTTCCAGGATATTTGATCCTCAATTTCGGGTTGGAGTGTCACCGCCTGTAGCTGCTCACATAGGGATATGAATTCCTGAAGGTGTTGTACTGATGGCTGCGCTTGGAGATCAATCTCTCTTATTCGGTTGTCTTTTGGACCGAAGTTTTTTTTTCCATCTTGAAGTGTCGTAGATGGTAGGTGTGATGTCGCGCGGCCTCTTGCGTGAAGCCAAAGCGAGATACTAGGGAATGCATGTAGGGAGTGGGCCTTAGTGCCAGTATTTAGAAATTATCTTTGCGACACCATGGATTAGGCTAATTGGCCTATAATGGATTAGGCTAATTGGACACCTCGTCCGCTCCCTCTTTTTTTGGGATAAGAGCTATGTTTCAGGTGTTGATCCAATGAAGGCCTGAAGTTCTTAGTTCCCAGAAACTTTGAATTACCTGCATGAGGTCTTGCTTGATTATTCCCCGACAGGACTTAAAGAAAGATCCGGTGAAGCCGTCTGGCCCCAGGGCCTTATCACATGGCATCGGCGAGAGTGTCGCAAGAACTTCTTCGGATATCATCACTTCAAGACTTTGCAGAGATATCTGATCTATGCCCATTCATTGCATAAAACTCTATATATCAAGCTTAACCAAGGTCGGCGATTCCCGTTCATTGCTCCAGATGAATCTCCTGTTCTGGAGATGTATTTCGGCCACCTCGCAAGAGTTTATTGTGTTTCTGAAGCGATTCATCATTCGTTGATTTAGATTCCCGTTGTTTTTGTCACTCGCTCGGTATATTTGATTCAAGCCTCCGAGGGCTATCCATTTCTCTCCGGAGGCTGGTTTTAGTGCGCGCAGTTCTTAGAAGAAGGACGCCTTGTACTCGGGCCGTACACCGTGGTAAGGTGGAAGTTGGTGGAGCAATCCAACACCTTGACGGAGGCTGATAAACAATGGTCGCCCACGTAGATGTTCGTTAGGTCGACGAAGTTGTCATTCCAGAGTAGTAGTATTCCACCTCTAGTGCCGGCCTCTGTGCAAAGTTTCGTAAGCGGTAGCCTCCCAGGTAAAGAGTCTGCCTCTGATCCATGTTTTGAGGTTTTATTTCTTGGAGGCACACAGTAAAACTCTTTGAATTCTCATTGGCCTTACAATTGGGCTGCAGGTTTAAGTATCTAAAGCTTCAGTGAAGCGAAGGAATTGCACAATTACTGGCTATGATGATGCATGCCCCCATATATATGGTGCAAGTGCAACAGTTCTATTCTATATATATGTAGAGCTTGGTCCAGATAGGATTTACGAAGTATGTCGTGTCGAATGCGTGTGTACGTAGAAACAGAAAATGGGCAGCAAGCTAGCTAGGACGTCAAGATCAATGCCCGGTCTTTGATCTTGTACGTGTATCAAATTAAGCTTTTAAGCTATCGAGTGATAAGAATGATACACATGTATGCTTGGCTCCGGACTCCTGCAACGATTTCCATTCATTGCACGGGCCAACTGACTAAGTTTCCAAATTTCATGGAACTTTTTTTTATCTTCAAGAATACGCAGGAGATACTAATTAAGGAGCTTAGCTTAGCTTAGCTTAGGATATGAGTTTCCATGGCCGAATCGCCTATCTTAGCTAGTGCCTGAACTGTGTACGCTGTCGCGCGCGACGACAACTTAGCCGGGAATGGTAGATGCACCGTGCACGACTGTTGATGGCACACACACCATGCATGCAACTTGGCGAGGAATGGAATAGAATCTGCAGGGGCTCACCATCGATCACATGTGTCCGGGACTGGCCGGCAGCAAGTTGGAAGACGCATTTTGCCCTCAGGCTGAATCAGTGTATATGTACTGTTTCTTTCCTAATTTTGATGCCCAATATGTTGGCCTATTGGGCTAGGATCCAACCTGATGTGTACGCGTTGGTGAAACAAATATGCGGGCCTTTTGTAGGTGTAGGAGTGTAGCTCCTCTAGCTTTTACATCAAATATTCCGCTACCCGTTCCCTTTCTTCGATTTCCGATCATTTTGTTTTCTCTCAAGCGACCTGAAACATTTATATATTGCCCTGTAAGGAAGTCGAATTACTGTGTATCACAATAGGTAATAATTAAGGGCTTGTTTGGAAAACACATAATACTAATAGGGATCTCTCTGTCTGAGTTCGTTAACAATGGTATCTTAAGACCTATCGCCAAGAAGTCATGCGATCTAATCCCAGGAAATCCACAGTTAAGTCCATGTAACATGTAGTAATAGCCTTCAAATGGTAGCAATTAGGCGGACATACGAGTGCCACACATATTGGAGTACCCACCGGTCGACTTCTCTCCTCTTGCTTTTGAATAGTCTAAAAGGGGGAAATAGGCGGCAGCTTAGATTCAGGGACAGTACACAATTCAGAAGGATGAGCTGAAAGGTTGAAAAGGGGGCAAGAAAATATTCAAAATACCGACTCAGAATCATTCATGGACTCTTCAGCACGATATTGTTCTATTTGAAAACTAAAAGCAAGATATAGATTCTGATACCCAAGAGCCTTCTTTCGGGTGATGGAATCTAATGTTTTGCAACTTGCTATTTGGAGATTATTCCAATTGAGTGCTCAGTGGAGGAAATAAAGAGAGTTAATTCTCCTCCGCAGCAGCAAACATATGAGTTCTGCGTGTAGTACTTACAACATATGCTACGCTCATCCCTGTTAGCAAGCAGTAACGACAGCTCCAGTTTATCCTTAAAAGTGTACATGTTAGACGGTCTATTCGAGGAATACCGTTCATGGACGCAACAATGACCATGTAGATTACTACATCTGCACTCAAATTTGTTCTATTTAAAATCTGAAAAGGATATTTCTTCAATATTGTCAGTAATTCTCATCTAGATCTAATTGGCTTCCACATTACCAATGACACAAGGATCTCTTCTATATGAAATATATACTTTGGGAGTACTAGAATTAATTATTTGTTGAAGTACTAGAATTAATTATTTGTTGAATACTGCTTGGAATAATTATTAATCACTCTTCAAAAACTTATTATTAGTCACTACCGGTAGTTAGGTTGTAACATCCAAAAAATTCATTTTTGGGAAGATATAATAAAAATAAATGGGAGAATAATTTTGAGCATATTCTATATGGGAAACTACTTATGCATGAAATTTTGAACTCTTTGTTTAATGCAAATAATGAAATCTCATACAAGTAGCAACTTGTAAGAATTTTTGAGAAAACCACAGAGCAGATGAAATACTGAAAAATTTACAGGAGAAACTATATAATGTCAGAAGCCCCCACAAAAAATTTCGTAAATTTTGGAGCCTATTTGGTAGGCTTAAAAATTTGCAAAGACTCAGCCAGTTTTGGGAATTCAAAAACACGCTCACCCTTTTGGGCCGCATCTGAGCCGCCTCATTTCCGCGCGCTACTCCAGCCCACGCCAGCGCCCTGCTCCCGCGCTCACTGACAGAGTTGCCCCACTCGTTAGGGGCCTTCATCCGCCTCGCTCCATCGCTTGCTTCGCCCTTTGCACGGTCGCCTTGCCGCCTCTCTTTGCTATTTTCTCTCGCTGCCCACCATTTTGTGCCCAACTACCTTGTCACCTCCGCTAGCCCCCGCCCATGGTAGCTACCCAATTCATGGTGCCTTATTCCCGCGCTGGCGGAGAGACCTAGAGCAGACCGCGAGTTTCTCGCACTACCGCTGGCGTCTCGCCGTTTTTCTCACGCGATCGTCCTAACTATTTAAGCTCTACAGCGCACATGATAATCCTCAGCTCGCCCACATTCCATTTTGCGCAAACCCGAGCTTCCTCACCCACGACATCCGCATCATCTTGATCTTCATGCATCACGCATTCCTCTTCTGTGCTTAATACAGCCCTAGAAGTCTTGTAGCTCGATTGCATTCATTTTTTTCCTCAGCTCCAGCGCGCACTCGACCTCGCCAACGTGTTCCCGTCGCTCCGATGAGTCCAAGCCCAAAGTGATCACGTCATAAGGTGTTCTACACTCCATTGATGCTAACCCCTCAATCAATGCACGCAATCTCGCCCTAAATCCGAGCTTCGCTCTCATTTTCCTCATTCATGACTGCGTCGCCATTTCTATTCTTCTTCGAAACCCGGTGAGCCTCAAGGCGATTCCCTGCGTCTACACCATCCTCGGCACATCAATAACCTAACGCAACACTTCTTGTAGCACCTCCGTTGCTGTGGTGAGCTGCCGTCATGGACCTCCTCTACGCCACCGCTGCTCATCGTTGACAAGCTATTCCAGAGCCTCCCGACCTCATCTTATGCACCCTTAAGGTCGTGGTGAGCCACTAACTCTCATGCGTGCATCAATTTGCCAAGGGCGAGTCCCTAGCGCGATACCCCTTAGTCACTCATGGCACTGCCCCGGTCGCATGCCGTCGGCACACCTCCTGTGACCCTAGGTCCCCATGTCCGACCCAATAGCATCGTCTGGAATGACTGATCCCAGTGCAACACTCCTTTAGTCTGGGGAAAGCCTCCTACGTGAAATGCATAACGGAACCGAGAGGCTCTGCCGCTCATCTCCATCATGCTGCCGATTTCATCCACCTCTTCAGCCACTTTTACCTCCCCTGGCATTGCATGGACTCCCTCTACCCATTTCTGGGCTCCCCCGAGCTTTTCCGTGCATGCCTCACCGTTGGCGAGCTTCTCTCCCTCTCGGTCATACGCATGCCTAGCTCCTCCCTTCCTCTCTCTCTCTCTCTCTCTACCAGTGGGACCCACGTGTTAAAAGGTTGATTAGCACTTAATGATAGTAGTTAAAAGTACTAAGTCAATGACAAGTGGGACCGGTTGAAAAGTTAATAAAAAATCTAGTTTTAACATGTTTAGTAAATAAGCCACTGACATGTGGGGCCATGCAATATTCTCGGTTTTCAAACACGTTTTAAAAAACCAAGGGACTGACATGTTGGCCTCAATCGTCAATTCATTAAAATTAAAAATAGGTTTAATCATTAGTTAATAAATAATGAGTCTATGACATATGGGACCGCCTCTGGTTTATAAATAAAATTAATAAAATAAAAATATGAGTCACTGATAACTAGGCCCCACATATAAGATACATTTTGCGAGGATCTCAATTCTCTAGCAGAAATTTTCAGGAATTCTGCGAGGAACTCGGTATCAAGATACATTTTCGCCTCTATCGCTCATCCGCAGAGCAATGGAGCAGTTGAGCGGGCCAATGGTATCATAATGCAAGAAGTGAAACGACCAGTGTTCGATGAGTTAATCAAACGGTTAGGAGCTTGGGTTCAAGAACTTCCTTCTGTGTTATGGGCCATTCAAACCACGATCAATCGTGCGACCGGTGAAACGCTATTTTTTTTGGTTTACGGTGCTGAATCCATGCTTCCTCTAGAACTGAAAATCGGCTTTGCTCGAACTGATTGTTTCAATGAGAACGATCAGATTCAACGAAGACTCGACAATGTCAATTTCCTTGAAGAGCGACAAAACCAAGCCCTCATACGATCGGCAGTTTACCAACAAGCCATGCGAAGGTACCACAGTCGTAAGGTTCAACCTCGCAGCCTAGCTGTAGGTGATCTGGTTCTACGACGAATTCAGAATCAGGCTAATCGCAATAAACTTTCTCCCAAATGGGAAGGTTCATACACTGTGGTCGAAGTCACCCGACCTGGTTCGGTACGACTAGCTATGTTAGATGGACGTATTTTGTTTAACTCTTGGAATATTGACCAATTGCGTAAGTTCTTTGTATAATTGTATTTTTCATTACTTCAATTTATTAATAAAGATGCATTTCCTTTACTTTCCGATGAATGATATTGTCTATATGTTTATCTTATCATCTGGTTTGCATACTATTGTTGCCTAATTGGTCCGAGAAGACCAAATTCTCTTCGATATCCTTTCTAAAGGATCTCTATTACTCTATGGCTGCGACATACGAGTCAAACGCCGTAAGGGTCCTAGTCGTGACCATTTAGACAATAGTTCTCACACGCGACCAACACTCTTTTCTTAAAGAAATATACGAGTAACAAGATCATCATACAGGCAATTACATCTAGTACTTTACATGATATAGATTTCGGGGACTACATTTCTTACCTTTAACAATCTATTCTACTCTTGTTTTGGCTACTGGTCGGGACACGGAAAGCCTCCTAGTCGAAGCCTCTCTTTCTCCGCACGTGGTTCTGCCCACTAGAAGGAGCTTCCTAGCGATGGTCCATTTCTTACGATCCTCACTGCCAGTCGGAACTTGAACAAGAACATGTTTCGCGAAGTGTTTCTTTTAGTCTCTGTAAGACCAGGAGGTTTTTGGTCATGATATTTGATGATGAACACATTGACAATAAGAAAGGCTTAGTCTTAGTGTTTTAAGATGAATACATTGTCTTTGGAACATGCTTGTGATCTTAGGTGCTGACATGCTTTTGAGTTCTGTTGAATTCTGCGAAAATCGGCATTTGTCGGGTTTCTTGATAATCTGGCGTTATGGCAGCAGTACTACTGTTGAATGAACTAACCGCATGATTGTTGGCGGTATGAATTTTCGAAGACTTGTGTTTGGCTTTTGGATTTTCTTGAGAGCAGTAGTACCGGCTTTGTATTTGAGGAACTACCGGATTGCGGTAGGACCGCTTGTGAAGTGAGGTAGTACCGCAAGTCACTGAGCTCCAAACGTGTGTTTTGCTCGAACCATTAGATCTTGATCTGACGGCCCTCATTGAGAGGAACGTTCGGACCGTCCGAGATCTTAAAGGATTGTGAGCCTTTGGATTGAAATCAGATGGTTGACATCAAGAGGAACGTTCGGACTTTGAACAGTACTCCTAAATCCGACGGTTTTGAAGCAAGGTCCGATCGGCTAAGTCATCTGGAGCATCCACGTGTCTCAGGGCGTGGTTCTGAGTCTTTTGCATTTTTCAGTGGTGCGGTAGTACTGTTTGGTAATTTCTTGGTAGTACCGCTGTGATTATACCGTTTTCTTTTTGGCGGTATGGAAAAACGAACACTTATTTTAAACATTGGACTTCTTCTTTGAAGCGTCTGACCGCGCCATGGTTGGCGGTAGTACCGCGATAGGTTTTTCTCAGGGAGAGAGTTTCTGACAAGCACTATTAAGTGAAAAACGGTAGTACCGTTGTCTTGAAGCAGTATGACCGCACAACGGTATGACCGTGTTTTGAATGTCGGTAATACCGCTCGTCGGTATGACCGTTTGCTAGCGATATGTAATTTCTAGAGAGCTTGTTTTCGGAAGATTTTGAGATTTCCCAAGGAGCGATATGACCGCAGTGTTTTGAGCGGTATGACCGCATTGGCGGTAGTACTGGGAATAATATGGCGGTATGACCGATTGTGTTCGGATTGTTTCGATATTTTGAGAATTGGCTAAAGTTTTGGTTAAATTCATGAGCTTTAAGTTGTGTTACTTAATGCATGATAATGTTTACGAGTTTGTGAGCTAATGTTGGTCAAGTTTTGGAGAACTTGTGCTGGATTTATTTGCTTTGATCTTTGCATGTGCAAGTTGAGCGTGAAGGCAATTATTGTCGTGACGAGGAGGACTCGGACTAGGATTGGGGAGATCTGAGGTCCTAGAGGTCGTGGATGCTACGAGATGGTTGAGCTTGCGCTGAAGCACGTGGAGTTCAAAGATAGGTTCACGCTGGAGCTACGGGAGGAGTCCTGGAGGCTTGTGGCGTGGGAGTTTTTGGAAAGGATGACAGATTTGGAAGGAGTTCCAAATTTGGACGTTTTTGAGATAGAATCCGTGTCGGTGTCGTGTTAGACATGGATAGGATTCTAGGGTATAAATATAGGAGGGTTAGGAGCTAACTATGGAGCTAGAGAGAGAGATTGCATCTGTAGCAAGGTTTTCCACAAGAGCTTGTCGTTGCTTTTGTGATAGAGCTTCTAGAGGGCTTTCTGTTGAAGGTTCTTGAGGGGTGCTTGAGGAGCACTTTGTAGACACAAATCTATATAGAGAAATAAAGATCAAATTCGCTCTATTCTGTCTCTGGTTTGTGTTGATCTTGTTGTGTGCACAAGGAGCTTCTGTGAGAGTTTTCCAAGTAGCTTGTGAAGAGATCAAAGGAGTTCTTGTGCACAGGTTCGAGATTGGATTTGGAGGTCAATTGGCTGCAATCATTCAACCCCCCCCCCTTCTGATTGCCATTACGATCCTACAAGTGGTATCAGAGCAAGGTTGCAATGGCATCAGATCGAGATCGCTTCTCAGGTAAGCCACTATATTTCGATGGATCTTGATGAACCCTTAGGTTCTATTTGTTGGCCCGATCTTTCGATGAGATTGATAACTATCGATTTTGGTGGAGGTGACTCTCGCGATTCGACTACAACCCATGCGGCGGCGCTTGCGCCTTAACAATCGTTGAACCAACTCCGAGACGTTATTGACCTTGCTGGAAGCATGATCAACCTGACCACGAAGGTCTATTCCTGCATGCAATCGAAGAACACGCAAGAATAAGATAAAATGCAATCTGACGTATTGCAAATATTTATGAAGTATTGAAAAGTTGGGATTTCGAAAAGCTGTCTTGACAGGTGGTCGTCTGACACAACTGAAGAACAGAAGTTTGCACAATGGCTAAACCTTAACTCAACAAAATCCCCTGCAAAACTAAAGGGGTGCGGTCTCCTTAAATAGGGAACGAGGAGCCACAAAAACTAAAGGACTAGCGGGGTGGTACTAACGGTCGCGGGTTACTGTTCACGTGAACAGTAACCGCGCCCCGGGTGGGCCGTCGGCAGATGGGCCAAGTTCAGTATGATTACAAAGCCCAGTTTGGCCCAAACGAGTGATATGACGCCTTCTTTGGATGATTGCGATCAGCTCAGAAGGAGTTTGGAGGTGAGGCTAGATCCGTTGGAAAGAGGACGAAAACATCTTTCCGCCAGTACTCGTGGACCTCCAACAGACGCCGTATGTGAAAGTTATGGGCATTTGAAGTCAGTGCTGTCGACTGATTCGGAGGACAGCTGGATTCCAAAACGGGTCCCGCTCGAACTCTTGCTTGTCTTGGACCAAAAGTGACGTGGTGACCGCCATTAAGTCTTCCATGCATGTCCATGACTCCACATGCCTCGCCTTCGTCCTTTCCCATGTTCCTAAGCACAATTAAATCACTTGCTTTAGGTAGCGGTCTATTCTCGATAATATATAAACATAGGAATGAATTCACCGGTAATTAAGTTGGCGAGTCACGAGCTCGAGTAAGTGGTCCTTGTAACACTTCTTTGTGGATGAGTGTTGTGTGTAGACGCGGTTGTTTCCATGGGAGGATGTCCTCATCATCCTCCCTTCTTGCATTTGAGTCATCCTCGACTCAAGCTCATCCTCTCCACCCAAGTATGGCTTTAAATCTGCAATGTTAAATGTGGGACTAACCCCAAAATCTGCAGGCAGTTCAAGCTTGTATGCGTTATCATTAATCTTTTCTAACACTTTGAAAGGACCATCAGCTCTAGGCATTAATTTTGACTTTCGCAATTCAGGAACCTATCTTTTCTCAAGTGCAACCAAACAAGATCTCCGTGTTCAAAAGTTAAATGTTTTCTCCCCGACTACCGACAATTTTATATTTAGCATTCATCGCTCTATATTCTCCTTAGTTGTCTCATGCATTTTTAAAATCAAGTCGACGTTGTTTAGCATCAAAGTTCAATTTCTCCGAAGATGGAATAGGCATTAAATCAATAGGAGCACGAGGCACAAAACCATAAACAACCTCAAAAGGGCACATCTTTGTAGTAGAATGCAATGAGCGATTATAAGCAAACTCAATATGAGGCAAGCATTCTTCCCACATTTTTAAATTCTTTTCAACACAGCCCTAAGCATTGTAGATAAAGTTCTATTCACAACCGGTTTGTCCATCGGTTTGGGGATGACAAGTAGTAGAAAATAATGACTTAGTCCCCAATTTAGCCCATAAGGTTCTCCAAAAATGGCTAAGAAATTTAGCATCACGATCTGAAACTATAGTATTAGGCACACCATGCAAGCGAACAACTTCACGAAAGAATAAATCAGCAATATTGGTAGCATCATTGCTCTTATGACATGGTATAAAGTGGGCCATCTTAGAAAATCTATCAACAACCACGAATATACTATCCCTCCCATTCTTTGTTCTAGGCAATCCTAAAACAAAGTCCATCGAAATATCTTCCCACGGGCGCTAGGAACAGTAGAGGCATGTATAAACCATGAGGATTAAGTCGTGACTTAGCTTTTTGACATGTAGTCAGCGAGCAGCGAAGCGCTCGGCGTCTCGTCTCATCTTTGGCCAAAAGAAATGATCGGCAAGTATATCCTCCGTTTTCTTCACCCCAAAGTGTCCCATCGGCCCACCTCCATGCGCTTCTGTAACAACAACAAGCGAGCGGAGCTATTTGGAATGCATAGCTTGTTAGCTCTAAACACAAACCCATCATTAATGATGAATTTGTTCCACATTTTCCCTTCTTTACAATTCAACAATATATCAGTAAAATCCGCATCATGCACATATTGCTCTTTAATAGTCTCTAATCCAAAAATTTTGAAGTCAAGCTGTGAAAGCATGGTATATCTCCTAGACAAAGCATCAGCAATAACATTCTCCTTTCCTTTCTTGTGTTTTATGACATAAGGAAAAGACTCAATAAATTCCACCCACCTTGCATGTCTACGGTTTAGATTTGCCTGACTTCGAATATGCTTTAAAGATTCATGATCAGAATGTATAACAAATTCTTTGGGCCATAAATAATGTTGCCAAGTTTCTAAAGTTCGAAAAAGTGCATATAACTCCTTGTCATAAGTAGAATAGTTCAAACTAGGCCCACTCAATTTCTCCTTTGAAATATGCTATAGGTTTCCCATCTTGTAACAACACGCCACCTAAACCAATTCCACTGGCATCACATTCTAGTTCAAAAGTCTTATTAAAATCAGGGAGTTGGAGTAGTGGTGCATGTGTTAACTTATCTTTCAACGTAGTGAAGGCGTTCTCCTGTGCGGCGCTCCAAACAAATGGCACGCCCTTCTTGGTGAGCTCATTCAATGGTGCAGCGATGGTGCTGAAATCCTTCACGAAGCAGCGGTAGAATCCTGCAAGTTCTAAAAACTTCGCTTTTTGTGTGACCGTGTTAGGAGTCGGCCAACTCTGTATTGCTTCAACCTTGGCTTGATCAACTTCAATTCCCTGTGGAGTAACAACATAGCCAAGAAACGCGACTCGATCGGTGCAAAAGGTGCACTTCTCAAGGTTACCAAATAAATGTGCATCACGTAGAGCATTAAAAACAGCACGTAAATGGTCAAGATGTTCCTCTAATGATTTGCTATATATCAATATATCATGAAAATAAACCACCACAAATCTACCAATGAAAGCACATAAAACTTCGTTCATTAGTCTCATGAAGGTGCTAGGTGCATTAGTTAACCCAAAAGGCATTACTAACCACTCATATAACCCGAACTTAGTTTTAAAAGCTGTTTTCCATTCATCGCCTAATTTCATGCGAATTTGATGATATCCACTCATAAATCAACCTTCGAGAAAACAACGAGCCACTCAACTCATCAAGCATATCATCTAACCTAGGAATAGGATGGCGATACCTAATGGTGATGTTATTGATTGCTCTACAATCTACCCACATGCGCCATGATCCATCTTTCTTAGGCACTAAAATGACCGAACGACACAAGGACTAAGAGATTCGCGCACATACCCTTTATCAAGCAATTCTTGAACTTGGCGCTGAATTTCTTTGGTTTCTTCCAGGTTGGTCCCAGTGAAAGCGGTTGGGCAATGATCGCCGAATTAAATCAATTTGATGCTCAATGCCTCGAAGCGGTGGCAACCCCGGTGGTATGTCCTTCGGAAAGATGTCCTTGTACTCCTGCAAAATGTTAGTGACAGCAGGAGGCAAAGAAGAAGGTGTATCCTCAAATGAAAATAAAGCTTCTTTGCAAACTAATGCATAGCAAATAGAGTTACTAGCACCCAATTCAGTGATATCAGATTTGGTAGCAAGAAAACTAGCACCTTTCAATTTAATTTCTTTATTCTTTCCATGAGTAGTTTTATGTGCTTTCTTCTTATGTTGTTCAAGCTCTTTTGCTACAATCTGATTTTCGCTCTTAGCAGTCTCCTGATTCTTCTCTCTACTAGCTCTAGCAAGTTCATCTTTAACAATTTGTTCAGGAGTCATAGGATGCAGCACAATTTTCTTTCCTTTGAACATGAGAGAGTATTGATTATTCCTACCATGATGCACACAATCAATATCGTATTGCCAAGGTCTTCCTAATAACAATGAACAAGCTTGCATAGGAACAACGTCATAATCAATATAATCATGGTATGATCCCATAGAAAAGTTTATTCGACCATTAGTGTTACCTTCAACTTACCCTTTGTTGTTGAACCATTGAATATGGTATGGGTGGGGATGAGGGTTGGTCGACAAAGCAAGCTTCTCCACCATATCCATACTCGCCAAATTATTGCAACTCCACCATCAATGATTATGCGAATTGAGCATTCTGGACAACACCCTTGATTTGGAACAAATTATGGCGCCGATTTTGCTTTCGACGAGAAACTTGAGCACTTAGTGCGCGTTGCACAATAAGGCTCAAATACTTATCGGCATCTTGGCGCCAACATGTTCCTCCTCGTGATCGATTCATCATCATGCCTGCGAGTCGATTTGCAAGCATAGCGTATGTTTCATCATCAAAATCACTAGCAGAGGAATACCCACCATCTTCACGTATAATCAGTACGTGCTTGTTTGGACAGTCTCGCATCATGTGTCCATAGCCTTTGCAACGATGACATTGAATGTCCTTAGTTAAATCTGTCGAAACAACGAAGAAGAGCTTTTTGCGAAGCTTGTGGTGCTGATTTGGTTGCTTGAAACTTCGTGGTCTTTGAAGCTGGAGGTAGTGGGCGCTGCTTGATGTTGGATGATGGCGGTGGTGGTGTACTAGTGGGCCAGGCGATGGGGTTTCGTGGCGTCCATGAGTTTGTGCGACTGAGAATAGTTAGATCGTGTCTTCGTCTGGCGTCCTGCACTTCACGTTCAGCTTTGCAAGCAAGATGAAACAATCTAGTAATGGAGTTATAATCTTTATAATCCGGGATGTCTTGAATTTCTCGATTCAACCCTCCCAAAAACCTAGCCATTGAAGCCTCCTCATTCTCATCTAAACCACAAGCATAACATACCAATTTGTAATTCTTGATAGTAGTCTTCCACGGACTTTGTACCTTGTCGTAAGCATTGTAATTTATTTAACAAATCACGAGCATAATATGAGGAACAAATCGATGCCACATAAGCAATTTTAAAGCCTCCCAAGTGTTAGGTATGTTATTGGGATGTAGCGGCAATGTTCTTTCCACCAAATAGAAGCAAAAGTCGGTAAATTCACTAGTAGCGACCCTAACTCGTCTAATATCGAGAACTTCATGGCAAGCAAATTTTTGATCAACAGCTAGTTCCCAATTAAGATAACCATCAGGATCATATTTACCATTAAAAGAGGGCATAGTGAATTTAACCTTAGCAAAAGAATCATCGTGGTCACGTACCTCACGTCGTGGGGGGTCTCGTCGCATACCTTGTCGATTTAAACGCAACTGTCGATGAGCGCGATCGTTGTTGTGGTTACCCATGTCATTGGCCTCGGTATCAGTCATATAGTCGAATTCATCTTGTCCCTCTACCACCGGGACAGCAGGGGGAACAACATTGGAAGCCTGGGCAATCTCGTCAAGGCGTGCCATAATACCTGCCAAAGAAGTGTTAGTGACGCCTTGCGCTTTCTCCATCGCGGCGAGCGTAGCGTTTGTTTCAATCTGGGCGCCCTCAAGTTGAGTAAGTCGCTCATTAGTGATCGACATCTTCCTCAAGACCCTCCTTACGAAGGTTCATGATCTTGTGAAAATGTTGTCGATTCCCTCAGACGAGGACTATGAGATGTGTCCTCATCGACTCTGCAGAACACGCCATTGTTAGCAAATCACAAGAATATGTCCCTATGACTACTAGGATGTGGTGGTTCAAAAGTCGCTCACACTCGAGCCTTTTATCAAATTCTTACCAATTCTTACCAAGCAACGGGGTGATCGGCCACCGGCGGTGTCAATGTATCTCGAAGATTGGATGGAGCGATTGCGGTGAAGTTATTTTGTCATGCGGTGTAGAAGTGGTGTAGTGGGAGGGCTCAAGTATGGTAGCAAAGGAATAGCAATTATTCAAATCAGTATGCAAAATTGAAAAGCAGTTCAAAGTACTAGTCACAAGTGCTGGTCCTAGTCTAAACCAAGCCTAACTAGAGCAACTTCGCACGAGCGACTAGTCGTAATAAAGTGATGACCAAAGCCGAACAATCAACGCCAACGAGAGCTTTTTTTTTTCGGGCACTCTGATGGCAAGAATTTTCTTGTAGATAAGCGAATTTTCCTTCTTTTTCTCTCTTTTTTTTATTATCCCGTTTCCTTCCTTGGGAAGCTACTGGATGCTCTTCTTCTTGAGACCAAAAGCACAGAGTCTATTCTTCAAGCTCCAAATCAAAAGGGGAAAGAGTTCACCCTGGACAAACCTCCACCAAATCGATGGCGCCCATGACAGACCTCCACCAGCGGGCCGGGCCCAGCCTGGGCGAGGCGGAGGTCTGGCGGGACTTCTTGCGCTTGACAGGGGCGGGCGTGGAAGTCTTGTGGCGTCAGCGCTCCCGGATCTGGCCGTGCAGCGTGCTGGTGAGGCGGCCTTCAGTAGCAGCAGCGGGCAGCAGCGTCTTGTGAGATCTTCTGGCAGCGTGCTGTGGCCGGACCGGCGGCGCGTCTTGGCAAGTGGCGGCGGCGGGCGGCGGCGGCGGTGGCGGAGTCGGCCGGCGTGGTGGCGCGCGACGGACGAGGCGGCGGCCGAGGCGGCGATGGCTGGTTGCTTGAGAAGAAATCCGATCTGTTGTTTACTCTCTCCTTTTGTTTTTGCGTATGATGGCCGCGTGTTTGGACTCGTCTTGTTGGAGACAATCGCCACGGTGCCTTTTGGACCGACTTCGACGAGGGCGGCGGCAAGCGATCTGCTAATGTAATTACGCAACACAAAGCTCGAACGGCGCCCTTTTTTTTTGTGTATGCATTGTTTGCATTGTATCTTTGCCGATTGTATGAATCTTTCCACGCCAATGGACGTATGTTAAGCCCCAATGCCCTAATGCCCTCAATGGATCTTCCTTTGTGGGTAGCGGGCGTCTTGATGGAACCAATTTTTTTTTTGGCCTTTCGAGGCGAGACTAAATGACGACAAGAAACCAGCACTACGACTCGATGATGCAACGACAATTCAATAAAGCAAAACTAAAAAGAACAAATTGCGAAGGCACAAATTGGCTTGGACGATGAACTAAATCTAATTTTTTTTGGCTATTTGGACTGTAGGAAAAAAAATTCTCACCGATGAACTGAAGCTCTGATACCACCTGATGAACCCTAAGGTTCTATTTGTTGGCCCGATCTTTCGATGAGATTGATAACTATCGATTTTGGTGGAGGTGACTCTCGCGATTCGACTACAACCGTCGACGGCGCTTGCGCCTTAGCAATCGTTGAACCAACTCGAGGCGTTATTGACCTTCTTTGGAAGCACGATCAACGACCACGAAGGTCTATTCACGCATGCAATCGAAGAACACGCAAGAATAAGATAAAAGCATAATCGGCGTGTGCAAATATTTATGAAGTATTGAAAAGTTGGGATTTGAAAAGCTGTCTTGACAAGTGGTCGCGTCGACACAAGCGAAGAAGAAGTTTGCACAATGGCTAAACCTTAACTCAACAAAATCCCCTGCAAAACTAAAAAGTGCGGTCTCCTTAAATAGGGAGCGAGGCCACAAAAACTAAAGGACTAGCGGGGTGGTACTAACGGTCGCGGCTACTGTTCACGTGAACAGTAACCACGCCCTGGGTGGGCCGCCGGCAGATGGGCCAAGTTCAGTATGATTACAAAGCCCAGTTTGGCCCAAACGAGTGATATGACGCCTTCTTTGGATGATTGCGATCAGCTCAGAAGGAGTTTGGAGGTGAGGCCAGATCCGTTGGAAAGAGGACGAAAACATCTTTCCATCGAGTACTCGTGGACCTCCAACGGACGCAGTATGTGAAAGTTGTGGGCGTTTGAAGTCAGTGCTGTCAGACTGATTCTGGAGGACGAAACTGGATTCCAAAACGTATCCCGCTCGAACTCTTGCTTGTCTTGGACCAAAAGTGACGTGGTGACCGCCATTAAGTCTTCCATGCATGTCCATGACTCCACATGCCTCGCCTTCGTCCTTTCCCATGTTCCTAAGCACAATTAAATCACTTGCTTTAGGTAGCGGTCTATTCTCAGTAATATATAAACATAGGAATGAATTCACCTGGTAATTAAGTTGGCGAGTACGAGCTCGAGTAAGTGGTCCTTGTAACACTTGCTGTGGATGAGTGTTGTGTGTAGACGCGGTTGTATCCATGGGAGGGATGTCCTCATCAGATCTGATTACATCTACTGGAAGACACGCATGGAGGTTTTTCTGCAAGCACAAGGTAATGTTATTTGGCAAAAAGTTGAAAGCCCTTATGAAGTGCGGTTGTTATTCTTAATAACACCTGCTGATGTTGAAGCTAATGCTAAGGCTAGAAATATTTTGTTGCAAGGTTTGAGTAGGAATGAGTTTGTCAGAATTGCTAATATTAAATCTGCTAATAAGATTTGGACAACTCTTGCTGATTATCATGAGGGATCAAAATCTGTTAAAGGTGTTCGTCAAAATCAATTTAAAAGGAGTATTCTAAGTTTGAGATGAAACCGGGTGAATCTGTAGATGTTCTTTTTGATCGCTTTAATAAAATTGTTAGTGATTTGCAATCTGTTGATGTTGTTTACTCTGATTCTGACAACGCTCGTCAAATTTTGAATGCTTTGGATATGACTGTCTGGGAGGTTTTTGTCACTACAATCAATAATTCTGTTAACATGGAAACGCTCACCTTAAATGATCTCTATTCCAAGATGAAAACACATGAGATTGATATTTTGGCTAGGATAAATAAGTCAAATTCTTTGGGTTTAGTGACTAACCAAACTGACAGCTCATCTAGCTCTTCTAGTTTTTCCTTGTCTGCTTTGAGAGCTATTTCAGATGAACAATTGGAGGAGATTACAGAAGAATAGCTTGTACTCTTCTCCAACAGGGTGACTAAAGCAATCAATAACATCAGATCAAGGAGGAGAGGAGATCCAATTCGATGCTTTGAATGTGGTGAGCTCAATCACATAAAGGTGAATTGTCCCAAGCTGAGAAGTAAGGAGACTAAAGATGACAAAGTACCAGCTCGGCGTTCAAAATTCAAGTTTGATTCAAGTAAGAAGCAAAATTATCGTAAGGCGGTCAACAAGGTGCTCTCAGCACTTGAGGAGATTGGATTGAGTGATGTTGACTCTGAAAGCGACAATGAGGATGATAACAAGAAGGCAAAAGAGGTGGACTTCACAGGGATGTGCTTTATGGAAAGCAGTGAAGAGCTTAATGATGATGATCTTATAGTGACCCTGATGAGGTAAAACCCTCTTATGCTAATTTATCTCGTGTTGTGCTTAAGTTGACAAATAAGCTTAAAAAATACAAAAAGAAAGTTAAGAAACATGACCTTGTTGTTGATAGCTTAAATTCTGAAATTAATAGGCTTAAGGCATCTATTCCTGATGATGAATCATGTGAATCTTGTTAAGTTTTGCATTCTGAATTGAAACTTGCTAGATCAATACATGCTGAATTTGAAGAGTTAAAACTGGCGCATGATTCTTGTGATGATAAGCTGAAACTTGCATATGTTGAAATTGAAAAACTCAAGTCTAGTTCAACGTGTTTAGAGTCAAGTATTTTGAATGCTCAAACTAAAACTTGCTCTAATTGTGAATTGCTAGAAGCTAGACTAAAGTCATCTCAGAAATCCATTCAACAGATGCTTTATCATGAGACACTTTCTTGCACTAACTGTCCCAAGCTCACTACTGAAATTGAAGCTTTAACTAGACAACTAAATGTGTTTGCTGAAAAGGAAAAATTGGCTCTGTCTAGTGCTTCTAAGAAAACCTTGAATGAATCTGTTAAGTGCACAGTCTGTCCTACTTTGGCTAAAGAAAATGAATATCTTAAGGACACTTTGGAAAGGTTTTCTTTTGGCAAGAAAATTTTGAACATGATTCTAGACAGATCAAAAGTCAGTACTAAAAGCCAAGGTCTAGGATTTAACTTTGCTGAGCATACCAAAAATCATCCTCCCAAAATTCTTAAGCTGCTTGAACCTGGAAAAATTGAAGTTGAATCTGAACCTAAACAAATTTTGTTCAAGTCTGCTAGTTTTGCAAAAGATCCAACTACCAAAGTGAGTACTGTAAAGGGAAAACTGCAATTTCTTATCATGACAAATATCAATGTACTCACTGTGGAAAAGAAGGGCACTTGGTTCAGTTCTGTTTTCGAAAAGCTAAGAAAGAAAAGAGAGACAGATTAAGGAAAATTCGTCAAACTCCTTATCATCATTTTGTCTCCACTAGACAGATTGTTGCAGGCTCTACACAATCGGTCAGACCGGCATACAAACAGCGGTCTGACCGCTAGTGTTCAGAAAACAGAAATTCTTTTGTTGCTCCTACTCGTCGTGTATCATAGTATTGGGTTCCTAAATCATGTCTTACTAACCCTAGTACTGTGAGACCAATACTTACTTAATGTAGGTACAGCAGTTGAGGAAGGGGAACATATGGCTGGTTGATTCAGGTTGTTCTAGGCACATGACTGGTGATTCAAAATGGTTCTCCTCCCTCACTAAGGCATCCAGTGATGAATTGATTACTTTTGGGGATGCTTCAACTAGAATTGTGATGGCAAAAGGTACTATGCGTGTTAATGACAAATTCATTCTCAAAGATATTGCTTTGGTAAGTAAATTGAAGTACAACTTGCTTTCGGTTGCTGATAGAAGAAAATCTTGAGGTAAGCTTTAAGAAGCATGTTTGCAGGGTTTTGGATGCTTCTGGAGATCTTGTCTTTAATATCTCTCGATTAGGGAAAGTCTTTAAAGTTGATTTCAATCATTCCTTTTCACCTAATGTTAGATGTTTGGTAGCTTCCGAATCCAGGGATCTATTCTATTAGCACCGTAGATTAGGACATATTGGTTTTGATCATCTTGTTCGAATTAGTGGAATGGATCTCATTAGGGGGCTGCCTAAACTTAAGGGTGATAAAGATTTGGTTTGCTCTCCTTGTCGACATAGTAAGATGGTTGCTGCTCCACATTTTCCTATTTATGTAATTATCACAGATGGCCTTGGACAATTGTGGCATATGGACATTGTAGGTCCCTCTAGAGTTCAATCTGTTGGAGGTAAGTGGTACATTCTTGTGATTGTTGATGATTTCTCTACATACTCTTGGGTGTACTTTATGGTGTCTAAAGATGAGGCTTTTGGTCATTTCAAAGATTTATTTCTCAGACTTAATAATGAACTACATGGTGCTATGAAAGCAACAAGAAGTGATAACGGTACTAAATTTAAGAACTCCTTGTTTGCTTCTTTTTGTTCTGAAAATGGTTTGGAACATCAATTTTCTTCTCCTCGTGTCCCACAACAGAATGGTGTTGTAGAGAGGAAAAATAGAACCTTGGTTGAGATGGCAAGGACTATGCTTGATGAACATGCTACTCCTAGGAAGTATTGGGCAGAGGCTATCTCAACTACTTGTCATATTTCAAATAGAGTATTCTTGAGAGCCTCTTTGCACAAGACTTCTTATGAGCTGAGATTTGGCAAAAAGTCCAGTGTTTCTCACTTCAGAATTTTTGGATGTAAATGCTTTATTCTTAAACATGGTAATCTGGACAAGTTTGAATCTAGATCAACAGATAGCATTTTTCTTGGGTATCCCCTTCACTCACGTGGCTATCGTGTGCTTAATCTGGAAACTAACAAAATTGTTGAGACTTGTGAGGTTACTTTTGATGAGGTCAGTACTTGTTCTAGAACTGACATTTCAGGAACACAAGTTCAGGGGGAGTCCGAAAGCGTATTCCTTAATGAAGAAGATGATTTTGATTTTTCATCTCCCATGCCATCACCTCTCGATGATCATGCACCTCTTGTTGCGCCACCACCAAGTGATGAACAAAGCTGCGAAGATGTTCATGATGTTGAAGCTAGTTCGAGAATCTTACGCACCATTGAGGATTCAAACGACTTCATCCTCCAGAGCTGATGATTGGTGACATTCATGAAAGGGTAACACGTTCTAAGCTCATTTTTCCTGACTCACATGCTCATTCTGCTTTTGTTGCCTCTTTTGAGCCTAATGATGTAAGTCACGCTTTATCTGATGAGTCTTGGATCAATGTCATGCATGAAGAATTAGAAAACTTTGAGCGAAATAAAGTCTAGACCTTAGTTCAACCTCCTCATGGACATAATGTAATTGGAACTAAATGGGTTTTTAAAAATAAGCAAAGTGAGGATGGTGTTGTTGTTAGAAATAAGGCTAGACTTGTTGCTCAGGATTTTCTCACGTGGAGGTCTTGATTTTGGTGAAACTTTTGCTCTGTAGCAGGACTAGAAGCTATTGAATTCTCTTAGCATTTGCTGCATCTAAAGGTTTCAAACTGTACCAAATGGATGTTAAAAGTGCTTTTCTTAATGGCTTTATTGAGGAGGAAGTTTATGTTAAGCAATCACCTGGTTTTGAAAATCCTAAGTTTCCTAATCATGTCTACAAACTCTCAAAAGCCTTGTATGGATTGAAGCAAGCTCCTAGAGCTTGGTATGAGAGGCTAAAGCTTTTTCTGTTAAAAAATGATTTTCAAATGAGCAGGGTAGACAAAACTCTGTTCACATTTCGACATGGCAATGATCTATTACTTGTTCAGATTTATGTGGATGATATCATCTTTGGGGGATCCTCTCATGCTTTGGTTTCCAAGTTTTTAGATACTATGAGCAGGGAGTTTGAGATGAGTATGATGGGAGAGTTAACTTACTTCTTAGGCTTGCAAGTAAAACAGACCGAGCAAGGCAATTTCATTCATCAAACCAAGTATACTAAAGACTTTCTTAGGCGTTTTGACATAACAACTTGCAAACCTATCTCTACACCAACGGAGTCTACAACTGTTCTTGACCCAGATGAAGAAGGTGAGGCAGTGGATCAAAAAGAATACAGGAGTATGATTGGTTCTCTACTCTATTTGACTGCTTCAAGGCCGGATATACACTTTGCTGTATGCTTATGCGCTCGATTTCAAGTATCACCTCGTGCATCCCATCGACAGGCTGTGAAAAGAATTCTCAGGTATCTCCAATCAACCTTAGAATTTGGTCTTTTCTATTCATCTTCATCCTATCTTACTTTGAGTGCATACTCATATAGTGATTTTGCGGGGTGTAGAATTGATACAAAAAGCACATCTGGCACTTGTCACTTTTTAGGCACATTATTAGTGTCTTGGTCTTCTAGAAAACAATCTCCTGTTGCTCAATCAACTGCTGAAGCTGAGTATGTTGCTACTGCTGCTAGTTGCTCTCAAGTTCTTTGGATTTCTTCCACTCTCAGAGATTTTGGTTTAGACTTGGGCACTGTTCCTCTTTACTGTGATAACACTAGTGCTATTAACATTGCTAAGAATCCAATGCAACATTCTAGAACCAAACATATTGATATTAGATTTCACTTTCTCAGAATTCATGTTGAAAAGGGTGATATTGTTCTCCACTTTGTTGAAACTGATTTTCACTTTGCTGATATTTTCACTAAGACGCTTGATACTTCTCATTTTGTTTGTTTGCGGAGTGAATTGGGTGTTGTTCATCCTATGGGCTTATTTTGAGGGGGAGCTGTTTGAAATTTTAGAAGCTTGATTTTTCTCTTTATCTCACAATTCATTAAGTCCAAGCCATTGAAATCAAAAGAGTAGTAGAGCTCTCTTTATCATATTTATTCATGTGCTATGTAGCTTTGCTCTTGACTGGTTTTAATAAACTTGCTGCATAAAGAACTAAAGCATGACATGGTTGAAATCTTTGACTAGATTGATTATTGGTATCACTTGGTGATGTCTATTGAAAAGGATAAGCTTGTTTGTGAGTCTTATTTTAAATCTTGGATTTGAAGCAAGAATGTCTCTCATTTCAATCCTGTGTTGCTCACTCAATTTGGCATGTTATAAAAGATAAATGGTTAAGAAAAAGGATTTGAAAAGATGTGTGCTTCAAGCATGCCATACATAGCTGTGTATAAAAAAAGGGTACATAACAGTGCTCACATGAAAAGAAGTGTGCTTCAAGCATGTCATACATAGCTATGTATCTTTAAAAGAAAAAAATGCACAAAAAGTGCTTCAATCAAAAGAAGTATGCTTCAAGTATGCCACCCTTGAGAAGAAGTATCTTGCAAGCATGCCACATGCAAATAAAAATTGAAAGTGAAGCAAAGGATGATACATGAGGCGCTAGCTCATCCAGTTTAAAATTTGTCTCCTTTGTTTGGCTTTCACTTTTGATGACTTCTCTGTGTAGTCTTATAATCTTTTTAGTCATTGTGTGATATGCCTGTCATAAATCTAAATTGTCTCATCACTTTGAAATACTTGTCTAGCTATTGCTCTGTGATATATGCATTTATATGATCTTGTTAGCTCTACTCAACAAAATGGCTTGGTTAATCCATTAATTCTCCAAAGCTTTTGGACTTTTTCTTCCTCCTTCTTTGAAGCTCTTGATGATCACATTGCCAAAGGGGGAGAAAACTAAAAGAAATCTTTGCAAAAATTTGCTTTTCTTCTGTCACACACATTCATCTCTTGATTCTGGAAGTGTTGTCAATGTATTCATCAAGGGAGAGATTGTAAGACCAGGAGGTTTTGGTCATGATATTTGATGATGAACACATTGACAATAAGAAAGACTTAGTCTTGGTGTTTTAAGATGAATACATTGTCTTTGGAACATACTTGTGATCTTAGGTGCTGACATGCTTTTGAGTTCTATTGAATTCTGCGAAAATCAGCATTTGTCGAGTCTTCTTAGTAATCGAAGCGTTGTATGCAGTACTACTCACGGACGGAACAACCGTATGATTGTTGGCGGTATGAAATTTCCTGAAGACTTGTGTTTGGCTTTTGGATTTTCTTGAGAGCGGTAGTACCGGCTTTGTATTTGAGGAACTACTGGGATTGCGGTAGGACCGCTTGTGAAGTGAGGTAATCTTGCAAGTCACCGAGCACCGAACCGTTTTTGCTCGAACCATTAGATCTTGATCGGCGGCCCTCATTGAGAGGAGCGTTGAACCGTCCGAGATCTTAAAGGATTGTGAGCCTTTGGATTGAAATCGACGGTTGACATCAAGAGGAGCGTTCGGACTTTGAGCAAGATACTCCTAAATCCGGCGGTTTTGAAGCAAGGTCCGATCGGCCAAGTCATCTGGGCGCCCACGTGTCTCGGGCGTGGTTACGAGTCTTTGCGTTTTTTAGTGGTGCGGTAGTACCGTTTGGTAATTTGCGGTAGTACCACACAACAGTTATACCGTTTTGTTTTTGGCGGTATGGAAAAACCAGAACACTTGTTTTGAACATTGGACTTCTTCTGCCGAGATGCACGATTGCGACATGGTTGGCGGTAGTACGCGATAGGTTTCTTAGGGAGAGAGTTTCGACAAGCCTTTGTTAAGTGAAAAGCGGTAATACCGTTGTCTTGAAGTGAATACGACCGCACAACGGTATGACCGTGTTTTGAACGTCGGTAATACCGCTCGTCGGCATGACCGTTTGCTAGCGGTATGTAATTTCCAGAGAGCTTGTTTTCGGAAGATTTTGAGATTTCCCAAGGAGCGATATGACCGTAGTGTTTTGAGCAGTACGACCACATTGGCGGTAAGTAAGGAATAATATGGCGGTATGACCAATTGTGTTGGATTGTTTGATATTTTGAGAATTGGCTAAAGTTTTGGTTAAATTCATGAGCTTTAAGTTGTGTTACTTAATGCATGATAATTTTCTGAGTTTGTGAGCTAATGTTGGTCAAGTTTTGGAGAACTTGTGCGGATTTGTTTGCTTTGATCTTTGCATGTGCAAAGTTGGCGTGAAGGCAATTGTTGTCGTGACGAGGAGGACTCGGACTAGGATTGGGGAGATCTGAGGTCCTGGAGGTCGTGGATGTTAGGAGATGGTTGAGCTTGCGCTGAAGCACGTGGAGTTCAATGATAGGTTCACGCTGGAGCTACGGGAGGAGTATTGGAGGCTTGTGGCGTGGGAGTTTTGGAAAGGATGACAGATTTGGAAGGAGTTCCAAATCTGGACGTTTTTGAGATAGAATCCGTGTCGGTGTCGTGTTAGACATGGATAGGATTCTAGGGTATAAATATAGGAGGGTTAGGAGCTAACTATGGAGCTAGAGAGAGAGATTGCATCTGTAGCAAGGTTTTCCACGAGAGCTTGTCGTTGCTTTTGTGATAGAGCTTCTAGAGGGCTTTCTGTTGAAGGTTCTTGAGGGGTGCTTGAGGAGCACTTTGTAGCCACAAATCTATATAGAGAAATAAAGATCAAATTAAGCTCTATTACATCTCTCGGTTTGTGTTGATCTTGTTGTGTCTTGTGAGAAGCTTCTGTGAGAGTTTTCCAAGTAGCTTGTGAAGAGATCAAAGGAGTTCTTGTGCACAGGTTCGAGATTGGATTTGGAGGTCAATTGGCTACAATCATTCAACCCCCCCCCCACTTCTGATTGTCATTGCGATCCTACAATCTCTAGTCCTTAGCAACCCTTACGACAAGTTTTCAATAAGATATATAAACAAGTTTACTTGTCATTTTTTTATACATGTTTGCATTTTTTTTCTCATCAATCAATACAAGTCTTATCCATCTTCCAACCACACAAGATACTTTACAATATTTCGATTATGGAAATGACCTAAAACTAGTCGAAATCACACGCTGGTTCTGACCACATTGATTTCCTAGTGATACTTATATCATAATCAACATATGCTATGTAGTGTGGTCGTAGCTATTTCTCATTTTCTTGGTCTACTACTTCTTTAGTAAAGTTCTTCTACTAACACAAGCAGTCAGGGGCTAGGAAGTATATGAGCATTCAGCGAATTTATAAAGACAAAACAAATACTTCATTAATGATGAAAGGTAAGTTTATTTACAACTATCAAAACATTACAATCTTTTACTTCTCGGAGCCACTAGACTGGTCGCTGTGTGTTGGAGACTTGACTGCCATTTCCTTTGCAACCTTATGTCTGAGAGGTGACATTTCCTCGAATACTTTGGTTGCTTCCTCTCCTGAGCAGTTGAAGTCTTCCTCAACAGCTTGGAGATTTATGGAGGGGTCAGAGACTTTCAGTTTTGCCAAAACAAAACTAACTCCATTCTTGACAGCTTCGAACATGGTCTGCGCATGGTTCTCCTAAATTATCTTGAGGACACTCCTGAGGTCTTCGAGTTGTTGGCCAAGGTAGTTGATCTTCTCTGTGGGATCTCCTAAATTAGGCAGTTGCGTTTCTGATCCCATATCAAAGAGCATCTTGTTAAAAGCTTTGACCTTTTCTTCAAGATCTAGCCCAAAGGTTGCCTCCTGGCCGCGCTCAAACTCAAGAGCTTTTTCTATTCTCTTTAACTCTTGAGTTTGCTCTGTATGAGTAAACTAAAAGATAAGTACATATGACTAGAAGGAAGCAAACTGGTTGAGTTTACGACCAGTTACCTTCGTAGTTCTTCTCAATAGTCTTAAGGACCTCTTTGTGTTTAGTCGTCAGGTATTCGATCGACCAGTCCTTGTTCTGACATTCTTCTTTAAGCTCGGTAATTATGGCTTCTTTAGCCATAACTTCTTCTTTAAACTTCTCCGAATCTATCAAACATGATAAAGGGGATAATTAGTTAAAATAAAAAGAGCCAAAATGGAAGGAGAGAATAAGACACTAAAAGGGTGCTTACTTTCTAATTCGGAGTTCTTTTTCTCCAAGAGCTTTATTCGCTCAATCCGTCCTTCGACCACAGCGAAATTCTCCACCAAATCTCTACTACTTAAATATTGGAGTTTACCGTCGTCCGTTCTCCCACCATCGTTCGTGTCCGTCCGATTGGCGAGTACAGAATTGACGGCCCAAATGGCCTCACGCAGCAGCAACCGTCTCCTCTCACGCCTCCTACTTGCGCACGCCTCCCACTCGCGCTGTAATCCCTAACTCCCTCTCCTCTCACGGTCCCCACCACCCGCCTCCCACTCTCGCACCGCCCTCCCCACCCGCGCCTCCTGCTCCGCACCTGCGCCGTCCTCTCCCCACCTGCACCGCTCGTGTCTCCCTCGCCCACCGCCATGAGCCCCTCGCATGCTGCCCTTCTTCGCCTCCACCACCTCCTCCTCCAAGCGCACCAGCTCCGCGCGTCGCCTCCCCTCCCTCCCCAAGCCCCTCATGATGACTGCCCGTCCCCCACCTCTTAGTCCGCCCCACCACCGGCCATGACACAGTCCACCCCATCGCCTCCTCCCTTGCGTTGTCACCATTGCATTGCAAAGCATGATGCCCTATCCGGATCTGAATGCGATGTGAAGGCAGCGAGGGGTGGGTTGAGAGGGTGAGGTGCGGGGTGAAGACGGTGTGGTCACATGCACGCCGTCTCCGCACACCTCCAGAAATACGGTAACCAACCAATCGATCTTAGATCCGGTTCTGAGGAGCCTCATGTGATTCATGTTTGCATCTCTCTTCTTGTTCTTCTAGCTCTGAATGCGATTTGCTTGTTCTTTTGTGCATGTGATGGTCCAAGGCCTAAGGTACTACAATTTGTACGACCCATACCATCATCTGGACATCAAGGAGGCGCTCGTGAGGCGCCCCAGGGAGGTGTTCTTAGTTCTGTCACCATGGTAACCCCCAAATCCCCACTTTTACTCCTCCATTTTCGCAAGATGTGCTTAGTTTCATCGCTTCTTACTCGTGTGCCTTCTCTCGTTGTAGGATCGCGTGGTCCAGGCCGACGGCCTCCTCTGTGCGGAGCTTGCGGCGACGTGGCGCGAGGCTATACTAATTCCACCAAAACACTCTAGACAACTCCTTCTACTGACGAAATTAATTTGATAGATGGTACCCAAAGCACCATAGAAAAGATCTCACGCAATCGCATCACCTCAACTTTTAAGAATATCAACTCAGAATCCTCAGTACACACACTCAGGTACTACATTAGAAGGGTTCTATCAACGATCATTTCACTGCTCAGAGTACACCAGCTTTCTATTTTCTCTACACACAACCTTTGGGCGACCAAAGTTAACCCCCAAGACTCCTAGAATGAACTTCTGGTGTAAATGGTAGGGAAATCATCAGATTCGGTGGCTACAATTCCCACAATCTATCCATACTCAATCATTAGCGTCAAATGATAGATATATTCTTGACCAAATTATCCTTTGAAAGATTCTAACGCCAGGAAAGTTACTTATTGAAACCAAGTCATACCTGACATTAACTCAACATTTCCTATCATCTCTATAGTTGCCGTAACGATTAGATCTCTCACAATTCCATCCTCATTGAACTACACCGTCACAAATCTTCTACACAACTGGGTAAGGTACTCAATCGTGGTACCCTAAGAACTTACCAAGATTTTCCATACCTTAAACAATCCTAATGTTCCACTTAGCATGAACAAAAGATCTTGAACCACAAACCACAATAGGTTCTAGTATTTGCATTAATGCCATCAGTTTGGCCCCAAAGACCAAACTTCTATTTAAGTCAAACCCTCTCCAAGGATTACTCCAAGAAATCAACTTATCACTAAATGCGTCTCAATCAACTTGACTTCCAAAGTCTCACAAGTCATTTAGTTGATCACCACCAACCATCTACCATTAAACACTCTGCAAGGTTTTGTGAAACAAATCCATTATTCTTTTCTCAACAGAAAAGGAAATTGAAAGCGATTCCCAGCACAAAGAATAGCGTATGCCACTCGCAAAAAGCATAGGACCAAGGAAAGTAGTCGATTAAGCAATGAACTAGGAAAACATAAGGGAAGTCAACAGTTGAGGGTACAAGTCCCAAAAGAAGAGAATTCCAAACCTCAACCCATAAGAACAAAACATTGCTTTTGAATCTTGATGAACTCTCATGCAACGAATAGAAAGGTCATACACACTTCAATTGAGTGGTGTGTTACAAAGCTTGCCCCAACCTCAAATACTACAATTACACTTTTTCCTTTAATGAAGAAAACCATTTTTCTTTGGTTACAACATCACCTTGTAACGTCAGCCCAAGAGGAACATTTAAGACAAACTCACATGAACCACTTTTGAACCAATTGGACTTCCCAACACTTCACTATGTTCAAACCAATTTCAGCTACCACATAAATCATGAACTCCAAAAGATTGTGGACGCAAAACATGGAATATTTTCATTTACTTAATAACACGAGAGGCGCTCAAATTTCTATCTCTATAAGTGAATCAACATCACTCTCACATTACCGACAATTGCTGGCGTTGAAATCATATACTCTTACCAAGAATCATCAAACATTACTACTCCATCCTAAGATTTTCCGAAAGAACACAAGTCACAAGGTTGAAACAAAACTCTTTCAACAAGATGATACTAGAACATGACCATATCACAAAAGTACACCAATTTTAATATCTTATTAGACTTCATCCATTTAACTCTTACTGACGCTCAACGCCAAAATAGCACACACTAAATGTTGTCTAGCCACACAAGGGCACAATCATGATCTTACCTCTAATTGCAAACTCAACAACAGTTATGAGAATGGATTCAAGATTAATATCTACCAAGGCAACATTCGAACGCATCCTTAACTTAACCATCACTAGCGGTTAGAATAACCGAAGGAGGACTTAGATTCTAATTCATCTAACAAATTTAGCAGATTACTCAATCGTAAAGTTCAAACCGGTTCATCAACATTTTCACACTTCTTAACATCAATAGGTTCTGAACAGATGTGGACAACTCTTATCTAAAATTCATCATGTACCAAATACAATGACATTTCAAATTAATCAATTTTCCTTTCATGGATTCTAGTTAAGAATAGTCATGCACCACGCTACAGATCTGACTTGATAACTCAAACCTTATCAACGAATTTCTATGTTTAACACCTCTCGCTTAAACATAACAGGACCTCACAAAAGGATTTTAACTCTTTTCAGAAAAAGAGGCATTGACTTCAACACTCGAAATAATCCAAGAGAAATACATAAAGCCAAAGCTTTCACATGTAAAGAACTTGCAACAGAAAATTTCAGTATCCAGAATACCAAGCGAATAAATGAGCCATATTTTCCAATAAGAAGGGAAGAACTCCCATGAAAAGATAAATCTTACTGATAACCAACGTTCACAAGAAACAACAATAGATCAGCAATCAGGAGAACAAGTAATCGTGTTAAGGGACCAAGAAAGACCAATGAAAACCCATCAAAAGAAATGTAAGCAATAATTCAAGAAAGTTCATCAACCGCAACTATTACTAGAATTTGCCAAGTTCAAGATCAAGGAAGAGAATAACTTTTCTAAAGAAACTCACCCTCAACACCCAAAACTATGGTATTCGGGGAGATACTACTCCATTCTTTTACAACGAACAGTGGTGTAACCTGGTAAAACCCAGGGCCACAACCACGACCTCAACCTCTCAACATCACCCATAACCAATATAATCAATTATGAATAAAAGATTATCTCACAACAATCATAGAATAATTTCATAGATATAAGATATCACATCATATCATAGATTAACAACAAGAAAGATAGTACAGAAGCAATTCAACAATTGCTCAACGAATGAAACATAACAATAGAAATGCGAAACAATGAATTACCTAACCCACCCATCAGGCACGATTGTGTCATTTTAATAACTTAATTACCACGGACCTAAAGCCCGCTCGATACCAAGCTGTAACATCACGGCTATTCGGAAGCCAAGATGTCACCTAAATAATCTAACATACAACCATAAAGCGGAAGAATTTGAATAACATATCATCTAATGACATAAAGAGATCAATACTTAATAGAACCATGGCATGAATATAGTCTGAATCCAAACAATATAAATATCAAAGGAAATCAAGGATCACAAGAACTACTGAATCAACCATGACATAGTAATAAGTATCATTCACCATCTCAATTTATTTATTACAGTTCATCATTAACGAATGAAAAATAGAACTAAAACGTAATTCTGGACTTAATTAAGGTGAAGTGAATGAGCAGTGCGTGTCTACTCCCTCCCAATAGAGCCAACCTCAATGATCACCTAAAATAAACAAACAACGGAAGAGTGAGTCCGAGACTCAGCAAGTACAATAAATAAATGGTACATACAACAACCATGATCATGACAACTTCATTGAAAAATATGAATAAATTACAGAACGAATATTTGAATGAATGGAATGAATGAATTGGATGAAATAAAGGGACTACACACATGCATATACCGGTATAGCTTCACCTAAGCCCGCATTTAACAAAATACGAGGATCCAAGTCCCGTATGAAAAACGTTTCATACGGGTGTCTCAAACTGCCCACATTGGAATAGTGGGTCTTACGTGCCCATACTGGAATTGATGGGTCTTTTTAATCCACTCCTGTGGATGAAACATGAATAATGGATGCATGAAATGAAATATGAATATTGAAAAGACATGCTCTCTAATCATGGAGATAACACATATGGAAGGAACATGAACATTAAATATTAACATGGATCATAGAAACACAATACCAACATCAGGATACCAACATCAGGCATTCAATATTTTCTAATTATAAGAACATCAAAGTACTTGCCTTCCGCGATGCGACGCGTTAGTAGGCAATGGCGGTGCTCCTAATCCTGAAGCATCTCCGCCTACACAATATATACTCAAAATAAGAACGACATATAACAGGACGCTTCCAATAACGTTCTACAACGCCTTCCCGATAACCCACAATTAACTAATTAGATCTAATCTGAAAACAGACGACACGATCATGGGCGATTACGGACAGCAAAGACGGAATCACTCATATCTAACGATCTGGGACTCGGAACGAGGTGAGCCCAGATCCTATGGAAACCTAACGAACAAATCTACGAAAACCTAGTTGGGTGAAAACCATGAATCTACTATTAACATAATCATAATTTAGGAGACAACTTGACAGATCAATCACGTTAGAGTTCTAGAAAGTAGGAATGAAACTATTATTACTTTTGATCCGTATATCGGAATTAGGTGTTCTTTATCAATATGGAAAGATAAGGCCAAGGCCTACAATTTTCATAATGGGGAGAAATCCCGATTCGAACCTTAACAACCCTCAATCTGCTAATTAAACAACCGTTGTAAACTAATCGAGTTTCTGGACAGCAGATAAAGAAATGGCCGTAACTCCTGAACCACAACTCGGATTCAGGTGATCTCAGATGCTGTGAAAACGTGACGAAAAGCTCCACAACGCTCTAGGACATCACAAATCCTAATTCGGCCTTGATCTAAACGAAAATTGACATACAACAGAGAACATAAATATGTTTCTAATTCCAGCACTAACGTCGAATCAATAACGATATCTACCAAGAACGAATTGAACTAAACAGCGGGGAAGAAATCTTGTTACCCTTGAAGATCCACAAGAAGTCGTTGAAGATCCCCTACGAAGAACTTCTTCTTCCCCCTCCCTTCATTCCACTTTTGGTGAGAAATCCTATGGCTTCTCCCTTTCTTCGCAGCTTTGGATAGCAGCGAGGAGGTAGCACCAGGGGAGGGAACGGCACTGGAGGTGCTGGACAGGGGGTGTGGTGGCTTGGAGGGGAGCTTGGAGGGGCGGCGCAAGGGAGGGGAGTGGTGGCCAGCCAAGGAAGGAGGGGGTGGAGGGGTGGCGGCCACAAAAGGTGGGAGGGGCGGCTAGGGCAGGAAAAGGGGCGCCCCCCCCTCCCTAGATCACTAATGGGCCAGCCCACTAAGCCCCAAGATGCCTGGGCTGAGAGCCCAAAGTCCGAACCTTCCAACAAAACCTGAATTTCTAATTAAATTCCTCTCCAAAATATTGTTCTCTCGAATGAATAAACGGGACATTACAAATTTCCTTCTCTAAATAATTGTTGTACTCACTAAAGAAAAATCAGGGTATTACAATCACGTTGCAGCGTGGTTGCTTTGCTTTGTCCGCCACAATTTTCGCTATTTGGAGAATCGCTCTGATATGATTTTGCCATGGATGGGAGATGTTGTGTGAGCATCTGTAGGTAGCATAAGGTTCATGCTCTGCTTGATTCCACGGGTACAACTTGTAGGACAGGGATGCTCATTTCTGCTATGCCTGCCATAATGCTAGAGTTATTAGCTCCAAGACGTGCTAGGAGCGAAAATACTGAGCTGCTAAAATCCCTACCAATAAAGTAATAATAATCCAATCTCAATAGAACATACTGTTATGTCTTTCTTAATCTCTACTTCACCACTGATTTGGCCTGCCGAGTCTAGCTGATTCAGGTAATAATGCTGTTGCCGCTTCCTTAGAAAATTTGGTTCTAGCATGTGTTTCGCTTAAGTAATTTTTACTGTGCAAGAGTAAAGGTGTTTACTCCTTGCATGGGAAATGCCAAGCAAAGATTGCGAGTCTTCCGATGGGGATCAGATAATGCATTTACATTGCGGGGATGTCGGGTTGTCTTTTCAAAATCTGCAGTTTGTCATTCTTAACCCTGAACTTTTTGTGCATGTAATTATTTTACTGTATGCCATTCTCAATGCATGACTTTAATACTGTCTACATGTGGTTTATAGATCATGGAAAATTATCAATGAGGTCTTAAGCTAAAGCTATATTGCCTCTAGGGCCAAGAATCGAGCTATGTGCTGCAAAGAAGATATTGGCTAATCAAAATATGCCTATCACACAGTAATAGACAAAATAGAACCATTAGGACGAGAAAGGGATATTATTTTGCAGTGACTTTCCAAAGCTCCAAATATTCAAGAAAAACAGAACACTCTCAAGACAGTGACATCTTACTATGCTGAATTAACATAAACTCAGATCTTCTCATGCTATTTCACGCCTAGGGGTTATCGCAACATAGACGAGGTATTGATCACTCTATTATAATTTTATGGTTGCTAATTACATAATTCCTTCACTAATTTTTGAATTGAATTTTCTTTGTTCAGGTTTGGAGTGGTTTTGTTGTGCTGTTTCGATCTCCGATGCATTGGTGAGGATCTCACTCACCCTTTTCTTGGCAAACAAGATTTATTTTGCCCTTGCTGTGCATCTAGCTTCAATAGAATAGAACAATCAAGCGGTTAGTATAAGAAAAGTTTTAACTGCATTTATTCATTTTTTTTCAGTGCCAAGGATCAGTCCATCTGTACTTTGATCTGTAATTGCTCACAACTCACACTTACACAACTAGCATGTAGAGTGTAGAGATGCTTTCCTAAACTTTAGCTCATAGAAAAATGCTTCCAGCATTTAGGTAGATCACAAGTACACAACGCATGCATGAGCGGTCTACCTTTCCTGAATGTGCAAATTGCTGAAAGTATATGTGTACATTTTCATTGAGCCTAGCTTATCAGCGAAATGTATAGGACAACTCATGCAAGTAGCAACCAGTTTTCGATTTATCCAGTCAGAGGCTGCTACCTGCATCACTATACATACCTCCCTCCCTCTCTCACTCACTCTGTATAGTTTTAAAGGAACAAAGCATCTTCTTCAAACACCATGTATTTTTCAAATGCTAAACATTCATGCACAATTAATGAAAGTAAGAGCTCCAAAATGATAGTTGATACTTTTTAGCTTACTTAGTCAACTTTGTCTAGCAATTTAAGAGAAACTGCTGAATTATATTGAACTATCCAAGCTGATGTTTACAACTAAGATGTTTGTAATGCCACCACCCGACAGGTACTGAGCATCATTCTTCAGAAATATAGCCACAATGCGTTTCAAGCAACTAGGAAGTTGTGCCGTTGACGCCTCTAATTGCATATTGGCTGATGCAAATGCAGATCCTACATGATGCTGCGTAGCTGATTTATATGATATGTATATGTTGTCCTATCGTGAGATCACTGCAATCAGAATTCTTGTTATGTATGGTTCTCGCATGCAACATGTAATTATGGACTTTCTAAAACTGTATAAATTGGCTAGCAAAAGCATATTCAAATGTCAACATCATATGAGCATTGCCCACTGGATTTTTGGTGTTTTGCTCTACCTTATTTTATTTTGAATAATGCATCTGTTGAAGTGTCAAGTCAAAAGTGGTGGTTGACGAGAGTTGTTGTAATTCATGATGCAAAGTGTTTTTCGGAAAAGAATGGGAAATGATGACCTTGAATGGAAGCATGTGTTATTTTCATTGCTTTTGTTGAAGTGGTGTTTGAACTGAAATCATTAATGTAAAGTATGTGTTTTCGTTGCAAAGCACGGGCACATGACTAGTGCTACAAAAAATGGCAAACTCCTTTTAAGTATTTTTCTTAAGGGAAAGGCTATTAAAAGTGGTCGTGGAAGATTACCTGGATTGCCATGTTATTATATTCGGCAAAAATAGAGTCAGGACTCGTCTTTGCTTGATGGTCCGAAATTCTTCCCCAAGCTTCATTAAGATCTTCATCTTTGAAGATTCGAAAGCGATAAGGAAAGATAACTCTACGAGAAGAACTTGTAGCAGGGGTCGGAACCTACTGAGATTCCTCAGGAACCACCACCTCCGTAGGTGGGGTTGGAGCCACCACGAGTTCCTGAGCAGGCACTAGCGTTGCCACCTGCTCAGGGGTAGGCTCGACCTCTTCCTCAGGAGCTTTCTCCTGAGGGGTGCTCTGGTGGGAATCAACTGGAATACTAGAGGATCTACAATGACAAGAAGAAAAGAAGCTCAAGACTCAAAAAGAAAATGCACCAGAAGTAACTACTTACATAAGTCCTTCTTTTCGTGTATATGTACCTGGTCGTTTTCTTTGTCTTTAGCTTGAAGCGCGCTGAAGCAAAATCAGTCGTGCTCGCCTTTCTTTTCTTCTATTCGACCAACTTCACCACTCTTGAACCGGTAGGACTGGTAAGACCCCTCACATCCTCCAACTGGATGTCAGAAGAAATATTCTCGACTAGTTGATTGAGAATAAGATACCTGACCATCTGGTCGGAGGGTGTGGATTCGTTAACCTCCAAAATAGTTGCTTCAGTAGCAACTGGAGGGTCCTAAGCGACCACATTGGGGTCCACAACAACCGCCTAGTAAACAATCAAAGTTAATTAGGTGATAAAAATCCTTCATCTATAATGTACATTTCTGTTCGATAACCTACCTCTGTAAGACCAACATCTTGGATGGTCGTAGGAGTGGTCGAAGCGTCAATCAGCTCATAACTTTCAGTAGCCTCATTGATCCTCAATCTGACCGACTACACCTCAAAAAGGATTTACGGTAAAACCAAATGGAAAACATATAAGTGATGAAAGGTGGTTGATATTTTTTACCTTAAATCTCTCAGCCCTCTCTTCTGTGAAAACAACTGCTAAGATTCAAGGGAAATCAGTCTTCTCGTCAGGCTCTCCGGCGTAGATCATTTTGATCCGGCTCCTGATCTCATTAGGAGATAGAGCTGTAAGGACAAACAAGAGGCTTTAGGATCACAGAAGTAATCAACCAATGTAAGCAAACTGGTCAAAATCTTTCAGGATTTACCCTCCTTGGAGTCTTTGGTCACATCGTCATGACCAATGTGCCAGAGTATCGGATGTGCTCGGGCCTTCAAGAGGCTAATCTGACGCATAGAGAAATCTTTTACCATATGCCAGGAGGTCAAACCCCTGACACTAAAGAGTTGGATGGCTTCAACCCATCTCCTTTTTTTCCCTCCTTCACGGAGGAGCACCACTCTAGATTCTCGGTCGCCTTCCTACCAGCATAGTAAAGGTTGTCCTTTTGAGTGATTGTCATGTAGAACCAGCTTTTCTTCCATGACGACCATGAAGACTTTGAGTACATACAAATGTACTCATCGGCCATTCCATCGTGGAGGCACAAAGTGCACTCTCCAGACGTCCCAGTCGTCTTCCCTGTCTTCGCCATCCTGTAGTAGTACTTGAAGAGGTCTAGATTTGCGGCAATCCCCAAGTACGCTTCGCAGAGATAGACGAAGACGTTGAGGTTGGTGATTGCATTAGGGGGCAAGATTCACTAGTTCAACTCTGTAATGCTCCAAAATATTGGAAAAAAAGGAGTGGACTGGCAACTCGATATATGCGAGGAAAACAGGAATTTCTCCATCTTTGTCGCTCGAAAAATGTTCTCAGGCTGCTGATCACCAATAAATCAGGTCCTTGTCAGGAAGCAACCCGATCTTCTCTAAGCTCTCAAGCTTCTTCTCGCTCAAATCAAAAGTCGACTAGTTGGAGATACGATCTGACGTGGAGGAGTTTTGGATAAAGGAAGAAAGGAGGTCGTAGAAGGTTGTGGACAAAAGGAAGTCGGAGATGAATTTTCTCTCAGGAGATGTAAAGGAAAAGCAAGAAGCGTAAAATCCTAAAGCCCTGCGCTAAAGGCGTTTTATAGCCTCAATTCTTTAACTGCATCAAAGAGTTACCTAGAGTCTAACGGACACGAACCAAAGTCCAACGGACAGAAAAACTCTTCGGGTTGCAAGGCAGTTTCTCAACTTTAAAGTGAATACAGACCATCGTATATCACAAGATTAAATAAGGGTCTACCCGATACGACTTCATCGGAAGAAAATGTTCACACAATCAATTCATTAAAAGTTCAGGGGCTAGCTGACGAGGATTAAAATCTCTATGTATTACTTTAATACATAATAAAAGACCATATGTCTTCATGTTCGTAACCCCTAAGGCTAACGACCATTGCAGTCGTGAGGATTCCAGAGGTCACATAATGGGTACCCTGGTCGGATGATGTCCTGTACCTAGTCCCCGGCTAGATGACCGCTCGTAGAAGCAATGAACTAGCATTTGGATCTAACTCCAAGTATATTCCTTACCGTATGATGAATAGAGCACATGTCATATTTGGTCCATACCACGCGATGTTTCATAATCCAAAGATACTAACAACAACCACCCTATGGTTGAGTGTCTCACAGACACACAAACCGCCGACCGGTTGGTACTTTATCAATCGTTGCCTAGCTCCGACCAGTCGCGGCACTTCCAACAGGTGCCTCTTCAAGGAGTGACTGCCACCTCTTCGACAGTTACTTAAAGATGGAGCGCGGAAGACAGTGGGCATCATATTGAAGCACAACAATCGGCATTAGATTCATGTTTCAAGTCTGATTCTGCACGATAGCAAGCATTACGCTCTGTGTAATTAGGATTAGTTCACTGCCTCATCGAAGGAACCCCCTGTAATAGCCAGTTCATAGCAATAAAAGAGCAGTCCCATTCTCTCCTAAGAACTCTTTGCCATTTTTCTCTTTTTACTTCGTAAGATCGGCGACTTGATTGTCGACAGCAACCATTCGGTACGCAAAACCGGGCAGCAATCGTCACATGCTACAACTACGGTGAACGCAGGCACTTCGCAAAAGAGTGCCCAAAGAAGAAGTTTTTAGCGCCTCCACCACAACCCCTTGGCGTCCAGTAGCGACCTGAGGGCCTTGCACGAGGTCAAGGAGGATAGCAAGCCCCCAAATTGACACAAGGCTTCAGGCATAGTCATTTGAACCACACGATAGCCAAGTTGGCCAACGCAACACCCAATGTGGTGATGGGTACGATTCTCGTTCACTCGGTACCTACATTGGTATTATTTGATTCCAGAGCCTCCCATTCATTCATTTCTAATAAATTTGCCATACAACAAGATATACAAGCTACACACTTAGAAAACAAATTGGTAGTCTATTCCCCTGGGTCTGTCATGAGGACAAAACTCGGTTGTTTTGATTTTCAAATTGAAATTAATGGGGGTAGGATTCAAAGCCAATTTCATTACGATAGATACACCTGGGTTGGATATAATTATTGGGATAGACTGGCTAGCCAAACACAAGGGAGTAATTGATTGTGCGGAACGAGACGTTTCTCTTCTCAACTCTAATGGAGAATGAATCGTTTTCTCCTCCACATATGCCGCTCCATCGCAGCAACCCACGCTCAACTCTATCCAAATCTCAGAGCTTAGTCAGGTGCCCATGGTATGCGAATATACCGATATGTTTCCAGATGAATCACCGGGGATGCCACCGGACCGTGACATAGAGTTTTGTCATCGATTTGCTACCTAGGACAACGCCTATATCTAGGCGACCTTATCGAATGGCATCCGATGAGTTGGTTGAATTGAAGCAACAACTCAAGGAGCAATTGGACAAAAGATTCATCTATCCTAGCTCGTCACTATGGGGAAGCCCCGTGCTATTCGTGAAGAAGAACCATGACAGTCTGCGGATGTACATCGACTAACGTTCTTTGAATGAAGTCACCATCAAGAACAAATATCCTCTCCCGAGGATTAATGATTTGTTTGATCAAATGAATGGTGCTTGTGTCTTCTCCAAGATTGATTTGAGGCTCGGTTATTTCCAACTCAAGATCAGGCCAGAAGACATTCCAAAGTCTACATTCACAACCCGTTACGACTTGTACGAGTACACCATAATGTCATTCGGACTCACCAATACTCCTGCAAGTTTCATGAATCTTATGAACAAGATTTTTTTAGAGTATTTGGATCAGTTCACGGTGGTCTTCATCGACGACATGCTTATATACTCCAAGAATTTAGAAGAACACGAGCAACACTTGCGTATGGTGCTCGACGAACTGCGCAAACATCAATTGTACACAAAATTCAGCAAGTGTGAATTTTGGATAAACTAAGTCAGCTTCCTAGGCCATGTTCTATTTGAAGGAGGTGTGGCCGTGGACCCGAGCAAAGTACAAGATATCCTAGCTTGGGAATAGCCCGCACCGTTCTGGAAGTCCGAAGTTTTCTCGGCCTGGCCAGATATTATCGTCGGTTCATTGAGAACTTCTCCAAAATCACAAGACCAATGACACAACTTCTAAAAAAGGAGAAGAAATTTGAATGGTCAGTGCAATATGATGATAGCTTTCAAGAATTAAATAAAAGGATCACAATAGCCTCAGTGCTTGCTCTGTCCAACATACACAAAAGCTTTGTTGTGTATTGTGATGCATCCCGCCACAGCCTCGGTTGTGTGCTGATGCAAGAGGGCAAAGTGGTGGCCTATGCCTCACGTCAGTTGCGGCCTCATGAGACTAATTATCCAACTCATTACTTGGAATTGACAGTTGTGGTTTATGCTCCCAAGATCTCGAGGCATTACCTCATCGGTAATCGGTGTGAAATCTATACCAATCACAAAAACTTGAAGTATTTCTTCACGCAATTAGATATGAACCTAAGGCAACAAAGATGGCTTGAGTTGATCAAGGACTACAACCATGGCAAGCATTACCACCCCGGTAAAGCCAACATTGTAGCCGATGCTCTTAGCCGGAAGCTTCACCACATAAACGTGTCGATTGGAGCAAATCAACCAGCATTGCATGAAGAGTTTCTAAAGCTCAATTTAGATGTGGTTGAGGAGGGTTATGTTGTTGCCTTAGTACTACAACCTACCCTCGAATCTCAAATCCAAGCAGCTCAACTCAAGGATCCAGCAGTTGCTGAAATCAAGCACGACTAGCAGAACGGTAGGAAATCAGAAGTCTCAGAGAACCTGAGTGGAATGGTCATGCGTGGAAAATAGCTATATGTCCCGGATAATCGTGACATCAAGGATTTAATCCTCAGAAAAGCTAATGATTCACCTCTCTCCATTCACCCTGGGAGTATAAAGATGTATCGGGGCCTCCGGAAGAGATTCTGGTGGCCCGGTATGAAGCGGGACATTGATGCACACGTTGCCATGTGCGGCATGTGTCAACGTGCTAAGATGGAACACCAACGGCCAGCAGGGTTACTTCAGCCCCTGAAGGTTCCCGAATGGAAATGTGATGATGTCAGTATGGATTTCATTACTTGCTTGCCGAGAACCCGAAACGAGCATGACACGATATGGGTTATCATTAACCGTTTGACCAAAGTGGTACATTTTATTCCAGTCAATACCACATATCAAGGTGCCAGACTGGCTGAGCTTTACATAAACAACATCGTTCACCTGCACGGTGTGCCAAAGATGATAATGTCCGATCGAGGTCCTCAGTTCACCTCACAATTTTGGGACTATTGCGAACCGAGCTATTCTTTAGCACGGTCTTCCACCCACAAATGGGAGGTCAAACAGAGTGGAAAAATCAGATCCTGGAGGATATGTTGCAAGCTTGCGTGCTATCTTATAGCATGAATTGGTTGAGATGCTTGGCGTTCGCTATATTCTCCTACAACAATAGGTTCCAATCAAGCCTCCAAATGTCCTCGTTCGAGGCGCTTTCTAGGAGGAAGTGTAGAACACCCCTATTCTGGTTTGAGGTTGACGAGATACAATTCTTTGGACCAGCCATCATCCAAGAAGCGCAAGATCACATTGACGCAATCATGTCAAAAGAGTTATGTCGATCGTCGCCGTCGCAAGCTAAGCTTCGAGGTGAATGATTATGTTTCCAAGTTCACGAAAAATTTGCGCCTCGGTACATCAGACCATACCAAATAGTCGAGAGGAAAGGCGAAGTAGCATACTAACTGGAGTTGCCACTCCAACTCTCAGATGTGCATGATGTCTTCCATGTGTCACAACTCAAGAAGTGCCTCCAGACTCCGAATGAACTCACTTAGTTGGAGAACATCGACCTCCAAACAAATCTTTCTTATTGGGAACACCCGATTCAAATATTAGATGAAGTCATATGACATACTCGTACCTGCGCCATAAAAATGCTAAGAGTCTAGTGGAGCAAACACACCAAAGATGAAGCCACGTGGGAACGAGAAGACCATTTTAGAGCCGAGCTTCCCTACTTCTTTATCTAGCCTACCGAATCTCGACGACAAGATTCTTTGTAAGGGGGTAGGTCTGTAACATCCCAAAAATTTTATTTTTGGGAAGATATAATAAAAATAAATGGGAAAATAATTTTGAGCCTATTCTATATGGGAAACTACTTATGCATGAAATAATGAAATCTCATACAAGCAGCAATTTGTAAGATTTTTTTAGAAAAACACAGAGCATATGAAATCCTAAAACATTTACAAGAGAAACTATATGATGTCAGAAACGCCCATAGAAATTTTTGTAAATTTTGGAGCCTGTTTGATAGGTTTAAAAATTCGGTAAAGACTCGGCCAATTTTGGAAATTCAAAAACATTTTTTGAATTCCCGCTCACCCTTTTGGGCCGCATCTGAGTTGGCCCATTTCAGTGCACCACTCCAGCCCACGCCAGTGCCCCCGCTCCCGCGCTCACTGACAGCGTGGCCCCACTCAGCATGGTCCTTCATCCACCTCGCTCCCTCGCCCGCTGGCCACCGTGCTAGTGCGCCTCGCCAACTACACTTGCTGTTTTCTCTCGCCGCCCACCGTTTTGCGCCTAACTACCCTATCACCTCTGCCAGCCCCTACCCATGCTAGCTACTCCATTCATGGTGCCTTATTCCCGTGCTGGTGGAGATACCCAAAGAAGACTGCGAGTTTCTCGCGCTGCCACCGGCGTCTCTTAGTTTTTCTCACGCGATCGTCCTAACTATTTAAGCTCTAGAGCACGCATGATAATCCTCAGCTCGCCCAAGTTCCATTTTGCGCAAATCTGAGCTTCATAGCTCCTTGGTTTCGCGGGAACATTTGTGTCGTTCTTGACACCTGTGAGTGCACCCCTGCACCATTCTCGCTATGGTGAGCTTCCTCACCCGCGACACCCACGTCGTCTTGATCTTCATGCATCACTCATTCCTCATCTGTGCTTAATGCAGCCCTAGAAGTCTTGTAGCTCCATCGCATTTGTCTTCGTCCTTAGCTCTGATGCGCACTCGACCTCGCCAACGTGTTCCCATCGCTCTGGTGAGTCCGAGCCCAAACTGATCGCGTCATGAGGTTTTCTACACTCCATTGATGCTAACCCCTCACTCAATGCAGGCAATCTCGCCCTAAATCCAAGCTTCACTCTCATTTTCCTCATTCACAGCTATTGTCGCCATTTCTATTCTTCTTTGAAACCCAGTGAGCCTCGGGCCAATTCCCTGTGTCTGCACCATCCTCTGCACCTCAATAACCTAATGCGACACTTCTTGTAGCACCTTCATTATTGTGGTGAGCTGCCATCGTGGACCTCCTCTACGCTGTCGCTACTCGTCATTGACAAGCTATTCCAAAGCCTCTCGACCTCATCTTCTGCACCCTCGAGGTCATGGTGAGCCACTAACTCTCATGTGTGCATCAATTTGCCAAGGGCAGGTCCCTAGCACGATTCCCCGTTAGTCACTCATGGCGTCGCCGCGGTCGCATGCCGCCGGCACACCTCCAGTGACCCTAGGTCCCCAGTGCAACACTCCTTTAGCCCGGGGAAAGCCTCCTACGTAAAATGCATAACAGACCCAAGAGGCTCCGCCGCTCATCTCCATCGCGTCGCCGATTTCATCCACCTCTCCGGCAACTTTTACGTCTCCCGGCATTACATGGATTCCCTCTATCCATTTCTGGGCTCCCTCGAGCTTTTTCGTGGATGCCTCGCTGCCGGCAAGCTTCTCGTCCTCTCGGCCAAGCGCATGCCTAGCTCCTCCCTTCCCTCTCTCTCTCTCTCTCTCTCTCTCTCTCTCTCTGTGTGTGTGTGTGTGAGTGTGTGTGTGTGTGTGCGTGCGTGCGTGCTAGTGGGACCCATGTGTTTAAACATTGATTATCACCTAATGACATTAGTTAAAAGTACTAAGTCAATGACAGGTGGAACCAGCTGAAAAGGTAATCAAAAATATAATTTTAAATGTGTTCAGAAAATGAGTCACTCACATGTGGGACCACACACTATTCTCGGTTTTCAAACACGATTTAAAAACCCGAGAGACTAACATGTGGTCCTAGTCGTTAGTTAATTAAAATCAGAAATAGGTTTAATCATTAGCTAATAAATAATGAGTCTATGAAATGTGGGACTGCCTCTAGTTTATAAATAAAATTAATAAAACAAAAATATGAGTCACTGATAACTAGGCCCCACATATAAGTTAATAAAAATCGGAAAAATACGAAAACCCGTTTTTAGTTCAGAGGAAAATCTGTTTTCTCTACTAGAAAGTGTAAACCTCAGTATAACTCAGAGGAAAATATGCTTTCTTTATTAGAAAGTGTAAATCTTAGAAAATGCGCTTTCGTCATTAGCACTTTTCTAATTTCTGGAAATTTCAAACCGAAGTAAATTAAAGCGTTAATAACTTTTGCATACAAACTCCAAATTGAATTAATCCTTTTTCTAAATTCATATAAAATCATGATCTACCTGAATATGCAAAAATATTTGGATTTTTTTTGCTGTTGAAATTATTTTGTTATACTTGATTTGCTTCCGGCTCTTTTGATTAGACATCGATTGTCCGAACAACTTGTACAACGATCCTCCATCCTCGTATTCAGAGCAACCAGAGCAAGGCAAACACCCCCTTTGACCATGTTGATCCTACTATTTTAATCATTGTACTTTTTTTTTGCAAAATCTATTACGCGTACAGGTATGTTTGATTAAAATTGCTATATTCAGGATAAACGGCAGTCATAACCCTATTCGATGCATGAACCTCCTTGAAATATTGATAAACTTACTATTTTAGCCATTAGGTTATGGTATAGACAATAAATGATGTCAATTTGGAAATTTTGAGTGCGAGTATCGCACAATTGCTTAGTCAAGCTATAGTCTTTACTAAAATTTGCTAAAAGGGATGACATGATGAACATGAGTTGGGAGATTTTGAAATGATGGTCCAGAGGGGTTTACCTCTGTTATGTTGTATAAAAATGAAAAAAAAATTAGTTTGCGACGTGGGCACATTATATTATATTCTGAGAAGTGTGAGGTGTATCTCACAAGTAGATAGTGGGAGATCCTTGCCCGGGTCAATTAAGGACCGAACGCCAGCAAGTTCTATCTAAGCCTAAGCATACAACCACATGTGCCGTTATGGAACGACATTTGCTAATTAAGTCATCGAAAACTAGCCTTGCATGTTGGTAGGTCGTAGTAGTGCGAGCATGTGTGATTGCTCAAAGAGGCTCCATTCACCAAGGCATTGGGAACAAAACTTCTACAACAACGGTGAATGTCTCACTGAGATGGGGGTGTACCTGGGTGACATGGGGGTATTCATTCACTAGGCTAGTGCAAGGTGACAACTAGGTGATGTAAAGGTTTCGACATGTGCTCTAGGCTGCTTACCAAAGGTAGTGAGCAGTGGTATCGACGGATGCCAAACAAACTAGAGACTTCGTGTGCTATGGGTAAAGTTGTACACCTCTGCAGCGTGTAAATCTATTTAAATAGACATGCTAGTGGTCATGCGCGTGCTTAGTGCAGTCTTAATGGGTATAGTCTTGGTTTTCACAAAAACAATTTGATGGAAAATGTGGGAAATAGTTTGTTGGTTTATATTTGAGTTGAGTGCCATGTCCATGGTTGAAAATAAGATGTTGCTCATAGCTGAGGAGGGTTGCGAGTTGTTATTTATTCAAATTACTTACTTGTTGTCTTTTATCTATCTGCTCTTTAAATTTTCGTTGCAAAGTAATACGTATTTGAAGGGATACGGGTAGGCTACACTAGCTGATAATTCAAAAATTCTACCATGTAAACCAGGACACCATGCAAGCAAGAGATCATAGATCGTTACCATCAGAAGCGCAATGCAGTGAAAGAAGAGTTAGAGCAGCCTGATCCAACAAAGAGCGTGTCGATGTAGTGGTCGTAGTCGATCGTCTAATGTTGAGCACGTCAATGCAGTGGTCGTGGTTGATCGTCCAACGTCCTCGCGAGTCGATCGCCTCCTCTAGCAACCTCCGCAGTTCCTTGTGAAGATCACGGATCGTCCACAAGCGCAACTGTAACCGCAGTAGCGCCTCCACGGTATCCACACGTCCAGGGAAGGAACACCGTACGCTGGTGTGCTAGCACCAACTCACACAGTAGGGCTCTCTCAAGAAGATGATGGTTAGGGTTTCTGTGGATCAACTCACGTGTATCGTATATCTCCCAATAGCCTCAAGCATCTCCTTATATAGTGCCCATGACGGATCCTATCTGAACATGTTTGTTCCAACCCGTTAAGTGTGTGACCCGTTAGGTTCATGCGTAATTGGTTGTAACTCGCAAACTCCTTTCCAATCAAGAGTCGTTAGCGGCTCCTAGCAGGACATAACGATTCCCGAATACACACGAATTATATAGAACAAACCTTAATGCAATAAGATCTACGACCAGGTCCTTATCACTAACGACTAGCTCGTATCTCTATACGGCCAGCTTATATTTGGTCTCGACCAGTTCGTAACTCCTTACGACCAGGTTTTGACAACTTAGTGATCATGTTCAACCAGCCTACAACCAGCTCGTATCTCCATACGACTAGTCCGTATCTGATCGAACTGAAAGACCTGCTCATGTATTCTCCCTTTGCCTCATGCACTACACCATGGCATAGTATTAAGGGCAATAATCTGCCAGGAAAGAATTGGGTGGGAGGCAAATTATGTGCTGGCAATATATTAGAGTTTATAGGTCCTACTAACTGCCGGGAATAAAAAATATCTTAGGTAATTTATCTGCCGGCTAAAATTTTGTATTAGCCACCAAATATCTGCCGTAGAAAAGGTCAACAGGATCAACATATCTGCCGGGGATTCACCGCACCCGGGAAAGAAAATTTGCGCGTGTGCGCGGGAAGAAAAAATTGAGAGGGAGGGCTGCCCACAAAACCTAATCCCCAAATGTCTCCACCAGCAGCCACATCCTCCACAAGCGCCGCCATCCTCCCCGGCCTCCCTCCTCCCCGAGCGCCCCTGCTCCTAGCGCCGCCGCTCCTCCCAACATCGCGCCACCACTCAGCGCCGCCCCACCTCCGAGCACCGCCCCTCCTCCCAGCGCCGCCATCCTCCCAGCGCCGCCTAATCGGCTCCAGGCGCTGGCAAGGCGGTGCCTAGGCGTTCGGCGGTGAGCTAGCGCCACGACTAACTTCGGCGGCGGGTTTGGCGGGCGGGCGCCTTGACCAGCCCGCGGTCCAAGCCGGTGCTTCAGCGGCGGCGGCGCTGCCGCTGAGGCAGCGCCGAGGTGGGTATAAAAGTTTTCGCCGACTCCCGAGCCCATCGCTTGTCGCGGCCGCTAGGGTTCGGCTCATGCCTCCCCGACGCGGAATTGAGCTCGCCGCCGCCGATTCGACCTCGTCACCTCCGAATCGCGGTCATCCCGCCATCTCCGCCGCCGAATCGTGGTACGCCGTCGCCGCTCCCCTCTACTCTCAAGGCGAATCTTGGGCCCATATGTGATGTATGCATCGTCGGTATGTTCAGTCTTTGAATGAGTACCTAGCAAATCAAGCTTGGGATTTCTATTAAAGCTATTGCCCACCGAGTGGGACTTATTTTTGAGTTTTGTGTGTTGAGAGAACCCGGTAAAGGTCAAGACGAGTGTTGAGGTGTAAGATGTTGATATCCTTCGAGGTGAGATGGTCGCATATGTCCTAGAGGGAAGTGATTTAGGAGTTAAAAATCTCGCATGCGTGACCAAAATCCAAGGTTGTTCACATTGCGTACATGTTGAATGTGATTAATTTCAGTTGTAGTGTTCTTGCGAATAGAACGACAAGTAGAGTTCGGGGTCGAATTCTGTTTAAGGGGGGTAGAATGTAATATTCTGTTCAAATATAAAACATATAAGTGACTAGTTCTAAAATTAAAAGTAATTAGAAAAGGAAAATTCAGAATTTTTGGAGGAGTTTTAGAACTCGGGCCTTTGGCCCATAGCTCTTTGGGCCCATGTGGGGGGAACTAAACCCTAGCACCCTAATTACTGTAGCACGGAACTGTAGCACCGCTGCCACTGTAGCACGGCGCTACTGTAGCGCTCCACTCTCCTCCGGTGCTTCCCCTGCAGATTGGCTGGCCATAAGGAAGAGGAAGGAGAGGGAAGAAGAGAGGAGGAGGGAGAGGAAGAAGAAGAAGGTGGGGGTGATCTTCACGAGGACTACAACGTGGTCCAGCGGGGGATTTCGTGGGTAAGATCGTGATTCTCAATAGCTAGTTCGGTTCTATAGATGTGTTTTGCTACCGATTAATCATTGTAGTATCCTGCTGTCGTAGATCGGTAGCACTGCAGTTCTGTTGATTCGTGAGATTGGGTTAGTTCCAGGCAGATTAAGTATTTAGGGTCTCCTAGAGATAGATGGATAATTTCGTTAGCTTTCTAGAAAGTATTAAATCATAATTATTGGATAAAGTATGAATTAGTTATGAATTTTGCAAGACTGGGTGCTAATTCAGTCTCAGGATTTGTACAGCGGTCGTAGTTCTGTACATTAGAGTTTGGAGATGGCTGAATTTGGTCCGATGATCTCCATGAGATATTTAGATAAATTTATGATGATTTCTGGAAGGTAAAGTTCATAAATTTTGGACGGATAGATCAAAACTTATGAATTTTTAAAGTTATTACTGTAATCTGTCCTTCTATTGTGGACAGAGGTGAAAGGCTTGGCTATTTGAAACCATTGTTGCACAGTGGGAATATTTTTTATAATTTTATTGAGATATCTGGTTTTCTGTAGTTTCCAGGGAGTCTTAGAACAATGAGTTTGGCTGTTCCAAACAAAAGTTATGATTTTCCCAAGTCAGAGATACCCAAGATGACAGAACGGTCTTCGGGATTAAAAACAAAGCATTAGATGTCGAATTTTGACCTTTCGGTCACCTGAGAAGTCGTAGCTAAGATTATCTAGATTCTAGGAAAATTGGATTCATGACGTTTGGAGTTTTGACTCAAAAGTTATGGATTTTTATTTAATAGCAGTCTGTTTGGACAGATTTGGATTTTAGGAGTATATTGGTTAATGTTCGGGTTTCGTTTAGGAACGATTGCTCTCGTTTTGTTCCAATGCAATGTTGTGCAAGTTTGGTTGATTTTTAGTATAATTCACGGTTGCCAGGTGGTGGTGAGCCCCGGGACTAGAGGTTTCCGTCGTTGTCTTCCGTCTCACGGTTGAGGCAAGTACCTTGGTTGATTGACTTAATATGAGTGAATGGCATTGTTTGCTAATACTATGAGTATATGTGTTGTTCATGGTTGCTAAGATATTATGAAGGTTAATATTCAGGTTTTATAGTGTTACAAATTATGTGCTATTTATGGATGTTTGAAAATTATGAAGTCAATGATCATGAATGCTTGTAGTATGAATAGGTTTATTCATATGTGAGGTTGTTGCGAATGCATGATTATGATGATTTAAGATTTCATTCATATGCATCATGATGGCATATTGAAGGCTTGGTCATGTGATGACCAAGCAATCGTTGAGGTCCCCGTCATGATTATGACAGGCTAAAGGTCCCCATGCTCGTGGAGTATGGGCTTTGGTCCCCATACTTGCGGAGTATGGGCAATTGGTCCCTGTGCTAGAAGGCGCAGGCATGGGTATGCAGGATGCATACTTTGCATTACCGGTAAAATGCAAAAGAGAAAGAGAAAGAGAAAGTGTTTTTGAGCATCTTGCATAGCATGAGCATATGAAATGAGTGTTGTAAAGATTTGTGAATGGATGTGAATGATTACAGTTGCTTATGTTATTGTTGCCATTTATTGTACTTGCCGAGTCTTTGGGCTCACTCTTCTTTGTTGTTGTTTGTTTTTAGGTACCCTTTACAAGAACGGCATGCATGGGAGGGAATAAACCTAGAGTGGTTGTACAATGGCACGAGCTACTCACCATCGAATTGTTTAGAATGATAGTTTTTGTAGTTGAAGGAATTTGATTAGAGAATTAATTATGATTACACCTCATGCTTGGATTAATTGTAATTATGATGGTTAGCATAGCTTGAATGCTTAAGATTATGTTTTAGTTGATTAGCATGTTGGATTTTTCTCTTATGATATATTTGTTCATTGGGACCTCCGGATAGTTAACTATACAGAGGAGGTTCTCACGGATTTTAGAAGATTGTTCTAGTTTAAATTGATTATAGTTTAGTTTAGTAACATTCCGTGCTCTTGTTATTTGGGTGTTATACCATGGGCGTGCGTGAGAGGAGGGCAAGATTTGCCTCGAGTACTGTGTGAACTGTCGATGGATGAGGTGAAGAGGAGCTCTCGCAATTCAAAGGATCGGGCCAAAGATTGAGTTTGATCACCCACTTGTTCTTTCAAATGAATTTGCTGCTCTGGTTGTTGGAGTATAGTTTGGTGCAAGCCATGGTAAAGTAAAGAGAGTGTGAATGTGCGGTGTTCCTAACAGAGTGATTTTGACGCTATGATATATGAAAGAACTCAAGACATTATGTCTCTTGTGATTGAAATGGTTGCGGTTTAAAAAGAGAGAGTTGGTCTTGCACCTTGATGAGAGAGATTTTGCTTGCATTGGTTGAGCTTAACTATTTCGTGGTGGCAAGAGCAAAGAACAATCAATTTTGGCCTTGCAATGAATTGCTAACAAAAACAGTGATTGAGAGCTGTCCAAATGATGACATGTAGCTTCTAGGCTTTTATATATTGAGTACAATTATTCACGTCCTTTTGTTCTTAGTCAATGTTAGTTACACTGTTCTTTGGGTCGCCAATTTAAGCCTTTGTAATTTGTACTCCACAATGGAATTCAAACAAATTTTGTTCAAAAGAATGAACTGTGAATGTTTATGATCCAACTATCTTCTTATGCTATTTAATTACTTGTTTAAGGATTTAATCGCATTTTTTTAGTTGTACGATTTTTCGATTACGTTAGGCTCTTTGGAGTAAACAGGCATATGATTGATGACTTTTCCTAATTTATGCATGTAACGGTGGCATGCGTCTTGATGTTCTATCTTCAAAAGGATGATTTTCCAAGAGATACCCATGTACGTGAATCTTTATTTGTCACTAAATTGTTTATGTGCAATGACATATATTTACGCAATAGGTACTCCGCATTACAAAGGCTATTGGTTGGGTTCTGCAATGACTACTAGGAGAAGGCATACATTCATCTGAATAATAAAATTCTGATGATTTGAAGTTTGACTTGAATTGTCTATTTGTTACTCATGGGAAGCTTTGTCAATCATGTACCAAAAAGTTAGGAGGCCGAAAACCAAGGGTGCCAATCTTGCTTGTCCCCTAGCAAGTTTATGTTGTATTGAAGAAAAGATGCGACCATAGCCCGTAAGCTATTTGCTCTCATTTCAAAACAATATGAGAAAAGATCTGACCATAGTGGGCAAAGGGCCATTTAGTAGCCTCGCAATCTGTCTAGAACTTCTAGGAGAGTATTTGTTGTCTCATTGTTCACTCTCTGATTATTTTGTTTAAATAGCTATTTTCCTTCGAGAGTTTTATCCTGTTCTAGTTGTTCAACTTTAACCTTTTGTAAGTATTACACTTCTGCTGCACATCTGGAAGTGGATAATATAACCATAAAACTTCGAACTAGAGAGGTGGACCCTTGATGCCCATCTGGTATGGTATTCTTTGAAGTAGAGCAATGTGTCATGTGATGTGAGTAGAGCAACTGGGCAGTTTGCTTCTTGCTTACATGAACTTAGTAAACTGAATCATTTCATTGATCTTTGATTAGGTTGTAATGCACTCTTTCAAGTCAATCTGGGAGCCTTGTGTTAGTGGTAACATCTGGTGTGAAAGTCGAACACTTTTCTGACCTTTCTATGAGAAGTAACCGCCACTTTGGAGGACATCTTTAGCTACCCCATGATCGAGTATGATCTTTGCTTCAAGTGTTGAGCATGGCATCAACTGAAGGAGCTCAAGGAAATGTAGTCGCATCCATGCAAAATAATATGTGCCAAGCAAGTTTTTTTGCTCTCCACAATTGATCCTTGGAAATGAAACTTCCCACTTACTGGCTAGTTTTCCTGTTATTTTACCTTTTGTTGGTCCTGAACTGTATCCCAATTGTGGCCCTCTCTGCTAGACATATGCCATGCAAACCAAAACTATGTTTTGTTGGTTAACTTCTACTCTTTCTTTGTTTATTGTGATTTTGCTTTATTTATATTTTGTTGCATGTTTGCAGATCTATGATTACCATAGGCGGAATCCTTCTGCCCGATTCGTCAGTACAACTGATGATTATGAAGAGCTACTAAAGGAGGGACCAGTTATTGAATTCTCTGGCAAGGTATTCTCCTTTACCATTTTTTGCCTTGTAATCCTGTCCAAGATGATTTGTGCATTGTTTTATCCTAAGTAGGGGTGCAAACGGAGCGGATACGGACGGATATCGCTCATCCCGTATCATTTTCCATATTTTTTCTCAGATTCGGAATCGGACACGGACAGTGCCGGATACGAATACGAATGCAGATAGTCTCGGTCACGAATACGGAGCGAATACATGCCGAGCCGAATACGGATTGCCTCGGTCACGAATACTTACTCGGATATTGCGCGAAAACATAAACCATATATATAGCACAAATAAAAATCAATCAACCATACTATATATCCAAAATGCAACAAGATTAGTAGTTTAACAAACAAATTTAAATATATCACACGATAACATAGGCTATTTAAGCAAGTAGTAGTAACTACTAACTACTAACTAGCAAGTAGCAAGTACATGACAAGGCTAAGTAAGCAAGTGTAACTACTAACTAGCAAGTCACAAGTTCGCAAATCATAAATCACAAATATCCTAGCCAGGAGCAGAAAAATGATAAGACAGAATACAATTATTATGGAAGATCTTGCAAATACTATCAAGAGAATGAAGCAATATAAGGGCATGTACCTTAGGCCTACAATTTGAACGAGCTTGAGTCGTGCCCAAACAATTAGTTTATCCTTATAGTCTTAGTATCCTCCCACTTAAAATTAATCCTTAAAACCTACCTTCAAAGAGACTTAGTGAAAGCCTAAAACCATTTAGGGTGGTTTATAAGCTTACAAAGGTTTGTAGGCTGAACTTACCTAAAACCATTGGGACTTATCGTGCGAGCTAGTTAGTTCAATTTGAAGCCTTGTATAAGCCAACAAAGTGGGGATGGAGTTTTAATTTTTCAATACACATGAGATTTAATCCTATCCAATAAGCAACTCCATCGGCACCTGCTTAATAAGCTTATTGCGGTTTTAAGGACAACCTTGAACCCTCTGAAACTAGCACATGTTTGGTAGGTGCTAACCGCTAAGCTTCGAGGAAGCATTATGTTAATGCTTATTCTCAACTAAAGCAGGTCTCGAGTTAAGTTAAACAATCAACATACACTAAAAATTAAACTTAAGCATAAGGCTCACCCACGCCCGAGCATGCACGAAGTAAACACAAGAGAAACTAGGATGATTTGGCTTGAGACTTCTTTCCTAAACCTCCAACCAAGATGATGTATCACAAGCAGTTACTATGCGGTATAAATGGTGTAAGTTCTTCGGTGCATGCAATTGAAGAACTTCATACATGGAAGAAATGTGCTAAAGGTTTGACAAGCCATATTGAAAATCTTGTGAATTGCCAAACCCATTTCAAAGATATGCAACTTGCACTTCCTTTTACCAAATTTAACAGATGTCGACAAACAAAGATCGAGAGGTAAACCAAGAAACCGTGACCTACGAATGTAAGTTGCGTATGACAAGAAAGATCAAAAGGAAACATGCTCGATTACCTTAATCGATGTCAAAAGGCGGTCTTCCAAAAGATCGGACTCGTCTTCAACATTAGAATGAGATGTTGCACTGATCGATGATTATCTTCATGTTGACATGATTCATGACTTCCAATTGCCGCAATCCCACAATTGTCCAACAGTTTTCCATTTGCTGATTTTGCTTGATGTCCCTGTGGTGATTTCTTTTTTGGACCAAACAGTCCCCAATTTGAAGGCTCCTGATCAACATCATCAAATGCAAAAGGATCAGGATCACCACCACCACTGCTCAAAATATCACAAATAATGCAAACCTTCAGGAGGACATCAACATGATGTAAAAAGAAATTATCAAAAAATTTCGGCTCAAAGGCCTCTCAATGCCTTCTAAAAGAAATCTATCTAAACAAAACTCCCCTCACAAGTTGCTTTTCCATGCTTCCTACTCCCTTCTCACCTTTTCCATATTCTACCTTGATTTACCTTCATTTTCTGAAGTTCTGGATGTAAAGTACAAGTTTATACAGCACTGATGTGTCAAGGATATAACAAACTTTTGTGGACTATCATTAGTATTTTCCAGGAATTGTGCATTTTTACCTTCACAATTCCTTCGGCAAAAACACACCCAAAACAAAATAGCATGCTCAAAACACATAACAACTATGCAACTCTATCAATAAAACATATGCATCACGATTACTCCAGCAAAATGCTATGAATTCCCTAATATATGCAACTCTATCGATAAAGTGATAGCACCTTCCTATCATGCTCCCTTACAAAATAGTGGCTGCAAATGGCTACAGAATTTCACGGGCACTCATCTTGTCTAGAGCTTTGCTACCACAATTAAGATCCTTCTTGCGAGTCAAAGCGTCCTACAAACAAGTCACCATATGAGTACAATATGAAGTATGAACACCAAACAAAGAACTAATGAAGTGAAAGCAAAGGCTCACCTCATCCCTGGGGACACTGTTTACCATATCAATGCTTAAATTTTTCGAACATATATTATCAACAAGGTTTAGTGTATAGCATGGGTTATCTATGGATAATTGGAAACACAAACTAATGACATTGTATTAGTAAAGGGCTAAAATATTTACTTTGGATGCATATACTAACTAATTGATCATGTTAAGACCATTAATTACATTGGTTTCCCTCCCAACTGTGTAAAGAAATTGTATTTACGCTCACAAATATTCGAGAAACATAAAGCTGTTACCAGCATGTTTTAGGTCTTTCTACCAGCAGCATGAAGCTGTTAATATTAGATTCAATATCAGCCAATAATCACAAACATAAAAAATTTATCTGAAAGCTTGCCAAGAATATGATAAGGAACCAAGTGAGCACATGCAGTATTTCTGTATACCTATATCTTTGTTACTAATGAGAATATTCAAATCGTCCAAACAAGCCTCTTTCTTAATGCTTTTCTTGTGATTTTGTGTCAACAGACTTAGGAGGCAGGCATGAGCTTGATGATCAATGATGCTCTGCAGAACAAAATATAAATTAAATGAAACGGCAAAACTGCACACAAATTTGCAATTAACTTCCATGCTGCTACCTATGTTCAACATATCCATGTATACCACCACATATAGTATAGTGACTCTGATTATAGGAGATTTGTAAGATCTTGGAAGCAAACAAGATGATTGATTGATCATACATTATGTGCACCAACTTGGTCAGAAGAAGTTCCATTGGACGATGCATAATTTTTTAGCACAACCTCATCATCCTCAGTCTGAGACTCCACTTTATCAATAGATAAGGATCTTGTATATGATCAAATAAGGAATTGCATGATCATTGAGAATAAAAATGTGGAGTATGAAGTCATTGTGAAATCACATCAAATGGAAGTGCTTGACTTTGAGGAGCATATTTCTTCTCTGCGAGAGAAAACACATTACATGGATGAGATGCTTGAACAGGAAGAGCAAAACCATTATCATCCATCGCCCAAATCATTGAACACTAACAATAGCACTAACTAAAATAATGCAAGTATAGTTGTGGCATCATTTTTGTTGGTCACATCACAAGGCAAGGGATGGGCAGAGTAGAGAGGGGGGTAGCAGGGAGTTTTACCTTGACATACACCGATGCTATAATTAGTCCATTTTAGTCCACCTCCAGATCATGCATCATGCATAAGCAATTTTAAGCACACATTAGCAGATGCATATCTTATTAACAGCATGACTCATGGATTGAGGGGAAATAACATATAGTACTTTGGAAATATCCAAAAGAAAACTAGAACTAGGTAATACTTGCACATAGCCTCCACTCAGAAGTTTGATATGAATCCTTTCGCCATTCCCTTCGATGTAAAAAGTCTCACTGGACAATGGTTTGCTCCAGTGATAAGAATATTGTAAGGTAAAAGGTTATATGGAAACACATTTTTTCTCATATGCACAAAGACTATCCAATGATTGTACAACACAACAATCAGCTGTTCAGCATGCAACTCTTCATTTTCTTCTGTTCTTTACGTCCATATATTTGCTTATAAAACGAAGATGCTTAGGTTGGCCGTATGGGCCCATACGGCCATGACAGAAGATCAGAGTAAGGTGTTCTAACCATTGTGAAGGCATTGCGATAGCTTACTAGTTACTAGTGCAACCCGACTTGTTGGGTTTGGTGTCATGCGGTTCACCATTGACCTTGGAAAATATGTAAAAGATTTATACAAGTGAAATGCCGAAATCACAAGAAAAGGCATGAAGATGAGTAACGAAAGAAAGGAGCATTACATGTGAGCGACTTGAGTAACTGCCCAACCAACATTAAAAATAGCAGCAAATGTGTTGTATCCAACAGTCTCCAGAGTAGATGAAATAGTCCCCATAAGTTTGCAAGGCAAACAAACTACCAAAAAACAGATGAGAAGGTACTAACATTTTTTCTTTTATTCTCTCATTAGTCTCTTGGACCTTGGTGATGTTGTGCGTGGTCATTTTTCAAATAGCACAATAGAATCAATAACGAAAAAGATCAATGGAACACGAAGATCATTTGTGCAAGATATACTTCCGCTCAAAAAATGTGCGGTATATTACGGTGAAATACTTATTCGCCACATCTAAGACATCTTGAAGTTAAATATGTACTATTTCCAATGCATTTGTAAAATTCCTAATTGAGTAGAGTGGATAAAGAGCTAGACTACAGGTAAAAAGAGTGCAGGAAAGCCTTCATTCAATATGATGTAATGTTTTTTAGCATATGCCCAGAACCATAGGATTAAACACTGTTAGAACAAGAATTTATCTCACCTCCGCCCATCTGGATTAAATGCCAATGCATTAATTGGTCCAAAATGGCCTTTAACACCACCAATTTTCTCTTGCAAAATCTAAAAGAAATAGCAGTGTCTTATTTTTGAACAGTTCAGAATATATAATCTGCATACATAAATTGCTTTCACCTTAGCAGATTTATCAAGGGAACCTGTAAGGAAATGAGACCAATCTGCAGATTTCGACAGTGAAGAAATTGCTTTCTGATGTCCATTTTCCTTGTCGACTCCTTCGGTTTTCGATGGAAGCGAAGGTGAAGAGCTCCCGCCCGACCGCACGCCCCGAGCTTGGCGGTGCAGTGGTCGCCGCTTGGTGACGAGGCGGTGGAGTCGCGGAGACGTCGCGAGACGAGCACGGCGTCGTTAGGCCAAGTGGTCGCCGTTGTCGGCCAACCGGATGGTGGGGGTGTGGTCCTTGGCACAGAGAAGAGCAGTCGCCGTCGCGGTAGAAGTGAGGAACGTGAGCGTGGCGCGTCGCGCTGCGAGGGAGGAGGAGGGCGGCGGCGGGCGAGGAAGGAGGGAGGTGACGGCATGGCGAGGAGGTGGGAGGCGGAGCAGCGGACGGGAGGCGCGGGTGGGGGAGGACCGGCCGAGAAGTGAGGAGGAGAGAGGAGGACAGGGCGGCGGCGGCGGCATCGGCGGCGGTGCGGTGACCGGTGTGGTGGTAGGGTTGGGAGATGAGAGGGAGAGGGAGACTGAGCCGAGCCGATTTGGGATTCTTGTTTTGGGGGCGGCGGGACTACGGGCGTGGGAGGCGGGAGATGTCCCGGAGGCGGGAGATGTCCCGCCGCGCGCGTCAGCTGCGTGAATATTCGGATAGTCGCCGGTTATATCCGATTTTATTTTCGGATAGTTTCAAAAAAACCAGATACCTAACTATCCGAATCCGAATCTGTATCCGGTGAAAAATACCCGAATCCGGATCCGGATCCGAAAAAACATCCGGATATCCGGGAAAAAAATCCGAATTTTGGCCACATTTATTCGGTCGGTCGGTCGGTCGGGAACTATCCGTTCCATTTGCACCCCTAATCCTAAGCCATACTGCGGTTATTCTGAATCTCATTACTTGTAGACATTTGCCTTGACTATATGTGCTTTGTACACATGCAAATAAACAACATGCTATTTGAGCATTTAAAATTTGTTGCGGTATATGTAGCTAATTTTGTATAATTCTCTGAAGAGACTTACTACACACGGCAACTTCATCTTATAGTCTTTATCTGAACTTTCTGGCCCTGTTTCCATCCTTGGTTGAATATGGTACATGTCCAAGTTAGTTAAATAATCAACAGAGCCCATGTGCTGAAAACTTTGTAGAATCCATTAGCACCCTTCTTTTCTTCCTGTTTACTACAGTAGTCTTGACCTAGAGGGTATCTCCATTGTGATACGTGTATTTTAATTTCTACAGGATTGTTTGATTCCTCTTGTAGGATCTTGGTGGTACGCATGGTAAGATTTAGGTTAATGATTTTATACTACGAGGGAGCATGAACCATCACTAGAGAATCATTTGCTGAGCTACTTCCGTGTAGTTTTAAACTTTTAATCCTACTACAATGGAGCATGAACCATAACTTTTAATGATTTGCTTTGGCAGTGTTGATATTTTATATACTGTTCTCATCATAGTTATACTTTTAAATTTATAATTGCCAAGAGAACTACCCCAGCTAAACTTATTAAGGCAATGGTATACATAGTATAGCTATTTGTAAGGGTTTGTGATGTTTCAATTTTGAGTTTTGAATTGCGTTTCAAAATTTGGAGTGGCTAGTCAGTTGTAGCATTAGTTCACATGTTTGATTATGCAAATTTGGGAATCATTTGAAACTGAACTGAGTGTTGGAATAAAGGTCAGAAGTAACATTATAGTATTAGCATGAGAAAAACCAACATAGTATAATTTGGTAGGTATATAGAAAGACCATCATATGTATCATCTCGGAATGGGCTTTGAGACCAACCAAAAAAAGAAAGAAACAAGCATAGCTCAGCTCAAGTGTGAGCTCAAGCCAGCTTGATTCAACTAGATGTACTTCCAGAACAAGGCTTGTCTGCAGACCTTTGTGTTCTTTTACATGTTCAATCAGGTGTAAGCAAGACCTTCCAATGTATCTGATATCATTTAGTGGATATGCACTTTATTTGTCAATTGTGTAAATAATGTTTATGTAATTTTGTAATTGTTTGAACTTTTGCTTGAACTGCTATGGAAGTTGCTACTAATAATTTTGCTATTCATCCAAAGTTCAAGAGGTTGTGGAAGTGCTTCTTTCCTATTCATATAAGGTAGCATAACCTGCCATGATTATCAAGAAATAAAAATCCAAGAAAGCGTACAACTTCTGGGTGTTGGGTCTATACCCTGTTCAATGCCTGTAATTTTAAAGGATGACCTTGTTGATATTGTTAAAGCTGGAGGTGAGTAGCCTCTTCATGTCCATCCATTTGTAGGATTCTGTGGAAGATTGTGTTCTAATGAACTTGAAAAAAAACAAAACAAAATGCTTGATCTTTATATGATCACTTGACCGATAACTTGGGAAAATTTTGATGTTGATTTTTCATTGTTCCCAAGTGAAAAATAGAAAATCTTGTGTTTCTTTTGCATGAATTGCACTGCACGGCTATCCATTGTTGGCTTAGTTGCTGTTGCGCTATGATTTGTGATGTTCAGTCATGTACTCATGTTTATTCTTTCTTCAGATGATATCATTGTTACGGGTATATTATCCACAAAATGGTCTTCGATATTAAGGATGTGCGTTCCAACCTTGACCCTATGTTGATTGCCAATCATGTCGTAATTGATAAGTTGTTGTACTATGTCAATTTGTGACTCTCGATTTATGCATTAATCGTTATGGTTTTAAATCTTTTGGAGCATGTGATGAACCAAGCACGGATGCTTGTTCTTTGAAACATTTTTATTACATAGTGTGCTTGTTAAGAACCTGCAGTACTTATTCATTCTTCTCCGGATCTATCACAACAATACCAAAGACAACAAGCTTTATCATGTTATTGCTAGTCCAGAAATTTGTGGAATAGCTCTTGATGTTTTGTTGTGCCAATATATTGGTCATGTCTGTTGAAAAAACTGTAAAATTTTCTATGTAATAGATATGTTGATGTCTAAGCCTTCCTCTACAGTCTCTAATCTGACTCAAATGATTTATTTCACTTCCGTTCATTGCATTGTAGTTTGGTTTTTTTTATCATCTACCAAGGTAGTTGGACGTCACCATAGATAGCCATATGTTTTGCGGTTGTTTTATTTGTTCAGTTAGTCTTGGTTATTATGATTGAATGGTGCAAGCTATTGGAAAAATATTAAATTCACTATCTCGAACAGCACAATTACATTTTATTAGTATTTTACATGTATATTCCTGGACAGCACAATTGTATGTTTGTGGTTACTGACTTTTCGATTTTCTTTTCAGGTACAAAACATAAGGGTTGTTGAAGTTATTGTTTGCTGATAGAGTGTTCGTCTTTATTTTGCAAATGATGATAGCGTGATGATTTCATTATGTGGACATCTTCATTGTCGACTTCTTTTGCGTAGATGTTTTGTACATACCAAGGATAGATTAGTATTGTGGTAGAACGGATTAAAGAATTTACATGTGTCAAGGATAGACTAGTATTGTCGACTTCTTTTGTGTGGATGTTTTGTACATGCCAAGGAGACCGTGGCTATATTAGAATGCTCGGAATTTTGAAGTTGCATGTGTATGGTGTACTGCAAATGTACTGTTGTGCTTATCAGTAATTTCATATTTTAGGTTTATGTATTTTGCATCATTTGAATTTCATCTATGTATTGCAACTGTATTTGATTGTTGATATGATATTTTCTAAGTGGTACGATTGAGAAAATTATATGTTTTGTAAATTCCGATTGAATGTTGCAAACTATTGGGAAAATATTAAATTCACTATTCCGGGTTGTATAATTAAATTATGACAGTAATAGTTATCCAGGGCACTTAATTACTAGGAAAAAGACCATCAAGGGCGTAGTAACTGCCGGCAATATGTATAATTGCCGGGGAAACTCCAACTATCGTGCCAGTGGAAACTAAGTTATTTAGGGCATTTAACTGCCAGGAAAACTCTAACTGTCGGGAAAACAACTAACTGCCGGGGAAAACGGACAATCAAGGGTAGGTTAACTGTCAGGGAAAACGACAATCAAGGGCAGATTAACTACCGGCAATACCTCTAACTGCCGGGAAATAGCTAACTGCCGGGAAATAGCTAACTGCCGGGGAAAATATAACTGCCGGGGAAAAAAACTTTCTAGGGCAATTAACTGCCGGGAATTCACATATCTGCCGGGAAATGTTTTTCCCGGCAGCACTTTACCGGGCAGGCAATAAGTGCCAGGAAAACTAATTGCCGGTAGATAAATTGCCTTGCAACACAGTTTTTCCCGGCAGTTGCATTGCCCTTAATACTATGCCATGGTGTAGTGATGATATCTGGTTGAACTCTAGGTGAGATGTTATGTCATCCATGGAGTGTTCAATACTTTCTCGATCAAGTGTCGGATAACTTAACGTGGTCGAACACTTCGACCACTAGTGGCATGGCCATGCACTTTCTTTATCCGACCATATCGAGAGGCCCAGAGATATCTCTCCTGCTATGTTAGGAGAGGCAAATCCCATATCCGACTAGTCACATTCCTCCACATGTGTCATAGCATACCCGAAAGCTATCTTTATAACTACCTAGTTATGGAGTAGCGTTTAGCAGCCCCTAAGTGTACTATTAGACATGTAGGAATCCATGCTGATCTCAGGTCTAAGGATTATACATCATAATTGCTTGAGACCAACCGATGACACATAAAATCATAACAATCTCAATAGTGTCTAAAGGTGGGTCAATCCAACCCCATGTTTTCTAACATGTGTTCACATTATTGATTCGATATCCCTATATCCATGACCGGTGAAACATGGTCATCAATCAATACATGTGCTGGTCGATAAGTCACTAGTGTTCCGACCAATGACGTCCGACTAGGGATACATTTAGAACAACATCATATAAGTTAAAAGAGTTTCACCAACAAGTCACATACTTGTTAATCATATAACCAATGATTCATCCAAGGAACAGAATAACATTTATTCAATAACTCATAAACATAGACGTGATACAATCATCTCTATGATTGCCTCTAGGGCATATCACTAACAGTATTGATATTACAAATAAAACTTGCTTATTGCTAAAAACAACTTGTGGCATAGAGCCCCATCCCTTGTTAGCCTTGCATTTATACAAATTTTGTGATACACTACAAGTCTTGCTGAGTACACAATGTACTCAGTCTTGCTTAAATTATTGTTCAGAGTTAGAGGATGATCCTACGCTGGACGACGCCTTCTTTGCACCCAGAACCAGTGGGTTCAGTGACGGGTCTTTCTAGGACTTGTCTCTTGTCGGTTGCCTAATGGTTCGGATGGGCATACCGCTGGACCATTTTGATTTATTTACTATATTTTCCACTGCACTCTGGTGATACTTGAGTTTTATTTGGCCGGTCGGCCCTTGTGATGTAAACTATGTAATCGTCTAAATTATGTATTCTATTTATTTCATTTTGAATGCATAAATGTATGGATGAGATATTTAATGTTGTGGATGTGTGTACTAGCCACTGATCATGGGACTAGTACGGTACACACTGAGGGCTTCGGTCTCAAGGGATAACAAAAATCATTGAATCTCTCTCCTCTCTCCAACTCACTGAGGTCGTTGGTGCTGCCGCCAATGGATGGGAGGATGGGGAACGGGCGGTGCAGTAGAGAGGGCGCATCATCGATGGCGGCGGCCACTAGATCCGGCCAAGGAATGCATTGTCAATGGTGGCTGCAACTGGATCCAGACAGGAAATGTTTCGTCGAAGGTGGCCGCCATCGAATTCAATCACAGGAAGCTCAAGGATGAGATCCCACCCCCGGATCATGCTGCCTGAAGCTCGGTGGGTACGCGCAGCGGCCAAATCCGAACGCCTGGAGCTCGGGGACAACAGCCGGTGAGGTGATGTTGGGAGATGTTACTCCATCGGCCATCGGTGCACCACCGAGAGCTCGGATCTGGCCGCCAGGAGTGTAGTAGAGATGCTCCCTCAATGGATCTGCTGGATCCGGTCGAGGGAGATGCACTACACCATGGCATAGTATTAAGGGCAATAATCTACCGGGGAAAAATTGGATTAGTGGCAAAACATGTGCCGACAATATCCAAGAAATTAAGGGTCCAGTTATCTGCGGAAATAATTATTATCTAGAACAATTTATCTGTCGGTAATGTTTTTATGTTAGCTACAATACATCTGCCCTGAAAAAAGTCATCTAGGTCAGCCAAACTGCCGGGGATAAAAGGTAACCCTCTGGGCACGAATATGAAAAACGAAACTGCCGAGGATAGGTAACCCTCTGGGCGCGAATATGAAAAACAAAAGATGGCACAGGCGCGAAGACAAAGCTACCTCTAAACCTTATCCCCAAATTCCTCCCACCACCTCCTCCTTTCCCCGGCCGCCCACCTCCACCTCCCAGTGCCTCCATCCTCTAGCGCCGCCCTCCTCCCCGGCGCCACCCTCCTCCTACGTTGCCCTCCTCCCCGGCGCCGCCTTCCTCCCTGGCGCCACCCTCCTCCTCGGTGCCGCCCTCCTCCAGCGCCGCCCTCCTCCCCAGCGTCACCCTCCTCCCCGGGCACCCCTTCCCCCCAGCACCGCCCCTTCCTCCCTGGCCGCCCTCCTCCCAGCGCCACCCTCCTCCCAGGCACCCCTTCCTCCTAGCGCCGCCCCTCCTCCCAACGTACGGTGTAGCCATGGATCCAAGCAATGTGGCGCAGGCGGCGACACACCGAAGCTCCGAGGATGAAGTGGCGGCCTTCTTCCGCGCTGCGCCACCCCTCCGCGATCGCGACCACGTTGCCACCAACCTCGCCGACTTCATCGCCTGCCACCCCCAACCCACCGGCAAGTAGCCCCAATTCTTGAATTTCCCCTTCTCTATTCTCCAGCCTGTCCAATTCATCACCGAACCCGGGCACAATTTGGCTCGGTTCCTAATGTCCAGTCAACAAAGGATCGGATTTTGATGCGTGTATCAATTAGCTGCATACTTGACCCGATTGTGTGGTGTAGGGAGCGGAGGGGGGGCCATCGAGGTGGTCCGCGTCCCCTCCGACGACACGACTATGCCTTTGGAGTAGCGCTGCATGCGCTACATCGACAATTTCAGCTCCAGCCAGCGAGGGGCCACATCCACCGAGTATATACTATGCTCTTCTTCTTTCTTTTTACTTTTCTGATTGTTGTAACTTGAACTATTAGTGGCAATTCGGTTTCTCGGTTTAGTGCAGGTTTTTTCTCAAGGTGGGTTTCGTTGTCATCTTCATCCATCTCCGGTGAGACTTGTTAGTTTGAGATTTTTTTCTTGGTTGTTGTAATCACTTTAGGGATGCTAAAATAGCTAAGCAATCATATTTTTCATTGAAATTAGCTCTGTAAGAAGTGGTGTATAGTATCGAATCTAGGCAGATTTGCAACCTTCTTGAAGAAGTGGCACTTCTCGCAATTAGTTATAAGCGTTCTTGTTTCAGTTATGAATGCCACAATGTATGAAGAAGTGAGTGACACTAGCACATCTTTGTAGTGGAAGCAAGCAGCCTTACTGTAGATTTATCACAGAAGATTTGTATCTTGATTTTTTTTCGAGCTCAGTGAAGAATCAGAGATCCAAGGTTTGGGGGTTGTAATCATAAAGTATATATCTAAGTGATGCAAATTGACTTATCCATCCGTACTGCATGTTGTTTCCCTACATCAATATGATTTGGTTTAAAATTGTTCGGTTCTTCACCTTTTTTTTTTGCAAATTTTTAGCCTCCTTACTTGAAGATGTCAGATCTAGAAGACTAGGACCGAATATTGTTTGGTTCTTCACCTTTTTTTTTGGTTGTTTCCATTTACTATTAGGAATTTATAGGAACAATGGTTATTTGATGGTTTCATGCAATGGTAGGCTCAACCAAATGCGAGCAGCTGTAAGCAACTTGAAAAACCCTACATTTAGGCATTTACTAATTTTTCGTCAGATAATTCTTTGTAACATCTAGAACTGCACATTTGTGTTCTTTTACCTGTTCAATCAGATTTGTGATATGGTTGTCATTGCAAGATATTTGAATGCGACCTTATTAGTGCTCAAGTTGGATAAGACATTCTTTTGGAATGACCCAAGGTGTATATCACTAGTTAAGTTGTCATGTAGTCCCTACAATTGTTGACATATATTGGTTTTTTCTTGATGGCGACATATATATATATATATATATATATATATATATATATATATATATATATATATATATATATATATATATATATATGATATGACATATATATTGGTGTGATATATTGAGCAGAGAGGAAAGCAAATGGTGAACTTGACTTGCTGATGGCAGAATTTGCCAATTTTAGGGTATTCTCAATTTCTCATCTTGTAATTTTGCTAGAGTTTTTCAAACATTTACCCTTTTTTTGTTCTATTGTATTCTCAATTTCTCATCTTGTTGTCCCTTCCTTTTAGGTTATAGTAATCCCACATCATGTTATAGAAAATATCACAAATTAATGATTGAGCTTTTTTATATGTTTGCATCTAGGTATCACTATTCGTTTTTCCTAACAAGGGAAATTCCCCTGTTTCCATTACCAGGAAACATGCAAAATAGAATTCACATTATGATTGTCCAACACATGCTGGCATCAGGGTTAACAAATCCATTTTAGCCAAAAACTCTAAACCTTGGCCAGAAGGAAGAATCCAGTTGTTGTTTTTTCAGCTCCAATTGCATCTTTCCAGTTCCAACTCTGGTAAGGAGGATCTAAAGGCTGCATATTATGATCTTGAAATGATCAGAAGGTTGAAGAAAGAAGTTGAGTTTATTGAGGCTTCCTTTCGAGCAAAACAAGAATATCTGGAGGTGAGCTTAGTTGGCTATATTTATTGCAATGCTCTTTACTAGCCATGCATTTTGTGCTCCTTTCAGAATAGCTTCTTAGGACGGACTATCTGAACTTTCAGGTTGTGTTAGTCCTTTCTGTTATGTTTTACAAATAGATTACAATAGAAATTGATGGTCAAAGTTGAGTTTGGGAGACTGTCGCTTTTTTGTGATTGGAGGTAGTACTTTAATAGCTCATGCTCTTACATTTATTTTTGTTGCTAATTTTTCAAGACACGCGAGAAGAGACCACGTGACTCTATACTTTGTCAAGAATTTGATAGAGCAATAAAGATTATAAACAATGGTCTACCAGGGGAAAATCATTTCAGATTTTTACAGTGCAATCTTCATAAGAACTCTCAAAGGTTAGCTTGTGCACTTTGTACACTACGGTTATACTTATACCAAGTTCTTTTCATTTATGTTGCTACTTGTTACACTTGTGCACTTTGTACTATGAACTGTATGACCTTGCAGGTTAGCGTAGTTCACCAATGTTTTATAAGTATTTTATATTCAAATGAAAATCTTACCTTTTTGCGCTTGAGCGATGTTTTAAACTTTTAGCTAAGGCTAATTACAGCAGAAAACAATACCTTTTATGCAGTTCAAACCGCTGCTTCAAATTTTTTCTCCAGAAGGGTCTACAACAAAAAATGAACCAACTCAGAGTATTGAGGTATTGTTTTGCACTCATCCTTAATTGGGAAATTGCAATGTGCTTTGGCATTTATCAGTAAAATTAAGAGGAATTGGCTTTGTTGTGAACTTTTAGCGTTAGCAAGCAGAGAACAGTCATTTTGTTTTTTTACCAGTGAGACATGCTCTTAGCCTGACATTCTATAAGGTTTTTCTCATTTGGTTCTTATAGTAAAAAGCTACACTCGTTTTCCATTTTACAAAATTTCACACACATAAACACCAAAAATAAAGAAGAAATTTGTTGTATGATGCAACATCCTACACTTACATTTTTTATGCACATACTTCACATCTGAGATGCAGAATAAATGCTGGTGCTCAAGAAATCTAACGACTGAATAGATTCCTACTCTATTTACAATGTTATTGCAGACAATGAGATGCCCTGGTCTGTGCATGGGATCTGTTTATGCATTCAAAGCATAACTCTCATTAGATGTATTCTAAGATCTACTGGAGTGAAAGGATGGAGCATTTAACACATATATAGCTTCTCTGTATGAGCTTCTTTACAACGAACAGTAGAAGATAATGTTAGATGTGGTATTTTTCTTTTACAGACTGTTAGTTTAGAAGCAATTTTCCGTTCCCTCTGTTAGATTCGCTAAAATGCAAAAAGTTATTGGTCTCTGAGCTAGTGAGCTCTGTTGTGCTTAGTTGTCTGAGGTGCTCATTTTTAGTTTACAATGGTAGTTGCCTCTGATTCTCAATATATGCTACCTCGTGTTGTTAAAGTCTTGATGAAGTTACTTTCAATTATTGCAGTCACTTGAAAGTGTCAATCAGCTTCAACCTTTGTTAGTATTTTATCTTATCTTCTTTCTAGAATTATCCATATACTTTGAATACTTCTTGATGTATTCTACACTATGTCCCTTTTTTCCTAATCTAGAACGTGTTACCGTTCTTTCAACCTATAAAAGTATATATAATAGCATTTTCAATCGATTTTTGGAACATGCTTTGTATGCTTGATGACCCTGTTTTTTGGTGAATAAATGCATGATATATATGCTGATCGAATTGTCTTCCTTATCTTCTTTTGTGTAATTTTGAATGATTGAATTATGGATTTGAATTCGCTGATGTAGTTTGTAATCCCGGTTTGAGTGCGCTACTTTAACCTAGAAAATTAATATGAATGATAGAAATTGTTTGATCTGACATTTGTCCTTGTGAACTATATGTAATTATGTCCCTAAAATAATAAATAACAAATCTGACTAGTAAAGAATTGACCTATGATCAAAGGGCTCTAATCTGATTGTGCATGGTACTTGGTACAGTTTGCTAATGAAATAGTGCAAGTAAAATCCATCTTTGTATTTGATTTCTGAGGTGTCTTTGTGCACTTTTATTTAACATTCTTGTTTTGCCTAACTATGTTTAGTTAAATGATGATAGTATTATTCCTATGCATTCTAGTAATAACATAACTTCTATTTTTACTAATGATTTTTGTCAAGACTTGGGATTTTTGTCAAGACTTGCAATTCATCTGTTTGTGCTCTACAATTGCTTTGTTTTAGATGTTGTCTTTTAAGTGCACTACAAGGTTTAGGCACTTTTTAGCTTTCACTACATTAATAAACTAATTTATCACCAACCTGCAGGATCTACTTGATGGGTCAATCAGCAGGAGCACATATCACAGCATGTGCTCTCTTGGAACAAGCTCCTAAAGAATCTAGAGGAGAGCGCATTTCTTGGAGTGTTACTCAAATAAAAAGCATAATTTGGTATGTAAAATAGATTGGTGTTATCATATTATGATAAGGATACTTAGCTATTACTGTTCTGACTACAAGATTTTAGTATGTAAAATAGATTGGTATGATAAGGATACTTGGAGATCTCAATACACTTTTTATTGACTTCACTTAATTTATTCATTTGTTAGAGCTCCAACATACAGTTATCCCTAAACATCAATGGACATCTTTCTGCATTTCTTTACACTAACTGTAGGCATTTCCTACAAATATTATAGCTTGTTTCCTCTTGATTGCTCACTTTAAGATTCTGTGTATGCTTGAAAGAGTATGGATGGCCAGGGAGCTGCTTATGGTTAAATGGTGCAAAAGACAATTGAGGGCAGTTTAATTGCCGGCAATAGGTCTAATCGCCGGGAAAAATCGACAATCAAGGGCGGTTTAATCGCTTAATCAATACGATCTAATCTTTGGAAAAATCGATAATCGAGTAGTTTAACTACCAAAGAATACGCCTAATCGCTAGGAAAAATCGATAATCGAGGCGGTTTAAGCTGTCGGAAAACTCTAGCTATTTGGGAAACTATAATTGCTGGGGAAAAACGGCCCTTGCAACATAGTTTTTCCCGGCAGTTGCATTGCCCTTAATACTATGCCATGGTGTAGTGATGCATCACCGCCACCTTATTGCTCTGTCGCCGAAAGGGAAAGAAAGTGAAAGAGGGTAGAGAGGAGGGGCGGCACGCGGTGGAGATGGAGGGGCAGCACTGTGGTTAGAGATGGAGTGGCGAGGGCGGAGCGACACTGTGGTGGAGAGAGAGAGCAGCGAGAGGGAGGGGATCGAGTTGTCAAAGAGAGGGGCGGCAAGATGGAGGGGATCGAGTCAACCGTATGAAGAAGTGGAGAGAGTGGGGGATGGTTGGCGACTTTGTGAATTTTTGCTGTATTTTTATTGAAACATGGGGATGGCTTAATACCTCCTCCTAGCAGACTAGCACTAAACATTGTAGCAATCGCAACAAGCCACATGGACCCTCTTAGAATTGGGCCCTTATTTGTAAAGGCTCATTTATTCCTAAATTCCAAAGCATGCATGGTTTAGTCTCATATTGCCTAGCCAAGTAGTGGGAGAGCAATTTATAAGGTGGAGTCCTTGCCACCCCTTGATACATATGATACATGTCATGGGGTAACATGAGGAGGACTATAGCTAAAGTCACACACACGCACGTATGCACACGCGCGTGTTTATTCGCATGGCAATCGTGTGACTTGTGACATGCAACGCGCGACCGTGAACGTGTCGTGAACCAAGTCCACCTTTCTTTTGCAGACTGTGCATTTCTCTCTCTCAAATCAAGTGTCCTATATGACCAGTGAGAGTTTTCCTTAGACCTCCTCTTGGACCTCCCTCGGAGATTTCTCTTGGACCTCCCTTAGATATTTCTCTCGGACCTCCAAGAGATCCTTTTGGACCTCCCTTGAAGATTTCTCTTGGACCTCCAGGAGATCCTCTTGGACCTCCCTTGGAGTGTGGAGATCCTCTTGGACCTCCAAGAGATCTTTTGGACCTCTCCGAGAGAGTGTGCTTGGAACACTGTGGTCCCATTGGACCTCTTCGGGGGATCCTCTTGGACCTCCTTTGGAGGTTTTTCCTGGACCTCTTCGGGAGATCCTCTTGGACCTCCCTTAGAGAATGTGGTCAAAACTGTAGACCAGTGGTCAAAGCTGAAGAAGAACATGTAATCAGGATATGATAAATTCTGCTTAATTACCATTAATTCGTTTTTAATTAGCAGTTACTAGTGTTCTAATGTGTGCTTTATTAAGTAGTTACTAGAGAGTAATTGACTCAGCCATTAAAAGGTTTTTGAGAGGTCCAGACCAAAAGTGATCTTTTTCGATTCCAAGAATTCTTTTTCTTCCTCTTTGTCTTCTTGTGCTGGAGGGTTGTGTTGTTTTGAACCAAGCCGTCCCTTCTCCTCAGCGTGCACTGGGAAGGAGGGTGAGCGGTATCTCCGAACCATTGTCGTAGAGTTCACCTGCACGGGGCGGCAATAAGGTTTCTCGGCAGCGCATCTACACGACCGCTTGCTGCATGCGACATCTACGATCTGCACTATATCGAGTCTGCACTACTTCCTGTTCTTCATCAAGCTCGACTATAAGTTGGTCTTACGACTAGACTTTTCTGTTATAAATATTTTATTGAGTATATTTAGAAGTGCAATGAGTAGTCTGCTGTTAGTATCGACTTATGCATCACTAGTTATTTGTGATCTTTGCCTCATAATAAAATCCGGAATTAAAATGTTATCCATATTTCCAACAATCCAGAAACCTTATTGTGGATATTGTTGTGATCTAGCAATGGCTGGTGCTTCTGATGCTATGAAACCTAAGAGGTTTTCTGGTCAGAACTTTCGTAGATGGCAGATAAGGGTCAAGTTTTGGCCCATATCTTTGGGGCTGTGGTTGGTGATTCATACACAGTATCCCATTACAGATGAACAGACCAGGCGTTTTGACACAGATAACAACACAGCCCTTGGATGCATATTGACCATACTATCCGACCAACTCTATGATGTGTACATAGACTTCAAGTCTACCACAGAGTTGTGGGATGCACTCGAACACAAATATGCCGAAGCTGAGGCTGGTCAGTGGCTCTATATGTGCGAGCAATTCTTCGACTACTGACATGTAAGATGCTAAGTCGATAGTTTGCACTGCTCATGAGCTCTGATTCTTGGTCGAGAGATTGCACATCTGGGTTGTGTTTTGCCTCCTAAGTTTGTGGCTGCGGGCATTGTTGCCAAACTTCCTGCTTCATGGCGGGGTTTTGCCACTGGCTTAAAGCATAAGAGGGAAAAGATATCTATTGAGGATCTCATTGCTGCCCTTGATGTGGAAGAAAAGGCAAGAGCAAAAGATGCACCAAGCACTTCCAGTCAGAACAATCATATCAATGCAAATGTCATAGAGAAGAGATGTGGCAAGAATAACAAAGGCTTTAAACCAAAATAGACAACTAGCTTTAAGAAGAAAACTGAGAAGAAGGATATGAGGAACATAAACCTACTTTATGTGTGGGAAAAATGGTCATATGGCGAAAGACTGTCATTTCCACAAGAGCAAGAATGGTGTACAGCCAAAGAAAAAGGTTGTCAACGTGATCGTAGGCGAGACCTCAATAGGAGGGTATGGTAATCCAGCTGTTGTATTTTTAGCATGTCAATCCACTGATTGGTGGGTTGATACTGGAGCTAATGTTCATATATGTTCTGATATTTCCTTGTTTTCTTCTTATCAGGTAGCCGGGGCTTCCTCCATCTTAATGGGGAATGGGTCACATGCTTCTGTTCTTAGTGTTGGCACGATAGATCTGAGGCTTACTTCAGTAAAGATTGTCCACTTGAAGAACGTGCAGCATGTGCCAACCATAAACAAGAATCTTGTTAGTGGTTCCCTCCTATACAGGGATGGGTATAAGCCAGTATTTGAGTCAAATAAAATTGCATTGCCTAAGTTTAGTAACTTTATTGGTAAAGGCTATGAGAGCGGAGGCTTGTTCCGTATGAGTACTTTAGAGTATAATCTAAATGTTACAACTGGTTTGAATAAATGTGAGGCCAATATATGGCATTCTTGTTTTTGTCATATTGGTTTTGATAGTATTGCTAGAATGTCGAGATTAGATTTAATTCCAAAATGTGAAATTGTCAAAGGATCAAAGTGCCAAACTTGTGTGCAAGCAAAACAACCTCGAAAACCCTTTAAAGGGGTTATAGGAGGAAAAGAACTTGGCACCTTTAGATCTTGTCCATTCTGACTTGTGTGAGATGAATGGATTGTTGACCAAAGGAGGCAAAAAATATTTTCTAATTCTAATTGATGATGCATTACGATATTGTTATGTATATTTACTGAAAACAAAAGATGAAGCTTTAAATTACTTTAAAATTTATAAGGCTGAGGTTGAGAACCAACTAGAAAAGAAAATTAAAAGACTAAGGTCTGATCGTGGAGGAGAGTATATCTCTCATGAATTCTCTCAATTCTGTGATGAACATGGAATAGTCCATGAAGTTACACCGCCATACTCATCTCAATCAAACGGGGTGGCTGAGAGGAAAAACTGGACACTAACAGACTTGGTGAATGCCATGTTGGAGAGTGCCAGTATGCCTAAGCTATGGTGGGGGGAAGCTATTTTAACAGCAACTTTCGTCCTAAACAAAGTAATCACTGAAAGTTGTGATATTACTCCGTATAAGGGATGGAAAGGAAGAAAACCCAATGTTAATTTTCTGTGAACTTGGGGGTGTTTGGCAAAAGTCAATATACTATTGCAGAAAAAGAGAAAGCTTGGACCTAAAACAGTCGATTGTGTCTTACTAGGATATGCTCATAATAGCACAGCCTATAGATTCTTAATAGTAAAATCAAAAACTCCGGAGATTATTGTTAACACAATAATGGAGTCCAAAGATGCTTCATTTTTTTAGAATATTTATCCTATGATAACTGCAAGAAGTACTTCTCGAACTAAGGATAATCAAACTATAAATCATAGTCTTGAACCTACCACCATCTCTGAACTAATGAGTGATAATCCTAAAGAAGATAACAATTTAGTCTAAGAGGCTCCTCGCAGGAGCAAGCGACAAAGAATTGAGAAAACCTTTGGTGAGAACTTTATTGTATATCTCATGGATGATGTGCCAAACACTCTTTCAAAGGCTTATGCATTACCTGATGCTGAGTATTGGAAAGAGGTAGTCCATAGCGAGATGGATTCCATCATGGCTAATGGGACTTGGGAGATCATTGAACGTCCTATTGGGTGTAAACCTGTTGGATGCAAGTGGATCTTTAAAAAGAAAATGAGGTTTGACGGTACTATTGATAAGTACAAGGCGCACTACAACAAAACTATCACATAAAGACGTTTACACTCTAGGAGATCCCTTGGAGATTTCTCTTGGACCTCTAGGAGATCCTCTTAGACCTCCCTTGGAGTGTGGAGATCCTCTTGGACCTCCAAGAGATCTTTTGGACCTCCGTTGGATCACTCCAAGAGAGTATGCTCGGAACACTATGATCCCATTGGACCTCTTCGGGAGATCCTCTTGGACCTCCCTTGGAGAACGTGGTCAAAGCTGTAGACCAGTGGTCAAAGCTGAAGACCAACGTGTAATCAGGATATGATAAATTTTGCTTAATTACCATTAATTGGTTTTTAATTAGCAGTTACCAGTGTTCTAATGTGTGCTTTATCGAGCAGTTACTAGAGAGTAATTGACTCGACCCTTAAAAGGTTTTCGAGAGGTCCAGACTAAAAGTGATCTTTTTGGATTCCAAGAATTCTTCTTCTTCCTCTCTGTCCTCTTGTGCTGGAGGGTTGTGCAGTTTTGAACCAAGCTGTCCCTTCCTCTCAGCGTGCACCGGGAAGGAGGGTGAGCGGTATTTCCGAACCATTGTCATAGAGTTCACCTATACGGGGCGGCAATAAGGTTTCTAGGCAGCACTCTGCGCGATCGCTTGCTGCACTGCGATGTCTACGATCTGCACTGCATCGAGTCTGCACTGCTTCCTATTCTTCATCAAGCTCGACTGTAAGTTGGTCTTACAGCTAGACTTTTCTGTTATAAATCTTTTATTAAGTATATTTAGAAGTGCAATGAGTAGCTTGCTGTTAGAATCGATTTATGCATCACTAGTTTTTTATGATCAAACACTGAACCTTCTGTCCATAAGCTAGCTACACGGACGTACGAGTGCCAGGTTGGGTCGCGACACGACCTATCTATTTAAGCTATAGATCGAGCAGGAAGCTAGAAGAGAAAAAAGTTGAGATCTCCACTTCCCTGTAAAATCTTTTTTTGTTCCTTTGCAGCACTCATTGTGGCTTTCCACGCTCTGGCTCGGTTATGCCTTATTCTCCATGTTTTTCCCCTTGACCCCGCAAGAGAACCTGCAGCATTTTCTTTTTTCCATTCCAGACTTCCGGTACCGCTATAAGTACCGCCCCTTCTCACTCTCCTCTTCTCGCATCACAAGCCTAGCAAGCTCTGGCTACATTCATCGACCACTATTCACTAGTTCAGTTAGCTATATTCTAATTGGATGGCGTCGATGTCGATGAGCTCGTCGCGGCCACAGTGGACGGCGAAGCAGAACAAGCAGTTCGAGCAGGCGCTGGCGGTGTACGACAAGGACACACCGGACCGGTGGCACAACATCGCGCGCGCCGTGGGGGGGAAGTCGGCCGACGAGGTCAAGCGCTACTACGAGCTGCTCGTCGAGGACGTCAAGCACATCGAGGCCGGCAAGGTGCCCTTCCCAGCATACAGGTGCCCCGGCGCCGGCTCCATGGGCGGCTACGAGGCCGACAGGTGAGGGACCCCCTCCAGAGCACGCCGGCCAGCGTAATTTGATTCGCTTTCGTATTGCAGTACTGCACCATTGCTTACTAGATTTCTAGTTTGTTTGCTGTTATAACACGTACTGGTTTCGGCGATCACGTCCGACGCTTGCACGAGCCAACCAATGGAATAATACTAGATTTTTGGGTTTGTCCTATATATAATTCCAAGCTAGTTCCGTACTAGATTCCCATGGCACGCTGAAGCTAGTAGAAAGGGGTTTCTCGGACTTGTTAAGTTGACGGCTTGAAGGCTCAAATAAATTAGCTTATCCAAATTAATTAGGCCCTTAAGTACTCTTATCTGAGGCTAATAACCTCTGTTAGGCTCTGTTGGCAAATCAAAAGCCACGTCTGCTATGTTATCATATTGGCATTTGGTACCGGACCGTGTGGCACATATGCTATACAGCTAGCTGCGCCAGCGCATCACTACATGATTTAGATGCACCGGGGACTTGCTGAACAAGTCCATTTGCCAGATCTTGAAGTTGATATGCATAGATGCGCTCTCTGTACATGTGTCTTTTCCTCCAACTTGTAGACTGGAATCTCCGTCATGCATAAAGCTATAAAGTTGTATGCCACCGATCTGATAGTTAGTTAATTTTCTGCAGGCTGAAACATCTGAAGATCTAGGTGGCATGCAGCTAGCCATGCATGATGCATAGGTACGTACACCGCGATGTGGTTCCTGTTGCTAGAAGCAAGTGACCAGGAGCGTCGATCCGAGCATGCATGTGAATAATTACTAGCTAGTTAATTTGTAGATCAATCGATCTCTCATGTACTGTCCGTCTGATGTGTAATCTCTGCATGTGTATCATATATATTGGAGGGGGAAAAATGAAATATTAATGAATAGTATTGCATTATGTGCCACCCAACATAGTAGAAGATTCAAATGTCTTCGAATCGTAAGAGGTGGCAATGGACGTCGCATGCGGACGTCCGTGGCATCCTGCAAATTAGCTGAAACGACCCGCATTTTTAACCTCTTCTTGAATAAAAATCAAAACATCATTAAGTAACCTGTTAACTACAAATAACACTCGGAATATAACACAGATTCCAGAGCAATAAAACTAAAATTTTCAATATTCACAATTTCCGAATTATACAAACTAATACATTGTCCAACGTCCAATTATACAATAACTAGCAAGGTGCTCTGATGCTTGAGAATATATTTACGTATAGTGTAGGCTATTTAGATTTTTAAGATATCATAAACATCGAAAGTGACAATAAAAACTTGAACGAAAATACTGCTTGCAGAAAATAATTGAAACATAAGCTTTGATAGAACAAAATCATTGACCATAATAAGTTGTTAGGGTTCTTAGAATGACTCTCCATCCTCATGGATCATATAGCCGCATGTCCCTATTCTTCCACCATTAGTTACTCTTTTTCAAAATGTATGCTTCACATGTACATATATTTAATCTTAAGCAATACGTTGATTATGTGTGCAACAAATTATCTTATTGGTTTATAATTTATATAGTATTAGAGTACCTTGCTCACGCATACACCGATGCACTATGGCGTGACCTAAAACTTATCTTCCGTCACATGTCGGCTACCCCACCGTACCGCGTGTCTTCTATCTCTTCTCGCTACCACAACTTTTCTGCTTTAACCTTCAACAACAAAGCTAATCCTTGATCAATCCTTCTCAGCTGCTACCCCTTCCAATGCAATACACTGCCACATAGTTATCTTCTACTTCTCTCCAATTATTGCTTAATGCTGAACACTGCGACATCAAACACGCGTACACGTGCAACTATTCCGAGCCTCCTCCCTACGGTTGTGTCATCTCTACTCCGAGCTCTTTGCTCCAATGCTTATGTATGCTTGTGCTTCTATTCGTACGGATGCATGCATGTTTATGCACATGCATGATGTTATATGTGGTCGATGTCCTCTTCTTCCGTGTCGACCACTCCTATTCTTTAACGTTGGCCAATTCAATGTTGTGGCTTCTCGTACTAACCATGTATACCTCATGCCGATATGTCTACCTTAGTCGTTGTCTAACGATATGGAGAATCTTCTCGTCATTGCCGGTAACGTCGTGTCCCTCACCAACTATGACACGCTCCTAGCTACCCCAATGACTCTATATCGTCCATAGCTTGTCTTTAATGTAAAGCTTTGTCTCCTCTCTGCTAGGGATTCCCCATCATTGAGCTTCTTTGGCCACTGATTTCTTCGATAACACCAACGCTCACCACTTGTCGTCGTGGCTCTTCGCCCCTTCGACTCTGGCCTTTCTCTTAAACGACACCAGTGAGTAGTACGTCATTGTCATCATCTCCACCATCACTTCAGCTCTTCATTCCCTATGGGTCAATGTCTTCTTCCAGGATAGATCGGCGCTATTGCACTTTTTCATGGTTTTCTCTGATACTATTCATGCTACCCTCGTTATAACTTTTATTTATTCAATATTTTAGTTATTTTTATTAGAGTTTGTAAAGAAATGAAATTGCTAATTTTATTTAAATTATTCTGAATTTTAGTTTTTAGGATTTTACTTTCAAATTTGTATGAAAATCAAATTGCAAGTTTTCTTTTATGTTTTATTCTAAATTTCAAATAATTTTTGTTGGAATTCATATGCAAATGAAATTGCTAATTTTGTTTAATTTTTATTGTAAATTACATTTATTTAAGTGCTTTACTTTAGAATTAGTATCCAAATCAAATTTATAACTCTATCTTAATTTTTTATTTCGAATTTTAGTCATTTTTTGTTGGAATTTGCACACAAAACGAATTGTTATTTTTTTTGTTTTTATTCCGGGTTACAGTTATTAGGGATTTTACTTTGGAATTTGTATCGAAGTCAAATTTCTAATTTTATCTTATTTTCGATTCCAAATGTCAGTTATTTTTTGTTGGAATTCATATACAAATCCAATTGGTTTTTTTTGTTTAATTTTTATTCCAAATTATATCTATTGAGGGATTTTACTTGAGAATTTGTATGAAATCAAATTGCTAGATTTATTTTATTTTTATTCTGAATTTTAGTTTTTTATTGTACTTACACATACTCTTTTCTTAATCTAGACCAGTATAATTTGAACCCACCATGATCAACGGTGTGGATTTCTCTCTTTTTCCTCCGATTAATGTGTAAATTTCTAGTGCTTGAGAGCCAACGTGGTCGCTTCTTCTGCCTTTACTTTAATAAGATGATAGATATGGAAAAGTATTAACAAAAATTTTATTTCCAAAGTCAATAATTAGTACATGTATGAGTACATATTATGTAGTTGCTATTACAGCGGTAACAATTACATATGGGAGATTGCACACCCTATTCTACATACAAGAAGTTAGGAAAAAAACAATAAACAAAAGGACATTAAAGTGTAAGTTTGAGCATTGCTGACAAGTTTCATCATCCAGCTGATCATTCACTAATGCATCTCAAACCATCATTAGGCACCAAAACTAGCTTAGGCTGCTCCCAGTACTCCACTCTAGCTGGTATTTTAAGCCTGTCAAGTAGGCAAAATAATGATGTGGCACTATAGTTAATGAAGAGAGGGGGTACTCTAGTATCTAATCTAGATACCGGTCCGGTCTCGAAATCCAACGCATAAAATTTATTGTGATCGATCCCGTGCATTAGAAAGATCATGCATACATTGCTTTAGTACATATCACAAATAGGCCACAATGCTTAAATACTAGTAAAGATTATGCATGTAATTAAATAAAACAACCTAAGATACTACGCCATAAGAAACTATATATTCGGAAGATAATATCCTATCACTTCTCATATATTAAAGAAATTATACGAAGATACTGTCTATTGAGAGCCGTCTTAAGACTTCCTCACAAGCATAAGATCAAATTTTGAGTCAACCGATCACATTACGCCACATAGGAAACACGTCATAAAGAGAGCCACACTTACCCCAACGATGCTCAACAGGCAACAACCAACAGTGAAAGTAGGCATGGGCAGCTACTCCCACCCAATGGGAAATCGGCAAGAAGGCTTGTGCAGTGAACAGTGAAAGTAGGCATGGGCAGCTACTCCCACCCAATGGGAAATCGGCGAGAAGGCTTGAGCAGTGCAAGCATAGTAGCGCAGCCAATGAGTGCTGGAGATCGGTACGACCCAGGGATAGGCAAAAAGAGAGGGAGAGAGATCAGGGACCGGCCAGTAGAGACTCCGTGCCTGCTTGGATCGCTATCTGTGGTAGAAATGCCTAGTCGGAGCCTATTTCAGAAAGCTGTCAGAGGTTTGCTTGGTTGGATGTCTGGACACATATGCCTGGTAGGCATAGAAGCTACGCCAGGCGTGGATTTTTATCACCTGGCTCTAGGCTTGTGCATGCATACTTGATTAGAAGCAGCTAATTAAGATTAGAAGCGGCTAATTAAGATTTTTATCTCAAGACATTATTTTTTAACTTTATTTAACCAAACACCACATTCTAGACTTGTTGGCCAGACAAAAATTATCTACTTTCTAAACTATCTCCAGACACCAATTTTTTTTAGGCATAGAGCCCAATCTCAATCCAAACAAACCCTTCCTTAAGGAGCAACATCCCTCACTGACATTGTTGTAGTTAGCAAGTACTCCTCCGTTCTTGTTTATTTGACCTCGGCCAAGTTCAATGCATATACACCTGACGTCAACTATTCACAACTGGAAGGAGTAATAAAGAAGAAGAACCTGATCAAGACCCTTCCTCCACCACCACCACCTTTCCCCCAAATAGCCAAAGCTAATAACCAATAAAAATAGAGATGGTGAACCGAGTCCAATCAACATCAAGTGAGAGGAAGAGGAGGGGAGCTTACCAGGAGGTGAGAGGTGAGCTGACCAAAGGAGGAGAGCCAGCGAGGAGCACACGAGCACGACTGCACGAGCACGAGACCCTGACCGCATCGTCACAAACAACGGACACGGGATCGTGGCCAAATCGTCACCAACAGCAAGGTGTGTGTGCTTCCATAAACCATGCACGCACATAAGTTTTATGCCACCACACAACACAACCAATTCCCTACATAGATGAATAGCAGTGGCGGCAAACAATAGAACATCGATCAGGAAATGAACCGGTAACTCTTCACTATTTTGTCCAACTAGCAAAAATGTACTAGACTGTCTAATAGTATCAAGAACAAGAACTTTAAGGCATCAAAACCAGATGTCGTATTTAGCACTGTTTGAGGGTTAGGGAGAGCAGCAATGCTAATATGATATAATGTAGATTTGGGTAAAATAGGAATTATGGTCAGTTAGATGTTAACAGCACTAAATGCTAAACAACACTTTCGGTGGAGCTTGTTTCCATGTGCTTGGATATAAAGTGGATTGGTAAGGGCAGGAAATTAGTACTGTGGCAATCAAATTAATTTTTCTTGCACCAAATTAAATTTTCTTGCTAAAATGAAATTTTAGACAGCAAGTGATGAGGATCTAATAATCATTAATTAATTAATTTTTTTATCTGTAATTATTATTATAGATAGCAACATCTTCATGTTATTCATAAGGATACCCCTTATCATTAATAAGGGAGAAGCTTAGCTGAGTAGTCGTAAACCATTTTACGACTACCCTATAAGGTCGTAAGTACTTCTATGACTACCTAGTGGTCATAAGATTTCATACGACCACCTCATGATCGCAAGCCTTACTACAATCACTTTATGTTCGTAAACGTTACTACGATCAGGTCAATTACGACCACCATATGGTCAACAAAGTCTACAAACATGTGGGTCCAATCGACTAGGGACACTTATTCGCTGTGTTTAATACACACAGTAGTTAATATGTATTGTATTGTGGATATCATGGGGATATGCTCATGATCTTAGGATGATGTTACAATTAGCAATGGTTTTGAGGGTTTGTCGAAACACGTGTTTTCGGCAAAGTTCGATTCTTTGTCAAAGGTGGCGGTTAGGCGGCCCGGTTTTGGCTAACAGTGTCGGTCAAATGACCGCCAGAGGTGGCGGTTTGACCAACCATAAAGGTTTTGTTGAATTTTGGATCGGGCCAAAAATAGAGGGTGTAGGTAAGAGAGATGATTCTTTTACACTTGGTCTCATAATTTTTGGAGCTTCGGGTCAAAAGTTCTATTCGTTTGAAATTTTCAAAGGGGTTTCGGATTTCCAGAAAGGAAATTTGGCGAAGTCCTTTTATTTGGCGGTCGAGGCCGGCCAAAGTGATCGAGGCCGGCCAAGGCGATCGAGACCGCCATGGGTGTGATCGACGGTTTTGACTTGTTCGCCGACCAGCTTGACGGCGATGTATTGTTGGTTAGGTCAAATTCGTGGGTTTCAGTGCATATGTGTTGCATGATGCATGTTTTGACTAACGTGGGTCAAGTTGCGAAGAACTTGTTCCTAGAATCGATTTCTTTATCTATTGTTGTGCAGGAAGCTTGTAGGTCAACGACGGTCAACGGCGAGGATAATCGGGACTAGGCTTGGGGAGCTGAGATTCAGAACGATCGAGGATGCTAGGTGAAGTCGGAAGACTCAAGCATGGCGCAAAATGGACAAGGATGATCAAACGGGAAGTTCGGTGCGACGGGTTGCATCAAGCAGTGCGGAGGTCGGTGCAAGTGCTATGGTGGTTTTGGTGAGAGCCGGATGGGAGAGACTTGCCGACATGAAGAGAGCCTTTGATCAACCTACACGTGACGAAGCATGAGATTGCTTTATGAAGATTGGACTCGGTCTTTGGAGAAAGATCGAGAAGGGGTATTTTGGTAACTTCACCAAAAATACCGCCTCGATGGCTTTTGGCTAAACCGCAGTGCAAGACGGAACAAGGAGAAGTGGTTTAGGTCAAGAGAAGATGAAGACGGCACTTTGAAATGTGTGCATAAGTGAAACTCGTTTGTGTGTGGGCTTAACGGGTGCCCATTAGAGATGTCCTTCTAGAAGCTAGCCTCTTCTATAAATAGGGGAGAGTGCTGGTTGTGCACCACCCCCCCCTCCCCAAACCCTTGTATTTTGAAAAAACCCTAGTTTGTATTTAGGGAGAGGAAAGTAGAGAGGTTAGGGTTCTAGAGAGTTGGATTGATTGTGTACTCAAGTGTTGAGCTTTTGTCCTCCTGGATGGAGTGGCTGTAAACCAACATCAATATTAAATCAATCCAAGCAAGATTCTTCAAGATGAGTCTCTTCTTGTTCTTACTCTCTCTTTTGTGATTTTGGCGCTTTCTTTGATCCTTTGGTTTTTCTTTGGTTTCTAGCCTGGATCTTACTTGCTGTGACATGTGGGAATGCATCTAGGATCATCTTGACCATCTTCTACCTACGAGCAAGTTTTTGGATCATATTTAGATTTTTACTTGGTTTGAAGCAACCTTCACTCAAACCGAAAAAGGTCGGAACTTTGGCAATAATCTTCACGATCGTTGATTGGAATATGTTCCTGACATCCTAGAGAAGGTATGTTTCATGTTTCGGGAAGTTTGGAGTTGTGGATCAAAAGTTAGACCAATTTGTGATGTTGAGTTCGGACTGATTTTACTGTTCATTGGGCTGGAAGTCAAACCGCCCCATGGAGAGGTCGGACCGCTAGGCTGAGAGGTCTGACCGCCCAACTCTTTATGAATTGAGTTTTTGATGTTTTTGGTTGTTTTGCTTCGGGGTTTTGATTGGATTCAACACAAGTCTTCTGCTATACTTGTATATTGATCTTCACAGCTCTTATAGCTAATAGAGTGAAAATTGTGTTGAATCCGATCAAGGTGAAAAAGATACAGTGCTCCTATTCACCCTCCCCCCCTCTAGTCGCCTTTTCGGTCCAACAAGTGGTATCAGAGCCCGGTTAGTTCACTCTTGATCTTAACCGGTCACTGAACTTGGCGATGGAGAAGTACTCCACCAAGCCGCATGTCTTCGATGGGCTCAACTATGCCTATTAGAAGAATCGCATACATGTCTACCTTTAGAGCGAAGGTCAAACCATATGGGAGGTTGTTCGAGCTCCACTCATTTTGCCCGAGGTTTCTACGCCGGCTTGAGCAGCCCTCTTGGCTAACAACCATAAGACAAAGAACCTCCTATATGTCGGGCTTGGTAGATAGAAGTATGACATAATCTGTTATCTTGAGACCACGCACGAGATTTGGCACACCCTCGAAACCTACCATGAGGGTTCGTCCCAAATCAAGCAAGTACGCCTGATGGTCTTCAAGCAAGAATACAACAAGTTCGAGATGCATCCTAGAGAAAGCATCGATAATGTATTAACTCGCTTTAACAGGGTGCTTAATTAGTTGAGAGCGGTCAACATCGAGTATTCTCAGTCTGAGAATGCCACCCACCTCTTGGCTGCAATCAACACCAAGGAGTGGGAGATGGAGGCTACCGCCATTGAGGAGAATGTCAATCTCTCTTATCTCTCTTTGGAGTTGCTATATAGCAAGCTCAAGACTCATGAGATCAAGAGAGTTGATTACCATAAGGAGGAGAACATGGCTTTGGTAGCAGACCCTCTCAAGAGAACTTCTGATGGCTCTTCTGAACCTTTCTCTGGATTTTCACTTGCTTGTTTATCTACAATCCATGAAGAGGAACTTGAGAGTATCCCTGAGGCTGAGTTAGCCCTCCTAACCAAAAAAATTACATGGGCCTATAACAATGTGAGAAATAAGAAGAGAGGCGGCCCTCTGACATGCTACGAGTGTGAAGAGCTCTACTATATCCGGGCAAACTACCCCAAGCTAAAAGGGAAGGGCAACCACAAGGAGGAGAAGGCAACTTGGAGGAAGCCTCAAGGGAACAAGTCCAAGTTTGATGCTGCCAAGCTCATGAAGGCCGCTCACCGGGTCCTTGCCGCTTTTGGAGAGCAATCCATGAGCGATGTGGACTTTAGGAGCGAGGAGGACAAGGAGGAGGAGCTCCCTCAAGACAAGAAGAAAGGGAAGGCAAATGACTTCACCGGTATGTGCTTCATGACCGACTCCGTCGATATCAATGACATCGATGAGTGTAACGTCCCAAAATTTGGGTTTTCAAAAATCTTTTGATTAGTTTAGGTCCCTGGAAAATTTCACCAATTTTATTTGATTTAATAAAGCTTAACCGGGAATTTCCTAAATTAAAAATATTTAATTTGACTAATCTAAACATTAATTAAATAAAAACCTGTGATATTTGGCTTCCTTGTGTTCCAAGGAATTTTCTGGTATTTTCTGAGATTTTTCTGAATTTGTTTGCTTTTTATTTGGCCTCCTTGATTTTTGGGATTTTCTTTAATTCCGAAAATCCTCTTTTCTCTCTCCTGCCGCACTGCTACAGTAACTATCGGGAACTGTTCATCCGAATCCACGTGCTACAGTTCGTGCACTGCTGTTCACGTTCGTATCCAACCGAACGAGTCGCCGGCCGAACGAACGGGAGTTCAGTACGCGTTCGTTTGAAACTCAAATTTCAGATCTTCATATCTTTCTCCTCGATGCATATAAAGGCAAGCCGTTTGCGCTCATGCGTCCGTCTTGATCTCCTCTCCCAATCCTCTTATTTGGTTTCCTCCAAATAGATCTAGTTTCATCACAATCCGCAGAATACCGAGCTCTACCCCAAAGGTCTTCTCCGGGAGTTGCGCCTTCATCCGACATCCGCCGGCCGAACCGTCTGCGGCGTTTGCTTCGCGTCGTCGTCCTCTACGTCATGGTACCATCCACTTCGCCCGAAGATCACCGGAGCCATGTCAAGCCATAAAGCCGAACCGCGTTCGTCACGTTGCCCGCTTCCTCGGTGAGTTTTTCCAAAATCCGATCGCACCATTGCGTTCGGCTCGTCGTTTCCTTTCCGTTTTACCCCTTCGCCGCTGCCGTGTCGCCACCGGCCGCCGGCCACCGTGCGCACTGTTCATTGTATGGTCCTGTAGCAATTCATGTTTTCTGCTTTTCAATCCGAGGGCCAGCCCGTATTCTCTTTTCCTCGCGTGGGAGCAAGCCCGAGCCGGTCTGTTCTCTTCGTGCTCGTGAGAAGCCCAAAGCCGCGCCGGCCGCTTTCCTTTTGCCTTGCGTGTGAGCCAACCGAATCAGTCGTCGAGCCGCTGCTCTTTCCTTCTTTCCGCACCTGAAGCCCGCTCGCCGCCTTTCCGCTCACTGGTGCGTGCGAGCGGCCGAGTCCAACCAGCCGCCGTTTTTCTTTCCTTCGCGCACGCGGGGAATCCGACTGAGCCGGCCCAGCTAGCTCTTGCGCGCGGTCGCAGTCCAAGTCAGCCCGAGCCGTCCCTACGCCTTTTCTTTTCTCCCGCACAGAAGCCCAACCCGAGCACCAGCCGCTTCTTTTCCTTTCTGGTTTTGTCTCCCTGCCGGTGGGACCAACCTACGCGCGCACGTGGTCATCTTCTCCACTCGTGTTCCTCTAGGAGACCAGTGCCGTGGTTCAACCGAACGCCAAGGCAGCCGCCGGCCTCCCTGTGGACTCCTCCCTTGCAGCTCTATTTAAATATCCAACCGCGTCAATCTCTGCGCCTCGTGCTCCTCCACCGAAGCCCTAAACTCTTCTCCCTGATTTCGTCCTCGTTGCGCCGCAATCCAGCAAATTCCGAGGACGCCCGGAGCTCCTTCGCCGACGAATTGCTCCGCCGTCCGCGCCTCTCCGCCCTCGCCGTCTTCGCCATCGGGTCCGCAACATCGTGGTCTATACCGTGACGCGGTCGTCTACTCCGAAGGATCATCACGTCGCTGTTTTCGTTTCCATCACCAAAACCGATCGCCGCCGCCCTTTTCTGATCTAATCCTCTGGTAAGCTCTCCGCCCTTTTGAGTGCGTCATCTCGTGCACAATGCTTTTGTCATCTATTCCCCTCTCCTCTCGTTGCTTCCCCTTCGCCGAGATGCCGCCGAGCCGCCGCTGTTTTGGTTCATCTCCGTCTCTATTCATCCTCGGATTGCCGCCGGCATGGTCCACTTCCGGTCGTCCCGAGCCTCACCTTGTGATCCTTGTGTCGCCCCCAACCCGGTGCTCCCCTTCTCCTTCATCGGGCGCCACTCGGGTGCTTTCTTCGCCGCACCCGTGAGCACCCCGCTGCCAGAGTCGCCCGCCGACGAACCATCGCCTCCTTTGTTTCTTGCCGTCACCTCCGAGGCATCGCCTTGATCGTGGAATTCGTTTTGCTACTTTCTAGCCACCTTTTCGCCGTCGTTCATCCCGTCATTTGCTTCACCGTCGGCCAAGATCTCCATGTCTCCCTCTGTGTGTGGCTCCCTTGCTGACATGAGCCTCCACATCACCTCCACCTCACTTCCTTAGTCCATGTGGCATCCATGTCATCACACAGGTGTCAGTGCATGTGTGCATCCGAGACCAAAAGCCATGCACTTGGTCCACTATAAACCAAGTGACTTACATGTGGAACCCTTATGCCATTCTCTCTTTCTCTCTCCAGCACCTTGACCCCACATGTCATCCATTGTTTTCATCTCTGTTTCACTTACCAGTGGACCCCACTTGTAAGTCTCCAATTCAATTTATTTATTTTAATCTGAAGGAATATTCTTTGAATATTCTTTTCTCTCTCAATTGTCATTTCATGTGAATTCCAATCTTCCGAGAACCATATCTTCTTCATCTGAATTCAATATCTTTTATTCTGAGGTTATCTATTTAATTTTTGGAGTTTGTTTGCTCTCTGTTATTTATTTGGTTTATTTGCTTGTTGCGAGTAGACGTTGATACTGCGAGAAGTGCTGATCAAGAAGGAGCTGAAGATCAAGGAAGTAGAAGATTAAAAGTTAAATAATATCGTCATTGCTAGCCAGGCAAGTTGTACCTTTGATCATATTGAATCCTAGTTTTCTAAAATTACTTTGATTCAAATTATTGCATTTACTTTAAGTATTTATTTAAATGCTTTTGGGTGTAGCTATTATCCCATTTGTTATATCCACCTTGTCTAATTGATATGCCATAATCTTTTGTCACCCTAGCTTGGTTATTTAATAGTTGGTATTATTGTAGCACCAACGTGGGTTGGTTAGTACAATTAGATTGCTTAGCCATGCCACGAACCACCTTTTCATGTAAAGTTGCAATTATTAAATTGACTAAGTGACTATGGAACTATGTGATAAAACTGTGTGTACTGTGTACTATTATGGCATGTGTTGCACTTAACCAACTGGGTGGGAAAGGATTTAGACTGAGGCAAGTGGTGGAAACTGTGTGACATGGTGGCTGTGTGAATTGGTAGACTGTGTGAACTGTGTGATCTGTGTGGACAAGAATCTGTGTGATCTGTGTGAATAATAATCTGTGTGGCTGTGTGGTTTAGTTGGCATGTGGAAGTCTTGCCTTGGTCAATTAAGGACCTCACCTTGTGCGCCATTGAACTGAGCCCCCTGTACGACCACATGCCTGTTATGGGACGGGCCTAGCATAGTAAGATGAATTTTCAAATGCTTTGTTGTGATCACTCGATCCGATTGATTACATCTTGTGGGTAAAGTGTACAAACTCGCAGAGTGTTAAACAATCTATTGAATAGCGGCGTCATGATCATGGACAATGCTCGGGATTTCACACGAGGGTAGATTTTCATAAAGCGTGTGGCAAGGGAGCTATGTGATCTAAATCATATAGCTATGTGAATAATCTGTTTAGGCTGTGTGTGTCTTTGTGAAATCAAAATTGTTAAATTATTATTATCTATTTGTTTTACTTGCTTTCAATCTATTATTTGTATTCAATTGCAAATGTTGCATTTACGCAAAATAACCACGAATGCCATTCCTTGGAATAAGCCTACATGTATAATTGCATTTACGTGGTATGACTTGTAGTATGGTGTGTACTCATGCTTGCTTTGTGAATCAAGCGAATCAAGGAATCGCCACCAACAAGGTCTACTTCAAGGATCGAGAGAACTAGGTCGCGCACCAACCGATTGCTGTGGGCATATGGATGGGCTTCACCGAGTTATCCGTTTTGTTCAGCCGCAGCCTTCATTGAGCTTTTTGCCTTCGAGGCATTAATTGTAAGCTTTGACCTTAAGGTCTTTACTCTGATGTTTATGGTATTTGCCTATTTATTAGTTATCTTTGTATATGAAATTGATATTTCACTGACGTTGTCACTGTGTGCACTAGCGTGATCCTGGACTAGTGCAGTATACACAGAGGGTCCAAAATTGTAATTTTGGGTCCCGACAATGAGGTACCTCCATCCTATGAAGTTCTCTCTGCTAGATGTGATACCATCTTTGAGCAACTACTTAGCCAGGATAAGGTGTTAGAGTTCACCATGGCTAGGAATAAGGACTTAGAATCACAAGTTGATAATCTCACACTAGAACTTGTGAATGCTAGGAATCTTGATGCTGATGAATGTTCATCCTGCCATGCTTTACACTCTGAACATGCTAAATTGTAAAATACTCATGATGTTGTCTTGCACCAACTAGAAAATGTTAGGAGTAAGTTAATTGAAGTTAAATCTGCTCTATGTGAAAAATGTTTAGAATCTAGCAAGTTGGTCACTTCTGATAAGGTTGAGTCTAGCACTTGCTCTTTCTGCTTAGAACGAGAACATGAAGTAAAAGACATATTAGAAGCAGTTAGAGCTAAGTATGCCAAGCTTAATGACAAAATTGATTTTGCTCCTTGTGCTTCGTGTGAAGCCCTTAAGTTTGAAGTTATTATTCATAAGGAGAAGCATGCTAGAGCCGTGAAGGCCAAAACTTGTGAATCATGTTTTAACCTTGGAAAAGAGAATGCTTATCTTAAGGATACATTAGAAAAATTCTCTAAAGGTAAGAAACAGTTAAACTCACGAGGCCGAGCATGGGCGGCGGTCCCAATCGCTTGGACAAAAATGCGTTGGCGGACCGGGTGGTGACGGCTGGGCCAGCAGCATCGGCGGTGGAGGCGTCGGGCTTGGGCGCGTCGGCGGTGGAGGCGTCTGGCTCGATCACGTCGGCGGCAGAGGCGTCGGGCTCAAGGCGTTATATATGGCGCCAAGCGAGCGATGTCGGCCACGGTGTCACGTCGATTTGGGCAGCGGAAGAGCTAGGTTAGTACCTTAGGTTTGATACCATATTATGAATATTGTGTCCATCTATTCAAGAGGCCCAAATGGCAATATATATAGGGAGTACAAGATGGGTTGCCATATACAGATAAAGAAATACAAAAAGAATCCTATTCTAACACTCCCTATAATTATCTATTGGACTCTCTTGAATATACACATAATATTCATAACAATTACCATGCTTTTAACATATATTTTCAACGCGAATCGTTATGTGAAACTGGTTTCACACCATTGATGTTGTTGTTGTTCTTTGTGAACCAGTAATACCTTAGTGGTGTACCGATGTCCTAAAGCTACCCACTCTATAGTTGAGAAGTCAGACTCAACAAGAAACCTTAGCTTAAAAAACACAAAATAAGTTGAAGCTGCACACAACTCAAGTTCTCTGTTTGTCAACTGTGAAACTGGTCATGCCTGTTGAAGATACTTCATTTTCTTATTTGAAAGAAATTAAGTAACCCCTTCACTGCGAATGCTAATCTGCTATGCTATGTCTTCCTTTGTGCTTAGTTTTATGGCTTGTTTGGTGTCAAAGAATTGCCATAAAGGTATATGCTTATTGTTAACAGATCCACACAATGTTTTTTTTATGAACAGGGAAAAATATGCTCAATATATTTAAATTCGCTTTGCCAAATAGTTCAGAACCTTTAATATAGATTTTCCGTTTTACTCTTTAAAGTTGTACCTCTGATATGTTAATTTTGTTTTACAGGCTTTTAACAAGTGTCCATTACCCATCACATGCAGTACATTCAATCAGGATGGTTCAATATTTGCTTATGCAGTAGGCCATTACTTGCTGTTGCTATCTGCACCAGAATAAGTTGTTAGATATGCATGGCGCTTTTGATGTTTTTGCTAGATTTATTTGCTCTAGATTTTCATTCAACTCAATAGGTGACATTCAACCAGCAGTAGCCAAGAGCGAGGGAGGGATACCTAATATTTTAGTGCATAATGCGTGTGATACTGTTTTGTGTGATTACTGTCCCAATCATTTACTGCTAATATCAAATTTTTTTAAATAATATTAATTTAAAAGATAATTACAAAAATAAATAGTCGATTTTTTTTACAAAACTAGGCGTCTGTCGTCATTCCAATTGGCGACAGAGGCCTAGCCACTGGCAACAGAAAGCTCAACAGTACAGAGAACTCCCTATCGCCAGTTGAATTGGCGACAGGTCCCTGTTGACAATTCAAATAGCGACATGGATCCTTTATTTTTAAATTTTAAAATTTGAAAAACCGCCATTTCAAATGGCGATAGATCCCGCAAGTCCTTTTCGCCATTCCAAATAGCGACACTATCTCCCCTATAAAAGACTCTTGAAACCCTAAAATTTGAGGGAAAACTCACTTTTATTCAGAAAAAAGAAAAAGAGGGGAGGGGGGGAGGGAGAGGAGCAGAGGAGTAGAGGAGAGGAGAGAAGCTAGCGAAGCGTTGCCCGTCCGATCGCCCACCTATCGGGTAGTTTTTTTTTAACCGAATAGATTATATAGTTTTAGATGTACGGATACGTAGTGTAGTATGTTGTACATAATCATTTTCGGTGGGTAGTTTAGTTTTAGATGTGTGGTTAATCGTGAAAATCTTGTTTACGGTGTAGTACGTCAAATATGTCGGACGCTACCAGCTTCAAAATTTACTATGGTCAAGAGACTATTCTTGAGGGTCCCAAGGGGATTGATTTGCGTTATTTCCAATCGGCGACCGTGCTCCTAACAATACCAGAGCAGTGTACATGGGGCGCAGTGATACAGTGGTTGTTTCACTCATTCGATTTGGACCATGTTGTGTATGATATAAGATTGAGTTGCCTTGCCCTCCGACCAACATAAGGCACATATTGGGAGTTAGTGCAGCTCAAGGGAACAAGGTCATAGCAGTCATGTACACAAGATGTTGGCGGAACCATGGGATCTGGTCCTTCTGGCCTAGGCATATGCCAAGCCCACTTCTGCATCGGTGACCAAACAAGAAGGGGGTGGTTATGCTAAAGAAGAAGTCGGAAACTCCAGCCACAACGCACACAATAGTCGAAGGTCCCGGAGTTGTCGATGCTGTCGATGAAGACCCTGCGGAAGGAGCTCCTTCAGTCAGGCAAGCTAGTAGACTTGCTGATGAGGGTGAGGAGCTGGAAGCCCTAGTGCAAAGGATGGATCTCGAAGACCGAGACTACATGGCATTGTTAGGAGATGAAGGATCCGACGACGAAGATGATGTGGACCAGCAAGCGATTCCATCCAAGTGAAACACATACCAGTCCGACAACCTTGTCATTAACGAAGGCTCCCGTGCGTCGTGGGAGTATGACCAGAGCGAGGTTTGGCAAGGAGCTATGTACAAATGCAAGGAGGCCGTGCAGGAGGCGGTCAAATTATGGGTCTTGTCAATGTGGCGTACATTCACAGTCATCAAGTCTAACCCAAGATACTAAGACGTGAAGTGTGACATAGAGGGATGCTCTTGGCGAGTGCACGCATTTCAGCCTAAGTGGGACATCTACTGGAAATACTCTATAGTGGTCCCTCACACGTGTCGTCGCTGAGTTAGTGCAATCCCACAAGAACATGTCATCAGGCTTCATCGTGAACCTCATGTACGGTGAAATCGTGGATAATCTAGATTTTGAGTCACGACCCATCATTCAGGAGATTGAGGTAAGGTTTTGGTACACAATCAGCTATGCTAAGGCGTGGAGGGCAAAACAGAAGGCATTGAAATCAAGGTTCGGTACGTTCAAGGGGAATCTTGGCATTCAGGTCGACATTCAAGATTCCATGCATCTGAAGTTGGCCACTAAGAGGGTACTGAAGTGAGCATTCTTCACATTTGGTCCATGCATCAATGCCTTCCGGCACTTCCGTCCAATCTTGTTCGTGGATGTCACATTCCTGATTGGAAAGTACAATGGCCAGATACTGACTGCAATAGCGACAGACGGGAATAATCAAGTTCTTCCCGTGGCATTCGCTTTCGTTTAAAGCGAGAACACGGACAACTGGTTGTGATTCCTGAGGAATTTGAGGATTTCTGTTGTACAGTGCCGTCCTAACGTATGCGTCATACATGATCGGCATGCGGGCTTGCTGAGTGCAATAATTCAGCTACAACAAGGAGAGAACGAACCACTTCTATGGGTGAATCTGCAGAGTAGGTGGTGCATGAGGCACTTGGGTGCAAACTTCTATAAGCAGTTCCGCAACAAGAACTTGATGAACCTGTTCAAGTGGTTGTGCAATCAGAACCAGCAACGAAAGTTTTAAGCACTCTGTAATATTCTGGATGAGCGGACCCAGACACACAGAAGGGAGGCAGTGAAAAAAGCCGTCCCAAGTGCTGACCAGGCCCTCAAAGCATTACCACAACTACCCCACAGGTGGCCCTAGTGTGGCAAGGAAGACAGGGGCGCAGATGAAATGCTTCTTGGACTAGATTGAGCACGAGCCTAAGAAGAAGTGGTCGCTGCTACATGACAGGGGTGGTGCTCATTATGGTGTCATGACAACCAATCTAGCCGAGGTGTACAACTAGGTCATATGCAGCTCAAGTTGCCTCCCTTTGGTTGGTATTGAAGATGCAATTCTCTGTGGTACCACAAATTACTTTGTTGACAGAAACAACAAGGCGTCGCTCGCCATGGCAAATGACAGAGTACTCTACTCCGCCATGATCACCAAGCACATGGAGGAGAAGAGCAAGAAGGGTGAGATGCACCAGGCATTCAAGATGGGCACAAGTGAGCTTCGATTCGAAATAATGTGCAGAGATAAAGGACGCTGCGGGACGAACCGCGAGAGGATCATCCGCGAGTGCACGCTACGCGACGCTAGTTGCGTATGCACTTGCAACAAGCCCCTTCTTTTGCATAGGCCCTGCTCCCATGTCATGGCCGCATGTTCGACGGTGGCGTAGCATTCTGGCTAGTACCTCTTTGACTATTTTAATATGGTGGTGATGCAAACCTAGATTATAGAGATGTATGGTTACGCTGTGGTTGGCCATTTCACTGGCCGTCCGACTTGAGAGCAATTTATCTAGGCCGCGGGCATTGATAAGTTGAAGGAAAAGGATGGCCGGCGATAGGTAAGGTGCATTAGGAATGACATGGACGAAGTAGAAACCGGGCGTCATACGAAGAAGTGCTCTATTTGTAGGGAGTCTGGGCACACCTTCAAGAAATGCCCTACAAGAAATCCACAGGACAAAGGAGACATCGGTAGTCCAGACGTCGCTGTGGGGACCTCATCTGACCACCCCACTCGAGGTGGTCCACATGGCGGACGTTAAGGTCGCGGCAATGGGAAAAGTTCGTCCTGTTGAAATATGTGGTGCCTAATGCTTTGTAATATCACTTTGATTTGTCAAAAACTAGGTGTTATGACGTTGTGCTGAATGTTATGTAATATCAGTGTGATTTGTCCACAAAGTATGTGACGATGTTGCACTGAATATTATGTAATGTCATTGTGATTTATCGACAAAAGATGTTATGACGTTATGCTGAATGTTATATAATATCAATGTGATTTGTCGATAAAATATGTACTCGAAAATAGTCAGTACAAAAGGTGTAGATAGGATCCCTGTCGCCATTTGAATTGGCGACAGGGACCTGTCGCAAATTCAACTGGCGACAGGTAGCTCTGTACTGTTGAGCTCCCTGTCGCCAGTGGTTAGGCCCCTATTGCCAATTAGAATCACGACAGGAGCCTATCGCCATTCCAATTGGCGACATGCGCCTAGTTTTGTAAAAGAAAAAAATCGACTATTTGTTTTTTGTAATTATCTTTTAAATTAATATTATTTCAAAAAAAATTCGCTAATATCAGACCCAATATTCTGGTGACACTGTTACATCAGGGAGGGAAGGAGGCGTAATATTGCAGAGTCTGAGTTTAATGCATGTGATACTGTTTTGGATTATTTTTATTCTAATTGCATACTGCTACCGATACGTGATTGGTCAAACTTAGTTGACTTCTGTATGACACTTTCAATGTTAAAAAGCCACTACTATTGCGTGGAGGGGACGATAGTTCCTATTCATGTGGCACTAGTATCAACCATACATGGTTTGCATTCTTCAAATTATTACTCTGAAAGTAATGCACTGTATTGTGTTCCCTCTTGCTGAAGACATGTGCACTGAAAAGTCCAAATTGTTGATGTTACCTAAATTGGTTAGGTATCCTATGATTGGAGCAAGGGTGCTGAGAGGCATAATCCTTCTACTGCAAAGACAAATATCTTTCTATATAGTGTCCAGGTTTGTGCTCTTTTACTAAATGTGGTGGCATATTCAGGTGTTTGATTGAAATCAAAATTGCTTACACAGACATAATAAACTTGGACAGTATCTCTATATTTTTTATCTAACAAGTTGCACAGAACTGCTTTGCTGTTAATATGGGCTAGCTACAATTGGTTGAACTGAAATAGTGAAATTTCTACATGTTAATGCAATTTAAAAGATGGCTTTTCTATTCGCAAATATTTTTTGTTAACTCAATTTTCTTGGCCTTGGTTTAGCTTTGAGATATGTGTTACTGTGTGTGGTTTTAGATTGATTTAATGATTCAAAAATGTGACTTACACTTAAGAAAGCATAAGTCACCTTAGAAAAAGACATACCCTTTAAGGCCTTGTTTTGTTAGGCTAAATTTCATACTCATCTACGTGAATAAGCCGAGATTTTAGTTCAAATTCCTAGCCTATCTACATAAATTCCGGTCGGAAATGAACTTCCCGAACAAGCCCGAAAAGATCACATATCCCGGTTGTTGTTTTCCTTTGATGATGCCAGCTATCTTTTGTCTGGTCCTTTTCTGACAATTGCTCTTTTGTCATTATTTTTTGTGCATAGGAATCTGAGGTCAAAGGAAAGCCCCGCGTTGGAAAGAAATAAACCTGGCAAGGACAAGTTGAAGATTGGTGCTGGTAACCTGATAATGAATCCGCTCACTGATGCTAATTACTCGTATGAGTGTTCAGCTGTTGACTGTAAGGGCATTTCTTAATCGATGAGACTGTAAGGGCATCTTTGTTAAAAAAAAGTTGAATTTGCTCTTAATCTATGTCGCACGGGCGATCTCTGTCGTTACCGCGGTTCTGGTCGCTTATACTGTGCTTTAGTTTTTCTCTAGTTTTAAAGCGCCTGGGTTTGCTTAGATTAGGCGAGTTTGAGCCGGCTTACTGGCCAATCAAGTGGCGCAAGCTGGGCTGTGGTCTGTGGATACCATTAGCACCCTACAACGCTACGCAGCGGAGGCCGTTGCCGGTCAGCAGTCGTGCTGGGCAGGTCCTGCATTTGGTGTAGGCCGGCGGCAGTCATTTTTTGGGCCGGTCTTAGGCTTTGCTGCTGCGCTCTCTTCTTTTGTGTGTTCAGTGTTGGTTGCAGGTCATGGTCTTCCCATCTACCCAGCCGGGTGTGACGCACATCGTTGCAAAAGGCCAATAACGTATGGCCCGGCATATAGACTTGATCTAATTTTTAATCCTAAACTTCAAAACCATTCGCTCTACGCCCCTGGACTACCAAAACCAGTTCAAAATGTTAAGAAATAGCGGTAGTCGCCGTGATATCCGTGTAGATTAATCATACAAAAACAATCACATAAACACCAAGAGAGACAATAAACACAAGCGTATAGAGGAGGATCCGTAACCTTTATTCATCTGTGTGTATCATGTACATAGGGATTCTTATATTTATAGCCCACGGGTGAAAGCCCTTCAGAGACGGTTTAGTCTTTTGCCCATACAAAGGTTTCATAACACCCCCCTTAGACAATAGACAACGATATGCGAATGCCACATCAAAAACTCCTTCCAAAAACTCATTGGGAAAAAAGGAACAGAGAAAAGAGTACATTACATTCATAAGTTGTATTATATTTGTTGCCTCACTAAAAAACCTTTCATGTAAGAAGACTTCAAGAAAACTCCCAAAGGAAAAGAGTACAACGTTTAATCTCTAAGATCCAATCTTCAAGATTTTGGATAAATCCTCAGGATTTGATAAGGGCCATAATTTAGGGATTTACTACTCCTGAACTCTGCAACTCTTTAAACCGTCTCATTCAAATGCCATGAATGCATATTTGGACATTGGATGCAAGCAGCGACTTAGTGAATAAATCAATTGGATTTTCACAAGATTTTGTTTGCAGGATCTTTAGGCAGGATCTTTACCTCACTATTCTTCTGGATTTCATGAGGATAGAAAACTTAGGAGCAGTGTGCTTCATGATGCTATTCTTGACATAACCTGTTTGCATTTGTGTAATACAAGCAATATTATCTTCATAGATAATTTAGAGGGTATTGACGATATTAATGCCACAATACTTCTGGATGTGGTTAATCACACGTCTGAGCCAAACACATTCAAGTGAGGCTTCATATAGTGCTATAATATCTGAGTGGTTGGTAAAAGTAGCTGTCAAGGTCTGCTTAGATGACCGCCAAGAGATGGCTGCACCAGCACAAAGTAATATATATCTATTATGGGATTTTGCACTATTAGATATTTGACAGATATCTTCAGGATTTATTAATGATCATCGGGATTGTGCATGATCTTCATGATCTTTGCATTGTTGACCAACTGGATCTAAACTGTTAAGTGATAAAACCTTCAAGGTAAATTTAATCAGTAATTATCATATCAACACCTTCTAGGCTTGACTAAGATTTTCAAAATCTCAAGTATGATGACCAATGTTTTGTATATGCTCCCCCTGAAGACCACTTCCGCTGAAGTCTTGTTGCTCCAATGTCTTTTATACATTTTTTAAAAATAAACATAGGCAAGAATATTGTGATCAAATCTACTAGATTATCATGATGCGGAGTCTTACATACAAATATCCTATTACTCATTTGGAGGTTTAGGATAAATACTATTCGGAAGTAATATGTTAACTTATCAAATACCACTATTTAATTATGCAACACAAGTAGATTATCCTTACAGAGGATATGGGGTAATATTAGTTGTAAAATTGTATGCCTTCCAAATACGATTTATCAAAACCTTTCAAAGTCTTAATATTTTGTAACTATCTCTGGGTGGTTAAAATTACAACGAATAGTTTGTTCTACAGAACTATAAAGTATAGTTGTACCACTATAGAGTAAAATATAACTAGTCTTAATTTTGGTGTTTAGGGGATTAATGGCTAATATCACCAATGTATATCGTACCTTCGTGGTACTAGAGGAAACTACCATTCCACTAACTTCTGGTGGAAGATGCACTTTATAAGTGCTTATGTGGAGCACTTCTGGTCTTTAGGTTCCTCATTACATTCTTTCGAGTCCTGATGTGTCCTTGTCCACTTTTAGGGGTCATATAATCATTGGTGTGATTAAGAGATCGACTGATAAGATAATTTTCCTTCAGGGAGATGCACTCTCTTCTAGGAGATACTCTTACTACAAGTAATAGACTATTTGGTATAAGTTTATAGAACCCATTGACTGCATATTTTGTTCACGCCATTTGCCAGAATTATTATGCAACAGAACATTATATCATTCATAATAGAAGAGTAACAGTCTCTACGGGGACCTTTGAACCATAGTTTTCACCACTTCATTATATTTATAATGACCCATCAAGTCTGAACTACCTAGTTCCAAGACTTGTATTTAACAATTTTGGTTTAGCCTCATATACTTTCATTATGTGACCCGATATGAACGCTTCAAGCGCTCAGCCATGGACTTTGGTTCCGGATCTGTGTTCTCATAAGAGAACTTTAGCAATTGTAGAGGCAGAGTGATTGTCGACAACTTTTCTCCCAAATCCTCCAAATTGAGGGTATCTCAATGTTAACCAGATCTTTGTCATTTCACAAACAAAAGATTCTTGGTCGTTCCGCATTCCCAGCATTGTAATATGTGCACATCAAATTGTTGGAGCTTTCATCTTCATGATGAACCTCTTCATAAGATACTTCACCTTCAAGGTGAGTTCTCTTCAAGAGAATTAAATGGGTGATTAATAATTGTTTTGACTAGTGTCATTAGATCTTAGACCTGTAGGCGTCCCCACAGATTTTAGATCAAGAACCAATAAGTCAATTTCACATAGGTGGATATACTATTCAACCCGGGGTATTCCACTCTTAGCAACTTATTTACTACAAGTAAACACTATGGTAACTCCTCCATAATTGGAAAGTATCTGGCAGGCTCCCCACTTCTGGTGTATGAGAGTATAGACTAAACCTTAAGTTTAGCTTGACTAGTGCATGTATCTTAGTACTAAAGATCTTTTTCTTCTGGAAAATACGACGTCATTCGATCTTTTTGGGCATTTCTCTCTCCCTAATGCCGAGATTCGATCTTTATTAATAGCATACCACAAAATTCCCCTATTATGGGCACACGATTGATTGAATTTCAGATTCAACATGATCTCCAATAACGGGTGGTGGCCCAAAGGTGTATGCTGCAGTGGTGATAACATGTGGGAAATGTTCGACTCCTCCAAAACACACTTATTTCAATAAGGGGTTGGATGATTATATGCAGTGAGCTAGACTTTCATCAGTGTAGTGGCAAAAAAAACTGCATGATCCTAATATTCTATAGGCTATTCTAACTTCTGGTTGGTTATTAATCTGTGACGAATGTCCCATACGGGGGTTCGAGATTTGGCAGACTTATTCTTTAGACTAGCTTCTCTATTATCTACCCAAGTTTTGATCCAATTACTTATACCTTATTTCAAATAATTTGGATCATTAAACTTCAAGTTTATAATTACACAACATATTTTCTTATGGTCATAAGCAGTGTATTCTAACAGCATAAAACTACAGGATGCTCTTCAGGAACATACATATTTGACCATAGTTAATCCGCATAGAAATACTGGATTTTCTTCTAGACTTCAAATCTAGTTGAATCACCTAAATAGTATAACTATTCGACAGGAATATTTATTTTTCAACAGGAACACCATATTTAGTTAATGGTGATAAATTGTATACCTGATTTTAATTTGTAATTCCAGAATTATCATGGCCAAATTTAGATCATTCAGGATCAACAAAGTCCAATAGGCCATGTTTCTTTCGGGAGCTATATTTGCTTCAAACAAGTGAATATGGCTTCTGGTGGTGATGCAGTTGCAGACCGTACTTACCAATTTAAGCATGTGTCATTTCCGATGAGTATGGCACGCTTCGGTGCATAGCCAATCATGACATATGTGTGACTGCGTCAAGTGGCCATCGATTTGCTGTGTGAATTCCTACATTCTGGAGGTTAACATATTACTGAAGACACAAATCAATTGACCTTTGTGGGCAGCAATGATTGTGGTTGCCAACAACATGGGTATCGGCAATGGCGTAAATGGCATTTTCCATATCAACTAGATAAGGATAATAATCATGTAATTTAGTTTAGTTATCTCCCAAAATAAAATAGATTAATTTATTGCTTCGGGCTAATTTACTTCTGGCTTTGACCTATGATATGCTACTATGCCTACCATAACTCTTGTTTTGAACATTTTTCTATGCCTTTTAGCTTCCAATATCCCATACATACCCAATATCCTCCCCCTTATCAATGGTGGGCCTAGGATTTTCAGGATGTGTGTTCGAAGTTACAAAAATATTAATCAATATAGAACATAAAGATCTACAACGGTAATAATCAAAGTACTAATTGTTTGTACTGGAGATAACATCTCAATTCTCAAATAATTCAAAGAAATTAAAAAATAATTAAGAAAATTACAATTTAACTCAACGATGCTTCATGCCTTAGAAGCGAGATATGACGTCATCGTCCTTAACTTATAGAAAAAAATCCTCGCTCAAGAAATGTGACCGAGCAGTCATTCAAGTATTGCTCCGCCATTCTATTTCTATTCTTCACATACTTCATTAAAGAAAATACTCTCAAGACTAGCGGTTGCTAGGGAAGAATTAGCACCAATTTGAGGATTTTTTTTATTAAATAACCTTTTTTTAAATTTTATTTTAAAGTTAACCCTCAGCGCACTTTATTTCCAAATCTGACCCATTTGGTCACGCCACCACCCATAGTGTGAAAAAATAATGCTGTCACACTAGGGCATGCTCTTGTCACGCCATGGGTGGTGGCATGACAATGTTGTTTGGTCACGCCACGACCAGTGGGAGTGCTATTTTGCGGACTTATCCTGTGGCGTGATAACGTTGTTTTGTCACGTTGTGGATGGTGGCATGATCAAAGGGGTCAGATTTGGAAATAAAGTGCGTCGGGGCTTAACTTTAAAATAAAATTTAAAAAAGGTTAATTAATAAAAAAAAAGTTCCCAATTTGAGAAGCACAATGGATAGCTCAGCAAGATTTTTCACTTTTCTAAACCTTTCATCTCTATGCATATCAGTAATGAAATGTGTAAGTTGAAAGGGAAGATGCATCAATTCTGTGCTCGAGAAATCTTTAGGATAAAACTGAGCAAGTCTAACCAAGTTTTCCTTGTCATAAGCAGCGAATGAATCGGAAGGATTGAATGAAGACATGAAAAGAAGCAAATCCTTGTTTACCTCATCAAACTTGTCATTAAGCATTCAAAGTTGTCTATCAATGATACTTAAAAATATTTCAACATGGAAGCGATGGAGATTCTTGAGTTTTTTTAAGAACCTTTTAGATCTTGCAGCCGGCTTATAGAAACCATTCATTTTAGCAACATCGATGCCATGCTTCACACAAAAGGAAGTGACATCATTAAAAAAAGTTTCCCATCCATCATCCTCTCACAATAACTACAATTGAGTCTTTGTCAAATAAATGAGATCAATTGCATTAACAATATCTTTGTTGGTGATGTAGAACCGATCTTACGTATGATTGTTTGATTCAAGGGCTCTCCTAGATAAGAATCACGCAAAGAATGATACGGAGATTTTTATACAAGTTCGAGTCTTCTCCAGAGAGAATAACAGACCTACTCCTGTGTGGCTATATTGAGTATGCTTATTACAATCAAGAGAAAGTGTAATACTCCAAATTAATTCGGAAGAGAATATTCGAATTAGGAGGGGGGATAAAATAGAGAATAGTTTAATCAGCAGTTAGAGAGGGGGTTTTCAGCATAATTGGGATAACCTGGGCCTCGGGCCTTGGCCCAGGAGGCCCATGAGGGGTTGGCCACTAATAAAAGGAGGGGGAAAACCCAATTCTCTACTGTAGCATGCATGCTACAGTACACGCCACCACTGTAGCACTACCATGGTGTCTCCTCCCCATGGCAGCCCTTGCCTCCATCCTCTGCTGCTGTTGCCGGCCAAAGAAGGGAAAAGAAGAGAGAAGAGGAAGAAGAGAGGAAGGGGAGAGATCGTTGGTGCATGATCGTCGTGCTCAGCAAGTTCTTCGTTGTTTCGTCAAGGGTAACCGACGTTCCCCTTTGATTAGATGTTTAATTAGTTGTTTAGCAATGTCGGTTGTTTAGATCCCATTCTGTCTAGTAGATTGAACGGCGTTTTTGATGTCCTTAGAGGCAGAATCCGTGGATCCCATATCTTAGAGATAGTTGGGTTGTGTCCTTAGCTTTCCGTGGCCGCCAAGAACGCCCAAATCTGATTAACGAGTAGCGAGATATAATTTTTCTAGTGTCACTGTCCTGATAATCTGTTAGCATTCTGACAGTTTGTAGAAAACTGTGTTAAGACATTAGTTAAAGAAGGAATTAGAGGATCTTGATATAACTAAAAATGTATGTAATTTCCATACCTTTCTAGAAAGCTAAAGAACGCAAGGTTTGGACACTCGTAGCAAAAGTTATGGTGGTTTTAGTGTTCTGTCCAGAGAACCCGACGTGAAAATTATTGTTTTCTAAATTGGCTTGGTAGGGGTTTTAGATGCCAGAATCAGAAGGACCACTCAACTAGGTTTAGTTGGGAAATTTAATTACCTTTCCAGAAAGTCCAAGAACATCTTATTTGGACCCCTGTAGTGAAAGTTATGGATTTTAGAATTTGACTGTCCACCGAGGGGACAGATCGACGTTTAGGATTTAGGGTTAGGATCGAGTTAGATGCTTTTGCGAGTTAGTGATTGTTGTGGTATACTTTGTGTTGGTCCGCTATTGCCATCGTAGTGTGTGTTATAATTATTACTCAGGTGGTGGACTGGTCTCGGGGGCAGCACCTTCTGCGCGTCCCTCATTCTCTTGCGGTTAAGGCAAGTATAATAATGGTTATAATATATATTGTTGAATGGCAAGGTTTGATATATATTATGAGAAATTATGTGTTCATGAGTTGTGATGTTGGCATAGTTGGTAATGTTCATGGTTGCTAGAGATATGAGTTATGTGTTGATCATGGATGTTTGCTAGTTGTGAAGTCTATGTTTATGAGCTTTGTAGTATGAATAGGATATTCATATGCAATGTTGTTGCGGATGCATGTTTGTATTAATTTGAGAAATTCATACATATGCATCATGTTGGCTTATTGAAGACTTGGTCATGTGATGACCAAGCAACTCTTGAGGTCCCCGTCATGTTGATGACTGGCTAAAGGTCCTCATGCTTGTAAAGCATGGGCTTTGGTCCCCATACTTGCGGAGTATGGGCAATAGTCCCTGTGCCAGATGGCATAGGCATGAGTGTGCATCGACGGATGCACACTTTGCATTACTGGTAAAATGCAAAAGGAAAAAAGAAGGAAAATGATCATTTTGAGCATATTGCATAGCATGTGTGTGTAAGGTGATTGATATGTGGATTTGTGAAGTATAGTTGATGATTTTGTAGGACCGGAAAGGCGACTAGAGGGGAGGTGAATAGACGCTTTCTCTATTTTTCACCTTGATCAAACTCAACACTACTTTCACTCCAATAGCTATAAAAGCAATGAAGATCTGTATACAGGCACAGCGGATGATCTGTGTTGAATCCGATCAAACCCCAACACAAAAGATCAAAAACAACTCAAGACCGCACGCACAAGACTGCAGCCAAAGTAATTTGGTGGATCTTGTACTGAGCATGGATTCATACAATAGGCAAAATACTAATCCATACTCAAAGCAAAGCTTCGGCTCACAAACCGATGACAAGTAATTAAAAGGACAAAGAGAAAGCAATTAAGAAATCTTTACCGCAAGCTTCATCGAAACGATGCTCAAGCCCCCAAAAAAAATAGATGCTGAAAACTGCTGCTACTCTCAACAAATCGCAACACACTTGTCTACAGAAAACTACAAGTTGCCTCCTCATTCATCAAGGAAACACCACAGCAGCAAATCGATGGGACAAGTAAACACTGCAGCCGCCACAATCAAACAGAGTCAAGAAACAACGATTTCTTCAGCAAAACTCAAACTGCAATTAGCTCTAGCAATAAAAAAACTCAACCTTAGTCATATCAAAGAGTAGTCAATGCCATAAAGAAATTGATGAACAGCAATCTCTTAGATCTGGACCAGCTCGATTGAATTACAAAGCAATCGCCACACAGGGCTCGGTTTCTCATAGGAACTGGCCGCCGCCCAGGCTCCCTGATTCCTGCTGACGCTACAGGCGCACCAAAGAGCAGCTCAAGGCAATAAATGAATCCAACAGCAAAACGCTGGCAATCAAAGATCCAGATGAATAAAATGTACGCAAGAGGCAAAACGCCGGTCGATCAGCCGCACAAATGGAACAGCATCCGGCACTGGATTTTCCGGGAGCACAACATCGCACCAAAGCCGACCAGCTCTACTTTTTCAGAGCAGCAAGAAACAGAACCGGCCATCACTACAGCCGCACAGTCCGTCGACAAGAACTCTCCATTTTGCGGTCACTACGGGTGGAGCAGGACGCCACCGAGGCTCCGATTTTGTGGGACAACAAGCCGCCATGGCTTCAGTTTCTCGGGCACTACAGCGCCCATGCGATTGCCGCCAGATCTGCGGTTTTTTGAGGCGAGCAAGCAAAGACATACACACGCATAGCAAGAAACAAAAGGGTCACAGACCAACAGATCCAACAGAAAAGCGACTACAAATCAACAAGCACGAAGCAAAAACGAATTTCAGCCGAAGCAATAAAGAAAACTGGAACATCAATTCATCACATCTTGAGTCAACTCAATGAAATAGCCAAGCACTTTTCTCATATGCATGAAGCAAAAACTGCTATCAACACTAAACCTTCGATCCTTCATTAGCAAAGAAACTACTAAAATTCTGTTTTCACTCACCACAAGCCGCCGCCGCAGACTCCTATTTTCTACTCAAGCACAGGCCGCCGCCACACACTCATTTTTCTAGGGCAGCTACAGGCACACAGACCAAGGGGTGCCGCCACGGGTTTTTCCTGTTCTCCAGCAGCAGCCCTATTCTCAAGCGGCCCTATTCAACAGCGGCCAGAACAAGCCGCCGCCTCTCTTTTTTCTCAGTGGCTGCCCTATCCTCAAGCAGCAAAACCTAATGCCCCACTCCAAAAACCTTTTATAGGGCAGCCTTAACCCTAAAATCCTTAATGGGCTTCCGTTAAGGCCCAACATCAACGGAACACACACGCACGCATATTAAAGCGCCGTCTTCAATTCTCTTGACTTAAACCACTTCCTTTGTCTTTGTCGCGCCGTGTTTAGCCAAAGGTCATCAAGATGGTATTTGGTAAAATTACCAAAATACCCCTTCTCGATCCTTCTCCAAAAGACCGAGTCCACAGATCATGAAGCAATCCCATGCTTCTCCACATGTAGGTTGATCAACGGCTCTATGTCGTCAAGTCTCTCCCGTCCGGATCCCACCGGCACCACTGAGCACTTGCAACGACTCCCGCGCCGCTTGATCCAACCAGTCGCACCGAACCGCCCGTTCGGTCATCCTTGTCCATTCTGCACCACGCTTGAGTCACTTGACCTCACCCGGCATCCATGATCGTTCTGGACCTCAGCTCTCCAAGCTTAGTCCCGATCCTCCTCGCCGTTGACCGTCATTGACCTTCAAGCCACCTGCACAACAATAGACAAGCAAACACGAATCCGGGAACAAGTTCTTCACAACTTGACCCACGTTAGTGAAAACAGGCAACATGCAACACATATGCATTAACAAATATGGATATGACCTATCCCAAAATCAAATCACCACTTAAATCAACATTCAGCACAAAAGCCGATCAGACCGCCGCTGACCTGACAGATCTGAAACTTTGTCGAAAACACTTGAAACTTCAAACCAAAAGCACCATTGCCAATTGTTTCATCATCCTAAGATCATGGGCATATCCCCATGATATCCACAATCTCCCCCTTGATGAACACATTGGCAATCTCTTAGAAAATGTAAGTTTGTGGTTTGAAAAGTAAAGTACTCGCAGTTTTCGCACAAAGGCACAACTTGGTCCAAATGCAAGAAAAAGTAAAGGAAATGACCAAGCTGGCTCCAGAATAGTATAAGAAAGTGAGATAAGGCAAAAAGAAGCAAGAAAGCTTCAAATTCCAGAGAATCGACAAAAATCTCACTTAAGGTCCATATGAAAGAACAATTGTTCTATTTGAACTTAGATCATTGTGAGGCTTCAATATTTGCAATTTAAGTTCAGAAAAGGCAATAAGACCAAAAGAATGCAATATGAATGCTCCCCCTCACTATGATCATCATTTTTCAAGAGAGAATATGAAATTTCAATTTCTGCATTTCTCCCCCTTACAAAACTACTCCCCCATAACCAAAAAGCTACTCCACCATAACCAAAAAGCTCTTTATTAACAATACATTTTCGCTATATCTTCTCCCCCTTTGACAATGGATTCATCAAGGAATCATCCCTTCCTCTCATCCAGAGATGACAAATGCACAAGAAAGGAAGAAGCAAAAGAAAGAGCATACATGAAATGCAATGGGGTGGCTTCATTTTTGTTTTGATTTTTCAATTTTTAGATAAAAGAAGCTTTGGAGATTACTCAATTGAACAGGCTAGCATTTCTACCATTACTCAAGATACAATAAGCCTGACAAAGCTAGCAAGATCATGTTAAGACATATATGGCAAAGCTAGGCTAATGAGCTCAATATATCACATGTTGTTGAATTAAAATAAACAATGCTTCAAAATTAGCAAGTTCAACAACAGGTATCCTAAAGTGATAATGGCCATGTCAGAATGCAATTGTGAGATCCAGAAGCTAGCAAAGACCATTTCAGAGACAAAAAGTTCTGAATTGAATCATTTAGCTCAAAATGTCTCAAAAGCCCAATTTTCAACTATTTTTCATTTGCAATGAATATTCAAGTTGATAAAAGGTCTATCTTAGTAAAGAAGATCCTGGACTAGGAGCCATCCACAATCTCTTCCTAAGCTTCAACCAATTTTGACAATTTGCTTTTTTAGCCATATGCTAGATCTCAAGCCTTGCCGCGACCATCTCAAGCACAAAAAGCTTAAAAGAGTGGTCTAGGTCATCCAAAACTCCCCCTGAGTTCATGCCTAGTACAATGGCAAGCAGTCTCATGAGAAAGAATTGGTGAGATCAGTTTTTTCGCACAAAAGATATCATTTTTCATTTTGCACAAGGGCTGTTTTAGATTCTTTAATGAACTGAAAGCTCAAAAATGTTCAATTCTAGATTCCAGAGCTAACAAAGCAATTTTGACAGGGCCAATGTCACAAAAGGATCACTAATTGTGCAACTAGCTAAAAGATCCACAAATTGCAATTTTCAGTTCAAATTAATTAACAGTTCTAGCTCATATAGCAAAGACATTGCTGCATATGTAAAAGCATGATAATTCTAGCAAGTCAAAGAACTAGACACGATCTTGAGCAAGAATTTGAAATACCAAAGCTCAAGAGGGTAATAAGCAAAGCTTTATTAATTAAAAGAAAGAAGCGGTAAAGCTTATATTACAATGCATCTTTTTGGATTTTTCATATGAGTGCAATATGATATAATGAGATGCACAAAAGACTTAAAAGCCTAAAAAGATCACAAGGATAAAAAAGATCCAAAAAAGATACCACTTGAAGAAGGTATCGGAAAAGATCCACACAAAAGTTCACATGAACAAGGAAAGTTCAGATGAACAAGAAAGGTTCAGAAAAGAACTAAGAAAGTTCCAAAAAGAACAAACTCCCCCTCAAACCAACCCATAGGGATAAATTATCCGTTACTCGCATCTCAAGGTGGCAAACCTTGTTGGGTCAAAAGCTTTGAGGGAGATCTGCCAAAAGGCCTTGACTCCACAAAACTAGCACAAAGACCTCAAACGCCACACGATCTCTAGGAAAAGCAACTCAAAAGCCAGGAGCGAAACACCAACACTAAAAAGCTCACAGGCAACTCAAAAACCTGCTAACACTAGTGATTGGGAGACAAGCTCGACTTAGGCTATGAGAAGAATGCATCCTAGCAAATCATGGGATAAGAAGAGTGCCTAGAAGGGACACGTGCTAGAACAGAGCCTCCTATCTACCCTGAACCCAACACCTGACACGAACCAGATGCAATGTAAGGTAGACTAGGGATACCATACACAAATGTAGGGTATAGAAGCTCGAACCTGAGTCCCACTGCTTGGCAGTGAGAAGTAGTCATGATGGATGAAGATCCATTCCTTGAAGCTCCAGAAGGTAGTTGCGCTCACCCATCATCCTCATCTCAAATTCCTTCGTCTCCGAGAGGTGATAGTCATCATTGAAGGCACAAATGAAGAAGAACCAATAGCTTGAGGTGATAACACTTGTTGGACCACATGTTCTTCTTCTCAGCTGAAAGACTACACCAAAGAGACAGAAAGTCTATGCCTTGGTACTGAGTTAGTGAAACAATATCTAGGGAAACAGTACCAAGACACATGACTAGCAAGGATAGCAGCAAATGATCCAAAACTCATAAAAGCATATAATCAATAATTTAAGACATGAGCATGGAGATAGACAAGATAATTTCAACACATGCTATCCAAGATATGATAAAACTCAAACTATCCTTAATCCACAATAAGGCATAGGAGCAAGCAAACAAGCGCATAGCATATCACCCATCATAAACACAGTCAAAAGTAAAGCATGCTAGTGAAAGCTATGGCAGGACTCTTGCATCCACAATTAACAGTAAAGCACAATAACCATGTAAGCATAAAGCATTTTAGAACAAATCATGAATAATGAATGCTAACATGGATATCAAGTGAACAAGTGGATACATAACACAAAAATCAACAAGAGCAATATGATAAATGTATGAAATCGGTACAAGCTCTTGAAGACAAAACCAAGCTTATACATCCATGGAAATTAAGAACTACAAAATGATACATAGATATATAAGCAAGAATCAATCATGAGCAAATTCTTGGGAACCCAAACCTTGGACACACCACCACCAGAGACAGTCGAACCATTTTGTGAGTTAGCATGATGCAAAAGATGGTCCATGCAAGAAGATCCAACATCAACCTTAAAGGCATGCCGCGAGTGGACAACTCGATGAGGAAAACGAGGTCCATCTCTAGGAAAGCGGCGATGGCCTTGCTTGAAAGCACCATGAAGAGAACCAACAGAAGCATCAAAGAAACTCACACATCCTCGCCGTGGGTGTGTACCTCGATGAACAAAACGAGGTCCACCTCTTGGAAAACGGTGGAAATCCTGCCTCGGGGCAGCTCGTGGACCAAAACCAAAACTATGCAAACCATGTCCACAGTGCTGTCCAACACCATTAGAAAAGGTGTCAAAGAAGCCATCAACAAATCGAGTCTTCGTGCTTGACTCTTTAGTGTGCATGTCATGAGAAAGACTATGCCCACTAGGAGACTTAGAAGCATGAGCTCGACGCATTTGTTTTGCACGCCGGAAACAAAAGTCAACAAGATGTCCATTCTTCCCACAAAATGAGCAATGGTGTAAAGGTCTACTGGTAGACACGGTCCGAGAAGACGAAGCACCATTGTCGCTCAAAGAAGAAGTCCTGGAAGAACTAACATCACAAATCGTCCTCGCATCGGCACTAGACCCACACATGCCATGAGAAAGGCTATGTGTGTTCCTAGAGGTACGACGACGCACTCGATGCTGAAGTTTCAAACGGTGAAAGCAAAACCCAAGAGTGTGTCCATTCTTCTTACAAAATGTGCAATGGTACTTCTCTTTTGAAGATTTAGAACCATTTGAGAAATAAGCACATTTGTCTCTAGAAATACGTTGGACAACACAAGAAGAGTCCGAAAGAGTCGAACTCACCAAAGAAGAGCTATCCAAAGCGATGCCACAAAAACCAACACCAAGTGACTCACGTTTAGCACAAAAGGACTCCAACTCCGAATGCAAAGATGCAAGAGAAATCTTAAAAACATCAATCTCGGAGTGAAGGCAAATACAAGAGTCACATGACTTGGCGCCATATCATCGCAAGAAAGACTCAACCTCGCTCTTCAATGAAATGCAAGATGTGCAAGAAATTAATGATGCTTTCGAATTAAGCATACAGTTCAAAGCATCAATTTCAGTTTCTAAACAAGCACAATTTTTACAAGAGACTAAACCATCCTTAAGCAAATTTTCATGTTCTAAGCACATGCTACAAGGCCTAGCTTCAATTTCAATAATCTCAGCCCTAGCATTTTCTAATTGCTCAAGATGCATGGAATTAGTCAATTTAAGCTTCTCAATTTCAGCAAGCATGCCTACACAAGAATCACAATTATTTCTACCCATAGATCTAAGATTGCCTATTTCTAACTTAGCATTGTCAAGCTCATGATGTAAGGCAATACAAGAATCACATGGCATAGAAGCATTTGATTTCAATAATTCATTTTCGGCTTTTAGGCATACAAGAGAGTTATTCAGGTTCTCCATGTCTACAAACAATGAATCATAAGCATTCATTGAGGTTTTCAATTCAGCAAGCTCATGAGACAAATCACTCTTTTCTCTTTTTAGCAATTTCATTTTCTTCCTAAGAGCATGTAATTTGTATTCATATGAAATCAAGCCATCAATGAGTTTTTCTTTGCTCACCTTGCTTAGCTTGAGTAGGGGATCGTCCTCAGAAGAATCATCATGATCATCATCGAAATGCTCTTCATCATTCTCATCCTCAATCGCTGCTGCACATACGCTACTGGGCTTCTTCTCCTCGGGCTCTAAAAGTGACTCATCCCTGAAACTAGGACAATCAAAACAAAAGGATTTGCCACAGATATTACAGGAGACTTCCTCCTCCATCGCCATTAGACTTATCATACATTCAAATGTCTTGTTACGACCAACACCATTGGTAAAAGAATCACGACAAGACGCAAGGAAACGCTCACAAGTCCTCATATTTGTCGCCATGCTCAAAGATCGGTTAAGATCACAAAAGAGCAAACTTGGCTCTGACACCAATTGTAGGACCGGAAAGGCGACTAGAGGGGGGGTGAATAAGCGCTTTCTCTATTTTTCACCTTGATCGAACTCAACACTACTTTCACTCCAATAGCTATAAAAGCAATGAAGATCTGTATACAGGCACAGCGGATGACCTGTGTTGAATCCGATCAAACCCCAACACAAAAGATCAAAAACAACTCAAGACCGCACGCACAAGACTACAGCCAAAGTAATTTGGTGGATCTCGTACTGAGCATGGATTCATACAATAGGCAAAATACTAATCCATACTCAAAGCAAAGCTTCGGCTCACAAACCGATGACAGGTAATTAAAAGGACAGCAGCAAAGCAATTAAGAAATCTTTACCGCAAGCTTCACTAGAAACGATGCTCAAGCCCCCAAAAAAAATAGATGCTGAAAACTGCTGCTACTCTCAACAAATCGCAACACACTTGTCTACAGAAAACTACAAGCTGCCTCCTCATTCATCAAGGAAACACCACAGCAGCAAATCGATGGGACAAGTAAACACTGCAGCCGCCACAATCAAACAGAGTCAAGAAACAGTGATTTCTTCAGCAAAACTCGAACTGCAATTAGCTCTAGCAATAAAAAAACTCAACCTTAGTCATATCAAAGAGCAGTCAATGCCATAAAGAAATTGATGAACAGCAATCTCCTAGATCTGGACCAGCTCGATTGAATTACAAAGCAATCGCCACACAGGGCTCGGTTTCTCCACGAACCGCCGCGCCAGCTCTCGATTCCTACGGCGCTACAAAGCGCGCAAAGAGCGACTCAAGGCAATAAATGAATCCAACAGCAAAACGCCGGCAATCAAAGATCCAGATGAATAAAATGTACGCAAGAGGCAAAACACCGATCGATCAGCCTTACAAATGGAACATCATCCCGCACTAGATTTTCCGGGAGCACAGCATCGCACCAAAGCCGACCAGCTCTACTTTTTCAGAGCAAAGAAGAAATGAACCGACCATCATCGCGCCAAGACAATCCGTCGACAAGAACTCTCCATTTTGTGGTCACTACGGGTGGAGCAGGACGCCACCGAGGCTCCCGATTTTGCGGGACAACAGCGCCGCCATGGCTTCAGGTTTCTCGGGCACTACAGGCGCTCCATGCAGTCGCCGCCCAGATGCCGGTTTTTGCGGGCAGGCAAGCAAGCAGCACATACACACGCAAGCAGTAAACAAAAGGGTCACAGACCCATCAGATCCAACAGGAAAAGCAGCTACAAATCAACAAGCACGAAGCAAAAACGAATTTCAGCCGAAGCAATAAAGAAAACTGGAACATCAATTCATCAGATCTTGAGTCAACTCAATGAAATAGCCAAGCACTTTTCTCATATGCATGAAGCAAAAACTGCTATCAACACTGAACCTTCGATCCCTTCATTAAGCAGCGACCGCCTCAAAATTTCTGTTTTTCACTCACCACAAGCCGCCGCCGCAGACTCCTATTTTCTACTCAAGCACAGGCCGCCGCCACACACTCATTTTTCTAGGGCACTACAGCACATTGCACCAAGGCGCCGCCACGGTTTTTCTGTTCTCCAAAGAAGAAATTTCTATTCTCCAATGCAGCCCTATTCAACAAATGCCGTAACAAGCCACCGCCTCTCTTTTTTCTCAGTGGCTGCCCTATCCTCAAGCAGCAAAACCTAATGCCCCACTCCGAAAACCTTTTATAGGGCAGCCTTAACCCTAAAATCCTTAATGGGCTTCCGTTGAGGCCCAACATCAACGGAACACACACGCACGCATATTAAAGCGCCGTCTTCAATTCTCTTGACTTAAACCACTTCCTTTGTGCTGTCCCGCGCCGCGGTTTAGCCAAAAGGTCATCAAGATGGTATGTGGTAAAATTACCAAAATACCCCTTCTCGATCCTTCTCCAAAAGACCGAGTCCACAGATCATGAAGCAATCCCATGCTTCGCCACGTGCAGGTTGATCAACGGCTCCATGTCGTTAAGTCTCTCCCGTTCGAATCCCACCAGTCGCACCGAACCGCCCGTTCGGTCATCCTTGTCCATTCTGCGCCACGCTTGAGTCACTTGACCTCACCCGGTATCCATGATCGTTCTGGACCTCAGCTCTCCAAGCTTAGTCCCGATCCTCCTCGCCGTTGACCGTCATTGACTTCAAGCCACCTGCACAACAATAGACAAGCAAACACGAATCCGGGAACAAGTTCTTCACAACTTGACCCACGTTAGTGAAAACATGCAACATGCAACACATATGCATTAACAAATATGGATATGACCTATCCCAAAATCAAATCACCACTTAAATCAACATTCAACACAAAAGCCGATCAGACCGCCGCTGACCTGACAGATCTGAAACTTTGTCGAAAACACTTGAAACTTCAAACCAAATGCACCATTGCCAATTGTTTCATCATCCTAAGATCATGGGCATATCCCCATGATATCCACAGATTTACATGCTTGTATGTTGTTGATGCCATTTATTATATTTGCTGAATCTTGGACTCACCTATTGTTGTTTGTTGTGTTTTAGGTACTTTTACGAGAACGGCATGCATGGGGGAAAGGAAAAATTAGACTTCTTGCACTTCTGCACGAACCACCCACCATAGAATGAAAGAAAAATTAACTAGAAGATGAATGAACTGTTTAGAGTACTCATATTGATTATTGCTTGATTGGATTAGTCTGTAATAAATGAATAGACGTTTTGGATGCTCATGATCTATTTCTTAGATGTTTAGTTACTATGGATGTCATAGTAACGAATAGTCAGTTTTGATTACGTCTTGATCAAATTGTAATTTGGATTATCTTTATATCTTATAACTGTTTGTTGGAACCTCCAGTATAGGTAACTATACTGGAGGTTCTGCCGAAATTTTGTAAGATGTTTTAGTTTAATTACGTTTAATTTATTTAATTTAGTAGCATTCTAGGCCTTTGTTTGGCTGGGGTATTACAGAAAGACTAGGGCTTGTACTCCTGATTACGCTTGCTCTTGTCCCTCTCTCTTTGTCTTCTGACTTCAACCTTATATAACGTATGAAGATGTGACAGTTGCTCCAGATGAAGAGACATCCCAATGTTCCAATTGACGAACCGCTAGATGGAAGTTGTCGCCAAGAACGTGGCACCCCCACGTTGCTAGTTAGTTATTGTCAGAGACAGAAGTAATTCATGCGGTTACTCATAGAGAGTAACAACATATATTAAGTACCCCATGTGTTAAGCATGGCATATAATATTCCCTAACTGATTAGGTCCACAAGTCAGCAAGCCTTATCAATTACACGATTGTCGAAGCCAGGCTGGTCGAAGCCAACTGAGTCGTAGAAGATCTTACAACTACTCGATTGTCGTAGGAAGGCTTACAACTATACCATGGTCGTAGGAAGACTTACAACCATGGAGTGGTTTACGAACAGGCAGCTTAACCTCTCCCTTATAATCATTAAGTTGTACACTTAAGACTAATATGGAGATATTAATATCTATAATAAGAATTACAGATAAATAAATAAACGAGAATTATTAGATCCTCGTCATCTAGCACCACAACTTCAAGTGAAAATAACTTACTTGGAAAAGGGGGTCGTCGAAAGTCTTACGACCACAAAGTAGTCGTAGAAGGTCTTACGACCACATGATAGTCGTAGAAGGCCTTACGACCACATGATAGTCATAGAAAAGCTTACGATTGTACCATGGTCGTAGAATGGTGGTCAAGAGTAAACACATTTTCGAGTGGTATTTCATTTGACCAGAAATAAGCTTGGTCAGGAAGGTAATTTTGCTTGAGGTGTGAAGACAGACTCGGTTTTCTCAAACATGCAAATTAAAGAATCTCAATCGACTCTCACAAACCTGTCCGTTGGAGCAGTTCCCGAAGAGGTGGCAAATGTTGAGTTCCCGTGATCTTTAACTCAATTGTGCGGTTATAAAAACTTACCGCTAGTATGATTCTAGGGTTCTTACTTTTCCCCTTTGCTTCAACTGTTCCTCAAGCTCTCGTGTTCTCCGCCGCCGACCAAATCGTCTTCTTCCTCGAAGCCTTTCCAAATCCAATCCAATCTCACCTAGAAAAAATGGCCAGAGCCGCTTCTAAGTGGACGGAATCGGAGATGGATTCAGACAAGATAAAAGCTTTGGTCACCGCCGAGAAGATTCCGAAGAGGGAATTCGTGAAGTGGATTGAAGCTGCCGAGCAACATTGACCGTTGAGGGAGATTGGTCAGATCCCTGTCTTTCAGGCGTATTGCGAATGTGGTCTTCGACTACCCGCTCATCCCTTCCTTACACTTATACTCGAGCACTTTGGGGTGAAATTGGTGAACCTTGTTCCCAATTCCATCACAATGTTAAGCGTGTTCGTGTACTTGTGCGAAGCTTACCTTGAGATCCTTCCAGACCTGGCGCTGTTCCAATACTACTATGGAATGGGCAGATAGTCCGGGATCACCGAGAGCTATGGTTTGAAGCTCCATGATGGGACGTCCAAGGAATACATTCAGATGTTTGCCCAGTCGTCCTGGCCGGGGTGGAAGAAAAAGTGGTTCTACTGGGAGACGGTCAGTGAAGACAATCTTTCCTTTGTCGGGAAGACTACCAAGAAGATTTCTTTCTGAGATTTGACTCCCAGGGATCTTGGCCGGATCGCCCCCTACATTCAAGCCATCAAAGACTTGAAAGAAGAAGGGCTCACCAGATGGCACGTGGTGAAGGATTTCATCATGCGCCGCATTAGCCCTTTGAAGAAACGAGCACATCCCATGCGGATGTACTGGGGGGCTAACAATTCGACCAGAGATTATGAGAAAAGTAAGTAATCTTTCAAATTACCTTTCTTTTGATTAATCATAAGCCTAACCACTGAGTGTTCTATCTGCTTGCGCAGATCTCCCTCAAACAGAGATTGACGCCCGAGTCAAGCTTGTTTGTGAGAATGCTCCACCACATAATGCGGTGGCTCCTCGAATCCTAGCGGTCGTATCCGCCAAGGAGAAGGAGGAACGCATAAAGGTAATCAAGAATGGATTCCTTCTTTGGGCCCTCGTAGTCGTAGAATGTATTACGACCATGAAGTAAAGTTTCTTTTTCTGACTTTTGCAGAAAGTAGGCATGGAAGACCGTCAGGACAACCAAGAGGCAGAGCAAGTGAAAACTCCTCCAGCCAAAAAGCATTGACTTGGAAAGACCACTGACAAGCAAGAGGCGGACTCAAGTTTCAATCCGACCAGGCCATTTGCAAAATTCTTTATAGATATTGTTTCTACAGAGAAGGCCAAGGCGATCGAGGCGATTAAAGCCCGTAAGCACAAAGCCCCCAAGACCAAGGTACCATTTTACTATGACGACAAGACTTTTTTAGTATCGGCTTCTCACGGCTTTGTTAAGCGACTAGAAAAGTAGAACTGGAAAAGCTTTGTATCTTTTATGAAGGACATCGCTGTGTCAGCAGCGCTTATGGTTGAGGGAGGTGTTGCTTCTGAGGTGGTCGAGATAGGTCTCGACCATCCAGCGAGTTAGGAGGATCAAGGAGCGGCAGCCCTCGCTCAAGACCCACGACCAGACGTGGTCGTGGCAGACCTTATTCCTCTACTCGAATTTCGACCAGACGTGGTCAAAGAGACGAAGTCGAAGAAATCTTTCTTATGGAAGGTTTCTTTTGGATTCAAGATCAAATCTAGGAAATGAAGGTATGTAAAAAGACAAAAGTATAATATCAGTATTTATCTTTTGCTTTCTACAAATTTGTCATGTTTTCCTTTTTGTGATTTCAGCCTGACTCCTCCAGCCCTCGTGGGCGCCCCCCTCGAGAAGCCTGTCACCACTTCTTCTATAGTCGAACAGACAACAAATGTTTCTCCTGCAGTCGAAGAGAGGACAACCGAAGTGGTCGAGGGATCGGCTCCTGCCCCTATGGTGGAAGAAATCGTTGTCGCTGAGGCTACTATGACCACTAAGGTGGTCGTGGTGACAGATGCGGAGATGGATAACAAAGCGATGGAAGCATCTAACTAATGTGGTGATGGAGCCTTCGACCACCGCGCCGAGAAGGAAGTCGTTGAAGACATTCCTCTTGGTCCTCAAGGAGAAGTTACCATTACCAAAGAAGAAGAAGAAAAGCACCTCAACTTCTTCTATGAGTTCTTTGGACCTGCTTTCATTATGGGATCTTCTGCATTCAGGTCTCGTAACCGAGTTCCTCACCCTAAGGATATTCCTAACAGGAGAAATATTTTCGATGACGAGCGTCTCGAAAAGGTGTGGTGAAACCGAGTTGAGGAGATCAATGAATTGAAGCATCCCACAAGGGTATTCTCCATGTTTGCTCGAACGAGCATAAATGTAAGCATCTGATGCCAAACATTTACATATGTGGTTTGTTTCTCGCTTCTCATTGTCTTTCTTTATGCAGAAAGCTTTGGAATAAATTATCACTGTTGCTGAATACAACCGACAACTTATACAGCCACGACAACAAAAAGCGGAACTCTGAGAGCATGCCGAGAGATGGTTAGCTACTGCCATTCATAATCGGTTTTTACTTGACTACTTGTGCAGTTATCATGTCTATCTTTAACCTTTGCAGGTTTAAGAGTGACAAAAAATCCCTGGCTGACGCACTCAACTGCGAGAAAGTCAAGACAGAGAGGCTAAGGGATGAAACACTCAACCTGATGAAAAAACTTCAGGAGGTTAACTCTGCAGCTCTCGATCTGTAGAGTGAGATAAACAGTAAGTTCTGAACTTAAGACTGCTTGTGATAATGATCTCTTGTTTTTTTTCTCTAACTCTTGTTTTTTTTAGAAAAATAGGCCGAAATGGGTAAGCTCCGAACTGAGGTCAATGAAAAGGCCTTGGTTGTTCACGAGCCATCCTATATCGGCAAAGAAAAAGACCAGGAGATTAAGTCATAGGAAGAGCAATCTGTAAAGAAAGATGCCTCCATGACAACGAAGTTAAACAACTTGATGCTCGACTAGCAGGTGAGTAGCTCTTCACCCACAACCAGTGTTGCTTACGAGTTGTTTAGGGATATGCTTCTGACTGAATGTGCTCTATTTCAGAGCAAGCAGTCGAAATCAAGCAAGTCCACGAAGCTTCGACTCGTAGCCAGGAGGAGATGAAGTCGATGAAGATCAATTTTCAAGATAACATATCCCTCCTGCACATTGTACTTAGGGGACTTGGTGCTAAGGAGGTGACTCCTCGTAAGGACACCATGGTCACCCATACGAGTGTCATTTGAGAGCAAGTCAGAGCTATAGAGCAGCTAATAGCTACTCTGAAGACCAACCAGGCTGACTCGATAAGAGAAGCAATCGAAGGTGCAGTAGGTTATGCCTTGGCAAAACTTAAGGCACACGACCGTAATCTTGATCTTCAACCAATCGAGGACAACTTCGACAACTCCTGATTGTGCTTGCTCTTGTCCCTCTCTCTCTGCTTTCTGACTTCAACCTTATATGACGTATGAAGATGTGGCAGTTGCTCCAGATGAAGAGACGTCCCAACGTTCCAATTGACGAACCACTAGATAGAAGTTGTCGCCAGGGACGTGGCACCCCCATGTTGCTAGTCGGTTGTTGTTAGAGACAGAAGTAATCCATGCGATTACTCACAGACAGTACCAGCGTATATTAAGTACCCCATGTGTTAAGCATGGCGCATAATATTCCCTAACTGATTAGGCCCACAAGTCAGCAAGCCTTATCAATTACAGGTTGTCGGGCCAAGTCGGTCGGCCAACCGAAGTCAGAGAATATCTTACGACTGCTCGATAGTCGTAGGAAGGCTTACGATTATACCATGGTCGTAGGAAGACTTACGACCATGGAGTGGTTTACGACCAAGCAGCTTAACCTCTCCCTTATAATCATTAAGGGGTATACTTAAGACTAATATAGAGATATTAATATTTATAATCAGAATTATAGATAAATAAATAAATGAGGATTATTAGATCCTCGTCGATCTTCATCCCTCTTTTGCAAAGCATTGCTTAAGTCATCTGTGTACCCAAATATGGTTACCAACAAGTGTGCCATGAAAATAAATTCAAATTACTCAAATGGTGTCAACATAGTTTGAGTTTGTATAGCCCCCCGTGCTTGAAATATGATCTTCTCCAATCTTTATAAGAACTCATCGGATTGAAGGATACAAAGACATGACATGCACAACAGTTTTATAGTGGGATCCCCAACGAATATCACCTGGCCTACGTAGGCCCATCTCTTGATTCAAACCTCGGCCTGTTTCAGTGTCACTCAATTCTAATGCCTCTACAATCCACGAAGCTTGAGCTACTCGAAGCATTTGTATCTTTTTTACAAGACATCCCTAGAACATTCAACAAATATGCAAGTTGCTAAAAGAACCAAACATAATCACCATTTTCCTTAGCAATAGCAACAATAGTTACCTGGAGTTGATGGTCAAAGCAATGAATATAATAAACAGAAGGAGACTCATCCATAATTAGTTTCTTTAGACCATTAACTTGACCCTTCATGTTACTAGCTCCATCATATCCCTGCCCACAGACCCGTGTCAAGCTTAATGAATGATCCATAAGCAAAGACTTAATTGCTATTTTAAGTGTCAAAGCGGTAGTGTTTTCAACATGTACAACTCCGAGAAACCTCTCAACAACCCTTCCTTGTTTATCAACATAACGTAAGCAAAAAGCAAATTGTTCCTATTGGTACACATCACTAGATTCATCGGCAAGTATTACAAAATAATTATCACCAACGTCATCTATGACTAGCCTAATGGTTTCTTTGGCACAAGAGTTGATGAGATTTTTATGTATCTTATGATAAATCATTCGACTAGTCTTTGGAGCATTTTTTAGAATGACCTTGTTAACTTCTTCAAAATTTTCTACCAGCCAATTTAAAAGCTCAAGAAAATTTCTTTTATTTTGCGAGTCTCTTCACCTTCATCATGTCCACGGCAGGCCAACCCTTGACGCAAAAGAAAGCCCTCAGTTGTTTGGAGTTTGAAGCAAAAGATTGATGCTTTAGGTTTAATGAAGAAATCATATTTCTCTTTAGCTTCATTGTGGGCACTATTAATACCACAAACATGTTTGTCAAATCTATCTTTATGGTTCCAATTTCTAAATCCTCCATTCACAAAACTATCTCTGCCAGCATAATTAGTTTTATCCTTGAACAAATAACATACGGAGCAAAATGCAGCATCTCGCCACACTATACTCAAGCCAATTATATTGGTCAAACCAACTAGCTAGGAAGTAGAGGTGTTCACGGCGACTCCAGCCTCACTGGCCCGCCTCGAGCCTCGACCTGCTCGGCCAAGCCTGACTGACTTTTTGGCCCGGCTCGAGCCCAAAGCCCAAGGCTCAAAAAGTGAATTAAAACAGAGAAAATCTTTTTTAAAATTCTAAAAATGAATTAAATATCACTTTTTTATTCTGAAAAATGATTAAAATATTATTTTTAAATCAAAAATTGATTTTTCGGGCCGGGCTGGGCTCAGCTCGTCTGCTGACCGAAGCTTTTCAAGCCCGGCTCAAGCCCCCACTCGCCTTTTGAACAGGTCTACTAGGAAGCGACGCATACATCCAATATTTCTTTTTGGAAAATCAAGTGCCCGTGGTTGACATGGCCCCAATGCAATGTATCCCCTTCTCACTACATCTTATTCATTGACATTATAGCCTGTGATAGGAATTCTCTTTTCGGGATTATGCACAAGCAAATCAATATCATAAATGGCTTCGTCATCTTTTATGTCTTTTGTGATTGGAGATAATGGGGAGCCTGAGCCTATCTCTGGTTCTGTGCTTGCGCCTATCTCCGGTTGGACCGGTTCTGTCCTTGGGGTGTCACTATCATTGTGTGTGCTCACTACCAACTGCAACTCATTGGAAGGAGATTCTATCTAGTTCTGAACATGGCTTTCAATAGATTTTAGTTCTAGCGTCGAGGTGGATGGTTTCTTCTGTCTCTTTTCGGCTCTCTCCCGCAAAGATTTCAAATCGACAGACTTTTTCTCCATTTTTTAAGATCTACAATTCGCATAAATACAAGAATGAAGATTCACTAACCACAATTCATTTCAATTCATTTTTCAAAACAGTTTGGCCATTTGGGAATTAGGAATTTGGGATTGGGTACCTCACCTCAGTGTCAATGGCTCAGTCCTTAGGGCGATAGGGCCTGTTCCCAAGGCAGTCCCTAGCTCTGGTTGGCTGGCTCGAGGAGTCAAGGTCGGGAGTCGCCGATCGAGGCTCGCCGGCTCGGTCGCCCAGATGCCTTGGTCCTCAGAGATGGTCCTCGAAGTAGCACGTGACGCGCCTCGCCCGGTCGCCCTGCCGGCCGCTGCGCTCGGAGGTCGGTGCTCGATCGCTCGGAGCAAGTGAGCAAGCCGCCGTCGCGATGCAGCACTGCAATGCTCCACCAATCTTCGGTCCTCCCCTTCTCCCAGGCGGCCACACCCCACAACCTCTACCCACTGTGCTCACCTCGCCGACCCGCTGCCGCAGTGTGAGAGCCTGGAAATTTGACTTGTAATGCTTAACCTTCCCATGTGCCTGATGGACTTGTGCCAGTCACACGCGGGAATGACCGTCCTAGCATCACAAGAAAACATTCTAGCTCTCGGTGTATTATGCACCTCCTAGGTCAGCGGTACACATACACCTTCACAAACATCAAGCCATACCCGAGTTATTACAATACCGAAATTTTGATAATTGACAACACAATAAACATACAAGGTTCATAGTTCATACATAGGGCTGACTGGCCCAAAAGCACGATAAAAAATACCAAGTTTGCAACAGAAACATAAGACATAAGATGGCAGCGATAAAGGCCAACTGGCTGCCCTTACCCACAAGGCAACCGACCGGTAAACCACCGAGCTAGTCGTCGCGTTCGTAGTCGGTCTCACATTGGCTAACACCTTGGGGGACAATCTCCTCTACAACATGGAGAATCATGTTGAGTACAAAATTGTACTCGCAAGACTTACAATAACAAAATAAAGTAGATGCATTCAAGTATCAAAGAAAGGCTACTACACTAGGCAATTTTTAGCATAAAGGCATTTTCTTTGTAATAGAGTAATATATTGTAAGGTAATTTATCAAATTTGTTTTTATTTGCTTAAGCAACATGGAGACAATATTTAGAGACATAATTAACAACCTAGAAGTGGTTTTTGACCACATCCACCAAAACATTAGCACGTATTTCCCATTCGTACCACCCGATTCCAAGTTTTATCGAAAAGTAGAGTCTAACTCTTGCACGACCTAACCAAGCATATCCATAACTAAGGATTTGGCTATTCGAATAGATTATACCCGGTAAAGGTGTACAACTTTACCCACATGCCTGACCACTCCTTTGCCATTCAAAATTAAGCACACTTCCCAAGGTATGCCGGCGGAGCTAGATCATACGAGACGTTTCCAGTGAAATGCATTAGTTAGGAACTGCCCTGTAGGAGTGAAGACTTCCGTGAACCACCCTTGTGTGTGCAGACGGGGCTCCCATGGAGGACCCATACGTTGTGACGGAGTCACTGGTAAAGCCTCAGTCAACTACTGATACTCCTCAAGCGAGGGAACCTACACGGAACCCAGCCCGCGCATTTCCATTAACAACAGAACATTTTTCTCCCTAACAACTACCACATGTGGCTCAGAGTTAATACACAACAAAGTAATAAGTCAAGAGGGGTTCCCAATACCCTCATGTGGATGCACGCAATAATGTTTAGATCAATGACACAAGATGTTCGGTCCTTATTGACTTGGGCATGAACCACACACCCGATAAACACACCATTCAACCATCTGCCCAAGTCCAAATCCTTTTGTTTTTACTTTTAATTTTCCAAATACAATACTTACATGAGTACCCTATCCCAAGTAATTAAAGTGATGATATAATGACCATCACCCGAACGATGATCCCTATTCTACCGAAACTAAGCATTGCTAAGCGACGTCGACTCATATACGGTACAAATGACCATAACTCATATACTGAGCTCTAATTCATCAGTGAAAATATTAACCTAGGCTCAGCGGCAAGGGATGAATATTTATTAACAACTTATGCAACTACTAGGATTAACTACCTCTAACGAGAAATTAATCGTCAAATAGAGCATGCATCATACAGTTGCAAAACAAGATAATAGTGATGAACAAAGTAGGATCAACATGATCAAATGAAGGGGTTGCTTGCCTTGCTGGGTATAGTCTAGGTGCTGCTGAGGATCACTTTCGTACACACTCGAATCTCTGAAATCTAAAGAACGAACAAGAAGAACGAATAACACCGAATTTAACAAAAAACAATTATCCAAAATGCATGAAAATTACACATAAGGTATAGTATGATTTTAGATAAATTAAGCAATAAGAATCAACTAAAATGGACTTCGTATGTGAGAGTTGTGCCCTAACCAATTTCTAACAGGAGGGAAAATGGAAAACTAGGGTTCACTATTTTTGAAACCGAAATTAATTCAAATTTCGAAATTTTATGTGATAGTTACATGTTTTAAACCTATGCCATGTGAAATTACATTAAAAATGGAAACCAACAAAATTGGTTTCACTCAATTTGGAGTTGATTTGAATTAGTTATGAATTTTTTAAGTTTAAACCAATTCCTAGTGTAAAAATAATTCGCTTTGGAATTTCTAAATGCATTAAATAATTTTATACACAAGTGCGCCTAGCTACTAAGAATGACAGGTAGGGTCATCTGAACATTGTTTTCTTTTTCTTTTAAATTTCTAAAGGAAATATTTACTGACATGTGGATCTTACGTGTCATAGGTTCAGTTCATACAAATAGTGCATGGACCGAAGGTCCACAACACAGTGCATCGGTGCATGAGGTGGTTCACTACACATTTAAATGGTGGGACCTGGCCGTCAGTGACTCCAAGGAAACCCAGGAGTTAATGAGCTTCATTAACTAAAGCTCAGGGCCCACGTGTCATTGAAACATGGCGACAATTAACCGATAGCTAATGATTACATAACCCTAATGACCAAGATTTGGGTATTAATTACGTGCTACAGTTGCTGTCAGTTTTCCAACAAAGCAGAGAGCTCCTGGGCGTTCCTTGCCACGCCCGTCGCCAGCGAGCGGAACTGCGACGATGGTTGGGGAAGGCCAAAATGGAATCCCCGGAGCTTAGTGGTCCATGGGTGGCCAGAACATGGCTGGTGGTGGACCGGAGTGGTGGCGCGGCGGTCTTTGGCGGCAGTGGCTTTCGGCCAAAATGGCAACAACGACACGGCGGTGCATTGAGCTAATAATTGAGCGCGTGAGTAACTAGGGGCTACTAGGACTGTACTAGAGTTGAGAGGGTCGACGGGGATGGTCGGAGTCGAGCCGACGGCGATGAACCGAAGCGACGATGGGAGCTCCACCATGGTGGAGATGACCTAAGCCTAGAGGAGGGAAAATAGAGGTAGAGGAAGCTCGAATGAGGTTAGTAGATGGTGCCAAAGAGATGAATTGGAAGGTGGCTCACTGTACCGGAGTTGGGGAAGAAGGAGGATGTTCTCGGCAGGAGGTGAGGAAGAACCAAATTCTGGTAGTTTTTGTGGATAAAAAGCAACATCAATATGGGGGAAACGATGGTGGTGGTCTAGAACACGATGTCACACAAGTGGTGGAGAGAGAGGTTCACTGTTGCGGCTGGAATGGCGATGTGGCGCGGTGGCTGAAAAGGGAGCTTGAGTTTTTTCTTCGTGGCTGTGCTCGGGGATGGAGGGGAAGAGGGAGGAGAAGGACCAGGGGTGGTGAAGAGGGGAAATGGAAGGCTCCTGTGGACGTTTATAGCCCAGGGGCGAAGAACTCGCGAGAGCGCGCTCACGAGTAGCGGCGACGATGCGCTCGCTGAGGCGATGGGAAAGGCTGGGCAGGAATGGGTGAGCTAGGGCATGGGCATGTGCACGGGCGATGTGGGCGAGGAGCAGGGTAGGGAGGCGAGGTAGTTGGATCGGCGCGCTAGCGCGGGTGGAGCAAGCCACGGCGCTAACGCTAGAGTGAGCTGGCGCAGAGCGTGGTGCCGCATGGAGAAAAAGGCCTAACAAGTAGGGCCAGGCGGTCAGCGACAGAGGTAAGCGAGGTGGGTCAGGCGATTCAGTCAGGTTAAGGTCCGAGCCGGGATTCAAACCCTATTAACTGAAAATTCTAATTCAAACTCCTTTCCTATTCTCTAGCCGATTTAAAATAGCAAATTAATTTCAAAAATCATGAAATTTTTCCAAGAGGTTCCTCATGCATCAAAGAAGCTAGTAAAATTATTTTAAGTCACTGTTCACAAATATTCTTGAAACTAAAATTCAAATCATTTAAATAGGCATGGGAATTGTTTTGCCTAACAAACCTTCTCTAAAACTCTGGAAAAATTCTGGGACACTTATGGGGTGCGACATAACCCAGAAAAATTATGGATGACATTTTAGAACATGAATTTAGTTAGATGCTTCAAATTGATCAACTTCAACAATTCGACTTGGCTGATTTTATTGAGATTCAAAACTAATTCAAAATTACTTGAGATTTTATTAAGGGTTCTCTACTATAACTGGTGACTCACAGAAATTGTTTCAGGGTTTTTGACATTACCAAAAACTGTAGGTTTTAATTTGTTCTCATGTTCGTTTACTTGAAAATTAAATTAGTTGTACAGTTTTAGTTTCAAACAAAATTGAATGCAAGGTGAAACACAAATGTTGTGATACTATAAATGATGTTCACTAAACATACTTAAGGTTTTAGGGCTGTTACACGCAGCGCTGCCGCGCTCACCTGCAGGCCGCAGTGCACCTTAGGTCCCCTCTTCTCCTGGCTTCCCCTTCTCGGCTTCTCCCAGCCGTCAGAGTCTGCAGCTGTTAATCGCCACCATCAGGCCACCACGCCGACCAACCAACGCCAAGGCCGCTGCCGCTGCTCGCTTGGCGCGGTGCCATGGTTCGCTAAGTCGCCATCACACAAGATGTCAGAAGGGCTAGTGCGCCGCAGCCCGCAAGGATTTGTGTGTGTGTGCAGTGTGCCTGTGTGTTTCTAAGAGACATAATGTGAGATCAAGAGAGAGATGTGTTAAGTCAGTTAGGGTTTGTCGAAATGGGCTTGGGATATTGATTGGGCCAACTGCCGAACCACTGTGGGTAGTGGCCTTGTGGGGAAGCCAGAAGGCTGGCTGCTGGCTCAAGACAGAGCACAAAAGTGAATGCTTGGTTTTCGTGGGCCGCGAGTGTGGTGCCGACAGAACGGGGTTTTGAGGACATTACACGCTGATTGAACCCAATCTCTAGTATATACATGTATTATACCTCATATATACTGAATTTTTGCCTAAAAAATTTGGGTGTTCAGTTGAACACCCATGAACCTAGGTAGGTCCGCCCTTGCCCCTTTTCATGCGAACTATAAAAAAAATCCCGAGTGATAGCATGTGCATTAGGCATTTGCTTGAAGTCAACTCAGAGTTTTAGTAAAGATTTGCAATCATACTTCAACAGGTGTACAATTTTGTTGGCGTAAAACTAAATATACTCTATAACATTCTGTTTATAAAGTTCTTCAATTAAGAAACCAGTGTGGTGGAGGATAGTGTTATATAAACTCCAAGTCTTAGGGCTAAAGTTATTCTGTACTTATTCGAGGAATATGGTGTTATCTAGCCAAAGTGATCTATCAGAGATCAACATATGACTAGGTTTGGTCAGGTGCTATTGAGAAAAATAGTTTTCCTTTTGCCATCTAGGCATCTGTGGACTACAAGTTAGTGAATTGAGGCTTATTTGATGTCAAGAGCACATGTACAATATTTTGTTAGCAAGGCATGGCTACTTATTTTCAATTTTCAAGCATACTTATTACAAAATTTATTCCATACAAGATCAGTTTATTACAAGTAAGGTATGCTATTGGTAATAGGTTCCATTAAGCATATTTAATCAACTATTTAACAGGAGATAAGAATTTAATAGAACAACTTAGACCATTAATTTATTTATGGTATCTAGGAACTAACAATCTAATGCTTAAGGTTTCATCCTAAAGCAAAAGATAAGAGATACTCTTCATAAGCAGGGCCAAGCTCGACAGGAGCTGAATCTATACTACTAATGCAACTCATCTAAGAAAACGATATCTTTACAAATTAAGGGATAGCTAGGAGAGTGCTATAGATCTCTATAGAGCATAATATAAGTTTATCATTGGTGTCGTGGTTCACAACCTTCGTACAAGTAACATTTGCTAATTATTATTTGTAGCCCATATTTTGCTGCCAATAAATTGACCGATATCCTTTGGTAAGTACACGCATGTGCGCAGGTGCTTGATAATAGCCATGCTTGCCTAGATGGCTTGGAGCTCAACGTGGGTGTACAATCGGGTGGAGCTTCTTTAGGGCAAGAGAGACCATGTCCCCCTTTTGGTGAGCACAATGATGCTTCAAAAAGGGCAGAACCTCTGTTGGTCTTCTTAAGGATCGGATGGCTTGTTTTGTCCACCACATCGGCGTTCATCATGGCCGCCGTGGTTCAAGCCTTTATGTAAGTAAAATTTCTTATTTATTATTTGTAGCCCGTGTTTTGCTTCAATGAATTGATCAATTTGTGCCTTTGGTACGTACATGCATGTGCGCTTGTGCTCGATGGTTGCTGGCCCAAATGGCTTGGAGCTCGGCGTAGGAGTACAATTGGGTGGAGCTTCTTCAGGGCAAAGAGGCCATGCTAATCTTCTTGAAGATCGGATGCGTCGTTTTCTCCACCATGGCGTTAAATGTGGCTCTGACATTTCATAACCTTCGTGTAGTAAGTAAAACTGCTTAATTATTATTTGTAGCTCGTGTTTTGCTGCCAACGAATTGACCGATTTGTGCCTTTGGTATGCATCAGCATGTGCTTGATGGTTGCTATGCTGGTCCAGATGTCTTGGCGCTTGGCGCGTGTGTACAATCGGGCGGAGCTTCTGTAAGGCAAAGGGGCCATGGTTCCTGTAGAAAAATTACTTGAAAAATGCTAAATTTTACTACTTGAATACTAAAATAGTGCTCTCCTCTTTTTTTTATCTATGTATATGATGTTAGATTTGCACCCTCTATATTTTCTTCCAAGCTTCGTCATTGCTTCTGGTGGCCTTTCGGTGGTTTGGCGAGAAGCAGCAGTTGCGCGACAATATCGGCTAGCTTACAGTATTTTTTTTTTAAAAAAAATTGTGGAGCTAATAGTAATCAAATGGGTTAATTAATTCAACTCTCACACTTCTAGCTACTCCTATGTATATACAGTACTTCTCATGTTATTTTCACGGTAATGAAAAAATAAGGAGAACTAAATCGGGTGGAACTGAAACCACTTTTCCTCGCAAAAACAAAAAAGGAAACCACTTCTTTTCATGTCCCCTTGCGGTTTAATACTTGCAATTCCGTGAGAGTTTAGACTGTCACGTTGGAGCCACAATTGCGGTTTAATATTTTCAAGACGGAAGCACGGGAGCACCGGATATCCCCTATACATTTATAATTGAGAATTATATAGAAATTATGTTATTTTATTGGGTGTGGGTTACTATGTGCCTATTTAGTTCGTAGCCGCATATCAATACGCCTCGAGATAGGCAAATTTGACCGAGTTATGTGTCTGACTCAAAAAAGTGTGGTAATATTCCCTTTTACTAGGCAAAGTGTGTCACTGATTTTGATGACCTAGGACATGTTTGATTTATTACCACAATATGCCACGGCCCACTTAGGCATGTTTGACTTTCTTAGCCTTAGCCTGGTGTTTGGTTTGATGTCACATCTCAAAAAAAAAGCCTAGTGTGCCACTTGCCATAGACACAATTCTTTGCCATTATGACACAATTGTTGCCATCTATTTCTAGGCTACAAAAATATGGCATGACACACTTTGGCACACTATGGCTAGCAACCAAACATGTCTCTAACCTTAGGCGAGTTTGATAAAATAAAAAGACTATGATAAACTTTGGCAAGTTTAGTATATGAACCAGACGGACCTACATTCAAAATTGGGTCTAGGTAATTAAATGTTCAAATCTTCATAATTTATATGGTCTGTATAAAGTATAGACCCTGTTAATAATTCAACGGATATTTATAACAAGAGTAATAGTTTATTCGTCATTTTCATCTATTAAAGATTACACCTGATTTTTTTTCTCAAGTCATTCAATCGTGAAGGACTAATAATTAAAGCTGGAAAGAGCACAGGATCTTTAGATGCGGAAGTTTCCATTTTTCTTTTTTGCTTTTCTGTTCTGCCATCTTCTTGGAGGACATCCGTTACATCCTGTCAACCTTTCCACCCTTGCAGCATGGACCTCACAATCCCGTCAAACAAAATACTTGTAATCTAACTTGCAGATGACAGATGGGGACATAGCTCATGTGATTACCGGCCATGCGTGCAAATCCAGCCGTCCGCTAGAGTTTAAGGGTATCCGTTTTGCCAAATCTAATCATCGCAAAGTGTGGCACGCCACCTGTCAGGGATACATATCAATGGTTCCATCTGAGATTCAATGGTCTAAATCGAGAGGTACAACACCCACTACAGCGTGCTACAGTAATTTCTAAAATAGTAAATCAGCTGTAGCTACAGCGATTGCCGATTTACGACCGTCGATGTGCTCTGTCAGCTAGGTCCCTGTAGCTGTAGCTAAAGTGCGCCTCCGTTTAGTCTTTCCCCTCCCTTCGCTATGAACAGCCTTTTCACCTCCCTTTCGTCGATGGCGGAAGTTACAAGTAAAAAAAGTAGCCATTTACCCGGGATCCGTAACAGCGTAACTAGTAACAACGGCTACGGAAATTGACAAATAGTGGAGTTCACGGCGACGAGGCGAACCACGAAAACGCGAGAGGAAAAAAGGATGCGCAATGAACTACAAAGTAAACCATTGCTCAGAGTCAGAGGTTCTTTTCACATCGGTTGTGATTCTCTCATTATCAGACAATGCCCATGGATTTCATTTTTAAGGGCACTATGATCACTAATTCTTGTTGAATGGTCGATCTTTTGTTGCTGTTTGGTTTACAAAAATACGACCAGGCATAGTACTAACAAGTACAAACGCTAAACAAACAATCTCCCCAATAAACCTACCAATACCCCTACCATACGTCAACATATATAATTAGTGAGAAGCAAGAATCATCAGGCCAGTAAAGAAAAGGGAAAAAAGAACATCAATTGACAGCAGGGGGCCTTCTCCAGACTCCAGTACCTTGTTTACTAATTTAATCCCTTTCTTGGACGTACAGTACGAAACAGCGAGGAGCAGTGACTCAGCCTTGGGAACTTGTCTCCTCCCATGGCTACTGCCGCTGCTCCTGTCTCTGCTCCAGCTGCTGCCTTCTACCGGCGCTGATGTGCTTGCTGTGCATCGCATCCAGGCCCGGTGGCACATCTAGACAATAATTTTTGTAGATTGGCCCATGCTATCACCTTAATTACAAAAATAACCTCCTTATTTTCAAAATTGTAAATCTGACCCCTGCCGAGCGCGGAAGCATTGAAGGCTGACACGTAAAACTTTCCACGCTGGGAGGCGCAGAAAGCCGACGGGCAGTGCGGAAAACGGGCAGGCGCGGGATCCTACGACGCAGTGCGGAAGGTGGCGGGCCCGGCCCAGTTCTGCGCCATCGGAGCGCGGCAGGGGGGCGGGGCAGCTTCCGCGCCACCCGAGAGCAGGAAGTTTGGCAGCTCCCGCTGTCCCGGAGGAATGCATTAATTAATGCTAATGCAAAGCATTGTAAAGAATGCAATTAATGCTGTAATAAATGCTAATGCAAAGAATTGCAACCAGTTCGGCGCACATGCCGCGCTCCGATGGCGTGGGAGCTGTCGGTCTCCTTGCTGCGCTTCGGTGGCGCAAAAGCCTCCTGGGCCCGCCACCTTCCGTGGCTGCCTGGCCTGCCACACTGCCCACTGGCTTCCCGCGCTCTCCCAGCGCGGAAAGTTCTACATGTCAGCTTCTAGTACTTCCGCGCTCGGTAGGATGTTAGATTTGCAATTTTGAGAGCAATAGAGCTATTTTTACAATTAAAGTGGTAGCACAGGGGATGCTGCTACGGGTGCTTGCCAGCTGCTGGTGGCAACAATACTGGCGCGCGCGTGTTCCAGCAATGACAGTTGGGCTCCTGCGCCCGCGCATCCCAGAGAGAGGTCGCGGCGGTGGAAGCTGCAGTGGCAGCCGTAGGGCGCGCAGGTGAGCGGGTCGTCAGGGGACGCTAGCATGAACTTGCAGTAGCCGTCCACGACGTGCCCACCTGCGGCCGCCGTGTGGTTGCGGAGGCACTTGTAGTACTGGCGCTTACCTCGGTCGGTGTGCCCACCGGCGCATTCGCGGGGTTGTTGCGATGCAGTGGCGTGGGCGGGGAGCCGGCGCCCACATCGCCGACGTCCTCCCGCCCCCTGAACTCCATTGCACGTATAGATAGAAACACAACACGCATGCGCGCGGGTGGACACATGGCAGACAGGCGGCACGAGTCGGGGCTTAAGCTTGCTTGTCAAAGTGCAGCACGCCAGCACACCACGGCTGCACGGCTGACGCTTAAGTTTTTGGTGGGGGAATAGTGTGTGTACGCGGTGGTCGCGGTGGGGTCATGTCGGGGATACTTTTGGGTGCGGTCAGGTGAGTTTTGGTTTCGTTTGGAGTGGCAGACTTGCCGCGTCAGCGTTGCTGTTTCCTACGGGCAGTGCTGAGGAGGGAAGTACTCCCCCCGAGTCACAAAAACATGACGGTCTAGAATGGCAACATGTCATGTCGGATCAATTTTGATCAAAGATATTATTTAAATTATATCATTTGATAAATGAAAACGGTATAAATAAACTTGTCAAAAAAATAATACTTTCATAACATTGTACTTTATAACTTTTTCCAGAAATTTGATAATAAAATTTAGTAGCCAAACTGACATTTTGTTTATTTTGAAAAGTCAAAAACGACTATCTTTTGTGAGTGCACTCCTCAGCTACACTACGCATCCCTCCCCGGCTAGTCCACCATCGCTATATATTGCTGGCCTCTTGCCACACGAATTATGTGCTTGGTCTAAAGGCTGACAAGCAAAACCTAATGGATTGTGGTTACCATATCTGGCTGGCTTTCTTTTCTATTTTTTCCTTGCTGTATATATGTTGAGTTCTGCGCTCAAATCTATCTATCTATTATTGCTATTATATTTTTAAGACAATAGAAAGTTAAGCCAACACGTCCGCTTTCAAGAGTTAGAAATTCTCATATTAATCTGAGGAAAAGAGAAAATTCTACACTATTTATTTTGATGGATCCATATTATAACAATGTAGGTTATATATATATATATATATATATATATATATATATATATATATATATATATATATTCTCATATACCACTTACATCATATGATGATACCTCTTTATCAATTTGAGCATACTCCTGATTATAAGATACCCAAAGTGAGTTCCATAAAAAATCTCATTAAAGTCCACATTTTATGGCAAAAATTGCATATATACTTTTTTTTATATATGAAAAAGGGTATATAGCAAAAAATAAAGGGCTCCAATGAAAAATTTCAACCAAGTCGCATTAGAGTATCTTATAATTGATATTTAAGTATATTGAAGGTGATAAAGAAGTATAATATGTTTGTTTAAGTGGTATATTGGAAGTGGGAGTACATACTCCCAGGAGTACGAAACATGCGTGTATACACACACACACACAACCGTTACAATTATATAAGAAATACAACTCAATTTTGTTTTGAATTATAAGCACTAGAGCTGTTTCGAATAAAAAGCACATGTATTGTGGAAGCTAGCTGCGTAATTGTACGGGAAATTCGACTAGTTATTATATTATTAAAGTGATAGAAAAAGAAGCAACCACGTTCGCTTTCAAGGGCTAGAAATTCTCACATTAATCAAAGAAAAAAAAAAGAGAAAGATCTCCACCGCTTATTTTTGGTGGATCCAAATTATAACGGTGCAGATTAATTAGATTAATTCAAAACTACTAAAGTTGTGTAAGAAATAGAACTCCTTTTCAATATAAACATTACATTGTATAATATATAAAAGACTATTTAAATATAAAAGTATGTGTATTGTAGTAGCTAGTCGCACAATTGCACGAGAAATTCGGCTAGTTTTTGTATGATGCTAGATCTTCTAATAGTACATATACTTGATCTTTCTTTGAACTTGCCATAACCATTTGTATTATATCTTGACGTAGGAAGTATAGGAGCACTTGAGAACTTGACATGGACCAAATATGCCCTCATATCTTGAGTAGAAAGAAATACAAGATCATGAAACTGTTAGAATGTAAAACTTAATGCTTATCGTGAAATACAATATTAACAATGCTGGTTTACAGTGGCTAATAATTATTCAAAAAGGTACAATAATTTATTGTAATATCTTATGTTAAGAAGAATCATCATTTTGTCATAAGTCCTCTACAAAACTTTTATTGTAGTAGCTTATGCCAAGGGGAATCATCATTTTTTCATAAGTCCTCCACACTATGACATAGCAATAGTACATGTAATCTCAAAATACCAGAAAACCAAGTATTGTAAGCATATCAATCTTGTATTGGCTACCCTTCTTATAGTTCCTTTTTCTGTGAACCATAGCCAAAACCTGTGCTACCTTCAGCTGACTTGCTTGCTCCAATCTCAGCACCAGTGTTGCCACCACCAAAATCACCTACAGCAGCATTACCACCAACTTTTGTGTTACCACCGAAACCACCATTAACACCAAAGTTCAAGCCAGTGTGTGCTCCTATACCAGCACCAATACCACCGCCGATGCCCTTGGATGCACCAACTCCATCACCAGAGTTAGCACCACCAAATCCACCAATAGCAGTGTTAGCACCTGCATTTGCCTTGCCTGATGCACCGAAATTGAAACCACCACCTATACCACCATTTGCTCCAATTCCTGCACCAATACTCTTACTAGCTCCAATATTAGCGTCTAGGTTAGTACCACCACCACCATTAGCACCAACATTTGCATTGCCGCTGCCCCCTGCTGCCGCTCCAAGACTACCACCTATGCTAGCACCGCCAGAAACACCCACATTAGCACCAACATTGGCACCACTAGAAGCTCCTACAGCCGACTTAGCATTAGCACCACCTAAAGCTCCGGTACTTGCACTACCACTAATATCCTTGTTAATTGCAATACCACTGCCTCCTTTAACACCACCATTGGCACCACCATAGGCATTGCCACTCGCACCAACATTTGCACTCTTTTGGTCAACACCACTAACTCCAACATTGCCACTTGCACCAATACCCACACCACCGCTAAATTGTTTGCTAGCTCCGATACTAGCACCAATTCCTTTATTCACACTAGCACCCCCACCAAGGGTAGCATCTCCAGAAACACCTGCACCAGCGTTAGCGCCAACATTGGTATTACCGCTTCCTGAGACACTTCCTCCAACATTACCACCAATCCTGGCAGCACCAAAAGCACCTGCGTCAGCACCAGCATTAGCGCCAACATTGGAATTCCCGCTACCACCAACATTTCCTCCGACACCACCACCAATTTTAGCACCTCCTAAGACACCAACACCCGCATTAGCACCGGCACCAATATTGGCATTGCCGCTTCCACCTATATTTCCTCCGATACCACCCCCAATTCTAGCACCTCCAGAAATACCGAGACCAGCATTAGCGCCAGCATTGCCACCTACATTTCCACTAGCACCCGCACCAATTCTAGCACCACCAGAGACACCGCCGCCGGCACCAACATTGGCATTGCTGCTCCCACCTATATTTCCTCCGACACCACCTCCAATTTTAGCACCTCCAGAGACACCAACACCAGTGCCAACATTGGCATTGTTGCTCCCACCAACATTTCCTCCTACACCACCACCAATTCTAGCACCTCCGAAGACACCAGCACTAGCACCCACACCAGCGTTAGCACCGGCACCAACATTGCCATTACCGCTTCCATCAACATTTCCTCTGATAACACCACCAATTTTAGTATCACCAGAGACTCCAACACCAGCACCAACACCGACATTGGCATTACCACTTCCACCTACATTTCCTCCAACACCTCCACCAATTCTAGCACCTCCAGAGACACCGGCACCAACACCAACACCGGCATTAGCACCAGCAACAACATTAGCATTGTCGCTCCCACCGACATTTCCTCCGATGCCACCACCAACTCTAGCACCTCCAGAGACACCCACACCAGCACCAACACCAGCATTAGCACCAACACCAGCACCAACATTGGCATTGCTGTTTCCACCCACATTTCCTCCGATACCACCACCAATTCTAGCACCTCCAGAGATACTGGCACCAACACCAAGACCAGCATTAGCACCAGCATTTGCATTACCACTACCACGTACAATTCCTCCAACACCCCCACCAGTTTTAGCACTTCCGGAGACACCAGCACCAACACCTGTACTAGCACCGGCACCAGCACCAACACCCTTATTAGCACCGGCACCAACAGTCGCGTTGCCACTCCCATCGATATTTCCTCCAATGCCACCACCAATTCTAGCACTTCCAGATACACCCACACCAGCACCAATACCAGCATTAGCACCAACACCAGCATTGGCATTACCATTTCCACCTACATTTCCTCCAATACCACCACCAATTTTAGCATTTCCAGAGACACCGACTCCAGCATTAGCACCAGCTTTGGCTTTACTTGTACCACTTGCATATCCTCCCACGTCCCCACCAATTCTAGCACCTCCGGAGATATCGGCACTAGCACCAACACCAACGTTAGAACCGCCACCAGCATTGGTGTTGTCACTCCCACCAACATTTCCTCCAGTGCCACTACCAATTTTAGCACCTCCAGAGACACCCACACCAGCATTGATGCCGGCATTAGTGCCAGCACCAACATTGCCATTACCATTGCCACCTATATTTCCTTCAACACCACTACCAACTCTAGCACCTCCAGAGACACCGGAACTAGCACCAACACCAACATTGGCATTGCCTCCGCCACCTGTATTACCTCCAATGCCACCGCCAATTTTAGCTCCTCCAGCGACACCCACACTGGCACCAACACCAGCATTAGCACCAACTTTGGCATTGCCACTTCCACCTGCATGTTCCCCAACACCACCACCTATTCTGGCACCTCCGGAAATACCCACACCAACATTAGCGCCCATACCAACACTAGCACCGGCGCCAGCATGTGCATTGCCGCTGCCTCCTACCTTTGTGCCACTTGAAGAACTTGCTCCAACGTCGGCATCTCCACTACCGCCCACATATCCTCCTGCGTTGCTGCCTATGTTGCCACTGCCAGTCTTACTTGCTTTAGTTCCAGCGCCAGCACCAGCACTAGCACCAATATGGATATTTCCATGTATACCCCCAGATATGCCAATCCCAGCACCACCTGAAGCTGCCCCCGCAAAACCACCGGCAATTCCAGTAGCAACTCCTACTGCTGCTCCACCAGCCACTCCTACAAAGTAAGTGCCATTGTTTTACATTTCATATGGTAACAAGTTGTAAATAGTCACCATAACCTAGCTTTAAATAATAGTGATTAATTACACTTGTTTCTATCCATTAGACTTGTGTCATTTTTAATGTAATTGATTTGTGGTTATGTAAGACCTATGTTTAAACTGATCGATACATGTTCTAATAATATTTTTTAATGGATGTATTTTTACTACAAGGATGGAATATCTAAACCTTGAATTGATACTTGATAGAGGTGTTAGTAGGCATTACCAGCTGCAACCTCAGCCATCTTAGCCATGCTGGTAGCCATTTCTCCTGCAACTCTGCCGAGGTCATGAGCCACCTTTTGCAAGATTTCCTGCTTTGCCTTGGTTGCCATTCCAACATCTTCCGAAACATCCTTCACATGTGCGGCAGCCCTTTTCAGAACCTCTTGCTTAAACTTGAGTGTTGCTACAATGTCACCGATGGCAGTTTTGGTGTGTTCCTTTGCAACTTTGGAGAGGTGAATTGAGACCTCGCCTGCCATATGGCTCATCACCTCTGCCGTCTTCTCCAACAGCTCCTCTTTTAAATGGACCCCAACTCTTGCACTACCGATGATGTCCTGTATGTGTTTCGCTGTACGCTTGGCGATTTCTTCTTTGGCCTTCAACAAAAGTGCAGCGTCAGCTGCTGCCTGGTTGACATGATGCTCTACTCTTTTTCCGAATTCCTTGCTCATGTCTTTGCCGTGTCGTGGCTTCTTCTCATTCTTCACCCTAAGCAAAGAAAAACCGTTAGCATCCGAAAAAACATAATCAGTGACCGCACATACATGCATAATTGCATATACAACAATACGGTGGTTAAACATTTATATGAAGACTGGCATTCACAGTATACTATTTGGAACTAACACAATCGGCTATAATGATGTAACGAGCCGGATATAATTTACATGCATGTAAATGGAGATTGAGGAGTATATTTCGTCGTACCGACGTCCATACTCCGGCTGGCTATGGGACAACACAGGCGTCATTCTCCACGATGAGATGAGCAGCACTAGGATCACTACAATACTACTACAAAACTTCGCCATTGTTGAGCTTCTCCCTCTAAATTACCTCCGCCCTCTACTTACAGGATGATTTAGTGCAGGATGAACATGAATGAGTGCATGTATATATATATAGGATGGAACTCCCCTCCTATGTTTGGTTTTCTTTGACCAAGATAAGTGGCTGCAATGGTTTGTGTGGACAAGAATGTTGTCCGGATCAACTGGAACTGGTCTTGTGGACAATGCGAAGAGGCTACCCATCCATGTGTCTTCGAGTGGAGGCAGAGAATTTCCAAACGAGTTTTAAGGAGAGCCGTAGTACGTAAGAGATGAATTACCCTTAAAAAAAATTGCATGTTCTATATATGGACTTAAGTTCACGTGACTACGTGAGTTGTTATAGTGTACGCGCATCTAGGATGTCAAGCTCCCCTGTTTCTTTTTAACTCCACCCTGCAAACAGCATATCGTTGTAACTAATTGTAACCTTTTGCCAAAAAGAAAAACGTTCTGAAAAGAAAAAAGGTTGTGATTGCTTGGCATCAGCGGTCTATTGAAATTGGAAACTGTAACTCTCAAAAGTAAATATGGCATAGTATGTGTATCTGTAGTTTCATCACCTTCTTTGATCAATTGCCACTATAGACTGTAATCATATAACCATGGTTCTATGGACGCAATAAGATTTTCAAAGAAAAAAAATGGACGCCATAAGGGCCGCGCAATTTGCACTCAACAGCACTCAGTTATAGATGCAAGATTCGAAAGCTCCCACGCCATTCAATGTTTCAAAGAGACGATTGCAAACGAAGCCGGTGACTTGCACTCCCGTTGGCCATGACCATGCTGCCATCAGGCTGGGTTCCGGCCTCTCCCACGATCCAACTCGTCCCGCGCTTCTCATCCATCTCCTTGTCTTCGTCTCTAACCCACGTAGAGACCTCGGTGTCATCGCCATATTGTGCCTCGAAAACTTTAGGGAGCATGGCGGCAAGCAGCTTCTCCCTCGCCTCCCCTCGTCGCAGCTTCCCCGACGTTGTCTTCGGCACGCCGCCACTCTCGACCAGCACGACACGCCCAACTCTTACACATTCTTCTTCCCACACAGCTCGTCTTATGCCGTCGCAGATGCTACTCATATGCGCATTGCCTCTTCCCTTTTGCAACTCTGCCATGACCACCACGGATGAAGGCGACGAGGCAAAGGCAGCGATGCAGCCTCCCCTCAGAGAATCCGCCGAGCTGTCGAAAGCCGCTGTCTCGATGTAGTGCGCGGGCACGCGACGTTGCCCGTCAGCTGCAATGACGACATCTGCGGTCCGGCCGAGTACATAGAGGTACCGGTCCGTTCCACGGACCACGCCACGGTCGCCCGTGCGTACGAACCTCTGGCGGACTCTCCCCGGCAACCTCGCGCAGAACACCTCGCGGCTTGCCGACGGGTGACCGAGGTAGCCTGACGCGTTGCTCGGCGAGGACACCCATATCTCCCCCTCGACGCCGTCCTCCACTGGCTCGCTAGTCTCCTCGTCAACAATGAGAATCTCAATCTCCGGCTCCTCGGCCGCAAACGACTGCAATGGTAGCCTGGCCGACGGCAAAAGTTTCTTGTACGACGGTAGACTGAACCGGCCACCCCAAAATCTTGCTTCTGTGCCGCACCATGCCGTGGAGACGAATGTACAGTTCTCGGCCAGCCCGTAGGACGGCGAGATGGATGACGCGTCCAGGCCGGCACGGCTGAACTCTTCAACGAATTCGTCAACAGATGACTTGTAGATTGGTTCATTTACGAGGATAAGGTTCCGCAAGCTCCGGAGTTCGAGCTGCCGCGTCCCGTAGCGGCCGCGTTTGAGCACTAATGGCAGTGCAAAGGACGGGACGGGCGTGCAGGTGGCCTTGAACTCGGCGACGAGCTCGAGCCAGAGGCGCGGGCGCCGCACAAAGGCCGCGGGTGAGGCGAGCACGCACGTCGCTCCAGCTACGACGGTGAGGAGGAGGAACATGAGGCCGCAGTCGTGGTACTGCGGCAGCCACGACACGATGACGCTGGACGGGTGCAGGTCGTAGGCCTTCCTCGCTGCGCGCACGTTGTGCGCCGCGGCGCCCGCGGTGACCACGACAGGCTTCGGGGCGCCGGTCGCGCCCGACGTGTACTGGATCAAGTACGTCTCGCTCGGCCCGCAGCCATTGTAGCCCGGCCTACCGGCGCCCACAGACGAGCCCGACCGGCTCTCCAAGTGATCGACCAATACCCACCTCAAGCTCTTCAACGTGGCAACCGACGACTTCATGACCACGTCAATGTACCTCGTGTCCGCGACAGCCGCGCGCGGCCTCGTCTGTGACACTGCACGTAGAAGATGGCGTTGAGCCGGGCCCTGCGCCGACGTGCCGAGCTTGGACGGGTCGGGCGGTATGATGGGCACCGCGATGAGCCCGGCGCGCTGGCACGCGAAGATGAGCTTGACGAGGCGGAGGCCCGGCGAGGCGAGCAGGATGACGGTGTCACCTCTTTGGAGGGTCTCGAGGAGGCCGGCGGCCATGCATTGCACGGTGGAGTTAAGTTGGGAGTACGTCAATGCGTTGTACGACATGCCGCCGTCTGCCCGGTCGTCAGCCCATATGAAGGCGGGCTTGGGGCCAAAGGCGGGCTGTTTGGCCCATACGGGGATGTACTGGTCCACCACCGGCTGGTCGGGGTAGTGCGGGTCGTAGTTCTCGGTGGACATGGCTCGTCTGCCACTGGAGTGTGTTTGTTTGGCGGACATGTACCTCTGCATCCCGTATTTATATAGATCTACGGGTAGTTGCTGACGAATCTATCACGTAGTATATTGCATTATCTACAGTGTGCTTGGTTTTGCAGACATGTACTTTTATTTTTCAAGGTCTGACAGTTGTGTTCTTGCACTTTTTGGTTGGATTCATCTTTCAACGTGATTAAGAAGAAAGTTGCATCGAAACTGCCGGCATTTGATCGCAGCTAGTCCATTCTAAACTAATTGTAAGCTAAAATACTAAATGGATTCCACTAAAAAAATACGAAATGGATTATTAAATAGACTAAAGTTGTTCTGAATACATTTTAATTATAGGCTTAAATTTCGACTGAAAATATCTGTAGGTTGTTGCTCCTGAGTCCTAACTGCAGTTTATGGACAAGTGTTTTCACAACACCGAGATCACGTGGTAACTATGCAATGTTGGCTTCATTGAGGTGCTAATGGCAAAATTGTAATGGCTTCTTTAGTGAGGAGGAAAGCCAAGAAAATGACCTGGGCAGGATGAGGCAAAAAGTAGTTGTTTCTTCTCCTTGGGTCTCACGAACTTAACGGTGGACATTGAGGAGAATATTACCCGGTAGTTATTTTAATCTAGGTTTGCCCGATAGAGACTTTCGCCAAATACTGTGTCCTCGTTGTCACTTCTGTGTATTGAAGTATATTGCTCATCTTTCATTATCAACTCAAGTTTTTAGTTGAATTGATTGGTACATGCAATTAAATATGTTATCAGAGCCTAGAGAGGTCCTAAGTTCAAGACCTGATTAATACGGTATTTTTTTTTAAAAAAAAATTTGTGGCTCACTTCGAGTCCACATCTAAGCTCCGGGTGTTCCCAAGATATGAAAAGGGTTAGTGCATGCAACTCAATACTGTACAGGAAAACAATAGATAGGCTAATGTAAAAATTGGCTCATTTTTCCTGAACCATTGCAGTAGAATTGCCCTAAAACTCTGACTTGAAAGAACAGAACCTCAATTCTTCATTTCTATGCTTTTGTTATCATTGCTTCCTGTGTGGGATTGTTAACGTTTCTCCTGCTAGCATGCTACCATTTGAGCGAAGTCCAACAAAGGAAGCAGAACATTTTAAGGCTTTATTAGGTATACTGTTCAGATTATCTTAGAGCAGAATGAACGAACTTTTCTTTCGACAGATTAGTCAATTCTCCATGTTTGAACCGGCAATATTGATGCTGTACTTTTGATGGTAGTGTTCGAAAGATACTCCTAGGTAATCGTTGATGTCGAGGAAAGATTGATTCATTAAATGGCGAAAAATACCAGAATATTATTTGAGGAGAGAATCTACATATGTAAGACAATTGACGCTGGCGGGTATAATAAACCTCGTATCCTGAGGATATTCGATTATTCGTTCCCAAACGTGCTTGATGGACACTGGCTATAGCATTTTCTAATATCCTCTTCCTGTGGCATTTTTGGGGTCTTGATTAGAAAAGCGGATAAAAATGCACGCACGTATGCTCAAAGTTAGGGATGACAATCTCACCCGTTTGTCTGTTTATCTATGGGTAATTAGGGCATATACAATGGTATAGATAACTGGTGTCTATATCAGCTATACATGTTATCTATAGACAGCATTAAAGATGGCTCATATAATGAGTTGTCTGTTAAATTGTCTATATGAGATCCCACAATCTATTAGTTTTTGCCTAGAAAAAATATTTGTTATAGACAACAACTCATACAATGGTGTTTTGTGTTGTCTATAAGGGTTTTATAGATATGTCATTGCATGCTTTATGCGGTTTCATTCTCTCTTCTTGTTCTCTCTTATCCACGTCATTAAAAATCTTACGTGGCAAAGATTATAGACTGTTGATGTCACCCACTGTACATACTCTTACCCTAATGGATGCGGTTATGTTCTCGATTTTGTGCCCGATCATGGATGCAAAGTCCTGACCGATGGATAAACGGATATGGCATGGGTGACCAGATCACTACCCAAACCAGCTGACGTGTGGGCCCAGCCCACTAAACCAGCAGTCGACGACCCAGTAGTCAGCCGGCCCACTCATACACGCCTCTGCTGCCTGTGCGAGATGAGGAGAGGGATGGGCAGCTATTCATTTCGGTGGCTGGGTGTTTTGGGTGTCTACTTGTATCGGATCTGCGCATCTGGAATCTGGAGGCGTCTGCACCTACTCGTCGCCGCAATTCTCCACGGAGAACCTGCACCGCGTTCCTGCCTCGCCTCATCCAAATTTCGGCCCGTCTCTCTGTGCTAGTACGTCGGACCATGTCCCTGAGCTAGTGTGCTGGCCTAACAACTGTTGTTAAGCGATCCCCCATGGTCCATCGACCCATAGTCTAGAAGCATTTAGGATCGTGTGCATAAATCTTCTGAAACAACAATAGACGTAATGGGCGGTGGTGATTCGTTGGTATTATTCAGCAAACTCATAGTCTTGGACGCGGCTGTGTAATCGAACTGTAACATGGAACTCCAAATCTTCTGAACAAATTTAAGCATTTTCCCGGATCGATCTATCTGTCACTCCTTGCGGGCTTCAGCATTGACGTACGCCAGGAACTCCTTGAGGCGTCGATTGTAGACGCAGGGCCTCTCCAGGTGCACAAGATGCCCTGCTTTGTTTATGCTCTGCAGCATGGTTCTCTCTCCGAGCTGCCTGCATATACTCGAAACCAATATATTAGTAGCTCAGTTCATATGCTTCAGGTTACGCACTCATGCTGAAACCTGATCAGTAACTTACTCTTTCGTGGTCTTGGCGAGCTCTATGTTGAAGATGTTGTCGTTCTCTCCCCACAGCAGAAGTATTTTCTGCAGTGCAAGTGCAGAAGCTTGTCAGAGATAGTCACATGTGGCGTCAGTCAGCTGCGAAACATCTGGCCCATTCACCTTAGCCATCGTACGTATTAATGCTAATAAATGTTTCTGTTGGGAACTTGTGTTTTTTTTTTTCAACCATGAAAGGGGTTGTAATATAGGAGAATAAAAACATGGCTTCTTTTCCTAAAACAAAAATCATGACTTCACTCTCTCAAAAAGAAAAAAGAAAAAAGAAAATAAAGAAAACAAGACTTAATTATAAGAGAAAATTGTACTATAGGTCTTCGAAATTGCGATATTGTACCACTTAGCTTCCTGAATTTGTATTTTGCCACTTAACTCTCTGAACTTGCATTGAAGCGAAGTTCGTCGGATGCGATGTCGGCGACTTCGTCCCCTCCTAGTCTGGTGGACTCGTCGCCGCCCTTTTCCGGCCGTATTCATCGTCTCCATCACCTCGCACCAACAAAAACAGATTCTTCGGGCCCGTGAACGCACCGTGCTAGCATCTTCGCTAGAGCTCTACCGCCACCCTCGCCATTGCCTCCTCTGAGTCGGTCGTGAGAGAGAGAAGTACATTCTAGTGATACAGTAGAAGCTACTCACCCTGCATGAAATCCATTTGGCTGTTTGCTGAGAGAAAAGGATGAGCTAGCGAATTACTGTGAGAGAGAGAGAGAGAGAGCGAAGTACCGTGAGAGAGAGAGAGAGAAGTGTAGGGTGAGTAGCTTCTACTCTAGCACTGGGGCACAACACTTCTCTCTCCCACGGTTATTCTCTCTCATGATACTTCTCTCTCTCACACAGTTATTCTCTCTCATGATACTTCTCTATCTCACACGGTGATTCGCCAGCTCAGCCTTTTCTGTTAGCATACAGCCAAATGGACTTCGTGTAGGGTAAGTAGCTTCTACCCTGGCACTAAGAATGCACTTCTCTCTCTCACGGCCAACTCAGAGAAGGCGAGGGCGAGGGCGGCAGCAAGCTGCAACGGTGGAGCTCTGGCGAAGACGCTAGCACGATGCGTCCTTGAGCCCGAAGAATCCATTTTTGTTGATGTGAGATGACAGGGATGATGAACACGGTCGAAATGGGGCGGCGGGGACGAGTCCACTAGACTCGGAGGGGACGAAGTCGCCAGCATCGCGTCCGACGAACTTTGCTTCAACGCAAGTTCAAGGAGGTAAGTGGTACAATCTCGTAAGTTTAGAGGGCTGAGAAAGTAAAATACAAGTTCATGGAGCTAAGTGGCACAATCTCACAAGTTAATGGATCTACAGTGCAATCTTCTCTAATTATAATTTCAACCAGATTATACTACTACTAGGACTGTAACATCAGCAACGTTGGGTCACTGCTACAAAAAGGCTAATAGTAGACGCCTCATTATAGATGGTTTTCTAAAACCGTCAGTTGTAATGGTAATCATAGACGGTTTTACCAGCGCAACCGTCTTTATTACTGGATACGCTAAGAACCGCCTGTGATGAGATACTTATCACAGACGATTCTTAATACGAACCGTCTGTGATAATATCTCATCACGGACGGTTTGTATTAAAAACCGTCTGTGATAAGTATCTCTTGATTTTACTTGACTCTATGACTTGAAACGGCTAACTCTGTGATTTTATCATGACTTGAAACATGTAACTCTGTGATTTTAACATGACTTGAAATGTGTAACTTATGGTAAAATCATACCGTTAGGTATTTTAAGTAGTCACGATAAAATTAGAGATTTAGGCATTTTAAGTCGCTATTCGTAGGAAACGTTTCTATGATGGGATATGCTTTGACAGACCCGGGCTTCTTTTCCATTCTTGTGATAGGCCAGCTAGCCAGCTAGGTCATGTGATCGGTTGAGCATTGAATGCCTTCGACATATCGGTGCACATGCCATGCTACTAACTGATTTTTCCAAAAGAAGTATGCCCGTGCTTCTGACCTCCTGAACTAATCAAGTGCGGTACTATTCATTCATATCTCAGACTTTAATATGATGCAGTACGATCAATCAGGAAAATTTAGTTTCACTTTTTAGGGTGCATAACTCGTGCACATAGTGTATTTGGTGTACATATACATAAACTTTTTGTTTGGGTACCAAACAAGCATAAAAAATTCTGAAAAAAATTCTAGATGTAGTTGATGGTGTTTTGTTCCACCCTTTAAAATTTCAAGTTCAAACTCAATGTATGTTAGAAGAAACAAAAAAGAGAAATTCACTCTACTAACTGATTTTTCCAAAAGAAGTATGCCCGTGCTTCTGACCTCCTGAACTAATCAAGTGCGTTACTATTCACAGTGAATTTCTCTTTTTTGTTTCTTCTAACATACATTGAGTTTGAACTTGAAATTTTAAAGGGTGGAACAAAACACCATCAACTACATCTAGAATTTTTTTCAGAATTTTTTATGCTTGTTTGATATCCAAACAAAAAGTTTGTGCATATGTGCACCAAATGCACTATGTGCACTAGATATGCATCCCACTTTTTAGGCTAAAGAACGAAACAAAACCTTTGTTTTTCTGGAAGATTCTTAACAGCTCAAATTGCGACCGGGAAGTTACTGGAGTAGTCTTTTACGAATTATGATGAAAAAAATTTAGTATATAACAGTATATAGTACATACTCCCTCCATTTCACAATAATGGTTCAAATTTATAGTGCACATAGGCTAAGGATGCATCAATTCTAAAAAAAGGCAATAGACCAGATACATATATATATATATGCCCTGTTAAAAAGCAAACTTAAGTATACTACTCAACCTTTTATTCAACATTAAAATAGCAGCGAGTGGACTACATTCTTGATTTCTTCAATCGACGAACGTTGGAAAATGACATTCCCCGAGAAAATAGATAAATACTGCGAAAGGTGGTGTGTTCTCTATTCACATAGTAGAACCATGTTGCTTAACGATTTGTATTTTAATCTGCCATGATCCTTTTCTCCAAAGAAGTGTTTAGCCCCTAAATAAGCTAGCTAGCTCACTCGATATGATATCGGGCATGCATTATCTTTTTTCCCCTCACCAGCTAGCCTGAAGAACGGGCATGCGTGCAAATCGCATGCAAGTAAACGCGCACTTACGTTCGGAAGTTTCGGTGCGTATGAACTATGAACAAAATCGAAGAAACTTAGATGGATTTTCTGTATTATAGTACGCTCTCCGTAGTGCGATAGCTAGGGGTAAGTCGGGGCGGTGGCCAAACGTACCTGCGGCAAAACGGGGACGGTGGCGTCTTTGTTGCTGACCACCAAACCTTCCAGCAGCTCCGCTCTTTCCTTGCGGTTGGTGAACATCACCTGCGTGCGCAACTCGCCACGGATCGAATTATTTTAGCTCTCTGATTGTCTCAGATCTACATTAGCTAGGTAACAAGCTTTCAGTAATATTGTTAAGTTCACGATAAGCTAGCACAGCAAAGAGATTAAAGAACTAGCATGAGTCACTATCTTCAGTTCTTCCCTCATCTACTCCACTCCGCATCACTCGATAACGAAAGGATAGTTGACTGCAGCAGCAGCAGATGAGAGTGGAAAGTATGGACCGTTCACAAAAATGGAGAGCAAAATTAATGTTGCATGCAGCATGGCAGCAGCAGCGAGAACAACAATACCTTGAGGTAGTCCTTGTGAATGCGGTCAGGGAACCAGAGCTTCCTGTGGGTGGCTATGGATAGCAGCGCCTTGAGCCCCTTGACGGACTCCGGCAGCAGCAGCTCGGCCGACGACTTGACGCCGATCCTGTCGAGCGTCGTCTCGCTGATGGAGTCGGTCATTGCGACGGCGGAGCCCGACACGACGAGCGACCGGACGAGGTCCGGGTGCGACTCCGCCATCTTGAACGACACCATCCCGCCGTAGCTGAACCCCACCACCGTGCACCGCTCCATGCCGAGCTTCCGGAGCGCGACCACCAGGCACTCCGCCTGGAACCCCGGCGACCGGTCCGTCGATGGCGACGTCGACCCACCGAAGTACAGCAGGTCCGGCACGTACACGTCGTAGTGCTTCGCCAGCGCACCAGCCTATACACGTAGGTATAGGTAAGCACGCCAAATTAAACATGAATTATTAATGGAACCTAGCTAAGAACAAGTCACATCTCACACATGTACGTACGTAAAGATCATCAAGTACTACGTGAATTGTTGCAAGCTACGTACAAACCTGGAACTGCCACGTGACAATGCCTTCGGCCGCGAAGCCGTGCACGAGCACGACGGCGGGCTTGTCTTTCTCGGCTTTCGTGATCTTGTGCTGCTTCTTGGTCGCCTGTTTGTTGGTCCCTGCAGTCTCGGGCGTGATCTCCCGCACGGTGGCCTTGTCCTTGGGGACCTTATCCTTCGGCAGCCAGAAGCTGATCACCGTGCCGGCGCCGTCGACGTCGACGGTATGCTGCCGGAGCCCAGCCCTCCTGATCACGTAGTGCAGCAGCGGCTTCTGCGCCTCCACCAAGTTCACCATCCTAGCTTACTTTGCTCGCCTCTCTTACTTGTGCTGGCTAGTTAATTAACGTGTGCAAGGTCACCCAGCTAGCGAGCTTTGCTGTGTATAAATCTCTATGTATGCACAAGTATTGCATGTACGAACTGGTGGTCCTATGTAAGGAGAAGGGCAGATTGGCATGGGCCTGATTCGTGGCTGGGTCAGGGAATGGTGGTCGCTAGAGGGGAATTGCCCTCCTTTTCAGGTCAAGAGGAAAGTTTTTCTTAGGCTCCGTTTAGATCCAGGTATTGAATTGTTTCTGGTGGTAGTTGCGAGTTGTTGAGTGCGCAGTACGCGACTAACGTGCCAATAATGCATAACTTGTCCAGTGTCTGCCGTCTACCTGGTGTGTCTGACCGCTTTAGGGTGTATTTAGTTAGTGGGATATGAACTTGAATGGGATATGATGGTCTTCACTATGTGGTTCCATGTTTTTAGTGAATGAGGTGATTCAGTATTTAAAGAAAATATTTCACAAATTTGCATCCCACCATCTAGTGCAAAGTGTAAAATCCCAAACTCGGGTTTGTATAAAAATAAGAAGAATTTAAAACTTTTGTTGCATCATGTTGTTATTTGAATTTTCTGGAAATTCTTCTAAAGGTTTTGTTGATTGTGAAAACCTAATGCTTCAATTTACTAGAAGCATAATCCTTTGAAACTTTTTAAAACAAATCTTGTGATCATCCTCTGGAATTATTTTTTCTAGGTTCTAGATCATCCCAGTGACTCCTCTGAAAAATTTCAAAATTTTTAGATTTATTTTGCTATTTTTCAGATCCAGTCAAATCAATTAGATCCTCAGTCAAACCCTAGGGCAGAACCTTGAGAAATTTCTAGAGAACAATATATTGCATAAAAACCTCTAAAAAATTTATACAAGGTTAATCTTGGAGTCAGAAACCTCCAGTAAAAATTTCGGAATTTTTGGAGTTATGCAACTCCATCTAAAAATTTCTCAAAGTTCAGCCTGTTTTTCAAACCTAGTCATTGCTACTGTTTGGGCTTAGGTCAGACCCAAGCCACTTGGTTGAATCCAACCGTCTTCGCACTCGGGCTAGTCCGAATGGACGCGAAGTTATTTGGGCCATCCTATTTCAATTGTACAGTCCGGATTGACGGGAACGTTTAGACCGTCCGAACGTTCATTTCAATCAGGGCCGTCCAATCCCCATCGGACCGTCCGCATAGCTTAGGAACGTTCGGACCGTCCGAACGAACACGCGATCTGGACTGTCCATTTTCAATCAGATCGTCTGAACATTCTAACCCGGTCATTTGACTCGACCCAACCTGTTCGCTAAAAACACCAACCGAGCCACCTTGTTTGTTTCACTAACTGGTGGGCCCCAGCTGCCTGTGCTTTGTCTCCACGAGGCCAACACCTCCTCGCCAGCGCCATGGGAGATCGCCGTGGTTTAGCTCCACCCGTGCGTCATCTCCAACGGCTCCGCCATTGGTTTTTGACATGCGTCCATGGTTTGGCCATTATATCCGCGCTCGCCCATGCCCTGGTCACCTCACCATCGCATCCCACTACTACAGAAAAGGCTTTCACAGACGGTTCAAAAACGTCATCACAGACGGTTTCGTGAGCCGTCTGAGTTTATGGGTCGATGATGACATGAGGTCATTACGAGCGGTTTTGAACCGCTCATGATGTATCTTTCTAAGCGGTTTGTGGTTCAAACCGTCTGCGATAAATAATATCACGACGGTTTCATCCACAAACCGTCCTGTGTTAAGCACATATCACGAAGGGGTTTCAGCCATAAACCGTCGTGATAAGTACATATCACAGACGGTTTGTGGTTGGAACCGTTGTGATGACTTTTCTCTATAAAGGCCCAGCGGTGGTACGCTTGTACCATTAAATCGGCATCATATATATATTGTTACGTAGTCTCTCGGCCACTTTGGGGATCGTCCACGCTTGACATGAGAAGGATGAGGCGGTAGCCACGGGCAACCTCATTGGCGCTTTGCAAATTCAAAAAGTATGGATGCAAAGGCGTTAGGACATCTAATTACAGATTGGGCGTCGCTATGTTGAAAGTGTCGTTGATCTTTACGTACTCCGGTAGGAAGTGGCATAATGTATTAGCAACCAACCATTCTTGAGCATGTAATCGTCTTTAAACCCAACAAGAACACCAAGCAACCATTCTCATATTGTTGCTTGGTGTAAAATGTTATCAATATATATAATATATATATGATGCCGGTTTTAATGGCACAATGGCACCAACGCTGGAGACTTTATAGAGAAGAGATTATGAATGGAATGGTAGGGCGTGCACAGTGCAAGAGGTAGGAGAACTTGACCGGCATGAACAAGGGACTATTAATATGAACTAATTATCAATTCAATTTTAGCATAAGACTATTGACACCATTACATCACGAGCAAGGGGACTATTAATATGAACTAATTATCAATTCAATTTCAGCATAAGACTATTGACATCATTACATCACCGACAAGAGGACTATTAATATGAACTAATTATCAATTCAATTTCAGCATAAGACTATTTACATCATTACATCACGAGCAAGGGACTATTAATATGAACTAATTATCAATTCAATTTCAGCATAAGACTATTGACATCATTACATCACACTGACAAGAGGACTATTAATATGAACTAATTATCAATTCAATTTCAGCATAAGACTATTTACATCATTACATCACGAGCAAGGGACTATTAATATGAACTAATTATCAATTCAATTTCAGCATAAGATTATTGACATCATTACATCACACAGCAAGAGGACTATTAATATGAACTAATTATCAATTCAATTTCAGCATAAGACTATTTACATCATTACATCACGAGCAAGGGACTATTAATATGAACTAATTATCAATTCAATTTCACATAAGACTATTAACATCACCGAGCGGTTCATCGACAAGAGAACAAGACCAAGGGTGTCCAAACCCACCACACCAGTAGTAGCCCTCGGCATCCATCGCAGAGCACTAGCTAGCCATTTTCATCACAGAGCAAGGAGGGTAGAGACAGAGAGGGACCTTAGTACAGCACAACCACGGTGGCGACCCCACCACCAGCACAACCCTCATCCATTTCCTTTACCTTGCATAAATCACACAAACATCAGGACACAACTTAAGGCTCATGCATAAAAATCAAACTCAACAAAAGACATTAAGCTAACAGATCTAGAGGAGAATAGAGGAGGATGGGAAAGCAAAGCCCCGGCGGGCCCTCATGGGTATCAAAGGGTCGGGCGGCGGTGGCGAGGTCGGCCAGGCTGCGTCGAGGTGGGGAGGAGCGGAGTTAGGCGGCGCAAACCCTAGCGGCCGGGGCTGGGAGTGACGAGTTTGGGCGTCACCGTGGTTGTGGCTAACGGTGAGGTGAAAAAGACACTCTTATCGTCTGAGTGTCTTTTGCGGTGTCACCGTATGCCTAAACCATCGGCGACAGGAAGAATGGCGGCATCGGCGGACGGGGGAGAGCGGACGAGAGTAAGGCGGCTGGGGAGTGGCGAGTTAGGCGCAAACCCTAGCGGCAAGTGGGCTAGCTCCTACTTATAAAGAGACTTATCGAGACGGTTCTATTATGGAACCGTCGGTGATAATTATCACGAATGGTTCCATAATAGAACCGTCCGTGATATGGTACATATCACAGACGGTTCCATATGGAACCGTCTGATATATCCATATCACAGACGGTTCCATTATGGAACCGTATGTGAAATGGTTTTTTCTCAAGTATATACACTTACATGACATGAAGAAATTACATGTTTATATTAAAAAAGCAGAAACCTATAATTAAACAAGGTTTTTCTAGTGGCGAAGGTAGGCTGCTATCTCCATCTGCAATACTTCATAAGCGGCGGTGTCGGCATCGGACGGATTCTGATCATCGTGACGAAGCTCGAAATCGTCCACCGTTTGGCGCTTCGTCGAAAGTGTCTCCAAGACCCTCGGACTATTGAACCAAGAAGAATTGAGCCCATAGGCTCTCTTCCCTTGCTTGAGGGTCTCGGCACGTCGACTCGATGCGCTGCCGCCTCGATTACAGTCAAGTGACGGCAAGCCTCACAGAGGCGTGCAGCGTCGTTTTGGAGGACTACGTCGATGACGCGATAAACTTCGCCGAAAGTGAGAGATCACCGGAAGACACGGCGGAGGAGGATGTCAAGGCGGCGGAAGGTGGCCGTCACTGCTCCGCAAATTCTGCTGAGGCGGAGGAGGTGAAGACACTGTTGATCAAGCAGTGTTCTTCGCGCTGCAGTTCAACTTACACCGAGAAAGCTGCTCGTCGGTCGCGGCGGGAAGGCCATCGTCTGGCGACAAGGAAGAGGCAGCCATTTCTATTTTTTATAAGTATGTGGGGATGATCATCTTGGATGGCGGATGATCCTTTTATAAAACAAGGAATAAATTCGGGCGTGAGGCGAAGAGACGATCGGGGCGAAGCGGATCGATGCGATGAAGAGACGCATCGAGGCCGGCGGATGGCGGCGAATAGGCGCGCCGGCGATGAAGAAACTCACGCTGGAGCGATATTATCACGACGGTTATTTTTAAGAATAAATGCGTGATACTAATTAATATCACGAGCGGTTCTTGTTGAGCGCGTGCGTGATACTTCCTGACGGTTGTGTTTTAAAACCGTGTGTGATACTGATTAATATCATAGACGGTTCTTATTCAGAACCGTCTGTGATACTTCACAGACGGTTTTCAACATGAACCGTCTGTGATATTGCCTCTTCACGAGCGGTTTTTAGCGCGGCCCGATGCCTGAGCGGTCTCTAAACCAAAACCGTCTGTGATTGAATATAATACCGACGGTTTTGGTCAACCGTCTGTGATGAGGCGTCCAGTATTAGCCTTTTTGTAGTAGTGTCCTTGTCCTCTCAGCTTGTCCATGGCGGAGCCATGCACCGAGTTCACCTTAGGAGCTCCATTCTTGTGTTTCTCCGCCCCTGAGCTTATAAAAGCTCTTCAATGGCTTCACTGCTTTCCTTTCGTCACTCCCAAACCATCCACACCACCGATTTCCTCTTCCACCGAAAGAAATTACAAAGAGCCCAAGCTCTCAAATTCTGGCCGCCACACCTCAACGCCGTTCCGGCGCCATAGGGGTTCATTTCCATTTCTGTTCGCATCATTTTGAGCCCCTCATCACCATCATCATTACCCCTAATCCAATTTTGGTTTGCATTCACAGGAATCATCAAATTTTGGATTTTATCTTCTTCGGCCGAAATTTGTCCCCTTCGTCCCCAACTCCGGTAAGACGCTCCATTCTTCAATTACTTGTTTATGTACCATCTCTGAGCCTTACTAAATCTTCCCATACCACTCAGTCCTTTTCTTTTTCCTCAGGCCATCATCTCTGCGTTAGAGCGCCGCCACCGCCCTCGGTTCCTCGCCGCCAGCTCAACTCCGGCGAGCTTTTCCTATCCGAGTCATTCTGGTAAGGTCTTTGAGCCCTACTAATGCACGTGCGCGCGTTAGATCATGGGAAGCTTTGCCGTATCGGCATTTCTGTATTTCTCGTAGCTTCTCCTCTGCTCCACCTCGTCGCGCCGCCGCTTCAACTCGTCTCCGGTGATGCTCCGGCCACTGGTGGGTGCGCAATAGTGTAGGGATTCCATTTTTAGCCCTTGGTCCACGCTGCCTTGGCCTACTTCGCCAGCGATTGGCCGGAGAAGCTCATGGCCAGAGCGTGCTCTTTTGTCAGACGACCGACAGTCACTGTAGCTCAATCATTAGCTTTTAATCAATGTCCTAAGTACACTTATCTGTGTAAATCCAGTAGTTTGGGGTTAATATTTTACTTACATGTGGGTCCCGCCGTTAAGTGCCTAGTAACCCCTCACTATGCACCGTCCATTTTGAGATCAACGATCCGGATTGGTTGGGTCGTTCGGACCGTCCAAACGCCTCTCTCGTTTGGACCGTCCGATTTCGTTTTAACTGTCCGAGCGTAACCTTTCATTTGGACCGTCCGATTAGATCTCAGCGGTCCGAACGTTTTTAGCTCAGGGTTTATAAGAAAATCCGTAAATCAATTATTTGTGAGCTGTAAATTATTTTAGACTTTAAAACAACATAAGTAATTCATTTTAACTCCTTTTTGCATGAAACAAATTTTGTTGGTTTCCTCTGTTTCTGTACTTTAATGCGGATTAGGTTTTGATTATGTTTTTGCCTCTGAAAAGCTTATTTTACATATAATTTGTGCACTACTTTCATGACTTTGAAAAATTATAAGAAATTCATTTTAGCTCCAAATGAGGTGAATCAAATTCCATTGTTCATCTCATGTGGTGCTCTGTCTACCATAAAATTTTTATGTTTACCACCTCTCTAGAAAATTTGGCCAAATTTTTTAATTCGGATGAACAGTATCCGAGAGGGATTTTTCAGCATTTTTTTTATCAAAAACTGATTTTGTTTTAGCCATAACTTTTGCATTCAATATCCAACTTGATTGATTTTTGTTTCTAAATTCATTTAAAATCATTCTCTACCTTCTGTGTAAATTTCATAACTTTTGTTTGATTTTGATTCGATGTTTTTTGTTCTTATTGGTTCTTTTCGCCCTTTCGATAGGTTTTGACGATTCGGTTGAACACGAGAGTGACCCTCAGCAGCAAGTGGGCTATCTCCAGCAAGGCAAGCAGTTTTTCCTTTGATGCACGTTGATCCCATTATTTGTGCATGCTAATATTTCAAATTTTCAACCGTATGTATGCATGCTATGTTGACAAGTAATTTCTCAGTCGCGATAGTTTACCTGATTAGTTGCTTGAATTGTAGGTAAACATCCATCCTTTACTACTGAGCCTAAGTTTATATCCACTGTGATTTAGAGCTCGATGGATGGGCTCTAGTCACTTTATATCTAGCATATGAATTGATGTTACTTCGCACTACTTAGAACAGTAGTCTGGGGATCATTGCCTCGGCGATGGTCAGTATGTCATCACTCTAAATAATTGAGTCAGGATACTCATGTATGTAATCGTATTTGGAAAACTAAAACTGAAAAATAAAAAGTTTTAGACTTGGTCACATTGGTTGGATAGTGTGCTTTTGGGTATGTGCTTGATGCCCGAGTCAACAAGGACTGAATTACTTGCGCCATTGATCCAAGCACTTTTTTGTGCAACCACATGAGGGCATATGAGAACCCTCTTGACTTAGTACTTTAGCGTGTGTTAGCTCCGAGTCGCAGGAGGTTGTGTGTGTTGTGTTAAAAAGGTAATGTGTTGATGTTGTTGGGGTGTGCCGGGGTGGGTTCCTGTCTAGGTTCTCCACACCGAGGAGCATTGTAGTTGTCTGAGGCTTTACCCCGAAGGGTAGTTGACTGAGACTTTACAATGACTCCGACACAAGGTGTCTATCCATACGGGCGACTCGTAGTTAATACATAATATTAGAAAACGTCTCGTAGGACTTAGCCTTACCGGCATACCTAAGGAAATGTGCTCTATAGCTTGGCAAAAAGGCGGTCTGACATGTGGGTAAAGTTGTACACCCCTGCAGGGTATAATCTATTCACATAGCCTCGTCCTAGGTCATGGACACGCTTGGTTATTTCCCGCAAGAATTAGACTATAACATTTTTGATAAAACTTGAATTCGGGTGCTACGAATGAGCAATTCGTGCTATGCTGTGGTGGCTGATGGGAAGTCACCTCCAGGATGATAATTATGTTTATAATTATTGTTCCACTGCTATTTAAATAAATAAAAATAGATTTATTAAATTGCTTTCAATCTATTACACTATTGCAAATGAAATATTACTTTATGCTGAAAAAGAACCCTATAGCCATCTCCTTTGAATCAAGCCTGCGTGTAGCTATGTATAGGTTTGTTATTCGTAAGTCTTGCGAGTACGTTTTTGTACTCAACTGCATTGCTTATTTGCTGCAAAGGAGATTAATCAGTGTGAGATTGCCTACGAAGTTGACGACTAGCTTGGCAGCCTAGTCAGTTAACTTGTGGGTAAAGGCAAACTGGTTGGCTTTTGTTTATCGCCATCTTATGGCTTTTGTTTATCGCCATCTTATGGCTTTTGTTTTCACTACTACCTTAGTGTTTATTTTCACTTGGCCGATCGGCCACTGTTGTACTATAAACTTGTTTGTCTTTGGGATGTTGTAACTGCCTTTATTAGTATGGTATCTTTGTATGGAATTGATGCTTGATTTTGTGATGGTGTATGTGTACTATTGTCCTGAGAGGTACATAATACATCGAGACGTGGGATATTTGGTTTGTGATGCTAAAATTAAGTGGATGGCTAAGCATAACGAGCTAAATACCCCGGATTTTCACACAAAGTTAGGACAAGGGCAGCTATTTGTAAAAAAATTCCTAACAACGACTGACTGAAGGGGAGACATCAAAACTTTTATGTGTCCAATTTAAATATTTTTAGAGATATAGATAGACAAAGCTTAAAATAATTGATTGCATGCATTCTAGAAAGATACTCTCTCGTGAGGAGGTAGTTTCGGTGCTAATTAGAGAATAGTCCACTTATGCGCTTTTAAATTGCTTCTGATCAGCCGATTACATCGTACTTGCTCCATTCTTTTTTTACTTGTCGTTTTGTACATCGGTATGGTCTTTAATACATGCATTTGATCATTACTTTTTTTAACTATATGTTACCAAAAATTACAAAAAAATTATATAATGGTGTCGAAGTACTTTCGATGATAAGTATACTCATATAATTTTTTTTGTGAAAAATCTAAATATTTTTATAGGAATTAATACTCAAAGTTTTAAAATATTGGCTTTAAGTATTTTAAAATGACATCTATTTGATAACAAAGAACATTTGTCATTCGTAGTTGGAGGAACACTAGCTCCACTTAATTTTTTGGCATACGTTCTTCACGACTTAGTGCTATAGCTCTGCAGTTTTGGAGTTGGTGTACCAACGGGCCGGTTAGAATGCCGAGCAGTACTATATCATTTTAAAGAAAATTTGTTTGATATGCGATGTGTGTCAATTCATCCTTCGGAAAATAAAAAGGAAACAAGGAAATGATCCTTTGGGATCGTCATGGGATTCATGACCTCATGCCTGGTAGATTTTAACTGATGGACCGGTAAACCAACCACACGCTCGTGAACTTGTTGATTTCATCCGAGCGTACGTGCATGCAAATTCGCGGGGAGGGGGGCGGGGGTGCTTAAATTCTCAATCAATATTGTAATTAGAGAAAAACTATCCGACGGTACACTGTTTTATACCCTTCCAACGAGATAGCACTCTATTAATCACAGCCACTTGCACGAGATTAACCATTGGGTGGCACGATGCTCTCGATGCTTCAACAAGTTGAGCGCCGCCTCTATTGGGTCGTATCCATTGTGTACTTTGTTTGATTGAGATTTGTGAAAATTTGTTTGAAACTGGTCGGACTTCTTTTGAAATATGTGAAACTTGCCGAAACACATATGAAACACTCTCTGAAACTTCATTGAAACTCGCTACACACTAACGAAACTTGCTTGAAACTTTTTACAAAAACTTCTTTGAAACATGGGTGAATTTACCAAAACATATATAAAACTTGCTAAAACTTCTTTGAAACTCGCTAAAACACGAAAGAATCTTGCTTAACTTTTCTGAAGCTTCCCTAAAGCATGGATGGAACGAGTTCGAAACTCTTGAAACGTGCGAAATCCAAATAAAACTTGCTTGTAACATGTGAAGTTGCGAAACTCGGATTAATCTTTCTTGAAACTCAATGGAAACATTGTTATCCCAGCGACATACCGTCCTACAGTTGCTTCCCAAAGATATATACTCTCCGCAATGGTGTGCGCCGCCGCAGCGCAACCGGCCACCGCCGAGGTTGCTCCAAAGATGCCGGCGGGAGTCGGCATCAAGGTCTTGTTCCGACCAAGCATCGCCATCGTCGTTGCATCTTCACCATGAACTTCTCGCTCACCTTCCTCCTCCTAGTGTACGCCAAGTCCCATGAAGTTTCATCCCAAATCTCATAAAGTTTCATCCCAAGTTTCATCCCAAGTCTCATGAAGTTTCATTATGTTTCATATAGTTTAATTATGTTTCATATAGTTTCATTAAGTTTCATCGTGTTTCATCAAGTTTCATGAAGTTTCATCCCAAGTCTCACGACGTTTCAACCCAAGTTTCATCGTGTTTCATGAAGTTTTATGAAGTTTCATCCCAAGTCTCATGAAGTTTCATTAAGTTTCATCGTGTTTTATCAAGTTTCATTAAGTTTCATGAAATTCTCATCCCAGGTATCATTAAGTTTCGTTAAGTTTCATGAAACTGTATGAAACTAGGTGAAACTTGCTCTACACAATATGGAAAAACAAATGATACTTGATGAAACTCTATGAGACTTGGGATGAAACTCCATAAGACTTGATGAAATACGATGGTACTGCATGAGACTTGATGAAACACAATGAAACTCTATGAGACTTGGAATGAAACAATGGTACTTTGGGATGAAATTTTATCAAACTTGATGAAACACGATGAAGCTCGATGAGACTTGGCATGAAACTTCATGAAACACTTCAAAAATTAGTATGAATTTGAGTGAAAATTGATGAAACACGGTGACACTCCATGAAACTTGGGATGAAACACGATGAAATTCCATGAGACTTGGGATGAAACAATAGTAGTTTGGGATCAAACTATATGAAACTTGATGAAACATGATGAAACTCCATGAGACTTGATGAAACACGATGATACTGCATGATACTTGATGAAACACGATGAAACTCCATCAGACGGGATAAAACAATGGTACTTTGGGATGAAACAATGGTACTTTGAGATGAAACTATATGAAACTTGATGAAATACGATGATACTCTATGAGACTTGATGATACTCCATGAGACTTAGGATGGAACTTCATGAAACACTTAACATGAATCCGAGTGAAGCTGAATGAAACACGACGATACTGCATGAGACTTGATGAAACTCCATGAGACTTGATGAAACACGATGAAACTCCATGAGACTTGATGAAACACGATGAAATTGATGAAACAATGGTACTTTGGGATGAAACGATGGTATTTTGGGATGAAACAATACGAAACTTGATGAAACACGATGATACTCCATTAGACTTGGTGAAACTCCATGAAACTTAGAATGAAACTTCATAAAACACTTCAAACATTAGCATGAATATGAGTGAAAACCGGATGAAACACGATGATACTCCATGAGACTTGATGAAACACGAGATACTCCGTGAGACTTGGGATGAAACACGATAAAACTCCATGAGACTTGGGATGAAACAATGGTACTTTGAGATTAAACTATACGAAACTTGATGAAACATGATGAAACTCCATGAGACTTTATGAAACACAATGATACTCCATGAAACTTGATGAAACATGATGAAACTCCGTGAAACACTTCAAACATTAGCATGAATCTGAGTGAAACTGGATGAAACACGATGATACTCTATGAAACTGCATGAAATTGGATGGGTGGATGCTATACCGTTGGGAAGGACTCCCAGCGGTATAGTGTGCCCTAGTTGCTCTCTTGTAATTAATATTACATGGAGCATAACGGGATTGGGCAGTTTGAATTGGACACTAGTACTATTAGCAGATCGATCTCTAGCTCCGCCTAGACCTCTATTAAGTAATACCTCCTTTTGTTCACAAAAACAAGTCGTTTTGGGTATCAACACGATCTCTAAAATATAACTTTGACCATTAATTACTATTATAATGTATTTGTAAAACCCAATAAATTTATAATATTATGAAAACATTTTTCGAGACGAATTTATACATATGATTTTCATGTATCTAATATACATATTTAAAAAAGTATCAATAACCAAAGTTTTTGAAGTTTGACTGTTGTTTTGTAAACCAGAGGGCGTACTAGTATCATATCGCTATTAATGTGGATCTAGTTTGATGGACAGCTCTTGCCTTCTCAAAACAACCCAAAACAACCGCAGGGAATACCCGGCCGGGCAGCCCTTGCTTTAGCGTGCAGTACTGCCATGAACACGTAAGAATTTCCAACCATGGAACAGGCGACTTCCTTCAAGCTTCTCGATCGACCAAGACATGGAAACTTCCGCGAGAGGACCAGCTTTGAAGACATCCCTCTTCTTCAGTTCTTCCCTCGCGCTCCGTGCCGGAGATGTCAAACAGTCAAGGGTTGTTTGGTTTGTGCGAAAATTTACAGTATCAGTGTTCGCCCAAATTTATTTCGAATACGGGAATTTACAGAAAACAGTACAGTTCCTGTGGTACTTTAAAAAATCCCTTGTTCTAAACTAGAGCGAGATTGGTCTTGTACATACAGTTCGACCAGGATTAATTTCACAAAAGAAGTAGTAGTAGTAGTAGTAGTACGCCATTGAGAACAAACCTAGGCACGCCGAGAGAACGCTCGGAGTTCCAGCCGCACGTACGTCACCTCCCCGCGTGCTCGGCAAGCCGGCCGGCCGGCCGGCTACTTGGGACGCCCGGTGGCGCTTGACGTTTACGATCACCGGTCGCGCCTATTTGGATCGAGACAGGCACATGCATGCTCTTGTTTGTTTCCATTTGTTGGAAAGTTTGGCCTGTAGTATCGTACGTCATTGCAAATCCTCCAACACGCTACGGTTGGAACATTAATTAGAGGCAAGACTAACTAAATAGGAGTAAATAGGGGGTTGTATCCGGAAGCTATCTACCTTCCTGCACAAGGCAATCCAGCAACGAGCAAGCAGCCAGTCCACGCAAAATTAATTCGATTGATCGCGATTTTTAAGGAGTGCAAAAGAATAATAAATCAGAGGTGTTTTTTGGGGGATATTTACTGGAGATTGGAGTATAATGCTAGTCCATGGATCATTTGAAGAAATCCATGGATCATTTGGTCTGCACAATAGATTCAACATCCCCGGCCCAAGACCAAGCCCAAGCCCTGTCTGATACTTACTTCACTGGAGATTGGAGTATAATGTTAGTACAATTGGCTTGTGGCTGTGGAAACGTATGTCTTACGTACGATGGGATGCTCCTTTCAGCTCATTTTATGACGAGGCCCGTCTGTTTGATGGGTTCGACTCGGTAGATTCTTCAAGATTTGCTTTTGGGCTGGCCGGATTAGACCGCCCTGCCCGAGCAAAACTGATATGATCTGTGCTGCGCTCGCAGACTCACGAGTCACGACTGGGCTGCTCGTGCTGGGTTGGCACTTGGCAGATGGCACTATTCTTCGCCACAGCACTATGTTTTTTTTTTTTGAGAGAGAGAGCACTATGTTTTCGATGGATGACATGACACGCTAGAGTTTGTTTTACTGCTTACGCAGTTTCATATTCCATACTGTTTACGCACAAGATCCATGAATGCTCTCTTCATGTCAAATTGAGAGAACTAGCGTTGATACTCGCCCGTTCCTACTCAATATATAGAGCCGATGCCATCGAGAACCTTACAGGTTGATGGAAGTTCTGCATGCATCCGTGTAGGTGCTCCAGCTAGTTGTACCAAACTATAATCAGTGCGAAAAATATAAAGCCTGAAGCCCGAACAAATCAAAGTACTTCCCACCCAGCGCAACCTACGAAGATACGGTTATACTCTCATAACGCTCATACATCTTCTTAGCATAGTAACCCTAGATCGGATCAGAAGTTTATGAGAAACGACACAAGTGCGTACAATATCAAGAATAAATTAGATGAATATCGTAGAGAGAACTAAATAACGGCAACGAAATAATCATGACGAGAGAGAAAGATTTGGCGAAGACAACCTTAAATTCCTTAAGCACAACCTCAAAAGAGTACAAAAGATTATTGTTCTCTCACAACCCTCTCTAACCTTTTAGGACACTCGGATCATTGCCCTATGTAAAAATCTAGTGTTAAAAAATAACCTAGTCTATAATCCTTTTGTGCACCTCTTGCATTAGATGAGTTGGTCTGTGGCATGTGTTTTCCATGACCACCTCTTGTGGCTTTATATAGTCATTGGCGGTGTTGATCAATTCCCGGGCATTGGTAGGGCTATTTCAGTCATTGGTGGTGTCGGTGGCCTGACTACGGGAAGTAGGCAGTTCTTGGGCGTCGGAGGTGGTGGACAGATTTTGGTCAATGGTGGTATTGTTGGGCAGGCTGCTGGACTTGGCAGTGCCATAGGTGGGCAGGGAGGTGTCCCAGTCTTTGGCGGCCACAGATCAATCCCTCACAAGCATCAAGCTCAGACATCCGGTTTTGGCCGTGGGAGGTTCGGAGATGTCGATTTCAGAGGTCGGGGACGTCGTTAGTTTGGTGGGGGAAATCAGTCTCATGTCAATACTGGTTCCGCAGGTGCTGTTTCAAACCTTATTTGCTTTTGGTGTAAAGGGAAGGGGCATGGAATTGCTGATTGCAAAGCAAACTTAGTGTGTGATATTTGTGAGGACACTGATCATTTGGCAAATAAGTGTCCGTTGTCACTGCTACCGAGACCTATTGCTAATTTGTGTGAGTTCAGTGCTGATGGGTTCGGTTTCTATCACATCCCAACAGCCGGGTTGAAGAAGCTGAAGAAAGAAAACAATAAGACGAGACTGGTTCGGATCACAGGTGATCAACTGTCTGAAGATCTTCTAGTTACTGAGCTGAAAAGATTAATTCCAATGAATTGACAGCCAAAGGTGGAAGTTCAGGGGGGAAATGCATTTTTGGTTCATTTTCCAACTAGGCTTAATATGCTTCGTATGGCGGCTATTGATGACTAGGGGTGGAAGTTGGTAAAGGATAATCCGTTTTATCCGATATTCGTATCCGACAAAACACAAATGTGGTAAGTAAAATCCGTATTCGAATAGTATTCATATCCGTATTCAGTGTTATTTGTATATGTATTCGGTGTTATTCGTATCTGAGAAAAAATGGATAGTATTCGTATCTGTATTCGGTGTTATTCGTATCCGGGAAAAAAACCGGATAGTATCCGAAAAAACAAATACTATCCGAGAAAAACGAATACGAATACTATCTATTTTGTCCGGATATGAATCTGAATACTATTTGTTCTACCGAGATTTGTCGCATAAAGTTGTAGGATATTAGCATTAAATAGAATTGAGTACATATTCGATTGAATTCAGTATTAGATTCGACATTCGATTCGTATTCGTATTCGAGAATGTTCGAATTCGTATTCGTATTCGTTTAAAAAATAGGGATTCGTATTCGTATTCAGGACTATTCGATTCGTGTTCGATCCGTTTCCACCCCTATTGATGACGTGCATGTGAAGGAGCATAAGGTGGTGTTGCACTTCGTGAAATGGAATTTGAGACCCACGCCTAAGTATCAGCTTCAGAAGGAATGGGTTCAGGTTCTAGGAGTGCCTCATGAAGTACGTGACTTTATGAGCCTTTGTGCAATAGCGTCGATAATTGGCATAGTAGAGAGTGGATATGGAAAATGTTCGTAAGTACGATCTGGTTCATATGCTGGTGGAAGTGTTGGACATAGATGCCATACCTTCTGGTGTAGATATTGTGGTTGGCAAATATGTATATGATATTTTTTTTCAAAGTTGAAGATGTTGTGGTGGATGTTGTCGATGAAGGCATTGATTGGAGTGAGGATCATGAGGGGGAGGACAAATCAGGTAGGGGCAAAGATGTCGAGATGGAAGATAGAGATGCTGAAAGATCGAAGAATAATTCGGATATTAAATCGAATGTTCCTGAGAACTATAAGGGACAGTCTCCCTCGAGTACTACGGGAACTACCTTGGGCCTTTTGGTATCGGATACAGTCTGGGTTACAGTGAGGACGGTCAGAAAGGAGATTGAGACTGTTTCACGAGGAGATGGTGTGTTCATCTTGAACATCTAGAAACATAGTCCGGCCACTGCCATGCCTTGTTTACCCGCAGTTTAGAAATATGTTACAAAAGTTGATGGGGTAGAGTCGGGTGATTGCATTGAAGTGGAAGGTATTTTGGTGGTCCAGGAAGAGTCGGGTGCTACGGAGGATTGTCCCTTGGAGCATGTCACTGCTTCGACTGCAGTGGTGAGGGGCGACGCTTCCATGGACAGTGTTGTAGTCTCATCTGCGGCAGTAATGATGGGAAGTAAAGCTGTCTTTGCTACCGAGACAGAGTATGTCGGGGTGGTCAAACAACACTCAGCTGATTCCATGGCTATCTGAGGGGTAGTTGAGGAATCCAGGTGTAGCAAGGCTACTACAAACAGAAGGAAGTGACCTTTGCTAATGTGGAGCCAAAGATTGAATCGGTTGCTGCTGGTTTTCCCACAAAGCAGAAGGATGTGGCCGTTTTGCATGTGGAGCCAAACATTGAGTCGGTTGCTATTGAGGATAAGCCCACAGGCCAGATCGCCTTACATGTAGTGCAGGTGGACGACGCTTTCTTGGTTGACAGAGCCGTCACCTCGCCTGGGACAGCAGGGACGGGTGGTGTAGCTACGGCGGTTGAAGTCGGGATGGTCGAGGATACCACTGAATAGGGCGTTGCCTCGACTGTCGTGGTGAAGGGTGATGCTGCAAAAGCTGACGGGGTCGTTCTCTAGCCGGCTGTGGCTGTGTTGGTCCCTGAGATTGCCATAGTAGTGGAGCCTATGACAGAGGCTGACCGAGGGGGTGCATGAGGTTGATTTTATGATTGCCAACAATGCTATTTTGGTGGAGCTAGGAAAAATGAACGACTAAAGAAGCAACAGTCAGGTGATGAGAACTTGGTTCAGAAGGCTACGCGACGTGCGAAAATTCGTAATCTTGAATTTGATCTAAGTAAGCCTAGTAATAAATTTTCAATTTTGTCTTTTACTGATGAGCAAATTGTTGAAAAAGTTGCTAGCATTGGAATTTCTTTAAGAGATGATAGTGCAGAGGTTGCTAGTTCGATTAAAAGTATTAAGAACCTTGAGTTAGGAAGACTAAAAAAATAAAGGAAATGTAGACATTGAGGAGTTGGTGGTTGAGGATCAGGATTGCAATGATATCTCAGCCTTTAATCATCTATGTAGTGATCTAGATGGTGATATTTTTTGGAGGACAATGACTCTAATTTCACTTTGGTAACAAATAAAAAGAGATTGCCTAGCTACGGAAAGAAGAAAGGTAACTACTCTCATAATAGGCCAATTAAATTAAAGTTAAAATGAAAGAACTCTTTTGGAATAGCAGAAGTCTGGGAGACTTGGCTAAACATCGTCACATTTGTGAGGAGGTTAAGGAGCAACAATTAGATTTTGTGGTTATTCTTAAAACTGGTAAAAGAAGACTTGTCAGTGTCTAGTCTTAATCATCTTTGTGGTGGACGAGACTTTTTGTGGCATTTTTGTCCACCACAAGGACGGTCGGGGGGTATCCTTTTATGAGTGGATCCTCAGTTTTATGATATTAGTTTTATTGATGCTGGTGATTTCTATATAAAGTTTCATTTAAAAAATAGAGAAGATGATTTTCAATGGGTTCTTGTGGCTGTTTACGGTGCAACTCAAACTCAATTCAAGGAGAAGTCCCTTAATGAACTTGTTCATGCCTGTAGAAAAGAATAACTTTCCATTTTAATTGGGGGCGATTTTAATATCATCAGGCATTCAGGTGAAAAAAATAATGATAACTTTGAATCTAGATGGCCTTTTTTGGTTTAATGCTGTGATTAATAATTTGGATTTATGGGAAATTGAGTTATCTAGTAGACAGTATACTTGGGCCAACTCGTTAAATAACCCATCCTTTGAAAAACTGGATAGAGTTTTAATGAGTATAGACTGGGAGCAAAATTTTTCATTGGTCACAGTCAATGCTCTTGAATGGTCTCTGTCCGATCATACGTCGTTGCCTTTAAATACGGGAGCGGCCTCTTATAGCAGGAATCAGCATTTATTTAAATTTGAATTAGGCTGGTTGTGTAGGGAGGGGTTTAGGGAGATGGTGAATGATGTGTGGGAAAAGGAAAATAGAGGTCGTACTGCCCTACAAATTTGGCAATGAAAAGTTAGATCTCTTAGACAATATCTTCACGATTGGGCTAAAAATTACAGTGGGACTTATAAAAAGGAAAAGAAAACACTCAACTTGATAATTAATGAGCTAGATAAAAAAAAACTAAGCTCTTGAGTTTGCCTAATGAAGACCTTAATCTTAAAAGATTTGCTAATGAGAGATTGACACAACTTTTAAGAGAAGAAGAAATTAAGTGGTACCAAAGGTCCAAAGCGAAATTCCTTTTGGAAGGAGACATAAATACGCATTTCTATCACTTGATTGCAAATGGTAAACATAGAAGACAAAGAATTTTTCAGCTTCAACAGGAGGAGGGGATCATTCGGGGTGATGTACAATTAAAAAGGTATATCACCTATTATTATAAAGGTCTTTTTGGACCATCCGAAGTTAATCACTTATCCATGATTGATGATTTTAGGAATGATATACCTCAAGTTTTGGATACTGAAAACAATTTGCTTACAACACCGTTCACTGAAAAGGAGGTGAAAGAAGCAATTTTTCAAATGGAACATAATAAAGCACCTAGGCCAGATGGCTTCCCAGCTGAGTTTTATCAGGTGTTTTGGGAAGTTATTAAAAATGACATGATGACCATGTTTCATGATTTTTATAGTTGCTCTCAGCCTCTTTTTAGCTTAAATTTTGGGATTATTACACTACTTCTCAAAGAAGCGGATGCTAAACAAATACAACAGTATAGACCTATTTATCTTCTAAATGTTAGTTTTAAAGTATTTACTAAAGTGGCCACTAATAGAATTACTAATGTAGCTCAAAAGGTTGTTAGATCATCCCAGTCAGCATTTATGCAAGGGAGATTCATTCTTGATGGAGTTGTTATCCTTCATGAAACCATTCATGAACTACATAAAGAAAAATTGGATGGGATTGTGTTCAAGGACGATTTTGAAAAAGCTTACGACAAAGTAAAATGACTATTTTTACTCTAAACTTTGAGGATGAAAGGCTTGTCAGCTAAGTGGTGTTCCTGTGTGGAAAGTTTCGTTAAGGGAGGGAGTGTTGGAATAAAAGTTAATGATGATTTGGGGTCTTTTTTCCAAACTCAGAAGGGTCTTAGACAAGGCGACCCTATGTCCCCAACTCTTTTTAATTTTGTTGTGGACATGCTAGCCATCTTTATTGTGCAAGAGCTAAAGAAGAAGGTCTACTTTCGGGAGTAGTTCCTCATTTGATTGATGATGGGTTGTTAATATTATAATATACTGATGATACTATCCTCTTCTTGAGTAATGATATAGAACAAGAAAAACAAATCTCAAACTTATTTTATGCGTCTTTGAACAATTATCAAGTTTAAATATTAATTTTCACAAGAGCGATTTTTTTTGTTTTGGCAAAGCAAAAGAAGTTGAATCGCAGTATACTCAGTTATTTGGTTATGAAGTGGGTGCCTTCCTTTCAGGTACTTAAGTATTCCAATTCACTTAAGAAAATTAAGGAATAGTGATTGGAAAGAGGTTGAAAATAGAGTTGGAAAGAAACTTAGTAGTTGGAAAGGAAAAAAATATGTCTGTTGGTGGACGATTAATACTTATTAACTATGTGCTAAGCAGTCTGCCTATGCTTATGTTATCTTTTTTTGAGGTTCCTGGAGAGGTACTCAAAAGACTTGATTTTTATAGATCTAGATTTTACTGGCAGAGTGACAGTCATAAAAGAATATAGGATTGCTAAATGGAGTTTAGTGTGTACACCCAAAGAGCAGGACGGTCTAACTTAGACAAAAAAAAAACAAAAGTTTGCTAGGAAAATGGCTTTTTAAGTTGCTTAATGAAGAAGGGGTATGACAAACTTTGCTAACAAGAAAATATTTAGGTGACAAGAGTTTTTGGCAGGTGGTTAACAAGCCTAGGACTTTCCATTTTTGGTTAGGTCTAATGAAATTTAAGGATCATTTTTTTCACTTCGGTTCATTCCAGGTTAAAAATGGAATGCACACTAGGTTCTAGGAAGATATTTGGTTAGGAGACTTTCCTTTAAAAAGACAATATCCAACCCTTTATAATGTGGTAAGGAAAAATGATGATATATTAGCAAATATTATGATATCGACTTCTTTAAATATTTCTCTTCGTAGACCTATTATTGGGCCTAAGTTACAGGCTTGGAATGAGTTAATTTTGAGAATTTCCAATTTACAATTGAGCTCTCAAAAAGATGTTTTTAGGTAGAACTCGAATAAGTCTGGACTATTTTCGATACAGTCTTTATACGCGGCGCTAATTGGAAATTATCGAGTCCCCATTAGGAATTTCTTTTGGTTAATTAAAATTCCTTTAAAAGTGAAAATATTCATTTGGTATCTCAAAAGAGGGGTGATTTTAACTAAAGATAATCTGCTCAAAAGAAATTAGAGGGGAAGCAAAAAAGTGTTATTTCTGTATTACAGATAAAACAATTCAACATCTTTTTATTGACTGTCCCTTTGCACGTCTTGTATGGTGGGCTATTCAATACGCGTTTAATTTATCTCATCCCGTGAATATAGCCAACATGTTTTGGAATTGGTTAGCCGATATCCCAAATATTTTAAAAACACAACTCCTTGTGGGAGCTAGTGTCTTATGTTAGTCTATTTGGTTATGTCGAAATAATATTATTTTTGATAAAAAAAAAGATTATCATTAATCCCTTGCAGGTTATCTTATTGAGTGGGCAATGGCTAAGGGATTGGGCAAACATACAAAAACCGACACAAAAGGAGTCAATGTTGCTTGGAAGCGCCAGGTTGGAGTATGTGGCGAAGAAAATCTTCAACAATCATGGTGGCGGTTTAATCACATGATTTGTAATGATTGAGTTTAAAGTTCAGTCGTTATTTGGTTGTAAGGCTTCGTGCCACCTTTTTTTTTGTTTTGGAATTTTGAACGTTGTAATAAACTGGCTTGTGTGCATCCTTGATGTAGAAGTCGAGAGAGTTATCTCTTCCATTACCTAAAAAAATATAGTGCCCTCTAGACCTTAGTTCTCCTCCAAAAGAATATAAAAATATTAGGATTCATATAGTAATATTTGTAGAACACATCTTCAAGTCCAATTAGGTTAGGATACGAGTCACATGTACTTAAGAGATACTCCTATTATATTACTACTAAAATAGTGCAACAAATCTTTAGCCTACAACCACCACTTAAAAAAAATTTATAATCTATTTTTTATTACCACTTAATTTTTTTTGCCAGAAATAATCTCGTGTCACCGTACGGTTGAGCGACTTGGTCTAGTCACCCAACCAATGTGCGACACATGTCCAACTCGCGGAACAGAGAAGCGACTTGACCGTTTGGCTCCTAGTCACCAAACCGTATGGCGACTTGGTCCTAGTCGCCATACGGTAGAGCGACATGTGGTGGCGCTGGACCCTAGTCGCCATACGGTTTGACGACTTTGGGTAGCACGCACGCGCAGCCGCGCATGTACAGTCGCCATTCGGGAGAGCGAGGCCGAGAAGAAAGAAGAAAAAGAGCGGAGAAGGAGAGGGAAAAAGAGGAGAGGGAGAGGAAGAAGAAGAGGAGGAAAAAAAGGTTCTTCGCTTCGCATCGACGACCACGACGGTGAGTTTGTAGTATTATTTTGTACTAGTGTATTTTTGAAACCATGGTAGGTTAGCAAGCAACATCATGTGTAGTGATATATTGTTAGCAAATGTTTAGATATAGCATGATTAATTAGTAACCATGGTAGGTTAGCAAGCAACATCATGTGTAGTGACATATTGTTAGCAAATGTTTAGAGATAGCATGATTTATTCAATTAGTTTAGAAGTTCGTATGGAGGAAAAATTAGTCGGTGAAAATAAATTTAGTTGTACTATTCCGTGTGCTGCGCTAATTGCGTTTGGACTTGATGAATGATAATGTGTTACTTTTCTATTATATAAACATGTCGATAACCTGTGCATTCGCAAACGCTAGTTTGTAGAATGTTAAATATATGTATTTATTTGCACAATAAAGAATTGATGATATTTACTTTATAGTTTTGGTTAGATTAAGGAATTATAAAATACTAAGACAAAAATCACAGATACATGGTTTCAAACCCGTGGGATTCTCAAACATGTGAAATTTTGATTTTTTTTTCCCTGAAAGCTTCACCCATTATAAATATGCATAGTAACGACGATGTTTTAAATATTTCGCAATCCATAGCAGCCGGTACAGGTGTTAACATAATATAGCCTTTTGTAGGAAAAATTACGTGTTTACCACTTGGGTTTCATGAAATTGTATATGTATTATCACTGTGTTCGAGCAAAGTGTTTAGGTGCTACTAAGAACATACCAAATATGATTTATTTGCCATTGGAATATAATTTAAATGCTCAATTAATACTAATGCTTTTAATTTCTTAATTTGCAGGTATGGCTCACGACCCCAGTGGTTCAGACTGGCATTTCGGTCTGCTAGACTGGTTGGTTGACACGCAGCACCACGCGAGCCGCCGTGTGCCGCATCCGGTTCGCAGGGACGACGCGGCTGACTTGGGGGTGGTTCGTACGCGGACACCCCGACGGGCTTGGAGACTGGACCCACGCTGGGTAGACAGGTTTGTCCGCAAGCTGTGCCACTTTTTTGTATCATATGCCCACTATGTACTTACTTCTTCGTGCTTTGTAGGCTGAATCGTGCCAGCCTACTACCTCTTGTGCGGATGGTGGAGGCCACCGAAGAGGACGACGGTCTGGTTGAGGACGACGGGGAGGTCCAGGCTGGTCCAGAGTGGTCACAACGGTTCCCGTTCGACCGGTCGCTCCTGACAACCCTGGTGGACCGGTGGCGGCCTGAGACGCACACCTTCCACCTCCCATTCGGGGAGATGGCCCCTACTCTGCAGGATGTCGCGATGCTGCTCGGCCTGCCTATCGTGGGAGCCCCTACATTCCCGCCGGATGCGCCTGTCAACTAGCGCGACGCCCTGCTGGGCAGGTTTCAGGGGGTTCTTGCGATAGAGGCCGCGCCTCCATACGACGACTTCTCGGAGCGACAGCGGCATGGCCTGCCCCTGCGGTGGCTTTCACAGTTCTGGGTATGTATACTACCTATTTTCCATGTTTAGCGATGCATTGAGGCCTAGCCATATGACGGGCTTACTAATTGTTCGTTTGTGCGTAGGTCAAGCAGATGGTCCCGCAGCCCACTGCCGACCAGGTGTCACGGCACCTCGAGGTGTACCTGCTATGGCTCTTCAGCTGGGTACTATTTACCAGCAGCCACGATAACTTCGTCGACGCCCGCTTCGTGGGATACACGAGGGCCATCACCAACGACGAGGAGCTAGAGATCACCGAGGGATCGGCATTTGCTTGCAGCGCGTCTTGTGGCATGTGCGATCGTCTTTGTGGGACGGCCGAGATCTATCCTCAAAGGCTGCCCCCTCTTGCTGCAGCTGTGGTCGTTCAAGCACTTCTCTCTCGGACGGCCCATGCTGGTAGACTCTAGTCCGTATGATGAGGACATGTACCATGGGGACGCGGTGGACCGGCCGACCGTAGGGTCCCTTTGGTGCCGTAGACGGGTACGTACTTCCCTATATCTTTACTTTAGTCATATTACAGGTCATCCTTTGTAACCATTGTTCTGGCTCGCAGGCACAGTATGCACACGTGCAGGTCACACGTGTGTACGACCACTTTGTGGAGCAGCTGGACTATCTCACCGCTAACGACGTGCACTGGGAGCCGTACTCTGATCATGAGACAGAGGTTCGTGCTCCCAGGGGGCTGTCTTCACTGTGCTAGCATGACCGGGCGTACTAGCGGATGCAGAAGAAGCTCATATTCGACGTGTTCGTTGAGGACTACGTGGTGCACAGGGTGATGCACCAGTTCAGCTTCCGCCAAGTTGTTCCAGTTCCCGTCGGGACGAGGGTGCCTAACTCGTCCCACGCGTGAGTTACATACAACACATGTTCATATATATTTTTTGCTAGTTCTCTTACGACGGCTTCTAATTGCAGTGGTATGTTTCGCAGGCATAGTAGGAGGGGTGGCACCAGGACGTAGTGGCCGGCCAAGATGGAGCCGTGGATGGCGCAGTGGGCAAACACCCATGAGGATTGCGTGCCGGAGGACGGCCCGTACGACCCCAGTGCGTACGACGAGTACCTTCGCTGGTACACCCCGCAGACACGCACTCGGCTGGTGTATGTTGTCGACCCTCCCCCCGCTCGCGTGCCAGCACCGACCGACGTGTACCCTGTACACTTCGCGCAGAACGTGCACCTCGTGGTACGTAAAATCGTGTTTTAAAATGTGTGAGTATGGTTACCTGAATTATAGGTTTGACGCTTTCATGTACTCCTTGTAGACGGACATCAACGTTGGGGTTGCCAGGGACGGACAGTTCATCCTGGACAGGATCGGCATTGGTGCAGAGGTCACGCGTGACGACCTAGTGCAGTTTGTCCGTCAGGCCTGTAGTGCGGCGAGGCGATGCGTGACCCTAACATCGTGCAGGACGGTCCAAGAGGTGGCCTTGTCGGCGCATACGTTGAAGCCGCCACGTCCTACATCTGTCGGGGAGGCTCGGGAGGGCACGCCCACGCGTGCCCGCCTTTGCTCTGTCTTTGGCATTTGGAGGGTCCGGGTGGGCACGTGGGTACACACCACCATAGCCACCACCACCGTCGTCATTCCAAGACACCTACCAGAGAGCGCCAGGGCAGTATCTTTTCTTCCCCGACCTGTCTAGATAGTACGGCAGGTTTGACCCTTTGTCACGCATAGCCCCCAACCAAGGTACGTTTCCTCTCTTTAGGTTTAGTGATCGTCGATATATTGTAGAGATTAATATTATTTGTCCGACAGGTTTCTTTGCTCTATGGCGGTGAGCTCTCCCGCGACGAGGCGTGGGCGCCTACTTCAGCGGATGCACCGAGGAGGTCCAGGAGTGAGCTCGCACCGTCGAGGTTCTTTTCGGTCGTGACTTAGCGGGCCCCAGTGATCATGCGACCACAGTGGAGTCAACCCCTTGGGAGCACGGATCGCAAGGCTCTGGCGCCTTTCGGTCTGGGCTAACCCAGCACCCCGCGCCTGAAGCCCAAGCGGGGTGTATTGGTGGGCGGACCGGGTGTGGGGCGTGGCGGCGATGGAGGAGGTTTGCGGGTGGCGTGGCGGGTGGCGATGAGGGGTTTACGATTTACGTGTTTACGTATTGTATTTCGTAGGTACTATGACATGGTTGTCTATGCATTCCCTCTAGCATTGTTCTATAACTTGTATTATGTGTTTACGTATTCTCCTTCATAATTACTATGACATGGTTGTCTATGCATTCCCTTTAGCATTGTTCTATTACTTATTCATATAATAGTTTCTAATCATTCGTGACCTAGTTGCTAAAGCGTTCGACGATGTGGCAGGAAATAGTGGCCCGCTGCTACCCAAGTCATGCAACGATTGAGTGACTAGTCCATGTGTCACTCAACTGTTGGGCCTGCAAGTCGTCCAACGTTTGTGCGACTAGTCCACGTGTTGCTCAACCATTGGGCCAGTACTTGCTACCAAGTCATCCAACGGTTCAGCGACTATCAACCATTGGGCCAGTACTTACTGCCAAGTCGTCCAACGGTTGAGCGACTAGTGCACGTGTCGCTCAACCCTTGGGCCAGTACTTGCTGCCAGGTCGTCCAACGGTTGAGCGACTACATGGTCATATAGAAAGCCAACCCAGGTCTTGTCACAATTTCTTTCGCTATTTCTCTCGGCAGACAACCATAGCAGATCGGGAGAGGAGAAAAGGGGGAGAAGGTAGGGAGAGAGAGAAGCAGAGGAGCTCGAGAGAGGGAGACAAGGGGAGGAGAGGATCTTGGGAGAGGTACACAATGGGGAGGAGTAGAGCTTGGGAGATGGCGGTTTGGGAGGAGAGGAGCTCGAGACGTGAAAGAGAAAGACGAACGAAGCTCGTTGATATGAAGAGAAGGTCTCCACTTGAAGGTAATAGTCTTATTTGTTCTTGCTCTCGACCGAATGTAGGTAACGTGTAGCTACTTGTTAGTTTAGCACGTATATGGGGAATGTATGTTGAGAAATTACTGGTTGCAATGTTTGTAATATTTGCAGTGATAAATCAGTCATGTTGGAGCCCACAAAATTGAAAGTGCATTACGGTGTTGGTACAGTTCATGAAGGTCCGTACAGTGTTGACCTAAGTGATTTCCGACAAGTCACTTTGGTACACCCGGACCTAGAGAATGTCCGAATCGAAGATGTCCTACGCTGGCTCACCAGAAGCTTCTCCTTGGACCCCGAGGTGTGGAGTGTCATCGTACAAGGGGTTTGGAGTCGGTCTCCCACGCACATTCGGTGGGAGTTGAGCAGACTGATGCGCACGGTTGCATGGAAGGGATTTCTGGAAGGCCATAGGTGCCGTGGCTATGAGTGTGTGCTACTTGTGCAACCATGTCCGAAGGGAGTCGTCGGAGGCCCTACTGACAGCTATCGTCGAGTTGGTGAGAGCAGCTCGGGCGCACAGCGCGTGGTTCATGAAGAACACACGGTGGCCGATGTTGCGAAGGCAGAAGAGGAGACGGTGACCCATGTTGCTGAGGTAGAAGAGAAGGTGGTGACCCATGTTGCTGAGGCTGAAGAGGACGAGGTGACTAATATTGCGGAGGCAGAAGAGGAGGCGGTGACCCATGTTGCTGAGGCAGAAGAGGGATATCGCACACCGCACGCTCAGCCCAATGCACTGGCAGATGCGGGGGAGCATGTTGACAGCATAGTGTATCAAATGGAGATCGATGAGTTGACAGCTTGGACGGAGGAGGAAGCTTTAGAAGAGGATGGTGATGACTCTTCTAAGGAAGAGGAAGATCCCATCCCGTAGGAATGGAATAGGGTGGACGTTGAGGGTCTTTCTGTGCACGACGAGCACAAATCACTATGAGAGTACCATGGGACGGAGGTTCGGCTTCGTGCAATGTTTGTTGACACGGAATCACTGCAGGATGCCATTAAGCTGTGGGACTTGTCCATGCAGCGGATGTTTCATGTCCTCACATCCAGCCAGGAGTAGTACACCGTAGTTTGCGAGCAGGCTGGGTGTCCTTGGCGTGTGCACGCACGGAGACCCAAGTACGAGACTCACTGGATTGTCTCTAAGGTGAAGGGGCAATCCTGCTTGCTCAATAGTGTTTTACTGAGGCATCGCAACCTGGCGTCCACCTTCATAGCCAATGTGATGTAAGGAGAGATAGTGAAGAAGACGGATCTGGAGGCCAAGCACATCATGGTAGCTATCGAGCAGAAATTCAAGTATAAGATTAGCTACACGAAGGCATGGCATGCTAAGCAGAAGGATTCGGAAAGGAAGTTCGGTTCTTTCGAGGCGTCTTACGACAACCTTCCTCATATGCTCCAGGTGCTGCAGGATAGGAACCCAGGCACATACATTGTTGTGAATGACAAGCCATCCAAAAGACCACCGCTAGATTTTATGGTATTGCACAGGCCCTTCCTAGCATTTGGTCCCTGCATCGATACATTCAGACACATGTTGCTTGTGATCTCAGTGAACATGACGTTTCTAACTGGAAAATACAAAGGCATTATCCTGACAGCAATTGCGTTGATGGCAACAATCAGATTCTGCCCTTAACCATCACTTTCGTTGAAAGTGAGAATTTCGACAGCTGGTTGTGGTTCCTTCGACATCTAAAGAAGGGCGTAGTTAGGGAATGTCCGGATGTCTGTATAATCCATGATCGCCACCCCGGGATGATGAAGGCCTTCCGAAAACTTCATCAAGACCTTGATGAGCCGTTCCCTTGGCCAAACATGAGAAACAGATGGTGTATTCGCCATCTAGGGGCCAACTTCTTCAAACAGTTCAGGCAACAACCGTTGATAAAGCTGTTCAAGAGACTTGCTATGTAGAACCAGCAGCATAAATTTTGATGCGTGGTGGGAGATGTTGGACGAGCACACCAGGAAGCATGTCGTCGAGAGGAATAAGCGTCCCCTCATTCCTAGGGCGGCGCAGCCCGAACGCCTCATACCACTGCTGGAGCTCGACCCTCCACATTTGACGTGGAGGACCTCGAGGGACATCGGGTGTTTCTCTCATTAGATTGAGGCCGAGCCATTGGAGAAGTGGTCCTTGCTGCACGACACGGACGATGCAAAGTACATCATAATGACCACTAACCTTGCAAAGGTGTACAACTGGGTTATTAGGGGGCCTCCGTTCTTAGCCTCTTGTCGCTATCATGGAAGGCGTTCTGCATGGTACAATTGGATATTTCAGGGAAAGGCATGCAAATACGGCACTTCATGCAACCAATCCACATACACCGTATTGCTCGAAGATTATAGCGTACATGCAAGCCAAGACCGAGAAGGCTTAGTCGCACACGGTCTTCGTAATGGGCAATACGGAGCATCGATTCGACGTGGTCCTTCGAGACAGAGCCGGATTTGGAACGACCCGGTCTCTTGTTACCCACGAGGTATGCCTTGGAAACCATGTGAATGAACCTAGCTGCATATGCAACAAGCTAAAGCTCCTTCACAAGCTATGCTCTCATGTTCTTGCTGCGTGTGGCACCATCCACATGGACCCATTGAACTTCATATCAGAGTACTTCATGAAGGAGATGGTGCAACAGGCGTGGTGCGACGAGCTAAGGGGCTTCAGGGTTGTGGGCAACTTCGCCACGTTAGATATTGCACAGAGGACTTGAATTCCGAATCTAGACCTGTTGAAGGGGGGAAGGGCCGTCGGTAGAGTCGTCGCATTAGGAACGATATAGACGAAGGGAAAGCTGGAGCGGATGGTAGACGTTGCAGCCGCTGCTGCCAGGAAGGCCACACTGTGAGAACTTGCAAGACGCCTGCCGACACATAGGAACACCAGCATAAAGTAACTTGTATTAGAACTGCTAGCATGTTGCAACTTGTACTTTAGTTAGTAATTTGGTTGTTATAAGCACGGTGAAGCTAATTGTATCATATTTGTAAATTTTAACTTTATTTGAAGTGTCAATATCTCATCTTAATTGTATCGGATAATGTCTGGTATGGAATAGCTCGATTTTTAGGTTCAATCAGAATAGTGTACTGCACGTTCATTATGGCCTCTGCCTTAGGGAATGAATGCTACCTTGATAAGACCAAACGAGGCAGTCTTGCACAGTGACAAGACCAAAGGAGACAGCCTTGCTAGTGACAAGACCAGATAGGACAGCATTGCTCAGTGACAAGACCAAACGGGGCAGCTTTGCGCAGTGACAGGACCAGACGGGGATGGCTGCTTTGCGCAGAGACAAAACCAAATGGGGCAGCTTTGTGCAGTGACAAGACCAAAGAAGACAGCCTTGCGCAGTGACAAGACCAAACATGACAGCTTTGCACAGTGACAAGACCAAAGGAGACAATCTTGCGCAGTGACAAGATCAAACGGGGCAGCTTTGTGTAGTGGCAAGACCTAACAGGGCTGGCTGCTTTGCGCAGTGACAAGACCAAACGGGGCAGCTTTGCGCAGTGAAAAGACCTAACGCTAGCAACTTTTCATAATGACAAGGCAACACTCTTCCTCGCAGGCTACTCACATGAAATTTACCACACCATACCAACCCTATGGCTTATAAAAGGAGGTGAAAGATATCTGGGAGAGAACAATACATAACCAAACCCAACACTACACCAGAGCTTGGTTCGCTACATCGGGGATGGACAAGCTGCAGAAGCAATGGGACGAGATCCACGAACTAGCAAGGGCTGCTGGGACGCGGGACGACCAAGGGCTGCTGTGGCCCGGGTCCGACAAGAGGAGCTTGCCAGGATGACAGCTCTCCGCAATGAGGGCCCCTGTAGCAGCAACGTCTTCCAGAACGTTCCAACCAAGCGTTCGCTACAACATCCGCCAAAGGGGAAGATGCCGCCCTCTGTTAGTACAGGGATCCATGCATGTTCTTCAAGTCTAAGCAGCGGCTGAGCCTGGGCATGCGTTATTGGGGTTGCGTGAACTACTCCAGTGACTATCCTGACCGACGTTGGGACACGAACAGCTATCGTTAGCCGGTAAGGACCAGTTAAAGTGTGTTCCAATACTATTTCTCTTTCAAAGTATGCACTAACAACCTCTCTCATCTACCTGTAGTCCCTGGATCCGCTATGTGGCTACCGCAAGTGGATCCACCGACATGACCAGTGGCCTCTTGACTTCGACGAGTGGGATGCCACGAGATCCCGCGAGATCTGGGAGGAGGAACGCCGCACCCGCGAGCAAAACGAGCGCATACGTTGGGAGACAAAAGCTCATCTCGAGGCGTGTAGGCGTAGGGAGCGTGAGGCTCGCGAGAGGGAGCACGAGAGAAAGAGGGAAATGGTGGCCAAGGCCAAAGAGGCCGGCGAGGAGTTCAACGTTGAGCTAGCAAGGAAGGGAAAATAGCCCCGGTCCACGCAGTAGGTCGGACCATTCTGTACTAGTCCCCCGTCAAAGGTCGAATCTATTTCCATTCCAAAAAGACGCATATGTATCGTAGGAGTACTTCGGTTTATTACATCGTGTATGATGATGTTTCTTATGCACGTAACCAAACTATATGCGCCGTGTTATTCCCAGCTTCATTATAAATTCTATTTTAATTCGCAACATCAAATCTCCTCGTCTTTTCGCATTCGATTCTTCCGTGTTATTCCCTAGCGCATCGTAATATCACTTACGTTCCTACTTACGACTCAATACTATCTTAATCGTCCTCACAAAATTCTTCAGAAATTTAGCGCACTACAACAATATACGACGATCACAAAATGTTATTACGAGTCTGACAAATTTCGTACTATTGATATTCTACGAAAATAACAAACAGACCGATCAACCTTGTCACTACACTTTTATTTTCAAAAAAAAAATCATCATACAATAAGATTTGCTAAATGTAATACATACGAATTGCAATATCTATTATAACACAATTATTCCAATCGGATTTGTTGAATAGGACAGCTATTACCTAAAATCGCCATACGGTTGGGCGACTTAGTAAAGTCGCCCAACTAAAGGGCGACGCTAACGCATGTTGCTCGGTGGTTGGACGTTTAGGATCAAGTCGTCATACGGGTTGGCGACTTAGAGCCAAACCTGTCAAGTCGCCCCTCTGTTCCGCGAGTTGGACATGTGTCGTACACTGGTTGGGCAACTAGACCAAGTCGTCCAACCGTACGACGACACGAGGTTATTTTTGACAAAAAAAAAATTAAGAGCTATTATTTCTATAATTTCGAATAAAAAATAGATTATTTTAAAAAAAATTCCACCACTTAACTTATCCTTCACCATCCAGAGAGCAACTGTACAGCACGGACATGAGTATATAATCCTCCTCGATCTGTACCCCCTTCCCATTAAAAAAAACCGTCAAGACCCAGAACTAACCAATTAAAGAGCTATAGCATGCATGCATAATCACATCAGGAACGCCAAAACCAATGTGCCGAGCCGAGAACCAGGAGGACGTGGCCACGTGGGAGTGCGAAGCGCGCGGACGCAGGCCGGACGGACGGAGCAGAGCAGTTCGCTGGCACTACAGGCTTACAGCCATACCGCCGGCCAAAACCAATGTGCCGAGCCGAGAACCAGGAGGACGTGGGAGTGCGAAGCGCGCGGACGCAGACCGGACGGACGGAGCAGAGCAGCTCGCTGGCGCGCGGACGGAGGGACGGACGGACGTGCGTACGTGGTGGCGTGGGGGAGTTCACGAGCGTGCCCCCCAAGCGCCCGCAAGAGGACAGCGCTCGGTGGAGACTTGACGCTTGTTAGGGCCCGCGCGCGCGCGTTCTGCCCTCCCACACTAATCAACCGTATCCCATATCGTCATATGTGCGGTTTTTTGTAATTGCATAGCGCCAATTGCAGTAGCTAGCCGGCTAGCCCCCACATGATCCGAGCGGGAACGTCTTGTAACAGCCAAAATTTGGTCCAAATTAAAATTTACATGAATGTCATGGATTTTAATTTTTTTTGATGCATTTCAAGAATTTTTAAAAGCTTTGTCTTGCAATTTAGAAATATGAAACATTTTCCTTGGGTCAATAATTCGGATTTGCAAAAATCTAAAAGTAAATCGTGTGCAAAACAATTCCCAAACATGAATTCACATTCAAATCAATTTGGAATTGGCAAAAACAAAAACTTCCCTCGCCCTAGCTAGGCCGAGGCCCAACTGCAACAACCCAGCTCTCTGCTCTCTTTTTCGTGCACGCTCGCTAACAAGTGGGCCCTAGCCCCACCTGTCAGGCCGCACAGGAGAAGTATTGTGCTTCTTCCCCCGTGCGCTAGCTCACCTCACCCTCGCCCATTGCCACCGTATGCACGGGCGCCGAGTGAGCCAAACCTTGTCAGACCCTGCGCCTCGAGGCCTCTCTCGCACCGCCGCAAGCTTATCACTTCACAATCGCATCCAACTCACTCGCGCGTCGCTCGCGAGATCTCGCGCATCAGCCACCATGTCGTCACGCTAGTCTCCCCACTTCTCCTCTCTATTTAAGCCGCGGCTGAGCACGTCATCTTGCTCGTCACCTTCTCCTCTGCGTTTTCCACAACTATTCCCCTCTTCTTCGCCTCGGGTGGAGAAGGACTTGAACCACATCAGTCACCTTCCCCAATTCCGGTCGCAGGGTTCGCCCGTTGATTTCCTCCATCGACGTGAGCTTACGCCTCTGTCTCATGTATCTAGGTTGTCTTAACCGCCTTTTCCTTGTGCTCACCTTTCCCAGCTTGTTTTCCCACAGGGAGGACAGTGCCACCGTCGCCATCCGCAGAGCTAGCCGGAGCACGCCCGAGCAGTCATCGCCTCATCCTGCCTTTCCCGGTGAGCTTCAACCTCGAAGCCCTTGTCTCTCGGATTCGCTTTGATCTCTCTCTAACGCACACCTTTTTATCCTTGTTGTGCACTAGAGACGCCAGAACACCTCTTCATCCCCGTCGCCGGCCCGGAGCTTTCAACCTCGCCACCACCATCGATCTCCTTCCTCGCGTAAGCCCTGGGTGAGTCCATCTGTTCTAGTGCGCTCCTTCATCTTGCAAACTTGGTAGGCTAGTCAATGTGCCACATAGATGATTGTAGCGTAGCCACGCCGCCGCAAGCCGTCTTGAAGAGCTTGGTGCATCGCTTCTCCTAGAGCACCGAAAGAGCCACTAGCTTCGCTTTAGCATGTAGATGGTAGTTTAAGTTTAAGTTTCCAAGTTTAAGCTATGTTGGGCAGTTGTCTCCCCCTACCGTAGCGCCTCGCCGTCACCCGCCACCTCCTGTCGCGCCATCACCACCATTGTGGTTGTCTCAGACCTTGCAACCCATTTTGGGGGTCACTTGTGGTCGTCGGAGCCCTCTCCGCCGGTGCCGAGCTTGCCCAGAGCTCGGCCATGGCTGCTCTAGCCACTCCACTGTTCTGAAGGGGAGGAGATGAAAGTAGAATCATTGACATGTGGGCCCGAGGTAGCTATGTTAATCATAATTAGTTAACGGTTAATTAGTAGGTAACGTCAATACGATATGCGAGCTTGACAATTAGAAAATCTACTTAAGTTGTAGATTAGTGTACGTGTGTATGACACGTCGGCCCTGCCACTAAAAACCTATTGTATAAACCTGGTCCGTGGACGAAAGCCGCTGACGTCTGGCCCCCTAGCCCTATGAATTGTTAGGTGGATTGAGTCCATGTGGATCGCGGTCCCACCTGTCAATCTCTTGGGTTTCCCCGAATTAAAATAATTAGTAAAGAAAATTAAAACCCCCAGCTGGACCCACCTATCAACCACAAATGCTTTTCCTCAAGAAAAATAATTAGAAAATAAATTAAAACCCCGGCTAAACCCCACATGTCAGTCGTAGAGGATTTTCTTTAAGAAAAATAAATGAAAAGGAAAAAAGAAAATCCCAACCGGTCCTACATGTTAGGATTTTCTGATTTTCTGGAATTTCCCATTCGATCAAACTTTGGAGACCTTGTTCTCCCTCATTTGAAATGCAGATGACTTGATTTTTTAATTTCTAAATTCATATAAGTTATAAACATTTCCAACAGTACCAAAATAATATTTTTTGGAATTCATTTGTATGTTATTTGAATTTATTTTACTTTATGTGTATTTATTTGAAGTCCCTGTTTTATACTTAAATAGATTCCAACGTTGTCGAAGACTTCGCCACTGCTTCAGGACAAGATCAGGACCAAGTAATATCCACTATTGAGTAAGCCAAATCCTTACAATTGATCATGTTGAACCTACTTTTCAAATACAAATTACTTTGCTTTAAAGTATTACTTGCATGCTTATTAGTATTTATGAAATACTATGTTAAATATTGATACCTAGCTATGCCATATGTTGTTATATACTATTCTCTTCCTTAATTGTTTATAATCTATTTACGTCATCACCCTAGGCTAATTATTACATTAATAAATTGCCATTGCTTAATCAATAATGACTAATGGTTGTGCTTAGACAGTACTTAGCGATTAAATTGAATATGACACAAACATTACCATAACAATACTTGAGATATAATTTGAATCGTAGTGTGGTAATGTGGGTTACCACCAGAAACATAAGAATGTTATATAAAATAGTGGAGACTTGGGCGAGTGGATGTTATGAGACTGCTGTAGGGGCATGCATGAGAGTGGGGTTTGTTGATTGCCTCACCTGATTCGATTAAGGACATAATCATATACACATTTATAAACTAATAATCATGCAACTATAAGTCTAGTATGGGCTAGATCTAGCCAATTACTTTGCTTAGTTTTCGGCACAACCCACGCACATAGTAGTAGGTGGATTTCTATATGATTTCTATAGCCAAGAATTTCTAATACGATTTCTATCGTCGAGAAGGGCGGTAGACTCTCTCACAATGGAGGGTCCCTCATTGAAAATGCATCCCGTAACGAAGCATCCTAGGGGTGCTCCGTAACGATCATTGTTCCAGTGTTGAGGGGTTCCCCACCGGAGCGGGTTAAGTGTTTGGACTAGGCATCGAAAAAACCTTGTTATGATCATTTTCGTCTCACATCTAAGGAAGTGTGTCATGGCTAATATTATGTGTTGATCATATATTGTAGGTAAAGCTATATAACTTCTACAGAGTGTATAATTTATTCGAATAGCCGTGGCCCCGGTTATGGGCGTTGTGAAGAAAGCCACACTTGGTTAGTTTTAATAAAAGGTGGAATGATGACATGTTAACGTAAAAATGGTTGTAGCAATGATATGGAGGTAGGTGAATGGAACCTCATGAGTAGTAATAGGTGGATGGAACCTTACTTTATGATAAAATTTGCTTATCAATAATCCTTAGGTTTGAAGTTAAATTGGCTAGGTCATAGGCTTGGAAAATAATTACAGTATTTGAGAAAAACCTGATTTGTGCAAAATAAACATAAGACCCCTCTTTTGGCAAGCCATACATTTATATAATTGCATTTGGTGTGAGGACTTGTCGAGTACCTTCATACTCATTATTGCTCAAATATGTCGATTCAGACTATGAGACTGAAGACCCGGTGTATGGATACTCTCTGCGTCCGGCTTTGGAACTGAAGATGACGACGATACTAGGTCGTAGCCCAAACGATTGCTTGTGGCAGATCATGAAGGCCTCTTTTGGTTTACTTATCTTCCACTGCGTTATACTTTTTTGAACTCGATGGTATATCGGCCCGTTACGTAAAAATTTGACCTTAAGGATTATTTCCGTCTATTTATGTAATATTAAGTACTCATTTACTTCAATGTATGTATGAATATGATATTCATTGATATTGTACCGTGTGAGCTAGCTACTGATCATGGGACTAGCTCAGTATACACAGAGAGTCTAGATGCAAATCCGGGCTCGACATGCCTACACGTGGGTCCTATGTTTTTTTTGGGGGAGGGGGGGGGGTGTCGCTACTTGCTAGTGGCTATGTGCTACCTATGTGTACAGATGACATATTAGTAGGTGTGTAGAACGAATCCGAATAATCCATTTTATCCAGCATCGGTATCCGGATGGTAGCAAATGTGGTAAAAAATACCTTGTATTGCAAAACAAATACGAATATCCGGATAGTAACTGGTTTTTTTGTCGGATACGAATACAAATGTTGTATGAAAAAATATGGTCGAATACGTATACAGGTAATATCCGGATCCGACAATTTTATTTTCCTTATCATCTAGTCCACTAACATTTTGTGTGTGTACTGTGTTACCACGTTGCTTGTGAAAATTTGACATGTAATTCATACTTGTTGTAGATGTTTGGGATTTGAACTTGTTGTGTGAAACTACATCATATTTTAAGATATTCGAATTCGATCGAATTAAACAAGTATTCGATTCGTATTTGTATTCATTACAACATTCTATTCGTATTCATATTCGAGCATATTCATATTCGTATTCACATTCATATTCATTTAAAAATACAAATATGAATGTGGTATGGCCACTGTTCCATTCGTATTCGATTGGTTGTCACCCCTGCATCGCCGCTAACAGATAGGCCCTGGATTCTGGTTCGAGTGTCAACTGTCAAGGGTATAGTATGTACATGTTGAGTAATAAGAGTATGTATAATGGGCTTATGTCAGTCGCCTATAGTCACTGTCACGTATAATTTTTGCTGACGTGGATGAAAGAGAATGAAAAGAGAGAAAGATGCTGTCTACAATCCTGTAGCCGACTATAGCATCAGAAACAAGAAAAGTATTAAAAGATTGTGTGTTCTATAAAGACAACTAAAAAGACAACAGCTGTCTGTACCATTATATGAGCTATCTTTAATGTTATCTATAGGTGACATAAAAAATTGCTATAGACAGCAGCATGCCCTAAGTACTATATATGCAGCGACATCAAAGCGGAGGTTATGAGATGAACTTTTGCCCGCTTTAATACGGTGTCTGTTGTGCATGTACAAGAAGATTCTATTGTCCTATAGTGCATTGATGTTGAAATCAAACCACTAAGAACTTAGTTTACTTGCGGATATTGTTTCAATTTTCTCTCTTCTTTTCTTTTCTACTATGAAAGGAAGATAGGAGTGTAGTTGTACTTGACACAAAGGAGATTGTAGATGATAAATGGTTATTATTGCATCGGCAAAGTATCAGTCCATCGGCTCCTCATTTGGTTTGCAGTTAGTAGCGTTTTTTTTTTTTGCATAGTACTACCTCTATTTTAAACTACATGACATATTAAGTTTTTTTTAAAATTTCTTTTGAAATATAAGGTGCGCACAAAATTTTATTAGTCTTTTCCCCATTTTGTCCTGAGTTATCTTTGCTTCTCTCCTCAGCAGTTATAGACATCCATTATTAAGACTTACTATAGCTAATAGGGTCCTCTCAATTGATCCACACCCTCTTTTTAAAGCAATGGCCAAGCAGTCATGTTATTCACTACACAAGGAGAAGGACACCTAACCCGATCTTAGTACTTCAACCTGGGTAGCCTTAGGCCACACTGGCTTGTCCCCCTCAAATGACATTCCCGTCATATTATGTTCTTTTAGTCCTTTGTGCCGTCAAAATAGGATTTATAAAATGAAAGGAATGGAGTGGCATTTTTCTTGCTATTAGGCCATGTTTGGATTTTCACACGAATTTCATATATAAAACTCCACATCCCATGAATTCTAGATGCATGGGCCCAAGATTGTAGAAACATAAATGCAGTTTCTAAATAGTAGGTTTTAAACTTTGTTTGAGAAAAATGCAAATTAAAGAGCCACACCTATCTAGGTATAGCTACAATTGCATGCTGTACAGAGAATGCGGTGGTACACGCGTGTGCAAATGGACAAAATTGCCGAGGTTGTCATCTTATGATCTCTGTATTAATTCACATATAACTAAGAGTCACATGCCAAAGTTGGTTCCATGCCCCAAGGCCTTAGCTACTGCATACCCATAATAATTTACAACCCTAGGGCCCTTAGCGATCGATTGATCTACCCGGCCGGACAGACACATGCAGAAACAGAGCCCAATCTGCATGAATGCTCTGCTTCGTTGTATCTCAAGACTGTCAGGTCGATTGAGTTGGAGCTACTCGTGAAGTCTGATTAATTCAAATAAACAAAATGTACGTACTTGCTGTTGGAAGTTGTTTTCAAATAGTTTGTCTCTTCATGAGAGAGAAGGTTCGAAGAGTCGTGTTTCTTTATTTCGTATTCTTTTATGGAGGGTGCATTCGAAGAGTCGCGTCTTTTCATTTTACATCCTTTCAAACTCTATATAAAGAGGTGTCTTTTAGATTTTGAGATATATTTCACAATCTCATTCTCTTGTTTTGTTCACGACGAGTTTTTACTTTGCTTTAGGGCAAACTTTGTCCAGACTTGTCTTATCCTACTAGCTTATTTGCAGTAAACCCTCAAATCATTTAGATAGGATGCAAATAATCATTTTAGGAAAAATGCTTTGACGTGATTCAAGTCTCATACTCCACAAAATTCCGAACACTTGCTACTTACAACTTACAAGGACTTGTAGCATTATACGTTCGAGCGTTTTGTAGGTTTATCAGCTACTTGTAAGATGTTTTTATCCGCATGCAAATGCAATACGTTGTTGCCTTTTGAATTAATCAGACTTCAGTCCCTGTCGGTGCTAGCCTGCCTGTCTTTGTCTTCCACTGAGCAGCTGCTGATAAATGCCGACTTATCGTCAAACCTGCACTTGTGAAGCTCAGTTGTCAGTTCATTAAACCATGAAGCCTGATTAGTGATTAACCGAGTGATTGTTTCTGCATACTATAGTGGCATTATTGTATACAATATGTTATATGCGCGCATTAATTGCGTTGAAGTAGCAACGTTCATATACAGATAGGTGTATATACGTATCAGTGCTGTTCCGACCAGGACACCTGCGTATAAATCAAGCACTTGTCGAATGCAAATATATAGAACGCATGGACCAGCTAGCGAGTCGATTAGAGCATAGATTCTTGTAGTGAATTCTCGAGGTGTGCAATAAAATAATACGTGTCCAATACAAATTAAATAAGAACCTTACCGGCCGGCGAGAGTAGCTCAGCGTAGCATATACCGCAGAAAGGAAAAGCTAGACATGCATGTAGCTAGCCACATGTATACTCCTACTACGTGTTAGCTAACCGCTGCGTCTCAGCGAGAACTAGCAGACATAGTACGCCAGCGTTGGGGTGCAGAGTGGTGAGATTTCGGACCATGACATGTCGAATATGCAGGAGTTGAATTCAGGGCCTCTTTAGTTTTGGTCCGACGTCTTGCCGTCACAAGGTCTACTACTGGTAGCATGAATGCTAAAGGGAGGCAGAAAGGAGGCGACGAGACACGGGCCACGTCATCTTTATTTTTGGACCGTCGGATCTTGTTTTCTTCATGTGTCCGCTGTCCAATTTGCCTGTAAATTCTGGCTTCACGTTTGCTTCCGCAGCCTGGCGTTGTTGGATGCAACGTTTCTCTGACCGCCCCGTATTCGATGGCGCTCGTGTGTTTGCCCGCGATTTCCTAGTTCTGCTGCCCGCCTTAGTTCTCGTGCTCCTTTCTTTATTGCACAGTATGCCGCGTGCAAACCTGCTCCTTCTATCTCATCGGTTCTATCGCCGCTGCTTGCCCTGCTTCATTCCCATCACCTCACTTTCTTTCCTTCGCTCCCGTCGACAGCGTATGCGTTTTGTCGTGGTCGCCCTTCTTCGTCTTATCTCTTCTTTTGTCCTACCGGGTCGTGTTTCCTTTCTATTTTGTTCCCCTTTTTTGCGCCTGCCGATCTCTGAAATCTGCCTGCCTCTGGCTTTTCCCAAAACGTGATATAAGATACATACTGAGCATTTGGTTAGTCCGTGCTCCAGTAAAAGGCTATTTTTGGTCATAGGCACTAAAATACCCAACAACTTACCAGTTCTACGGTAACAGCTAATACGAGTTACCTTTTGACATGCGAGCCAAATAAATGTCAGTTGGAATGAACGATGTTTCCTCTGTAGAACTATTATGGACTCATCTTTTGGATTCACTTAAGATGTCGTGATCCTATTATATACGTCAGCAGTCGAACCATAATGATGCGTGCAATATGACTGTCATAGACCAAGTACTGTGTGTATGAATAGTGCTTTCAGCCTCTATGTCATTTCCTTGTGGGCATAAACCTAAGGCTAAACATGATCTAATGACATTAACCCTAGCTCAATCATGAACACGTATCAAAATCTTTAGAGCGGAAGCGTGAGATGCGTACCCGAACTTGAAGATGCCATTGGAGCTGTAGATCGGTTGGTGTAGAGGTGGTCAGCGGGCGTAGATGGTGTAGGCGAGGCCGGCGGTGACAGCGGCTTGACGGTGACGACGTCGGCCTTCGGCTTCGGTCTTCGCCCACTGGCGCTTCGAAGAGATCGGATCTGTGTGGGATTTAGGTAGCCTAGAACAACTTGTGTGTAACCTAGGCCTCGCTTGAGTCCCTGTTCTATATAATATTTGGTGGACGGGACCGAAACCACTTAGAGTTGGTTGCATCCCGATCGTATAGCAGAGTGGGGCGTGCTCCTTAAATCTCGGATGCGATTAGTGAGATCAATCCAACATTCTCCCTTTGATCGTAAGGCTAACATCATAAGCCCATTCTCAATAAAACAAGATACCAAGGTAATGCGTCGATGACCAATGAAGTGTCATACAACCACAAGATACCTATAGTGTACTATCCCATCTTGAAATGGATATTCATTATACTTGATGGGAGTTGGTTTGCTTTAAGGTCCTTTTATCCAGAATCAGAGGCTTTCCAATAAACCCATGCCGGCAACATGATCACGAAAGATATTGGATGGTAAGCCTTTAGTAAGCGGATCCGCAAGCATTGACTTAGTACTAATATGCTTGACACTAATGGTTTGATCCTGGATTCTGTCTTTCACAACATGGTACTTAATGTCAATGTGTTTGGCAGCACCACTTGACTTGTTGTTACTCGCATAAAAGACTGCGGGTTCGTTATCGCAGTATAAGGTGAGTGGTTTAGAGATGCTGTCTACCACTCTAAGTCTCGGAATAAAGTTCTTAAGCCATACAGCCTGCCCGGTAGCCTCATTACATGCCACAAACTCAGCTTGCATCGTTGAGGATGCCGTAAGGGTTTGTTTTGAGCTTTTCCACGAGATAGCTCCCTCAGCAAGTGTGAAGATATAACCTGACGTGGATTTCTTAGTATCAACACATCCTGCAAAATCTGAATTTGAATAACCACCAACTTCAAGGTTGTCAGAATTCTTATATGTGAGCATGAAATGTTTAGTAGCTTGCATATAACGCAAGACTTTCTTAATGGCTTTCGATTGGTGCAGTCTGGATTTGGTGATATCTCGCCAAGCAACCCGGTTACAAAAGCTAAATCAGGGCGCGTACATACTTGAGCATACATAATGCTTCCGACAGCTGAAGCATAAGGAACCGACTTCATCTGATCAGTTTCATATTGGTTCCTTGGACATTGAAATGTCCCAAACTTATCGCCCTTAACAATAGGAGCAGGCGAGCCAGAGCACTTATACATATTATATCTCTTTAGTACTCTGTCAATGTATGCCTTCTGAGATAAACCTAATACTCCTTTGGACCTATCTCGGTGAATTTCAATGCCAAGAACGTAAGAGGCATCACCAAGATCTTTCATATCAAAATTAGATGAAAGAAATCTCTTGGTCTCATAAAGCATATCTTTATCACTGCTAGCCAATAAGATGTCATCCACATAAAGAACTAAGATGGTGAATTTACTCCCCTTAAACTTAACATAAATGCAGTTATCAACTTCATTTTCCTTAAACCCAAAATTCCTTATGACCTTATCGAATTTGAGGTACCATTGCCTTGACGCTTGCTTTAAGCCATAAATTGATTTCTTAAGTCGACATCCCATATGCTCCTTGCCTTCTACGACAAAACCCTCCGGTTGAGCCATGAAAACGTTTTCTTGCAAGTCGCCATTAAGGAATGCTGTCTTAACATCCATCTGATGTAGCTCTAAATCATAATGAGCTACAAGTGCCATAACAATTCTGAATGAATCTTTAGTTGAGACAGGAGAAAAAGTGTCATTATAGTCAATCCCATCTCTTCGTGATAAGCCTTTTGCTACAAGCCTTGCTTTGAACCTTTCGATATTTCCCTTAGAGTCATGCTTGGTTTCGTAGACCCATTTGACCCTCTCGTTTTGACTCGTCGAATTTCTACTAAGTCTCATACATCATTAGTGCTCATAGACTTTAGTTCATCCTTCATGGCATCAAGCCACTTAGAAGAATGTTCACTTATCATGGCCTCCTTATAAGAGGTGGGATCTTCTACCTTCCCTATATCATTAATATCCTCATTCATATAAACAACATAATCATTTGGGATGGTAGATCTTCTCTCCCGTTGTGATCTTCTAATAGGTTCAACAGCTATTGCAGGGGACTGCGGAGGCTCATCATTAGGTGTGACATTAGGAATTTCAGAGACCTCAACAGTGGGTATAACAACAGTATTTTGAACTGGAGGTGCAACCACCTGAGGCACAGGAATAAAGATCTTTGGGATAAGCGGTGAAGGAACATAAACCCGCTTCTCTTCAAGATCTATTTTCACGGCTCAGTCCTCGCTCATTCTCTAAGAACACAGCGTGTCTTGTTTCTACAAACTTAGTTATCCTATCGAGACAATAAAATCGATACCCTTTGGATCTTTCAGGGTACCCAATAAAATGACAACTTACTATCTTAGGATCTAATTTCCCAATATGTGGATTAAAAATCTTAGCTTCAGGACGACAACCCCACACTCGTAAATATTTCAAACTTGGTTTCCTCGATCCATAATTCATAAGGTGTCTTAGGTCTTGATTTTTGGGAACCCGATTAAGAATATGTGCGGCCGTCTTTAGTGCTTCCATCCACAAATCAGTTTGCAAAGTAGAATAACTAAGCATGCTCCGTACCATATCCATAAGTGTACGGTTGCATCGCTCAGCTACCCCATTCTGCTGAGGTTCACAGTGTAGAATCTTCGGGCAACAATGCCATTTTCCTGAAGGAACTTAGCGAAAGGGCCAGAAATTTGCCCATAAGGGGCATGTCTCCCATAATATTCTCCCCCACGGTCCGATCTTACCACTTTAATTCTTAGGTGTTGTGCTGATTTCCAACTTCAGCCTTAAATATCTTGAATTTGTCAAGTGACTCAGATCGGTCTTTAATGGGAAAGATATAACCATAACGGAGAAATCATCGGTGAATGTGATGAATGAATCAAAACCATCCATCGATGTCACAGGAAAAGGACCACAAATATCAGTATGAATTAATTCTAAGAGTCATGTGCTGCGAGTGGCTCCCTTCTTTATTTGCTTTACATATTTTCCTTTAATGCAATCAATGCAATGGTCTGAGTTAGAGAAATCTAATAGGTGGAGAATTTCTTCCTTAATGAGATGCTCCATTCTCCCCCTCGAAATGTGGCCTAAACGACAGTGCCATAGTTTCGAAGAAGTCTCATCATTATTTTTACGCTTACCATCACATACATTGGAAGATACATGAGATTCATTAAGGGAAAGCATATAGAGCTTGTCTTGTCTAAAAGCAAGACCAACATTATTTGAATTAAATGCAATAATACACTTATTGTTACCAAAATTACATTTAAAACCATCATCGTCCAATAAAGAAACTAAAATCAAATTCCTCCTTATGGAAGGAACATAGACTACATTATTAAGACGAAGTATGAAACCGCTATCTAAAACTAATGAAACAGATCCAACTGATTCAACTTCAGCTTCTTTTCCATCCGTGACTCTAAGACTTCGCTCCCCCTTTCTTAGTGTTCTCGCGGTATGGAATCCCTATAAAGAGTTGGTAACGTGCACAGTTGCACCTGTGTCAATCCACCAAGACTTAAGGGATAAATCAGTATAAAGAGTTTCATCAATAAACGTTATTGTATCATTACCCTTTTTTGCGAGCCACTTCAGAAAACCGACACAATCATACGAAAATGCTCCGATCGCTATGTATGACATTCATCCTTTAAGTGCTCCGGTGAGAGCAACATGGGGCTTAGGTGTATTGTGCACCTTAGGCCCTGACTTATCTGAATTAGGGGAGTAATGCAGCTTTTTCTTGGATTTGAAGTCCCCTGAGAACTTCCTTTTGTTAGGACCGCCAACTTGATTCACAAGATCTTTCTTTTCGGTCCTTATTCTTTCTTCCTCCTGGACACACATGGCGATTAAATCGCTCATGCTCCATTTATCTTTCTAAGTATTGTAATTTATCTTAAATGCAATGTAGTCAGAAGGAAGAGAAGTCATAATAAAGTGGACTAGGAAACCATCAGATATCTCCATGTCCATGCCCTTGAGCTTTCCAGCCATATCAGTCATCATCATGATATGTTCTCTTATGCTGCTGGACCCGTCATACTTAGTAGATAAGAGCCTCTGGATTAAAGTACTAGCATAAACCTTAGTGGAGCCTTTGAATTTCTCCTCAACTGAAGCTAGGTACTCCTTAGCATTTTCGGAATCTGGGATTGCTCCCCTGATCCCAACTGAGATAGAGGTCTTCATGATCATTAGTGACAGGCGGTTAGACCGCTCCCATTTTTCAACATTAGTATCATAAGTTTTCTTTTTCTCATCATAATTTTCCTCACCGTCGGTGGGGGGAATGGGAGGAGTCACCCTTAACGCATAGTCAAAGTCTAAAACTCCAAGGACAACTGAAATTCTTTCTTTCCAAGAGGGAAAGTTGCTTCCCGTAAGCTGTTCAATGTTGTCAATTGTGGCAGTAACATTTGAAGCGTTTATTGCTGCAAAATTTAAAATAACATAAAGATGTATTGCATGTAATTAACCTTACGTTGGTCTGATCAACAACATGCAAAACTACAGTTCTAATCCATATCACCGTTGGGCAGGAATGAAAAAGAACTTAACAATTTAATATGGCGACACATGACTACAAACAACGTTGGTCAGAATGTAATCATGCGCATACATAATGCCAAAATGAAACATAAAAATCTCTAATCAAAATATCTCGTTGGTTCAATTTTAATTAGAGACCAAACGTTATGTATAATATATCATTATTTGGGCAATTAAAACAGTGCATCAACTTAACAAACATTAATCAGCCAGCCTATTCATAACTTTTAACTCTCAGCTGGTCCATTTTCTAAACCCTCAGCCGGCCCAAAATTCGGCCAGCCCAAAAACTCTTGCACTGGCCGGCCCTTTCCATTCCAGCCATTTGATCCGACGGACGGCCAGGATGAAAGCCCGAGATGAACAAAAAGACCCCAAACCCTAAACCTAACATCATTCCTCCCCCTTCATTCCGGAAAAAACTAGCGGCGGCAAGCATGCTTGGCGTCTTGTGCATGAGCATGCATGATGAGGCGCAGCCTTGCCCGAGGTGGCGTGGGGCATGAGGCGGCGGCGGCTTGAGGCGGCATGGCATGCACGCGCGCAATGCAGCAGACAAGCCTGATGGGCGGGCGGCGACTTGAGGCGGCGCATGGCACGCACGCGCCCAAACCCGAGAGGCTTCAACAATCTCCAAAAAACGTAAGTCTCCGCCGCCGCACCTTAGGGTTCTTAGGGTTCCGATTTTGGGGGTTCTGATTTGGGGATTTTCGGTATTTCATTAGGATCTTACAAAAAACTGTTGATTCCCCTCCTTCTAAATGCTAAACCGAGCCACTAAACATTAGATCCGAACTAAAAACATCTAATTTGAGCATGAACAAGATCGGTTGGGGGTTCATAACGAGACTAGGATGGCTTTGATATCAAATGTGGGCATAAACCTAAGGCTAAACATGATCTAATGACATTAACACTAGCTCAATCATGAACACGTACCAAAATCTTTAGAGCGGAAGCGTGAGATGCGTACCTGAACTTGAAGATGCCATTGGAGCTGTAGATCGGTTGGTGTAGAGGTGGTCAACGGGCGTAGATGGTGTAGGCGAGGCCGGCGGTGACGGCGGCTTGACGGTGACGACGTTGGCCTTCGGTTTTCGGTCTTCGCCAACCTGAGCGCTCGAAAGAGATCGGATCTGTGTGGGATTTAGGTAGCCTAGAACAACTTGTGTGTAACCTAGGCCTGCCGAGTCCCCTGTTCTATATAGCGCTGGTGGACGGGACCGAAACCACTTAGGGTTGGTTGCATCCCCGATCAAGACGCGTAGTAGGACGTGCCCTCTTAAATCTCAGATGCAGTTAGCCAAGATCAATCCAACATTCCTAATTCTCCATGGCCATTTTTTTCCCATCTATACTACTATCCAGCCTTTCATTGTCAGCGACACATGCTGTGTCTTCCCTCGCGCGTCAAGCGGCGTGCGCAGGCTACTAATATATATGATAGTATGTGTGCTTTATCTCTTTTTGCTGCAGTACGTGCCGAAATCATATCCAAAGATTATCTTGCCTTATAAGAGACATGCACATTTTAGCGTAAATGAGATCGGAAAAAAGAGAGCTAAAATCTGATGTCAACCATCATCTGTGCGATACTCGTGTTTTGCCTGCCATGGCTGGCTGATGAAGTCACCAACCGAACAGGGCACCCTGGTTTGGAGGACGATGGATGCACGGCCGCGTGTGGCAGGGTGGCGTGTTTGACTGAAATGACACCTTTTTTATTTACAAAGGTAAAACTAGTCCTTGATAGAAATAACAAAAATCACATCTCTGTTGTGCTAATTTGTCGCGAAAAGTTACAGACGTGTTCTCAATTCGCGGTAGGCGACATGTCGCACTTCTGATCCATGGCAGACGACTTATCGCGCTCTCAATCCGCGGAAAGCCACGTGTCGCGCTCTCAATCCGCGACAAGCGACCTGCCGTGCTCCTAGTCCGCAGTATGCCACCTGCAGCGCTCTTAGTCCGTAGCAGGAACATGCACATGCCACCTGCCGTATTGACATGTCATCCTGCCACGGACTGGAAGCACGGCACGTGACTTTCCTCATTTTGGGAGCGCAAATGGCTTTCCGCTGTAATTTAGCGTGCTATAAATGTTATTTTTATCATTTTAGATGTGAGGCCTAATTTTACTATTTTGTTTTAAAAAAGGGCTAAATGAGCCTCAAATTCAGATGCGAGGCTTAATTTTACTATTTCGTTTAGAAAAAGTGCTGAATGAGCCCAAAACTCGGCAGGATGGATCGAACGGAGGATGCGTGGAGATGGAGACGGTTGTCCGGCCGAGCGGAGGCGCGGACAAAGCACGACGCTTCCGCCCGTGAGGGTTGCCCATGTGACCATGTGCATGCATGCTTTGGCCTAGCGCCATGCGCCCGCCCGCCCGCTCGTCTCGCTCCTCTCCTGCTACTACCCTCCCTCTCTCTCTACCCGTCTCTGAACCGGGCGGTGGTTGCTCGCCATTAGCAAAATGACTGCCAGGGCTGACGGAAATGCATGTACACGTGCTGCCGCGTGCGGTCATTCATGGCCACACGTAGATTCCTCTAGCTAGCTCCGTCATTTCTAGCCGCATACTGGAGTTCCACTCGGCTATCCCTGCCACGAATAAATGCTCTCCGCCCCGTTCCATTTGTGTTTTGCTAATTCGATCTTCACGTGTACGTGTTTGCCCATCATCCTCTTCAAAAAACGGATTCGAAACATCACTTACCCTCCTAGAAAACGGGTATTTCTCTCCGATCGAAAACCGTCAGTAAAATAAGAAAAACCGTCAGGTTTTATTTTCTTGACGAGTAACCGTCGGGCAAATCCCCTCATGTCTAGGTGGTCGAGAAAATCCAATTTGTCTAACAGTTAACCGCTAAGAAAATTATTCCTGACGGTTTTTTCAATTTGCTGACGGTTTTTTTAAACCATCCATAAAAAGAATTTGGTTGATGAGTATTAACCGTCAACAGAACATTACCTGACGTGTTTTTTGCCCACTCATAAAAGGAATTTTGCTGACAGATAATCACCGTCAAGCAAATAAAACTTGACGGTTCTTTGCCCGTTAGGTTTGCGAGTTTGGCTCACGGAACCATTACCGTCAAGAAAATAAAACTTGATAGTTCTTTGCCCGTCAAGTTTGCGAGTTTGGCTCATGGGACCATTACCATCAAGAAAATAAAACCTAATGGTTTTTTGCCCGTTAGCAAATTGTTTTTTCTTAGGTGTCATTATCGTCACCAAAATGACTCTGTGGCTGTCAGCAAAATGATAATTCTAGCAGCAAAGATTTTAGCAATGCTAACAGAATTTGTCAATTAGTTGATCACATATACAGAACACTAATATTTGATTCATATACATCTATGCATCATATAATCCACAATACGCATCCATGCATCATATAATCCACAATACGCATCCATGCATTACTCCACACACAAATAAGATGTTCAAGCTTAAATTAGCATCAATTCAAACTCAATACTATCCATGAAGTTCACTTGCAGAAAGCAACATTGTAATCTGCACAAAAGACATATAAAAGTCTAGTATTACCATTGCAGTTGTCGCCATCATTGTTACCATCGTTGTCATCAATAGCATTGTCAACCGGTGCTAAGCCCACATAGGAGGATCCAGTTCCAGTCCTAGTCTCTTCCTGTTAGGCGAATAGAGTGAGCCAACATTATGAGTTTGCCTTTAAACAATTAGAACCATTAAAAGTGCTAACAGAAGAGCTAAAGCAACCCATTGAACATGACTAGCATTATGAGTCTGCCTAAACACAATTAGAACCATTATAAGTGCTAACAAAAGAGCTAGAGCAATCGAAATCTATGACAAGTCTGTTATTAAAAAATGGTTACATGCGTGGACAGAAATTCTATACAAGCCCATTGCCACCTTACTATCAACATATAACTAAATGAGGAGGAAAGACCATGCTATGATGGCATGCTATGGGTCCTTTGATTTTATTTTCTTGTCAAACTTGATGCTATTCAATTGAACTGAAATTGGATGGAGACCTTGGTGTGTGCATATACGTCGTGGCAGGGCGTCACAGGGCAGCCAGTAGGGCGAGTGGGTGGCCGACGACCTCACTAAGGCCAGCGGTTTTGTAGGTGTGCATAGGGGTGAAAATGAATCGGATAGTTTTCGACTGATCCGGATGGAAACAGATTTGGATTTGGATTGTCTCGGGTCGAATTTTTCTCGGATAATTCTTGGATCAGAAACGAATACAGATTTTTTTATCAGAAACAAATACGAATATGGTAGCCCTATTATCCATCGAATACGAATATGGATTATCCGGATAATGCAGAAGCAGATATCTGGAATATTAGCCCAACAGCAATAGGCAATAGCCCAGCGGCCCAGCCTGACCAGCCCAGCCCATCGCTCAGCTCATTAGGGTTCGCTACTCCAGTTCCACACTTCCACTGGCCACTTCTAAGACGCCGTCACGCACTCGCGAAGAAACTCCACTCTCAAGTCTCAAGCCGCACGGCTTCTGGCCGCCCTCGCCTCACCACCAGCCACCTCATCAGCCTCCTCCTCGCTCACTCAGCCCACACACCCATCCTCCTCCTCACTCACTCAGCCCACACACCCATCCTCCTCCTCACTCACTCAGCCCACACACCCATCCTCCTTCCTCACTCACTCTCTCACTCAACTCCACTGCCACCACACCGCATCTGCCCCGGTCAACCGCTTGAGCGGATCCGCCGTCTGGTGGACCGCCATCGCCCTTGATGCAAGTGCACCATATTGCCGCTTGACCGCTTCACGTCACCACTGTTGGACGTGCAACCTAATTCCACTCCCCCACCAATCCCATCAAATCGGGGACTCTCTGCTACAATCCCAACTCCTCTCGTAGCTCCTCTATAAGATTTGTTGGTGCTGTCCTCATCTCACCCTGCCGCCTGTGAATCCCCAAACCTCACTATCTCCGGTGTTGCCCGCCATATGTAAGGGGGAAGGGCGAAAAGAAAGAAATTTTGCCTTTTTTTCTCTTGTTGCATTTAGATCTGCTAGTGATTCGGTCGGGGATTGCAGGTTCTTGGTGTGATTTGCACGACACATAGAATCATAATAATCTCAATAGTGTCTCAAGGTGGGTCAATCCATCCCCATGTTCTCTAACATGTGTTCACATTATTAATTTGATATCCCTATATCCATGACCGATGAAACATAGTCATCAATCAATACATGTGCTGGTCGATAGAGTCACTAGTGTTCCGACCATTGACATCTGACTAGGGATTTATTTAGAATGACATCATATAAGTTAAGAGTTTCACCAACAAGTCACATACACTACTACAAAACAGGCTATAATAGACGCCACATCACAAACGGTATTTTTTAGAACCGTCTGTGTTGGGTCTGTCCGGACCTGCGGGTGGCGCGGGCAGCCTATCACAGACGGTATTTTTTAGAACCGTCTGTGATAGTCACCTATCACAGACGGTTTATTAATAGAGCCGTCTGTGAATTATCACAGACGGTTCTATTCACAAACCGTCTGTGATAATCCCCCCAATCACAGACGGTTTGTAATTAGAACTGTCTGTGAATGATCACAGACGGTTCTATTAAAAAACCGTCTGTGATAGGTGCGTATCACAAACGGTTCTTAACAAAAACTATCTCTGATTGTTGGGCGGGAAACGAAAATTTGAACATAATGGGCGGGCTGCCGAAACTCGCTTTATATAACCTCCATTTCCTCCTCTGCCGTCTCTCCTCCTCACACCTCATACCTCCATCTCCTCCTCTACCATTTCTCCTCCTCACACCTTGCGCCCCGGCGTCCCCCGAGCTTGTCGCCCGCGGCCTCCTCCAACTTGCCCCGGCCTCATCGTCACCGGCCTCCTCCGAACCGTCGCCCCCGACCTCCTCCACCTCGCCCCGTCCTCGTTGTCACTGGCCTCCCACGACCTCGTCGCCCTCGGCCTCCTCCACTTCGTCGCCCTGGCCTCCCACGACCTCACTCTCTCTACTCCCCCCCTTTGCTTTGTGATGTGGATTACTAAGAGCTAGTGTTAGTACTCTGTAAATGGATTGAGTTGATGCTACTGTGATGTGGGTGATGTTGTGGTTTATTGTTGGAGGCTCTCTGTGCATGTGTAGTTCATGTTGAGTTATTTGGTTTGGGCAAAAATATAGATGGTAGATCGCGCACTGTCCAGTAAAACCGCCATAACTTTTGCATACAAACTCGGATTGCGACGTTCTTTGGCTCGTTGGAAAGCTAACGAAAAGTTCAATCTGAAAATCCATAAGTACATATCAGATTCATTCGCGAGACTCAGGAGACTCCAGACAAAGTGAAAATATCAGATTCATTCGCGAGACTCAGGAGACTCCAGACAAAGTGAAAACCCCCAAAAAAGGTCGTTTAGGGCCTCAAAACAGCCTCCGAAGTTTTAGCGGCCGTTTTTTTTTTGCGGCGAAAAGGCTATCACAGACGGTTCTAAACAAGAACCGTAGAACCGTCTGTGAAAACTCATCACGAGCGGTTCTAAACAAGAACCGAAATGCGTGAAAATATCATCACAGACGGTTTGTAAATTAAGCCGTCGGTGATATTCTCGGATCCTGAGCGGTTTTAATGAAAGCATGCGTGATAATAGCCTTCATAGGCGGTTTCAACAAAAACCGTTGTGATAGTGCGTATCACGAGCGGTTTTGAACTATCTATGATAAGCATGCATTATCACAGACCAACAAATATAGACGGTTCGAAAACCGTCTGTGATGACGGTTCCGAACCGTCTGTGATGAGGCTTCCTGTAGTAGTGATACTTGTTAATTTTCATAACTAATGATTCATTCAAGGAACAAGATAACATATTATCCAATATTATGAACATAATAAAATATAATCA